>OY756262.1:6508476-7127006 GCA_963576845.1 Megachile leachella | reverse complement strand
ATTATTTAAAAAAGGTAGTCTTATTATTTATATGCAATGTAATCACCGTTTTTTTACAGTTTTTATAATCTTTGCTTTTTTCTTGTCAGGATAGCCAGCATAGGCAAGTAATAATTCTGTGAAATCTACTTCACTTATTCTACCATTTTCGTCAGGATTTCTTCGTTCAAACTGCAATAATTAGTTTTTATTAATCATTGACTAAAATACTGACAGTATAAAAGCATAAACGTTTATGACATTTACCTCTAAGCTAAGTATTTCCTTCTGCAATTGCTGTTGAAACTCGAGAAACTTCTCGATTGTCAATTTTCCTTTCATGTTTGATCCAAAGAAGTATGTAGTCAATGCTGAATTAACGCCCTTAATAAATGTACATCATATGTAAATTTTTTGACTATAAACTATGTATCATCATAACTCACTAGATAGTATACCTTAAACATGTTACCAGTCGTGACATGATCACGATGACGACTACCAATACTAGTCTGTTGTCGAATTAAAGTAGCAACTTTACCAAATTCTTCAGAGTCTACATCACCATCACCATTAAAGTCAAACATTCTGAAGGCAATTTCAAAATGTCTTCTAGAAGCTGAAAAGATATATCGATTTACAATTGGACAACTTAAAATTTGACTATGTACTTCTTTTGACTTACTGGACAATACTGTAAGCAGAAATATGTAATCAGAAAAAGTGATTAATCCTGCACTTCCAAGTTTATAAAAGATGCTATCCTCGTCCAGAGCCAACTCCAATTTCGTATGAATATACTACAAAAATATGTAAATGCGTATTTAAAACAAAATTCTCATAGTGTATGAAATTATGATTGTGCTCACCTTTGGATCATAGCGTTTATACTTGTCTAGGCCGAGTCCTAAAAATAATTATATCATTTTAGGATCTTATTGTTAATTCATTACTACATCCTAAGTTAAAAGACATAATATCACATGCATTTGATATACATGTAAATCCATAAACACATTAATATAAAGCACAGCACACTTGCATGTACAGTAGGCTTCTCTAAAATCATCTGAAAGACAAAACTATTTCTCTTTGATTGTTAATACTTGCTAAATAAATGAAAAGCAGGTGACAAGACAAGTGAAAATGATTTCAATGAGGCAATGATTTTAAACACACTACAAAAAAATTAAAATAATATATGTTTTTAAATATATTTCCATGGTCTTCAGACATTAACCCAATAGAAAATTATTGGCAGCTAAAAATCTATCCTACAAAAATTGCAAATCATTATTAATGCTAGATGACTGTATACTAAATATTGAAACATGTATGTATAAAAAAGTAAATGGAACACTATATGATTTAAAAAGTAATGTATATACTATGAGTTATTGAACTATAAATGAATTTAATAGCAGACAATCTAGGTAGAGTTCACATACATTTACATACAATATCTTAACATTTCATTAATTACCGTCTGGTTGTTTAAGACCAGGCGTTATAGATCTTAAGAAGTCATCGGGTGTCATGAAGATTTCATGGATGTCGTTGTTGACCACTTGTAGTGTCGCAAAATACCGAAATACTTTGTCCGGAGTAGAATAGTGTCTCATACGATTTTCATACTCTATTATCTGTATTGCAAACAATTATTCGTTTATTTAATTAAAGCCCAGTAGCATATTGTGAATGATTACTACTGGGGTACAAAGTTATGAATTCCTAGAATTAGCCCTGTTTGGGCTAATATGTAATTATTCTTTTATAGTGATCAATTCATTTATTTCTGAAGTGAGAGATACATGATTCAGCTGTTTCTAAGGACTAATACTAGTCAAGGATTCTAGAAATCTGGCTGCAGTAAAATAGAGCCTTCCCTTGCTTTTGTAGTTATTGAAATCTTTAAAAGAATTTTTGAATACCTTTCTAAAATACAGAACCTTCTGCCTGTTTCAGTTTCCCCAAAATTACAAACAAAGGAATAAAAAGGAAAGTACTATTAGAAATTATAGAAAAGTAAAACTCATAAAATAGAACAAGCACTTTGGAAGTTATATACAATTTTACCAATATGTTAAATATTCTGTGTTAATATAATTCTATCTTGGATACTTAGAGCAGGTTAATAAAGATATAAAAACTTAAATTTGAGTTAAATCTCAAAAATAATGTAGGGAGAAAGAATTAAACAATAATACCATCTGGTTGTCTCATGCCAGGAGTAATTGATCTCAAGAAGTCATCAGGCGTCATGTAAACTTCAGTATTGTCTAGATGTGTTACTTGTACAGTTGCAAAATAACGAAAAATCTTATCTGGGGTTGAATATGCCCTCAAACGATTTTCATATTCTATAATCTGCAACCAATTTAAAAATAAATAATTCCAATTATATGAAAATGAACTCTTTTGATCACTGCAGAAGAATTGACTCATCTATAATTGTTCTGATTAGAATTTTTAATTTATTATTTACTGGTGACAACTATTTAGAGAAGCCTATATTATTTTGCCTTATCTTTTTGGATGCTTACAATCTATTAAAATAACTCAAAGATTTTCCTAATTTGAGTAATATCCCATGTTCAAGCAAAGTTTTACTTCACCCTCAAAATTATCTAAGACTCTGGTTTCTTCTCTGATTAAAATATCTAAACACAATTATAGTGTTTACCTTTCTATCTCGAAAACCTATCTTTTCCTTCTTCTTTTTCTTTTCTTTATTTTGTTCTTCTTCCATAGCATTATTTTCTTCATCAGATTCATTTTCAGTGATCCTCTCAGCTGCGCCAACTAAAGGGAAATAGGTTCCCTTTATACTGAAATTGATTTTTTACATTTTAGTTCAATTGGAGTCAACTTCAAATTACTCATTAGCTGTAAAATTTATTTAAAGTCAGTTGAGTACCTCTTCCAGCCGATCAGACTTGTAACAAAACAAGGGATGAGAAACAGTAATAAAATACAATTTCTCTTTAATTTCTGCTCGTAAGAGACGTTTCTAAAATTTCTTTGAACTGAGTATTGCAAATTGTTAGTGTTGCCACGTAATAAAAGTTTATTTGATTCTTTAACAATTTTAATAGCAACATTTTGTCTCATAACATACAAAACTTTATCAATAAACATTGTTAATACTTATTATGAACAGAGAACAATATAATACAAAATTTATACACTACTTGCTGTATTATCTCTTAGAGAAGTATTCTCTAATCATAAATTGTAATTTAATACATACTTATACAACAACAGTAGTGCTTTATTTTATTCTATTATTAGAGTTCATCTTTAAATATTCCAAAGCAACAAAACACAAAAGACTTGCTGCTTCTATGGACAACCATACTCGTCAGACAACAAGAATTTATTCATTTGCGCACGTCAGTTCTGATTGGTTAAGTAAATGACGCGCAAGCGCAAAGTATAATTTCCTAATCTTGTAAATAAATAAATTGGCAATATAATGCGTGGCAATATAATGAGTTGATATAACCTTTCCCAATGTCTTTAGTTACTAAATTGAACGTTAAACATGTAAACCTTATAAACAAATATACTTAAGATTTGACAAATTCCAACTTATCGTTTAGGAGATAAGCAAGATATAAGAGCTAACTTTCACGTCGTGTAAAAAATTTCGAAACTATTAGAGCATTAAAAGATCTACATTCACCGAATACTGCGACAGTTCGAATTGAAACCTAATCAGTGGTACATTACTATTGTTTAGCATTATTTATTGGCAGAATATTGAATTCATAATATGTTTAATATTATGTTTAAATCTTTTTATTTACAACTTTTTATGGCAATTTTTATTCTTGCAAGCGTAATAAAACAGGGACAGAAACCTCATACAGGTAGTTTTATTATATTGCTATTTAATATACGTTTCGGACATGAATAATATAGTTGAAAATTTATAGATACAGTTCGGAAATTAAAAGATAAAGCAACAGATGATGATATTGATGTGATTTCATTGAAGAAACAACTTTTTCAGTAAGTATTATACAATATTCTTGTATAAGTCAGAAAAGATAATTGTCATTCATATTAGATAAACTGAAATACTGACACTGCTGCGAATTTTATATTTCGTAACTGCCTCATGACATATTTGATGTTACTTGATTATGTATTTTACAAAATAATTAGAGAAGTTGAAAGCATTATTGAATTTGTATTCTCACAGTTTTTTGAAAATTCATATTTTCGCGCCCTTCCGCAGGAAACTACTACTAGTGCCATTTAGCGGTGACAGACGAAAATAGAAAAACAGAAAAATGCGTTTTTTAACAAAATTAATGATTTTTATACATTTTCTGGATGTATAGAATAATTTACAATCACAATAGAGTTGAAATAATTCCATTACAATGCTCTAAAAGCGTTACAAAAGAAAATAAAAAATTTTGCAAATTATGGATAGTAAAATCGTCAGCCACCTAGCGGTGGAAGGTAGGTACTAATTAACAGGCAGTTTCAAACGTGTGTAGTTCATCCTGTTCGCCGGAGAGATGGCGCTAGTAGTTCTTTTTTTTTTTAATTCAATTATCTCTGATTTTATTGATTAATTTGCATTTATAATGCAATCAATTAATATTAATTAATATATATTTGTTAATATTGATTTTATTCTCTTTAAAGTTATTAATTTTGGAAAAAACGCATTTTAATGTTCTGCTAGTTCCGTCGGTCACCGTAAAATGGCACTGTCTTTTTACGCGGTAAAAATTTATGTCGTATGAAATGTTTAGGGATATCTTTATGGAACACCAGAAGAATGATAAATTACAATTTGGCTACGTGTGCGAGAACCCAATGCAGTGGGAGCAAAGATTCGAAGAAAAAGATCTATCAGAAAATCGACATCGAGGGAAGGTAAGGATTCGAAAATTAAATTTACAAAAATGTATCCAATGAGTAATACATTAAAATTGCAGGTAAAATGGGGAAACGTAGACGGAAGCTATGGTGAACACTACTGGGATCTAAATCATTAATAAATCCCTATAATATATCTCTATGTAGGTCTGGATTTGAGTAAATAATTGTTTCATTCACATATAGGACAACCTTTATTATTTAATACATCACCAATATATAACATAATACTACGAATTATTATTACAATATTAATATTATTATTATATCGGTTGCAATCTGAGTTTTTTAATTGTGTTGCTTGCGTGCATATGTGATACGTGTACATACGCGTGCGCACTCGTGTATACATACATATCATTTAATTTCATATAAATAAACAAATAAATACATATACATATACACTTATTTATTCATCCTTAAATCCTACACGTAATGCATACAATGTATATGCGTGCATATGTGTGCTTATACAGTACTTTTATATTACGCGGTACATGGATTTATCTTATAAACTTAATTAATATATATATATATACGTATTGTATATAGACACACAGGCACGCACGTTTATATCGTGTGTGTGTGTTTGTACTTACACACTCTAAGCTGTAGACACACATACATTCACACGGCGCTACAATACCAAGTACATACTTATGTATTTTAACATCACCGAGATTTTTTGTAATTGTTTTAACATTTTTAATTCAATTAAATTTATCACTGCTTATAACGGTGATAGGCAGATAATTATCATCTGCCTAATTATTATAATTAATTATAATCTCACATAGACAATTCGTGTAATAAACTTTATTACGAGAAATTTCAAATTTCGCGCGCTACACAACATGGCCGCCGTCCGAACCACGTGCTCTTACGTCCATTAATTTAGCACTCGGAATAAACACACGAAATAAATTTAATTGAACAAATGTTAACGAATGTTTATTGCACAAACGCGTAATATCAGTGATGCACGGAATTATTTGGTATTGGCAGAGTCGTGTGCGTCATTTGTTCGCCCAATTGCCCCGGAAGTGCCCGGAAGTCGGGCAGTCAATTTGAAATCGCTTATATGACGTAAACAAAGCCACTGATTACAAAATGGTAAAGGACTTTTCGATTTCTTTTGGCATGGAGAATCTGCAGTTTTACGCGGTGTACCTTTTAACACACACCCGTGTGTGCACGTTATAATGATATAAATAACATTGTATTTCTTAAAAGCACTTTCTGTTGCTTATAATATAATCGTTCATTTTTTTTCCCTCTTCTTCAATTATCGCATCTTTTCTTACCTACAATTTTCCTAACGCTTATTTTCATTTGCTCTTAATATTATTCTACTATGTATATATATATTATATATCATATATATATATGTATATATATATATATATATATAACTTCCATAAATATTACATTTTCCAGAAGTGTACATTCTTTCGGCTTCCTTACGAACTTCGGAAGGATAACTTAAGACACATTACGAACTACAGATACGGATAGTTTTAAATATTAGACATCGTTCTGCGTTGTTTTTTTTTTGATCGCTTTTTAACGTTTTGTAAATTTCTCAGATCGATCAAATATCCTTCAATCCCCCCCGTTTTGCTTCGATGAAAAAATTCCTTTTGTGCTTAGCTATTTGTAGCCGTTCACGCGCCCAGACCCGACTGAGCGATACCGCGTGTACTAGAGAGGCGGCGACGCGTAATATGACCCGATCGGGCCTGAACGTATCTCTTTTTTTTTCGTTCACACGTACGCACACTGTACATGTGTACACGCGTCCAGCGCTATGCAAGTGTGGTACTTGTTTTATTTTTGGAAGACTATCATAACTGACACAATTGAGCCATTTTAAACGGTGTAAGTCCAAATTTCGATAAAAACAAAATTATGGATGTCTTCTTGTTTTTACATTAGGGTCGATATAGTAAGTAAAATGGTGTATCCATAGTTCATAGAAGATAAGTTCTCATTTTATATCCATTGGATAGGCATTAACGTTTAATTTCATTCATCGTACTCGCACGTATTTCATTCCGTTCTCTCCCATTCATTATTTTTTTTTTTGTATTTTTTCTTTTATAGTTTGGCTGGTCCACTAACGTTCCTAGAAAAAATACTCTCTGCGATCCTCTACGTTATAAACTAAGAATTCTTTGTTCCTCTATTTTTCTGTTTTGGTTTCCCATCTTCGCTTTTCGTCGTTTCACCCCGGTCGCGTCTCTTCGTTTTAGATTTTCCTACTTAACGCTTCGAGAATATCTCCGCTCTTTTTCGTTCTAAGAATTTACATTTACAGTGCAATGTACACTCGGGTGCGACGATTCCTTTCGATAGGAATGGGTGGAGGGGGTAGAAGTGGATCTTTCATTTTGGGGAGTTTACAATTTTCACATTTTTGATTTTCTAAATTTTGTATTTTTGTATTTTTGTTTGTTGGAATTGCTTTACTTGTAATTGTAAATTCATATTTACCCAAATTCCCTATGTGAAAAATTCCCTATAGCCCAAATTCCCCATGTCTCAAATTCTCCACGTTCGAAATTCCCTAGATTCCAAATTCCCTATATCCCAAATTCCTCACGTCCCAAATTCCCCACGTCCTAAATTTCCCACGTCCCAAATTCCCTATATCCCAAATTTTCCACATCCCAAATTCCCTATACCCCCAACTCCCTATATCCCAAATTCCCTATACCTCTAACTCCCTATATCCCAAATTCCCTATATCCCCAAATCCCAATATCCCTAAATTTCCCTACTCCCAAATTCCTAAATACTCCTCCCTAAACACTCCTTCCCCACCACTCTCCTAACCGACAGAAACGTGCGTTTCCCTCGAGTGTACATCGTGTTTGAATTGTCTTCGTATGTTCATCACATGATCACACGACTATATGTATGTGTATTAGCGCACGTTAAGTCACTGTTTCACGTGATTCAACTAAAAAACAAAATTTGTACGATTGTACGATAGCTTGTTTATTTTTATTTTATTTTTTACTTTTACTTTTATTCGCGAGGAATCGAAGAGAAAATGAAAAGCTCATAACAAGAATAAATGTTATTTAGTATCACAAATATCGTTATAGATTGTGCTAATGCCTCTGGATACAAGGAAATCGGAAATCAATAAAGCAACAAGGATTAGTCTGATATCGATACCGAATGATTAATATTAGATTCATGTTTCGATCTTTCTTGTTGTAAGACTCTATACACACAGTTCGACTATAATTGAAATTAGCTTTCCATTTTACTCGGTTCGGGATAAAATGATGCGATAGTTAAGTAATTATATTGTTTAAGGACGATGTATTAGATATATAAACTAGTTCGATGCTTTCACACATAGACTTGATCTTAGATTTCAAATTTAAACACTTTCCCGCCATTTTTGTACACCACATAACATGGCAGAATCCAAGATGGCTGCCGTCAAGATACATCCAACAGGCCACTTTGATGCCCATAAGAAAAGCATCGAAATAATTTATACATCTAATACATCACTGTTTCGAAATTATACGAATGAATTAATCTATTTCAATACTTTGTTCAAGAAATATGGAAAAATTATTCGATGATAATTGAGGTTAAGAAATTATGTGTTTGATCTGTGTACTTATTAGAGACATTATCAAAGGATCCAGTACCGATTTTGTTCTCCTTGAGATATGTTATTAAGAACTAAAATCTAAGAAACACTTATTTAAGTATTTTATTTTGTTATGCCCACGATCGTCTCGAACCATGGGGCTAAAGATTTTGGCAATGTAGGGCCATTTTTCTACGATTACGAATTACAAGTTACGAAAACGAACGTCACTTTAGCAATTATCACATGCACTGGCCCTTTCACGTACGCATCACAGATATTTATGAAATTTCATCTTTTTTTTCATTATTATTATTTTCATTTTAATCGCTATTCATCTCAATCGCTTTTTTGCTTCGTTTGCATCTCGCATGCAAATTCTTCGAACCGCGCTTTTGTTTCGTTAAAATATTTCTTTCCTCGTTAAGTTACTATGAGGCATAATGGAGAGTCGAGTACTATCACGGTGAAATAAGTAAATGATATGGCGGAAGGAATGATGTATCGGTGTTGAGTATCCAAAATCTGTCGTCTCTAGTATTCACCCGTAGTCGGATATAGTCTTGATATAGCGAGGTCGTAAATTATTTACGAAACCCGTTGTATCGGACTATAAGTCTAAAATCTAGTTCACACTGATAGAGCAATTTTAGAGGAAATCTATTTACTGAGTAACAAGTGAGGTGAGAATAGATAGGTGTCATAGCCTGTATGATCAATACTGATGGAGTACAGTGACTCTACAATCATAGATCACATTGGTGGAGTATACAGTGGTAACAGAAAGGTACAATTGGGATAAGGAGCTAGTATACAGGGTGTCTCACAAATGGTGTCCCTGAACTTACACTAGTTGTGAGACACTCTGTATACTAGCTTTTTCTTGTCATATACAGGGTGTCTCACAAGTGGTGTCCCTGAATCTACACTAGTTGTGAGACACATTGTACACTAGCTTCTTCTTGTCATATACAGGGTGTCTCACAAGTGGTGTCCCTAAACCTACACTAGTTATGAGATACATTGTACACTAACTTCTTCTTGTCATATACAGGGTGTCTCACAAGTGGTGTCCCTGAACCTACACTAGTTGTGAGACACATTGTACACTAGCTTCTTCTTGTCATATACAGGGTGTCTCACAATTAGTGTCCCTGAACCTAACCTATTTGTGAGACACCCTATAGCTACTATAACTACTATAACACTGTAATAAAAGAATATAGGTTAGGTTAGAAGTGTACCAGCTTCACTCATTAAATTACAGTAAATAGATTTTGCCAAATGCTTTATCAACATAAACCAGACTCCATAGTCTTGACCTCTTGATTCGCCCTTATCTTTACTTTGTAACATGGCGATTCATCAAGAAAGTAAGTCACAATTAGGAAAAGTATACAGTCAGATTCTTGATTAATCGTTTCCTTTTGATTCTCAGATCAACAACGTTGTACGAGTCAGCGTGCAACAAACGTCCCGGTTAAGTCGTTAAATTAAGAGAAATTAAGTAGCTGAACGACAGAATCAGTTCTGATCGTAACGTCACATTTGGAATGATAGAAACATGACTTAATATAAAAATATATTATGTAAATATGTTCTTTCTACTAGGTTATGCGCGCCTAGTTATTAAAGCGAATACCTGAATCTACGAGAATTACTAAATTTTAGTTTAATTATCGTCGATCGGTGTTTTTGTAGATTTTCCAAATTTTGCACGAGGAGAATCTGGATTAGTCATGGGCAGAAGGGCAGCAGATTTGTTCGTTACCGAAGCGTTCTTAGCTTCACGGAGTCTCCGCCATTTTGTTCACCGCAATTTTGCTCTTTTTGCCCATGTCGGACCCAGATAAATAAACGTTCGGCTTGTGTCTAAAGTTTACGTATACATGTAACTATTCTGTTAATAGTTAAATAATACAGGGACGAATCATGAATTCGAATTGCTTATTCAATGCCCTTATTTTGAATTCCATTAAGTTCTAATGTAAAAAAGTGGACAGTAGACAGAAGACGTTTTCGTTTCAGCTATTGTATTCATAAAGAAAGTGTTCAATCGTTGAAACAATCTTGGGACTAAGAGGAGACTGGACGCCATACTGTGCCTCGGTTTGGCGGGAAATTCAAACATGACCGAAATGGCGGGAAATTCAAACTGAAAAAAAAACAAACTTAAAAATTTGAATGAAAGTCTCCTCTTATTCCTACGTCCAACACAATTTCGAAAGAAACATTTCAATCAACGATATTTAAATTACAAAACCCTGTCTGCGAAATTACAAATGAGTAAATCGCAAAGCGTAGAAACTTCACAGTAACGGTAAAAATGAATGTTTCTTCGAAAGGCACAGAAGATTCGATGAATTATTTCATTTCTAACGTGTCCCTAGCCATTGGCGTAGCGGAGGAGAGTAGGAAGATCCTTCCTCGAGCTGCGCCAACGTTCTCATTTCAAATTTGAAACGCAACGGGGAAGCTCAAATGAATTTACTGAACAGTACACTTATATCATGCAAATTTATATAGGCTGAACTTGTTTTATCGACGGGGTTATCGAAAAGATATTGCAAAGCTTCGTGACACAGCTTTGAGATTGTTATTCGTTTCATTGTGCATCTGTGTGTGTGTGTGTGCACGCGCGCGCGTACGATTGTATTTTTCTTTCAATAAATTTGTTGCGAATATTGGTTCAATATTGGAGAGAAAAAAATATGCGGAACTTAGAAATTTTCGCTTTGTTTACAAATAAAGAAATTTTCAATGACTCAGAAATTTGTAGGTTTTATAGTACGACGAGTACAACGCTAATCAGTCATAAATGGAAAAACATGTTTATTTGTTCTCTTAATTATTGTTCCCTGGTATATTGGCACTTGACAGTTAAAACAAACGGTCCAGTTTTAACATGGTTTGTTATACGTCTTTTATGTCCTGCACGAATAATTTTTACGAGGTTTATTTTTTTTTGTTTAAATCATTAAAAAATGTTGTGAATTGATTCTATAGATTTATTAAAATCTGACAAAAAGTTCAGAAATTTTAGTGGTTTTCAAATTTCAACTCTTGCAATTTTATAATAAATTTAAAAAAAAATTTAAAAAAGTGGCGTTCACCATTTATGAAAACAATAAATAAAATTTGAAGTTGAGCTGATTTAATAAATTTCCCCTTCGTTGTACATCATCGCATTCCATTACTAGGCCGCTTTTTATATTGCATTACCGCCATAAAGTAAGAGAACTTTCCGTCAGATAGAAATTTAAAAACCTCGTTAAAATTTGTTTAATGACAAAGTTAATTGTTACAGAGTTTAATGAGAAATTTGAAGTTTTAAAATTTTCGTGACATGTTATACTAATTCACAACAGAAATACAATTCTAGTATGCAAAAGAATATTAAAATTGACTCCATAGCGCCCCCTTTTTATTCTAATTTGGGAACATACAATTTTGGTATTATTTTCAAGGGATACGAATTTCAACAAATTTTTAAATAAAATTCACATATCATGCACTCGTCAATCAATATCAATTCGATATAGTGAGTACAACGCGAAAAGATTGTCTGCACGCACTTTCTTTAAATGTTTAAGCAATTATTTACCGATGGATATAATAAAATTAGGATTATAGTTAATAAAATAACGTGGTTTTCGCACACAGCACGCATTAACAAAAAAATACATTTGAATTAAAAATATTGCAACAATAGATTAAAAGCAAATCAATTTTTACTTAAAAATTAAATAATCGCTGATTGAGACCTACCTATTCAGACGCGTCACTGTCGATCCCCATGAAAACATTTTTCTATAACCTGATCGTTCAAATAATTCAAAAAATTTACTTACGTATCACGCGTATAATGTTTGAATTAGAGTAACACAAATTATTTTGTAACTGAAAAGAACTGCAAAAAGTAAGAGAGAAGCAAAAGATGTTTGAACTATAGACTTGTACGGACACTGTGTGCTCTGATTAGAGGGGCGGGGTCACGTGGTGCTCCTCCCTCGCCAGAGACTGGCGAGCGATTGGAGGACAAGTGAAAGGGGCGTCGTCCGGCACCTTCCACCCCGCCAATAAGGTTTGGCCACGCCTACAGGCTCCGCCTATTCCCTCCCCTCGACTTGACTCCTCCTACTTTCAAAATTTATAAATTTACAAATTTGTGAACAGAAAATTTGTAAGTAAAAATATAGTCCGTACAAGTCTATGAAATAAAACGAAATTTGTATGAGGGAAATTTGAAAACAAAAAGAAAAGGTTTAATTTGATTTTAAATAACTTTATTTCTATTATCATCATAATTATTAGAAAATGAGAGAACACCCATGATCGTTCAATCACTCGTTATTCTAATTCTCACTCAACGATTACATAATTAAGTAATTTTAAGAAAGCAACCCAGCGACATATCCGAAATAAAGAAGGAAAAATGAAACATCTTATTATAAACATATATTAAATTCATACAATTAATTAATATACATATGCATTTCTATATTCTATACGTATATATGTGTATATGCACGTACACGATACATATATACATACATACATATATTCATTTGTATATATATGTAACATATATATTAATTAATACAATAATAATTCCTACGGATTCAGATTAAAAATAAATAATAAAATGAAGAGAAAAAACCACGTTAACTTATTCACCAGACTTCTCATAGGTGTATGACGACATTATCATTTTTTTTTTTTGCCTTTTAATACCTTCTATAAAGAATTAACTAATTCGCCTATTGGTACGGTTCTACAATCGTTAATTAATACCTTCGTAATTCATTATTTTAAAAATTCTGAGAAAAAGCGTACTCGATTCGGTTCGTTAAAAAAAGAAAGTCTCCATTTAACATTACAGAGAAAGAAAAACGTTCAGAAAATGCAGGGTGATCAAAAAATAATGGTGCAAGAGACAATTGGTAAATTTTTCAGCGGAAAATAAGACGATTTTCGAAATTTTCCCAACGAACGTTTCAAAATATAAAAAACACTGGATTCATACCAGTTTTCTCAGTCTACCATGATTCGTTTATTCGCCACTCGTAAAGTACAATAAAAAAAAATCTTAAAAAAAAAAGAGAAGTAGTTATGAAGTTAAAATCCACGAGTTTCTCGACGATTGTTTATTTTTGTTGCCATCGATACAATTACAATAAAATACACCATACCGTTTACAATGAACACTTTCGTTCGACTCTTTCCTCTCTACAAGCGAACAAAACTAACGGATAAACAAAGACAACAGGAAAATCGGAAAACCATGTTATTTCCAACTAAAAAATTGTTCGTTATTGCAGCCAGAATTTTAAGCCGTGATCCGCTATCTATCGACATTTCTTTTTTTTTCTTTCTTTTTAACGATGCAATCATTCTCGCTGAAGAAAAAACCACGGTTTAAGAATATATTCCATTTATAATCTAAGAAAGGCCGCAGTTTTCTCTTGTACTACAATCTTTAAAACACCCTGTGTGTGTGTGTTTGTGTGTGTAGTAGTAGAAATTATGTTTAAGTAATTAATATGTATACATGTGTACGTGTATACGTGCACACGTGAATGATACACGTTTCTCATCCTACGTACTTATATGTATGACTACAAAATTCGGATACATATTTATTTTTATGGTGTTCATACATCGTTCACGTATATACGTATTGGGTAAAGTCGCGTCCACAAACGATTAAGAGGAAGTGCATGTATTTTCATAAGTGGTAGGAACTAAAATAGGGGGAGGAGTAATGGGCGGGTCAGTAGGAGGGGCCAATGGGCGGGTCACATGGGGAGGAGTCAATGGGCGGGGTCAGTAGGAGGGGTTAATGGGCGGAGCCAAAGGGAAGGGGTCAGTAGGCGTGCCAGTAGGCGAGTCTATGGGCGGAACCAGTGTGAGGAGTCAGTAGGCGTGCCGGCAGGCGTGTCTATGAGCGGAGCCAATGGTGGGGAGTCAGTAGGTGTACCAATAGGTAAGTCTATGGGTGGAGCCAATGAATAGAATCAGTAGGTGTGTCAATAGCCGTGTCTATGGGCGGAGTAAATGGGAGGAATCAATGAGACCAGTGTAATACAGTAACACAGTGTAATGTAGTGTAGAAAAGAGTTTTGTAGTGTAGTGTAATTTTGATTTCGAAAGAACTTAAAACGTACACTTCCGCTTAATCGAGAGATGGACGCAAGAATTTATGGACAAGGTCCGAAATTCAACTAGGTAGGGTGGTCATGTTGCTCAGGTGAATTTGTACCTTTCCGATTAGAAAATTCCACGCGGACACACAAACATCAGTTAAATATACATTACACGCGAATCAATTCTATCTAATTCGTTTATCACGAACATTCGAAAGTTCATTTCAAATTTCGCGCCAATACCTTCGTCCATTTTCTGAACCATTCAGCGACCAATCGGGACGCTGGAATTTGACTTGAGCAATATGGCCGCCTCACGAGACTCGAATTCCACGGTTTTCAAATCCGTCCGTTTCTTAGGGAAAGCAAGTTCGAAAACGCGACCGTACGAGCGTTAAATGTATACCGATACACACGCATACATGAGCACTTGGTTCACATAGGTGCACGTATATTCGTATATATGCATAGTATATACATATATATACGGACATAGAATGTACAATTGAAGTGGAAGGGCGATATGTAAGACTCCCGGGTTCAGAATTAGCCTTTCCAAAAATGATTCGTTTTGCACACGCACTCGGGGAAAAAAACCAGAGGCATTCGTTCGGAGAAACGCATCGTCATAGAAACAAAGCTTAAGCGTACAACGTCATAGCGGTTACAAATATCCTGTATATAAAAAATGCGTGCAGTGAAGGAATCGGACTGAATTTAGAACGATCTTTTCAAGCGGACGTAAAAACGAAAAATTCGTAATATAGTTTTTCTTTTTCTCGACGACCGGAGTTTATCCTTATATATTTATATAACCATGTTACATATAGGGTGCTTAATATAGGAGGCGCTATAGTGTACAGTACAATTCCCTATCAATAAAACGAAATAATTTTCGGCAATACTTCCCCCCACCCTCTCTCCTCGTTCGAGTTTCAGTCAAGTCCGAGGGAAAAAACGTTGAAACCGGGATAATCTTGAGAAATTAAAAAGGGTATTGAATTTCTGAAAATCATCTTATTTTCAGCACAGGAATCGTAACTGCGTTCTTGTACTATAATTCATGAGACACCCTGTACATATTGAATCGTTAAGCATATATATATAATATATATATAATATATATAATATATATATATTTTTAAATACGTAAACACCACACGAGCGTGTTATCTTTTCTCGACCAAGAAAAGATTGTTTCCTCTTTTTTTTTTAAATCTTATCTCATTCATCACAATATCGGCACACATACAGAGACGCAGGTAGAAAATGGGACCAGGTTCGACGTGCGAATACCATGCGCGAACCTTTTCTTTCTCGAGTAGAAAAAAGTCGAGGCTTTTTCTTTCCTCCTTGAAAATTTACTTCTTTTCTCATTTTTTTTTCTTCTTCTCCCTCCCCAGGCTTAAATCCGCCGCGTTATTTAAATCCTAATCTTTTGTGTTTAAAGTAATGATTTTATATCCTAGAAGAGCTATATATTCAATATTTATTATCACAACAAATATCTTTCTGCTAGTTTAAGAAAGCTTTTCGCCCTTTGATTTAATTTGATATATATATATCATATATATGTACGTGTGTATGTAATGCATGTGTGTGAGTGTGTATGCGGCGTATATAATCCGAATGCTTAATATACGCGACATTCCGTACAACAGTGACAGGCAAATCAGCTGCGCTCGCGAGTATACAGGCTTGTTAAAAGTTAAAATAAGATTTTAACAGCGGGAATGTAAGGGGGAGGGGCGCCACGCCCCTGCGTATCCCGATCCGAATGGTCAATGTTGATAAATCTGAGACGAAATTGGGAAAGGAATTTTCAGTTCTTTCTCTCTCAATGCCCCTGAGCTCGGGCATTTGATTTGCCCAACACTGGTATACCTTTCCACTGTGAATTTTTTCTGGACTTTTTTCTTTATGGGCGTGGTCTACGCCACACTCAGTAGCGGCAATATAGCGAGAGTCTACTGTACAAACGAATAAAAATGATAACATCAATTAACGTTAGATCGTGAAGAACAGTGGAGTCTCATTATATCAAAGATGTATCGATATCTTCCTGCGTTGGGGGCCCTAGAGGCGGGGAGGACCATTGTCATGCTTGCAGGAAGAGGACACTACAGTGTGATACATAATGAATGTCTACAGCGTTACTTTTTACAAGGTAGTAAACATATCATTATAGGAATGTTAACTGAGTGTGACGTAGCATAAAAGAAATAGAATGAAAACAATTTTCGATGTTTGTTCAACTCTGATATGTGTAACATCCCGTGTAGATAAATTATTTGAAATCCTCGTTGCTACAATAATTTCGATGAGAAAATACCACTGGACAAAGAAAAAGCCAGAGAAAATTCATCGGTGAAAAATCCCCGTTTAAGTAAAAAAAAAAAAGAAAAAACAAAAAAGATAAACAAAAACAATGTTATTCACAGAATCTAGTTACTTTTCCATTTACGCGCGATTTAGTTCTTTTTCTGCAATTCGAAACCTTAGCCTAAGAGTCCGTTAGAATTATCACTAAGCTACGTCGTGAATATATCTCTCAAATACCGTTAGACAATGAAAATCGCAAAAATCGTAATAACTATACTATTATATATTTTTCCATTATTTCGTACCGCAATCTCTATTTCTTTAATATATGGTTATTAGCACTATATATATATAATATATATGTATATATATATATCGCGTTTATTTTTTTGTTGCTTATTAATGAACATTATGATCAATTATTATTTATTATTACTTGTTAATACCTATTTATTCCATTCATCATCATCATCAGCATCCTCGTCGTCATCATCGTTATTAGTTACTATTAATCTGTTTAAAATTAATTAATCTTTCATTCTTGTTAGGAATAGAGGTTACTCGCGAATTAGTCCACTTTGTTGCATTAATCAATAGTCACTTTTTTTTACTTTTACAATAATTAATCGATCTTACCAACTAGTTACTCTTTATCAAACTGCATGTATTTCCATACTATTAATAATATTATAGGAATGTATATATGCGTAGGCGCGCGCGCGCGCGCGTGTACGCGCGCATAGCTGTGTAGTGTGTACTTGTTTGTGTGTGCATGCGTGCGCGCGCGAGTGCAATATATACGTATAAACAATGTGTCTGTCTCTGACTCTGTGTGTGCGTGCAGTACAACCTCGATATTTTCCTGCGCTAGGGGCTCTAGAGCGGTACGAACCAATCGCACAATATCCCCACTCCAACCACCTTCCTCGATGTTAATGCAGGTCCTACGCTGACCAGAGTCGTTCAGTGTGTAAAGTTTCTATGGCTAATCGGTTCAACTCGATTCAAATTCGACGCAATGCAAATTGGACGTGATTGAAATTCGACTCGATATGACTTCACACGATTCAATTCGATCCGACTCAAATTCGACGGGATTCAAAGTTGAGGCGATTCAATTTGGCGCGATTCACGGTTTCCGTGGCAACGGAGGCGTTACCGTGCGGTCACCTTGGCAACGGAGGCGTTACCGTGCGATCCCCTTGGCAACGAGGGCGTGTCGCGCAGTCCCCTTAGCAACGGGGCCGTGCCACGTAACTCCCTTAGCAACGAAGGCGTTTCCTTGACGTTGCGAGATGCGTTGCACAGAAAAACAATGCGAGTCACTGCATTGTACAGACCTGCACTAACTCGTGTTGTGAGCAACATAAATTTCGATCTAACAGAAATTTATCAAGGCTTGACTGTATACCGGAAAACCTGCAATTCTGTGAATTGTTGTGTATGTATGTGTGTGTGTGTGTATGTGTGTGTACGCGCGCTCGTACATGCGTGCCTTAATGTGTCCCTGTACTTGCTAGCTAAGTATGTATATTGTTGTTAATAATACGCTTAAACGACGAAATTGGACTTTACTCCTTGATTCTTCTTGATTCACCTTTCTTTGATCTTTCGGGATGTTTGTTTCGAGACGTGTGCACGAGGGACACTTTTTCGTTTTCTATATCTAATGAACAACATGACACACACGAACTAATATCTCATAGTTGTATTTAGAATTTTTTTCATTTACTTATCGTTGAAAATCGGTGCATGGCACACACTCTGTCTTAACACTTTGACAGTCGCTTATCTTATGCGATTGTTTCCGCAGCCTTCGAAAGATTCTATGATTTATCGGTATTTAAATTACAATTAGTACGTAATTCGGTGATTAGAAATGAGGTAAAGAACGCTGGCCTGGGTCAGTACCGGCCGTCAAAGTGTTAATCTCTACAGGGTGATTCAAAAGAGATGAGCAAAACTTCTGCGTATTAAAATCAGGGTTATTCTGACCCAATGAGCTGTATTTACATTTTTAAGAGAAATTGATAAATAATAACAATATGGGGATTATTTTCGGTACTTAATTCCCTTGTCATTATTACGTTTATGAACATATACGTTTATATGAACTTTCCTTATATTAAATGTTTTTGGCCACCCTTTTTGAAGCACCCGTATATATATAGATTTAGTAAACGTATACACTTATTGATCAATGTATACATATGACAATATATTCATAAACAGAAGTTTTATTATAGGGGAAGCATCATCTATGGTTGTGACGAATGTGTTTAGAAATTTGAAAGTTTTTCAATTTTGAGAAGGCAAGGAGACCTGTGTTGCTTTCGAATATACCGTGTGGTAACTTTGATGTGTTTGCAGAAGACAACCATCTCTACATATGATAGGTGGGAGTCTCTCCATTTCTCAGCAGAGGTGGGTGGAGTCTCCCCACTACTGAACAGAGATGGGTGGAGTCTCCCCACTTCTGAGCAGAGGTGGGTGGAGTCTCCCCATTTCTGAGCAGAGGTAGGTGGAGTCTCCCCACTACTGAACAGAGATGGGCGGAGTCTCCCCACTCCTGAGCAGATATGGGCGGAGTCTCCCCACTCCAGAGCAGATATGGGCGGAGTCCCCCCACTATTAAAAGTTTAACTCACATTTAAACTTGTGAAACGTTCAATACAACTAGTAACTGTATACATTTACTAAATTTTTACATTTTTCCCGTAATAAATTAAACAGAATTGTTCCAACGGGAATTCAATGCTTATTGTGAAATTAACATTTACTTTAAAATCGTTCATTATATTACTTGGATATCTAGATTAAATGATAAGTGTGCGTGAAAGCTTCATTGAAATTTCTCATTTTTTATATCCACTATATAGATTGTACGTTTATTGCAATTATGATATACACTTAAGTCATCGCACGATAAAAATCTAAACGAAAATAGACTTCAACGAAAATCGTTTCAAATTCATCGAGGATGTTTTTGTCACCAATATTAACAATCTTTGGAAATCAACAACAAAATTTAATTTTGAACTGAACTCGTAATCGTTTGCACTTTCAAGGACATGTACCTCATAAATCTTCTTTTAAAATCTATTTATACCTATCAATTTTTTTTTTTTAAGGCAAAAAATGTTATACTGATTTACGAATTTAATTTGCTACTTTCGAAGTATTTTGAAAGATTCGTCAGCCTTCGTTACATTTTTATCGAAACGTCGGTAAAACGTGTATTAAAAAAATATTTACAGATTTTTGCATTTTCGTAAAGCACTTTAAACATCGAATACCGAACTTTTGATCAGTTTTACCCCTTTCTTTCGCTCCCGAACGAAATATCCGAATTTTCACCGAACTGAGTATTTTAAGTACCCAAAAATGCATGAAATATTTTGCTCACGTGATCTCGCTCAACATTTGTTTTCCTTCGTTAGCAACATAGAAAAAAAAAAGAAAAACAAATACTAGAAACGTAAAAGAATATTCAACAAGCAGTTTTATTCTTTGTATTTTAACATTTGAAATAATAGCGATAAGAACTTAATTATCGAGCGTTACAATTACTATTATTTAAGCACATTTCGTGTATATATATCTCTTACTGAAATACGAGGAACTGTAGGAAGGAAAAAAGAAAAAAAAAAGTGATTCGTTAAAATTTGAACACACACGTTCGCGGCTTGTTTAAATAATACTGTATAACAATTAAAAATCAAACTACATGGATAATCATTATTTTTTTTTCTTTTTCGTTTAACTATATATGCGATCAGTGAAAGAAAAGAGAAATTAATTAAATAGCAACTTTAACGATAATATCATTTAACTCTGTTAAATTTCCATCCGCTAAACCTATCGTTATATTATCGTACATATTCGTTAACAAAATGTTAAGACGTAAAAACTAATTACGTATGCCTTCGTTTTTTAATCGTCACCGGCATTGTCTCTCCGTTAGCCATTGTAAAAAGTACTTAAATATTTGTATCGTTAAATTTGGCGACTTACACGAAGAAAAATCGAATTTACAATTATTATCATTTAAAAGCTACAGAAGAAAAAATATAGAGATATCTCTAACGTGTATAAATTAAAAAGTATATACTCGATACTTTTGGTCTCTACAAAGATTCCCTTACGCTTCGAATGATCGAGCCTTGACTATAAATTCATATTGTGATTAGAATTACACTAGTTAATCGTTACAATCTTTTTTTTTTTCATTTTCAATTATCGTATCAAATCAACAATGGCACACGCCCCTGATGCACACGTATTTTGTGTCGAGAACAGAAATAGCGACAACGCATCCCGAAAGAGAGGTTCGTATGTGTACGTTTTCTTACTGGCGCGTGTGTACGCATGCGCACGGCATAAGCAATCCGATTGGCTCCCAGTGGAGCGCATGCGCATACTAACTAATGTATGCCTGTATAAGCGTACTGAATCAATAATTCACGATAAAAATAGAGTAAGCACACACACATGCGTACGAAATACGCATTAAAAAAAAAAATAAGAAGAAAAGGTGAAAACACGCATGCGCGTAAGCGTACTGAATTCGTATCGTATCGAATTGCGCGTATGCATAATACAAGTTCACGAATATAACACCTATTGACTGTGTTCCTTTAAAACTTCGCTCCAAACGTAAATTACAAAATGGAGAACTTTCTAAAGCCTTCGAAATTCGATGTGTTTCACTGGACAATATGTTCAACTTGGATAACGGATATTTGTACTGGTTTAAAAACAGAAACTGCGGTTTAAAATTAAGTAGCTGATAAAGAAATTCTTATAACTAGCTCTGTGGAAACTTTTAGGACGTTTATGATTGATTCGAGTTAGGACTGTGCGAGGACCTAAACTGGGTACAGCCGCGGTGGCTTCTGGGCCGTAATGGCGTCAGCGCCGCAGTAGCTTCTGGGCCGTGGTGGCGCCAAATTTGAAACGCATTGTATACTTTTACAATTATCTACAAAATTATGTAATCTAAAATTGTTATTAATTAAATAGTGGTCTACATAAACAAACTAAATCCTCCAACTATACCCTACAGTCACAGGGACGTACCTAGAGGGGGTAAAATAAAAAAATTTAGAGGAAATATTTCCAATTCGTACAAAATTAAATAATTCCCCAAAATTTGGATTCTCGCACAAGCCTAAAATAATTGCAACAGTATAGTAGAAATCGGAACGGTCAACGATCACAATAACAGACTGCGGTCTGGCAATAAAAATAATTGACTGTTTGAATTAGTTCGATCAACAGAACCCTTTGCAGTTTCAAAAGAAGACAGACAATAAAAGTAATATTAGGTACAATGCGTGTTTGCGAATGGATAAACGAGCGGATCAGACATATCGTCAAATGGCGAACAGAGGAACGAAGGAGGAGAGAGAAGTGCTTTGATATTCCGTTTGCTTTTTCTCTTCTGCGCATGCGTACAAGGTGTTGCGAATTAATCTTAAATATACAGCATGCTAACTCTAACTCGAAGTTCTGTTTATAAAATAATAACGACACTGAGGAGAAACAATTACCCGACGAATAATTCATTTTTAAACTTCAGTAAAACCCTTCGAAATTTTGTTTAAAATTCACGAATAAAATTATATAAAAAAAAATTCATGATTCAAATAAAGAGTTCTAGAATATTGTTAAAAAAAAACTAGCCCCCAGTGTCGTGAAAGTTCCACATATAAATACTTGGTATATTCTTTAGCTTAGCTTTTCTCAAACTTTTACGAGCAAATATGTCGATCATGCTTGGAGTGTGCTGCCGTTTTATCCCCGTGATAAAATGACAATGGATTCTTCCATTTCACTTGTTCAAAAAATCCATTGCCGTTGGAAGTACCAGCGCTTGCATAAATTTAATTTTTTTTTGTTCTCCTTGCAATATAAATTTATGTTCCATCTCGTGGAACGCAAAAAAGGTACATTTACTATATTCAATACGCCCTCAGACCTCTATTGTATGTATGCATATATATATATATATATATATATATATATATGTATGTATATATATATATATTATTAATAACATTATTTAATCTAATTATAATATCATCGCTACATATGTTCCTTATGTGACTGGTGCTTTTTTTTAAAACTATATATATATATTATACTACCACTGCTGCCACAATAATCCTTCAACGACAAATATTATTACTGCCACTATTAATACTACCGTTTAAAATATTACAATTGCGATTATTAATCGTTATTATCCTCGTCACAATCACTCTTATTTTTATTGTGGTTTACGGATTATTGATTACTAAATATATACATATATATATACATTTATATATATATATTTATATAAACAGTAAGTTATACTCTCTTATACCATATGTTTTTTTAATGTTAGCAGCCTTATTACTATTACCATTGGTTAATTCTATATCACTTAATATATATATATATACATATATATATATATATATTTATATAACTATTGTGATTACTGCAGCTGACCGTCTACTACTATCATCATTTTTTTTTTATTCCACCACTACTATTTATTATTACTATTACTGCTATCATTATCTGTGCAGCATCAGTAATGACAGGGGAATTTTACGAAATGATAGAAGCAGTGATGCCAATACTGATAAAATAACAATAGCAGTAAGTAACAGCACCAATAGCGTTATATTCTATCATTTTTTTCTGTTTAACATTAATTATATTCGTAATAGTAGTTGTAGCAGTAACAATAATTGCACCCATAAATATAGTAGTAATATATTATTACGAGTAACTAATGGTAATAATAACAATGGAAATTAAAAAATTAGGGTTGCAGTAAGAATAATATAAATATAGTGGTAGTAGTAGCGATTGGAATAGCAGGAACAGCAATAAACAACAATACAATTAGTACGTTTTAGTAATAGTAACAGTGGTAGTAGGTAATGGTAATGATAGTAGCAGTAATAGCGTACCGATTATAGCTCCATCAGTGGCGAATCTCATTAAAATATTTCCTCAGATTCAATACTTCAAATTATTCTACAATTCGGAGATTTAAAGGCTTGGAAAGTTTGAAATTCAGAAGTTGATTTGAAAGTGGCGCGCGCAGCGTCGCCATTACGAGAGTTGCGCGCGCATGCGCCGCCATTAGAGATGCGCGAAGGGACTACGAACCCTATCGTATCTGTACCGTGTTAATATAACTGAAAAAAAAATAATCGTGAAAGTGTAAGTGAAGATCGATCCCAAAGCAAGGGTAGATCCGCCCCTGAGCCCCTGTCCCCAAAAATATGAAATAATTTTGAAACAACAGCAACGATAATACCAAAACAGTATCGACAGTAGTAATAATCATAATAATTACCGATGATGATTGTAGTAGTAGCAAAAGCAGTAATAATAATAGTGGTAACACCATCATTAATCCTATTATCACAATTACACAATATTGCCGCTATTACTATCATTGTCAAAGCCACTACTACCGTTGCAACTGCTATTACTACGATTATCATTTATTTTCCCATTTATTTATTTATCGGTACGACTACTTTCTTAAATGACCATCGTTAATATTATTGTTGCTGCCGTCGCTAATTCTACACTTTAATTATTATTCTTATTAAAAATTACATATTCTGATCTTTTCTTTTATCATACACGTCATTGATCAAAATATTATCATGGCTATTTATGTTGCTATTACTATTGTTTATATTGTATTATTACTGCTCTTATTTATTATTATTGTTGTTGCTGTTATTAATATTAGTGTTATTATTACTATTACTATCATTATCATTGCATTATCGTTATTCTTAAACTTATCATTATTATGATTCAGTGGTTCTATGGAACCTGAGATATCTGGGTAAAAGCTTAGCGTAAACTAATTTCGATGAATTGCAGAGGCAGCTTTTTCCAAGCATTAGGATACGAATTTTATAAATTATTTTAATTCAAATTGAACGTTCGTTTCTTTTTTCCTTTCTTTGAACGTAAGTCTTCAGGTTTTAGGACACCGCTATTCGAAAATTTTTATTTTTTCAAATCTCAAGTCTTTCAACGAAATTACGTTAAATAGAATTAATTAATCTCAATTAATTTGTCAAAATTTGAAGTTGAATGTTTCAAACATTCCCACCATGGCGTTTTTAAAATTCGCGCCAATAGAACAAACATGGCGTCTTTGAAATTCGCGCCAATATGGCGCTCAGTGTTTTCAAAATTCGCGCCAAATGACTCTTAGTTTAAAGGACATAATGAAAACGTATGAAGCTGAAAATTAGATTTCAAAATGGTGTCCTCAAAAGAAATGCATTTTCTCTCAATCTTGAACTACCAGAATAAACACAGTACAGGGACCTCTCAACACACGAAGCACTTATCTACTTTTCCCTTGTTTCTCGATACACTAATTTCAAGAAATTGTTAGTAGCTGTCTTGTTAGTTCAAGTGATATTAATAAAGCACGACACGATAACGAACTTTCTTAGGTACGTCAAATTTGAAAAGAAAAATAATAAAATAAAAATTGTGTCATGAAACGAAACACGTTTTACTAACGTGTTACATGGAAGCGTTTTCTTCTTAAAAAGACTAAACATTTACGACCGAAATTTCTCTAACTTCAGTCTATGATAAAACGCATAATTTCGTTTTTTTTTTCTCTCTTTCGACCACGTAATTAATTATAGTTTTGTAGCATCGTGTATCTTTGGCTTTACCAAACTACTGACAAATTTTTTTTTTTTTCGTTTTTTCTTTTTTTTTTATAAGTATCCCATATTATCTACACGCTTATCGATTCGTTCCAAATACACGGTGTATAAATAAATTTGTTGAATATTATAATTTCTTGTATGTTTAATATTATGGAATTCTAACATCCACTCTTTCGGATCTTTTGATTTTTTTTAAACAATTAACCCCTTCCTTTTCTAAACTAAATGTACAGAACCATTTTGATCCCTTCATTTTTATAACCCAAGTATACATATTCTGACTCAGAAGAAGAAAGGAAAAGAGACTATAGTTTGATTACACACACACATACACATACATATATATATATATTTATATATACATATACATACATGTACTTTTAATGACTCAAATTTGATTGCAGATACTTGTACTTTACGATGGAACGAAAACTATTTCTATTTATCAGTTACACCTTTCAAAATGGCGGACTTTAGTCCCAAAATATAAGTTTAACAAATTGTAAAAATTTCTGAATAAATAAATTTCATTAAAAATGATAATAATTATACAAATTTTTGAACTGATTTGGAAATTTTTAAGTTGAGCAAAAATTAAATGTCGTTCCACCATGCTTCCCCAAGAAAAATGGCGACGCAAAAAAACGTTCGTTGTGTGAGTATCGTAAACATTCTGGTAAAGAAATAAATATAAACGATTATATTATTATTATAAATAAATATAAACCTTATATTATTATCGTGAATAATAATATAAGGGGCGCTTAATATTAATAATATTAATATCCGCGTCACACGCATGTCATTAAGATCACAACCGAATGATCCACAGTTACAACGAACGTACTCCGAAGCCTAGGGAATACTAAAGATCTAAGGGAAATAAATCTAGAGGACCCTTACCCATAAAAGCTACTGTACAGGAAATATCGGAGTAACGAAACCACTATATCGCCGTTTTCCTTAAGGAAGCGTACCAGTAAAATAAATATAACGCCCGTGAAAAGACGGTAAATCTCACATCTATATATATATACATATATATGTATATGTCACGGCAAGATCTGTCATCTGCTTCAATGGCAGTCTGCAGAGGAGAACAGTTTCTTTTTTTTTATTTTTTATCATTTTGTTTAATCTTGTACCTAAGAGAAATCAAAGGTCTGAGGGCGTTATGATATATTTTAGAATATCAGAAAAAAAATATTGTGCAATGAATAAACACTCTTTTTTTTCCATCAGTATGGTTATCAGTCCATTCAGGTACCTTTGACGTTGAAAACATACACATACATACAGGCGCACGCGAGCGTACAAAGCAAGCTTACACACATACACACACGCACGCGCACACACATACACACATACGTAGATGTGTCACGCGTACACGCACACGTACGTATACTAGGATTAATAATTTTTATGTACATGCACACCGTACGGGTCAGAAAATCGAAGGAATGAGAATTCAATTAAGGCCTTCATTCAAAGTCATTCTTACGCTTTGTAAACGCTTCTTCCCAATGGTTTAACCCTCGAAAATTAGGCACAGTTTCTCAACGAAATGGAATTTTAAATTGAATTTGAACTCTGCGTGCGTCGGGTCAACGACCCATCTTTGTCCAAGGGTTAATGAAAAATACGGGGTATTGCATAAATAGTGTTCCTAAAATGAAGGGGAGCTGATTCTAAACAATACTTCCCTTTATGGAAATACGGTACGAAGCTTCGTTTTTGAATTATTAAGGAAAAATGCGGAACCAATCAGAGCGCGAGGATTTCGCGCGCTTGGCTGCTTGGCGTGAGCCTGCGCGCGCAGACGCGAGAGCGACAGTTCGCGCCAGCGGCTGAGCGCGCGAATTCCTCGCGCGTATTGGTTCCGCTTTTCCTTAATAATTGAAAAACGAAGCTTCACATCCCATTTCCTCATTTTAGGAACACTAATTAACACCCTGTAGTTATAACTTCTAAGGGTTAAAATATATTGTACATTTTCCACAACCGAATGGTGAAAATTATCGAAAGAGTAATAGTCGAATTTAAGTGTAACGTTTCTATCACATACGATCAGGGTTGACTAATACATTGCAAGAAGATAGTAAACTTGTTATACACAGAGATTCGTTAATTGTACGTGACGTGAACCGGCGGACTATTACAAATTTTCGAAGAATTATTACTAGAACGGAATCGTCGTAAAAAATAAAATATCTATTACTATTGAAGTCGATAAACAGATTGATGGATTGGTACAGGGGCGGATCCAAAAACGTCGCTTGATAGGGTGAAATATGTAAAAATATATTTTCGAATCTCTTTCTGCACGAATATGTTTACAGTTTATTTATTAACATTTTTAAGCAATACTTCACATAAATTATTTACAATACGTGTGATTAAATAATTTATTTTATAAAAACGAAAACAATAATTGTTAAAATCTAATAAAATTAGAATACTAGTAAAAACAATTTTATTTTACAATATTGATTAGTTTTTTTTTTGTAAGAGCTTATAATTGTTGAAGGACGCTCCTTTGGATCCGCCCCTGGACTACAGGGAGACACATGAGCAATTATCAATGAATCGATAAACCATCACATATTTGAGTGTATGTACGTATATGCCGATCTATATTACAAAAGAATGGTGAGGTTTTAAGGTACATTTAATAATCCAGTCAAATTCATCATTCACAAAATCTAAAACGACATCTGTCGATATGAGGTACCCGTTTCTGATCATAATATTCAGTGTACAACAACAACAAAATATCTATATTTGTGAAACAAATATTGGTCAATTATTGTCTGATACACAAGTGTCACTTTTAAGTAGATGGCAAGAATATTTGAAAGGAAACCTAGCGAGTACTCAAGGGAGAATCCAGAGAAAACCCAGGAAGAACATAGAGAGAGCCTAGGGAGAACCCAAAGATAACCTAATAACCCAGGGAGAGCCTAACGTAGTCTCCTGTCTTCCTAAACTGCACACTACTGTAACGCTAATAATTAGAACTAGTAACAAAGGCAATGTTTTGAACAAGTTATTAGGCAATTTAATATACTTTGTGATCTTCCAATAAAAGGAATTAGTCTAAAAGTTAAAATTTTTGTAAATTTGGTTGTATTTTGAATAAATAGACAATCAGATTAAACTTTTTGATTCTGTCAATGATTATGCAAATTAAAAAGAAAATTTGACTCGTTTCAGTTCATTGTTCTTAATTAAGAACACTAAGCATGAAATTTTCTTTACTAGATTAACTTCTTATTACACAAAATAAATAAACTAAAATAAAATAAAATTTTCAACATAGATAATATAATTACGTAGTACATAGTACATAGTTTTAATGTACAAATACCGAATCAGAAATTTAGTATACTCAGTTAAAGTAATAAGGAATCTGAACTTTGGGTTATACGCGACAATCCTAATTCGATTTTAGTCTTAAGTCTTACATACGTATAAGAACTATGTTGTAAGGCCACCTGTGGGTATAACAGCTTCTGCCTGTGGCAGCGGATATAAAATAAAGTTGACTTTACTAGCTTTATACAACTGAAATTTACTAGTTACGCGAAGATGGAACCTAGTTTAAATCTCAAGCTGCTAAACAAGTCCTGTAAGAACTATCCGTAGCAACTAAAATGAAACACCGTAAATAAATAGAATGTGAAGAAAGCGAAGAAACATCCTATGACTTGTTCGACAAGAAAACAAAATAAACAAAGAAGGATATGTTTGCAGACAATTAATAACATTTGGAATGACATTAGTTACAACAAAATAACTGAATTAATGATAACTGAATAGGAACAGTTCATAAAAGGTTTTGAAGAAAATTGTTTCCGATGAAGAGAAAACGGAGATCAATTAGTTCTTAGAAGCATACACTGCCTACTCTAAGGAAATGTCTTTATTATCACTAGTCATGGAGGATACTGATATGTCAACCATAACTCCAACAACACATTGGAAACAAACTGGAAGAAGTTTCTGAAGTCAGAGAACTCGAGCAACACTTCCCTAGAAAGTCATCTGCTGAAATCAGTACCAGGAATTAATGAATGTAAATTTCTACGTAACTAACCGGTCCAGTCAAAGTGCAATTAACAAATCTCTAGCATACCATAGAGTTTACTATTGTAATTTATCTATATGTTTCACGCACTGTCGCTGAGGATTATCGTATAAAAGTAAACTTCCTGACGCTTCTTAAAACATAAAAAAAATTAATATGTATTTTTTGCGACAATCATAACATATGAATATTTTCTGTGTCATTATAGAGTATCATGTAATAACCGACAAAATATATAGAACAATATTAATGTATCACTAAATACTTATTAACATATTAATTTTGCCAGTCTGTTGCCTGAATCTAAGCCTGTAACGCATATTTTATTTGTACCAAAGAGTATCTGTTATCCTAAAATAGTATCAGGTGAAAGAACATACAGATACATCTAAAAATAAATATCACCTCATCGAACAATCAGAAAATTTGAAATAATCTTAAAACTTTGATTTAGAATTTTAGCTCAAGATTTTGCATCTTGTTAAATGCTACTTTTGTGAACGAAACTTGACCAATGGGAAGTGGTACATTGTTTACTTCGTTATTGTTCAATTTAAACAACCACTCACAGACATAATAACGCATGTATGCACTCACGTACGCACACAGGGAGGAGAGAAAGAGAGAGAGAAAGAGAGAGACGCACAGGTATACACAGAACAAGATAACTAGAGAAAAACATCGAATTGCCATGTTCGTTATAACTCTATAATTAGTAAATGGTAAAGAGACACGCTGGACATTGGCACGACAGGTGGCATTTAGATTTAATATAGAATAAAATTTATGTTATTGCGATAACATTTGGTATCGTTTTTGTTGTTGTCGCAAGAATTCAGACCCCGATGTAATATACCCTTTTCTTTTAAAGGTTTCTGGGCACTTTCAGAGATAGAGAATCGATTTTCACAAGAAACATTTCTCAATTCTTTATTAAGATTCAAAAATGTTTCCATATATCTCAATAATTCAATTGTTAATGTCATTTCAAACAATTTCATCAAGCATAACAACGTATAAAAAATAATTGTGAATACCAATGTTCTAATTTAGAAACGATTCTACTGCATTTCATGGAAGATCATACACATCTGACAGAGAAACAAATATTTTTCTATAATAAGTGTGATAAGTACTTACTATAGAGAACAATAATATTAGTACTATTTCTAATAATATGTACATATTATAAGAAATAGTAATCACATTATTAAGGTTAATCAATCATTTCTCCATGGAAATAGTAGTATAACACTAAGTAGTGTGAATCTACTGAACTTACCCACGTGACAGACCGTCCATGAAACAAAGAATACGTAAGTCTTCTCAATTATTTTCTTTCTCGCCGATTCATTAAAATCAATTGAAATTCAATTAAAAATTCGATTCTGTATCACCATCGCTAATGGAAGAGGTAATTTACGTAGCCCAAAGCATCGACGTGGATCCTTGCTTGGTTTTCTTTAAAAGAGGTAATTATCCCTTCCCCTTTTTTTTTTATTTTACTTTTGTTTCGTTCAACTTATTTCTTTTCTCCGCTTATTATTTTTTCTTTTGTTTTGATTAGATTGGTACAGTCTACGTTTGATACGCATCGCAGTCTCGATTAAAGGAAACCTTTAAGAGCAAAAAAGTGGAACACTCATGAGACCAACGATCATAATTTACTTTCTTACACGCGCATTCTTAAGGAATCATTGGCGGCGCCATTATCTAGAAGCAGCCATCTTATAATCTTTAGACTTTTCTTCTTTTTTCGAAGCTAAATATATATGGTTACGGTGTTATGGCGCGTACCTTCTCGTATCGTTTGTGTTCTAATTTTCAATACGTAAAAAATAGTCAAAAATTTGTATTTGTTTTAAAGAAATCGTTTGCATGTCGATGTTTTAATATTAATCACACGAGCGCATTCGCGTTTAGCACGTTACTACGAATCTTGTTAATCGAACGGAAAAAAAAGAAAGAAAGAGCTAACACACACGAACAATAATACTTAAAAGAAAAAATACAGATACAAATATACTGTAGTTTCTTACTGATACGACGTGTAATAATGTGCGTTTATTAAATATACATATATATACACATATATATACATATATACGTATATATGTATATACATGTATATAGCGTAAAAGAGATACGCACAAATACCAGATACCGAAAGTTAAAAATGCGCTCGAGACGTGATTTCAAAAATCGAATTTCTTCTTTTTGCAACATAATCCGTGTGATTTCTATCTATTAAATGTACTGCATTAAAACGCATGAGCGCAGCAACGAATAAAAAGTTTAAAAGATATTAAAACATCGAGAAGATTTGCAGTATACCAAATACACGTATCGAATTGAACATCGAAATATGCTAGTAATACACGTTTTCGTTCGAATAAACGGAATATCGTTAAAGAATACACGATAATCAAAAGATGACTTGCACAAGGAAGAATACTTATAGTTCAGTAGTGTCATTAAAATATGTGTTCTTCTTTTATATATATGTATATATATATGTATCGAATATGGTGCGCACTTAAATGTACACACATACGCGCATTATTCGTCAGATGAAATTAGTATTAACTTTAAAAATACCAAGTACTAAAAGTAGCAACACAAGCAATATCCATTCAGTGTGATAATACTAATCATTTTTTTTTGTCTGTTTCTTTCTTTAAAATATATGTAAAACAGTGTGTAGTACACGTTTATCACATAGTACACGTGATAACAACCAGCATCCATGCGTAATGTTAAATGTAATCGGGTTACTACTCCCAACGAACAGTTTTCCTTTTTTGAGAAAAATACGGCGCACACCAAGAGAACCTTGGAAATTCGTAAAATATTCTTTTCCCCTCCCTTCCTGTGTATCCTTGAATCAAACAGGATCCCCTTCCGGGAAACGGAAAACGAAATGAAAAGGATGATCAAAAGTCAGATCCCTGTGTTACTGGTTTCAATTGAGTTTTGTTACGCGTCGTGTTTAGGATGCGCGTATACGCGGCACTGATTTAAGTAACTTCTTCGCGAGAACCGGCCCATCGGACAATGCGGAATATATAATTGACGTATCGTGAAGTAGAAGAAGGCTTGGTCGTCGCACGAGTGACACCGGCTCCGTCCGTGCGGCACTCTACATCGACTCACCTCCCAGAAGGTCTCCGGGTAAGTACGAGTTCAGTGAACTGGGTGTAGCACGTTGCTGATCGTTGCTGTCGATACCGGTGCTGCTCCACAGTGAATTGCTGCTTTGCGGAGCGCCCCACAATTGGCTGGAACTCCCGCCCCACGTGTCTGGCGGTGGACCAGTTTTGTTCGATGGCCGTAAACTCCAACCTGCTCCGGTTGTCGCTCCGGTCTGCTGTTGACCCCCATGACTTAGCTGTTGTAACAGAGCGTGTACCTCGCTATCGGCCGGTGATTCTGCGAATATCGTCGTGTTGCCCAGGACGCAATTGTTCAGAGCACCTTGTGCCTGTCACAAAATAACAATTTCTCTTATTATTTACTCCTTTGCTTAATTCAGAATTCCAGGAATTTTGTAATATTGGAATATATGAATGTATAAAAGGATTTAAGGTAGACCTAGGGATATAAGAGTATAGTGATCTGCAAAGTGTAAAAATTATTTCAAAATTGGAATTAGATTGGTATATTTCTAAATTTGGAAATACGGATATTAAAATAATAAACGGTACTATACCTTGATAGCCTCGTCTCTCGATGAGTACTTTGTTAACGCAATTCCATGATTGAGGTATAGTCGAAAGTCTTGAACAGGACCGTGCTGCATACAAAGTGTTTTCAATGTAGAACCATCAATTTGAGGCGTCAAATTTTTTAGTAGTAGCCAGGTGGAAACCCAGCCAGCATTTGTGCTTGATTGAAGACCCCATGAACTAGATGATCTACCAACGGTGCCAAGACCTGCCCAGCCATTGCTTGTATTCCCTGCGGCCTTGCTGCTCAGTCCTGGCGGTGGACCACGAACCTTACTCATCGGTGCTCCCCAGAGTTCTGAAGTGACTGCAGTCGGTGGTGGTGCAGATTCACCCCAAGTATTTTTCGCACTGAAAATAAAATTTATTTAATTCACATCTACAGCTTTAAAGGAAGTTCAAAATGATGAACTCTAATTTACCTTGTAAAAGCACTTGGAGTAGTGGCAGGTGGATTGAACGTCCATGTAGAATTACTTAAACTTGGTATAGATGTATCAGGATTAGTAGGTTGTTGCGGTGGCGGTGAAGTCTTGCTGCTTGAAGAGAAGATGGCATCGGGATCTTTGATCGTTGCCAGAGACAGTGGTGAACGGACCACAGAGCCCGGAGTAATGCTAGGATCATCCTCGATGCTCTTCATCTGGGTACCCTAAAATGAAATCAAATATAGGTGGACCCGAATAAATACCAAACCTGGACAGGTATTCATTTTTCCCTCCTCCGAACAAGGTTTTTCGCTAACGAACTCTAAATGGTGCTTCTCGTTGACCTTTATTAACATGTGCTAGAAATATATACAGAGTATTAGAATAAATCACTTATGATAATAACAGAATTTTTAGCAGCTTCAACATTATTTAAACAATACATTTAAAAAATGATTATTTGAATAATGTCAATTTTCTGAGTCATATCAGAATATTGAAATCTCTACCGATCTCACCCGAAGTTTTCCGTGCCGTCCCGATCTCGGAAGTTCGAGATCCTGAACATCCATAACGGCTAGTAAACGTAAAAGTTGCCTTCCAAAAGGAAGTACGATATTGGAAATGGATTACCTTCCATGGTTTGCCAGGCTCAAATTCAGGTACTAGGTCGGTGAAGGCAGCGGCTCCAGCAGCTGCACCCGTTGGCTGCCAGTCCTTTCCGTCAGTGGAGTCCGTGTTACCTGGATCTGGCCAACCACTCTCCCCAAGTCTGGTGGACCATGTACCATCTCCTTGACCCAACAAAGGATTCATGTTAGGACTACTGTGTGATCGTGTCAAACCAGCCGGTGTAGCTGCTGGCTTACTGGTTGTTCCTGGCGCTCTCGAAAACTCGTTTGAAACTAAATCTACGTCCTTGTCCAAAGAAGGCAACTTCCACTGATTAAGTCTTGATTGTTGCTGACTCTGTAATTATAAAGAACATTCAATGTTATCTATATCCATAGAAGATGAGTACGGACGTACTTTTTTAATTAAGTAAGAAGAACTTACGACAGGAGGCTCCTTGTTCATTGTCAAGTCCGTGAAACTGTTCTGCAGCGCCGACATGGGATCATGTACAGAACTCTTGTAATATTCCGAACTCTGAGATGGTGGCGCCGGATGCTGTTGTTGCTGCTGCTGCTGCTGTTGCTGTTGCTGCTGCTGTTGCTTCATATAAGTAGCTTGTTGCACAGCGATTTGATTTTGGAGATTTGCTATCTGCTGTTTTGTCTTGGTTATTTGTACGCTTATCTGAAGGACTGATTGATTATTACCCTTCATTGTACTTTGCACAGAATGTTGCTGATGAAGTTGCTGCAGTACTTTGATTTGTTGCAATAATTGGTTCAAAAGTATTAGAGTTTGAGGTGCAAGTGGTTGATTTAGAATTTGGTGGTTTAAGTAACCTTCTTGGACGGCTAATTGAATTTGTTGTACTAACATACGTAGCTGCTGAGTACTAGGCTGATTTTGAGGAGCTCTGGAAGCCTAAAGTATCAAAATAAGCATTAACAACCGAAGCAAATAAAATTTGTAAGTAATAAGAAAAAAATACATTGACCAAAATTATCGATTGTTGCACGATTCTTGACGACGATTGTTTTACCTGATTAAAAGGTGGTTGAGGTGCATTAGTACTAGGTTGTTGTTGTTGTAACGGAACAGCGGCTTGTTGTTGCTGTTGTTGTAACTTTAGCAAACTTGCACTAGCAACCGATCCTCCCACACTGCCAGTTGTGTTTCCACTTGGTACTCCAGCACCCTGTAATTATAAACTAATTCATGAGTACTGTCCACTTCAATTTTTTAAACTTTTATCAGATACTGTAGTTGTTGCACGAATGTCCAAAGGTTACAATAATTCTTTTACCGGTGGGAAAGACATCTGTTGTGCGACGTGATTAAATCTAGGATATGCTGGTGCAGTTGTAGCTTGATTTGTCGGATCATAACTGGAGTGTGCGTCGTGTCTTCTCCATTGATCCAAAGGCCGCAACTGACTTAGAAGTTCCAAAGCTTCTTCTCTGTTCATTTCTCGATTCCTGAGGGCCAATTCAACATCTTCCTTCTGCAAATTAAACATTAAAAAATGATTACATGAACAATTATAACAAATTATAACAAAAGATTCTCAAAGTGTCATGTACCTTAAATCCCAAATCACACAAATATCGGAACTCCCTGCTATTCCATATAACTTCCTTTGTGAGAGTAGGTTTTGTAGGATGACCCCAACTAGGAGCAGAATCCATATCGGCATCGACCCAGCTTCCAGTAGGTCCCATTGGTTTAGGTTTATGTGTACTAGGTGCACCCCAAGTGCCAGGGTTCAACGGAGCTTCATTCCAGGTACTTGGAGTTTTAGGCTCATCCCATGAACCTGTATCATGTGGTCCTTCTGCCCAACTACCATTACGTCCGCCAGGTGCACCAGGATGACCCCACATTGGTCCACTTACATCCGGTTTCATTCCAGGTTGACCTGGCATTCTGTTCTGTGGCATGCCTGGAGGGCATTGCATTCCTACTAAGAGAATTTTATCATTTATCAATAACATTCCAACTCATCACACTTAATATAAAACACTGATTAAATAAACAAACCTGTTCTGCCCAAATTTGGCGTTGGAAGATCCTTCCAATGAGAAACTTTAGTTCCAGGTATTGTCCTTTGATTGGCTGCAGGATTACCCCACAAACTTGTACCGTCATCATAATTCGGAACATTTCTTCTTTGTGTCGGTGGGGAAGGTTCTTCCCAACCTGAAGGTTTTCCAGGCATAATATCTTTCGGCGGTGGGGCAGCCCACTGATTTATGTTAGATGGATTCAACATTTTCGTAGGAGGTCCCGAAGGATGTTGATGTCCCATTTGATGATGTGGAGGACCCGGAGGTTGACCCCACATAGCATCCGCATTGGCACCATTCAATCTTCCAGAAATTCCACGAGGATCACCGCGCATGTCAGCTATTCTAGGATCTCGAGCCATTGGATCCATCACACGCATGTGTTCCCGAGGATCCAACGACATCCTATGATCACGAGGATCCCGTATCTCTCTAGGATCAACAGAACGAAGATCTCGAGGATCCCGATGATCAATTCTTGGATCACCCCAATTAGATCCTGTGACAAAGAATAGTTTATATGTTTAAACCAGTTCAAACATGAAATCTTTCACATTTAAAATTAAAAGGTAGCTAACCTGCCCACATGCCGGACTGATTGCCTGTGCTGGTTGTCCATTGTCCAGCTGCAGAATTTGGTTGAGAAGACGTAGGAGCACCAGTCCACATATTTGACGAGTCAGCTGCGTCGTCATCCTCGCCCCAAGTCCCACCAATATTTGTTGCTGGTGTATGACCCCAAGGTGTTTTTGCTTGTTGTTGCGGTGGTGGTTGACCACCGTTTCGAAGATTGGCTTCCCATAAGTCTGTACCGTTATTTACTGGTGGCTTCCACATTGGAACTCCATCTTTAGTCATGCTAGGCTCTGGAGAAGTTGGGACGTCCCAGTTTGTGTCTTGGTTAACGTGTTGCTAAGGATGGAAAGAATGATTAATTAAAAATCCAAGTTTAGGTTCAAATTGTAACAGCAATTTAACTTACACAACCCCAACCATCCTGGCTGAACAGTGCTTCCCTCATTGTATTCAATTGTTCTAGTTGTTGTTTTGTCGAAGGGGTATTGCTAGCAGATGTGTTATTATTGTTAACGGATCCCTGAGCCTGATTATTCGGCTGATTATTATTGCTACTGGAATTTGACTGCTGCTGCTGGACTGAACTATTATTGTTATTTTGACCGGAAAGATTTTGGCCAGGCCCTCCAGGGTTGTTGGATTTTCCTTGCGACCACTGGTTACTGTTTTGTCCACCTTGAGTTGTACCACTCGACTGAGAAGTTGGTGGCCCTGATTGTTGATTCGACTGCTGATTTGGATTGTTCACCTTATTTACATTTCCTGTGTGACGTACCCAAACAAATGTATTATATGAAATGTTCTAGTTACTAAAAAACATTGAAAGTTTAGAGTATTATAAATTCATGTTAGAGTCCTAAGTGAAAACCTGAAATGAAGCTGCAATATATTTGAGAAGAGAAAGTTAGAAATATTGAAAGACAAAGAAAAATGTACCTGGAACATTTTGTCCACCAGGTCCTTGGTTCTGATTTGGATTCTGATTGGCAGTAACAGATCTGTTAACGCTATTTCCAGTCCAGTTTCCAGGTGCCCCGCTGTTACCAGAAGGGTTTCCCGAGGTACCACCCCATCCTGATTGATTGTTGTTGTTATTATTTGTAGCACTGGTCTGCGTAGAGCCCCAATTAGTAGCTCCAGCGCTGTTCAAAGAGGTTTCACCTCCACCGGCTAATTTGAGAATGCCAGGAATGCCCCATCGTTTCTTATACTCTAAATTGGGCTGATCTAAATTGTAGACCGATCCGAAAAGAAGCTTTAACGCCTGCTTAAGATCATTTTTGTGAGCTTGTAGTAAAGTGCCTGCGGAAACTCCCAGGGATGCTGCTATGAGATTCCTTGCGTATGCGATAAGTTGAGTTCGGTTTGAGCCGTTTACAATAGTTTCATTACTTTCGAAGTGAACAGGAATCGAATACTTCGCATTGATCTTATCTGACTGGGTCGAAGTAGTCGGATTATCTTCGGGACTCGTTTTATTCTCTGAACGGAGAGCTGTTCGAGACCTTTCGAATTGGCTGCAATCGTAAAGGTCTACAACGTTATCCGTCCTCTTCAAATCCGGGGTATTCGCGTTACAATGATGGCCGTCGACCGATCGGGCAGTCTGAGGCGTCGAACCGACGAGAGCAAGTCGTTTACAATTGATCAGACTTTTTGTAAAAACGTTCTCAACATTAAATCCGATAACTTCGTGTACTTTGTATAACCTTCTTTTAAATCGATACAAATCACAGAGATCCTCTCGGGTAATTTTATCATTGATCAAGCCGACGACAGCTTGATATCTTAGCTTGATTCGTTTATTAAATAAATTAGAGCGCAACGAACTAATTGAATAAGACGCATGTGACCCCGAGTACTTATAGCTCGCTAGATAAGTGCCCGAAGGCTCGTTAGACTTAACATTATCCTGAAATGAAAGAGCACCAACAGTAATTGTTGCCACGTCACTAATACCATTATATTCCGAGGACAACATCTCCATTGTCTTTTCGTTTAAGTTCAAGATCAACGTGCCCGTGGTTCTCGTAGAGATACGAGCGTCCGGATGTTCGTTCTTCGAGGCCAGTCTCGAATACATTCTTCTAAAGATCTTTTTTAATAGGAACACGCAGTTTCGTGCGAGAACTGTTGCGGAGGTAAAAATTTCATCGTTCAATTTTCTTAAAGTTACAAGCGACCAATCCGACATCCTACCATCTATCACACTGAACGACGACAGGGCATTCAAAAGTTCTCTCATTGAATTCATGTGGTCACAATTGATCGTTGTCAATGAATTCATCGAAGAAATTGAAACTCCCTCGTTACAAAGAAAGATCTCGTGACTAATCCCTTCGTGGGGACACGTTATCGTCATCGCCGTTATAAAATTTGGTATGTTAAATGTCGTCCCGTTTATTACACTGACAGAAATACTCAAGAACTGAACATCGAGATGCGTCCTTTTTTTGTAACTAGTCTCGTGGCTCGGTATCCCCTTCCACGTAATACTAAAATCGCGAATTACCTTACAGCTAAGTTTAACCACATAAAGCTTACATCCTAACGAGAGTGGAACACATGCGCGTTGCGTCAGCTCGCTCGCGACCAGGTCGAGCCACGAAGGAGAGGATTGTGCGCGTATCGGCGCGTTTCTCAATGGGAAAGGTCGCGGAGGCTGCTGGTCGGTTAGCTCGTTTCCGGGAACGATAAGCGTAATGGAAGAACTGGTGGCCACGTTTTCACCTTCTTTCATCAGACGTGATTCTTCGTTCGACGACGTATCGCTTGCTTCAACTTTCTTCAGCGTTATGAAATTTAAAGGCGCTTTTGATATTCTACAGTTCTCTTCGATTATTATCGAAACGACGTTTTGCAATGTTACTCTGTCCCTAACGTCGATTTCCATCGAACAACATTCGATCGTCGCTAAGACAGAAGAATTAATCTCTGACGGGTTCTCAACGATTTCCAAATAAAGTAAACGAGATTCGGCTTTCGAATACGGATATGTCGATAAAAATATTCGAATCTTTGAACGAAGGTACTTAAAGGTACATAAGCGTGACAAACAGAGTTCGTTTGAGTCTTGATTTTGACGTGGAAATGCACAATTAATCTCCATGAGAATCTTACTAGATTCTAAAAGCGTCAAAGAAAATTTGATCGATGGACTTCTTGATCCGAAATTAATCTTAAGCTTGGTTTCGATCGTTTGGTCGTTTATTAAGAACATCGTGTTTGTGATTGTGAAACGTTCATCATCCTGCGATTCGAAATGATATTGTTCTTCATTTTTTAACGATAAACCGTCGAAAAAAGAATTGACGAAAAATCTGAATAAATCCAAATGGGTTCTTAATTTCATTGCAATCGCACCACCGTCCATTTCGACGCGGAGGAAATAATGGTTACTGGTTGAGCTGAGCAATATCACAGACTTGTAGTTATCGTTATTATTACTTAGGAGGCTAAAATTAGACTTAACGTTATTGTATTTGCCCGAATGGAGGCAGGACCCTAGTAAGGAGTAATTGTCAAGAGAGTCGAGAGAGAAGTGGCCTGATGAGGGGCGATCAGACTTGGGTATCCTAACTAGGCTAGGTACCCCTTCACCGACTGCACACTTATCTCCTGTTAATCGTAGATTTACGCTTATACTTAGTACCCTAATATTTAGTATGCTAAAGCTAGTCTTATTATCACTTAATGTCTTAGACATAGACTTAGAGTTATTGGCGGAGCTGACCGGTTTGTTCTTACCGGACAAGCCCGGATGTTTTCTTTTTGTTGTTGTTGCTGTTGTTGTATGAACTGTTGGTTTTCGATCGTCTTGATGATTATGTTCCGCTCGATTTGAGCGATCATTTAGTTTAGGATTATCATTATCATTATCATTATTATTATTACCACTACTACCATTGTTATTATTAATATTAATAATAATATTATTATTATTATTATTATTATTATCGTAAGTTAGAAGATGATTTTTTGTTGGGTGTTTTGTGGTTGACGACGCCACTGACTGGCAGATCAAGCTTCGACTAGTCAAGATAAACTTGCCTGCAAAAATACAATTATATTATAATAACTTCCTACAACATTTGAACTTTCAAAAAAATTATTGTACGTAGAACTATTTCCTTTTTCAAGAACATCTAAACTTGAATATTTCCAATAAATATTTCCAGATAGTTCATCATTCGACACTACCACAGTTAATTCAATAATGTTCACCAAAACGAGATTCATTTAAAACTTAAATTCATGTTGTGATATTGCAGAACATACGATTTAAGATGCAAATATAACAATTTATAATTACCAGTTTGGCTCGACAGGACGGTTAAAAAGTCAGTGGCGACGATATTTTCGAGATGGCTAGTAGGTTTTGCCATCATGCTGTTGTTTATGAATTCAATATCACAGTACCTAGCATTCTCTGATTCTCTTCCCTCCCCCATCCCTATCGGACTGTTTTTCCCTAATACTACTACATCCCCCTGAAACAAGAAAATACCATTACAATAGAACTTCAAAATACTTCATTCCTGCGATTCTTTGAAATATTATTTAAAAAAGTTTTAGTTCAGCTTGTAAAAAAAGTATTTCTTCCTATTTCTTTAGTATGAAAAGAAATTTGCTATATAGTGTTTATCCAAAAGTTTGCTCAAGGCTTTACTGATATATATTATGGTATAGAAAAATACAATAGCAGGAAATGAAGCATAAGGTATCATGTAATGCTATAAATATATTAAAGTATATAGGTAACAACAAAATATATGCGATGTATTATCCAGACATTCGCAGTCACCATTTCCTGTGCTGCCTATGACATAAAGTACTTTTGGTGCTTTCTACTAATGCAACATGAAATGTCACATTCTTTCATTTGTTTCTGAACAACAAAGTATCCTGTACTCCTTTTATAAATACAGTAACATTAGCAACAATTACAAAATAACAAGTAATTTTAATATACTAAAGAATTAAATTATATAAATTACAGTTAAAACTTACCATGGAATTTTGTACGAAGGCATTTGTTTCTGTAGAAATCTCATGTGAACTAGAATTGTGTGGAAACATAGGGCTCAGTTCTTCTTTGGCAGGCAATGCATAGAAACCAAGATCTAACATTTGAAAACAATGTACCTTATAGTAAGATACATTTAGTACCGATTGTCATTTTGTAATATTATCACAATTAGAAATGTGTAAATCAAGTCTAATTGTACTCATCCAAAATTATAATACACTAAACATTGTACTCTATTCTTCATTTATAGTTCAAGGATTTTTACTTTAAAGCTTTTATATATAAATTAAGACACAGTTTGCAAGTTAGTTTATCTATTCTTAATTTCAATTTATCGAGCTACTAATTTTATTAAGTTTCCACAAATTGATCAAATTTTTAAATCACTGATGCAAAATATAAATACTAACCTTGTAGACTATCACTATCAATGTGCTCCTAGCTCCATGCCAGTGGAGATCTGTAACAAAAAATTACATTTTTTATTACTGGAGAAAACATAAGAAAAAGATATATGAATAAAAAATTGTAAGCTCTATATATTTATTAATAAAGATACATTGCAAATACTTAATGAAAGGACTAATTATAATTTTATTGATCCATTCCTATAAATAATTAGATTTTATATAAATAGTTTTAAAAGATGAATAGAAAAGGTAATATAAAATATATGTTAACTTGTATATAGAAATAAACAATCAATAATATATAAATGAATCATAAATATGTTATAAGCTCAAGTGCTAAACAAAAGTACTATCATTGGCCAGATTTTAGTATGGTATTAGAATAAAGTATGTTCTATTTAATCCTTTACATTAGGCTATGAATATTTCTGAGCAGATTATTATATCAAATTTATGTTGGTTACAATTTTACTTCAGAAAAAGTACTATTTCCAAAATTACAAACCGTAGTCTTACTAAATGAATTAGATTACGTTACTTCATAAACTGGCAATTTCTTAAGGATTTTTGCGTGAATAACAAAAATAAATTACAACTTTAATCCATTCAATGTCTAATCAAAGCTGTAATAAAGAACAGAAGATAACACATTATTAAACAATATAACTTAGCATTTCAGGCTGTAGAAACTGTGAGTGTCTAATACTTCTCCGATGTTACTCACAATTCATATATTGCTATTTTTGTAACTGTGCAATTATTTTATATACACACAGAGTTTGTTATATATTTCATTTGTAAATTAGAAGCTACATTTCATAAGAAGATTAAGTAAAACATGATAGTATGTTCCAAATTTACATGCAAATTTATACTAAAATATTGTCTGTGTCAATACTTCAGTCCAACAGTGTAAATATTGCTGTTAATACCAATTATTAAGACTCTTCATCAATGGAGTTAAATATTACTCCGCACGTTCAATTCTTAAATCCAACCATGAATGATCACACACATACACCAACATTATAGAACACCTCTTCCTATTCAAATGTCGTAAATACATACTGAATACCGAAACGGAAATCGTCGTTTCGATCGATCTTATTCGTTCCGGCAACAAGCTCGTATTCACTTTTCTGATTCTTAAAAACAGCATAGCAAATGGAAAATCAAATTCAAGCGATCCCCGTGACACCAAAATACGCCATTTACCAAATTTACGCGCAATACAAGGTTAGATAACTTACAGAATAAACACGACGAGGACGAAATTTTTGCTCTCCATAGATAATATCGCACGTATACATGCGCACGCATACATTATATACATACACGTGCATATATACACGTTAATTAAAAAATGTAAGAATATTTAAAGCCAAAATAAAATCTTTTCCATCCACCCGAAACTCGTACACATTTATATACGTACCACGATACATCCAAGCATATTCATGAAAGTATGCACAGTGTATTTCAAAGGATATATAAATTTATCTGGTATAAGTGTACATATATATGCACGTACATTAGGTGTGTAGCTTGTGTGCGCATGTGTAACTTATATTTATATACACACATATATGTCCTCTGCATATACATATGCAAGTTTATGTGCGCAGATATGTATGTGTGTACATACATGTGCGCCCACCCTACGCACACTGGCGTAAATACATATGGATTTATGTAATATGTACATAATCAAAGAACGTAGAACGTAAAATGTGAATCAAGGCCTAAAAAGAGGAACACTCCTCTTTTTTCGACCAAAGTATTTGTGCACGTTGGAAATATATAGAATACGTGTCTCGGTGAAGAGAAAGAGAAGTTCGTAGACTTACTGTTTAGATTCGGTGCCCGAAGAAGAGTTCAGTCTAGTCGAAGATATTTCGTTGGTGCACGAAACGGGCAGAGCGAGTACCGCTCCGCTGGTGGGCTATTCCCGCGAGCGGCGCTACTCCCCCGGATTTCGAGGACTCGGTGCGGCCGATACGATGCGCGCACCGAGACCCGATTCATACTTGTACAATTGCGAAAAGTCCCTTTCACATGGCGGAATATATAATCATAAACAACCGCTATGTATTCTGACGAATATTACATAGCTATTTCTAATACAAAATATTACATATCTGTAATATATACTGTACTGGACGAAAGTATTGACACAGGCAACATTGCAATATGGAATTGCATGTAAATTTGGGACAAAACATTATGGTTTATTTTATCTTTTTCTAAAATGTACCTATAAACTAGTACATAACACGCTACGAACGTAAAACTGCGTACAAAAAATGGAAAAATACAGTTATACAATTTATCATGCACTAGTTATGGAAGTCCCTTTTATTTAATTATCAGGAAACAAATACTTTTTTTAACAAGTAAAGTTTTTTGTACACATGATATACATACATACAATTTTAAGAAATAATTTACTGTGTCTAATGAAATACATTTTATTGACACAGAACTAAGCTTACATATAACTGCAATTCTAACTTGGTTGCATGCCAATTTGCATGAATAATAGCTTCTAAATATTCATATAGAACTTCTTTTTAACAAAGTTTTGGATATTTTCACATATTTCCATAACTTTTACTTCTACTCTCATTTTATTCGCAACTTCTCAAAATTTCTTAAATTTATTTTCACATCCTATGCTCGATGCTTGATATATTTAAATTCAATAACTCTGCTGAAGTATATAGTACTTTTGAACAGGAATTCTTTGACTATCTATATACTAAATCTAAATATATCTGGATAAATCTAAAAAATGTATAGGAAACCATAAATCTACTTTCATAATAGTCATTATACAATTAATAATTTAAAAAGAAAATGTAATGACAAGCAGTACAGTTCTGTTCATCGTGGGATACATATAAGTCATTGTAAATATGAAAAAGAATGTTGTAAAACTAACATGAATCAGTTGTAGACTTTGAAACGACATAGAACTATGTTGGCACTTACTACGTAGAGACTTTAAAATAACATAGAACTATATCATTGGCAGCCAATGCATCAATTATGATAGACAGCAATCAGTTTGCGAATATTGATTCAGTTTATAGTAATCATAGTAGAATATTGTGATCAGTCATTCATTTGTTTCATTATACTTTCTCAACTCGATGAGATAAATAATTCAAAGAAATCATATATAAGTATATAGAGAGTTTTATTATGCTTAATGAAGTTTCATTCTCTTGATTCTTGCCTGATAATAATTTATAAGTGCTGATCTAAAGTATAAAGTACCTCTCATATTCTTTTGTTTACTCAAAGATGTAGTTAACGTTTTACTTGACATTTGTTTATATGGTTCTTAACTATATACTGAATTATATATTCTAATTCAAAGAATTTTGTTTTGGATAGAATAATAAAAATAAAAATTCAAATTTTGAAAAAATAGATACAAAACAAAAAAAGATCGGATATTTTAATTTTAATCAGTTATAAATGCTGTGCCATAAATGATTAAATACGCATTTAATGTTTACAGTTCAATTATACCGTTACATAAAGTTGTACAATTACAACGAAGTAAGTACAGTTACAGGGAAGTAAGTTAAGTATTTTCGAACAAAAACGGAAAGTTTCATATCTACTATAAGCGAAACATCATCTAGATTAAATCGGATAAAAAATTTAAGTAATCTTCGTCATTGTTTCATGTGAGATAAAACAAGTTACATTATGCCGTCATATTTCCCGCTGTTAAGATATGGAAGTTATCGAACCGTTAAAGGTGGTACTAGCTAGGTAGATATATGTATGCGATCTTTACCTATAGAGAACCTCTAATATCTACGCGTGTACAAGTGCGTGCTATTCTCTGTGGCGCACGTCTGCCCTTTGCTGCGACAAGTCCGCTTGCACTATAAATTGCCAATGGAAATTCATGTAAATACTTTATACACAGAGCGAGGAAGTTAACTGTTACTGCTTTTAAATATCATCGAGACAAGTTTGTCTAATAAGAATTTTATGGTACAGAAGGGATCATCGTGTATAATTTTCTTTCCAGATGGAGTTGTTCTCGAAATTAAAGGTCACCTTTGTTTTTCGAAATAGAATACACACTATGCTTTTAGACAGGGCCGCATTAAAGCCTTCAGAGACTCCAAACTCCAACCATAATATAAACTGTAAAACAAAATTTTATTTTTCAATATGGGATTCTGGAATTTTCGATATCAAAAATTTTTGGGTTTAAAAATTTAAAAACTTCGAAATTTTAATTCTTACATTTGAGAACGTAGAATTATGAATTTTGGAGATTCAGGAATTTGGGACACGGAATATAGTCCGCCATAAATTCAGCAATGGAAAATTTCTGTGGTACCCTTCTCTTGATGCCCTAAACACGTGCTTATTTTGCATAATGGTTTAATCCAGCCCTGCTTTTAGATTGACTTTCTAATAGAGGTTGCTGAGAATACAATGGTGTATGATGTGTGTGGTCAAACATAATAATAAAAATGTCTCTGAACTGAAAATAAATGAATAGTAAATTACCGAAACGCAGTTATATTTACCAGTAATAATAATAGGAATACCACAGAAAAATCATATGACAAATACGATAATATTAGCGTGAATAAATAAAATGATTGTGTAGGATGTACTCATTTATAGAATAAGTTGGCATGCTTTTCATTTAGAAGAATGTTGATAAAATTGAACAACTAAATATTTACCAGGGGTGAATTTGGAAGCCATGTTTGCAAAATTCCGACAAAATTAAGGTACCAGCACAAGCAAAATTATTTTATAAATAATTTTTTTAGTTTCGTCATTCTTGCCTCCATTGCACCTCTTCTGGATTCGTCACTGTTCTAAATTAACGTTTATACCGCTCTCAACCTTTACGCTGGATGAATTAAAAGAATAGCTAAAGCAAAATTAGAAGTTTAACTCTTCAAAAAGGAATCTGTGTCAAATTTCATGTAAACTGAATGTTAGTCGTAAAAGTGTACTCCGTATTCATTGTTACCGTCATACGTTCAAGTCATCGTAGCTTTTACCGAGGATCAGATAGCACGAGGCATAGAAATTTCGGAATTCCGAAGTTGGGAATTTAGAAATTTCAAATTTTTCGCGGGAAATCACTACCATCGAAGTTTTGGCAACTAATTGTTACATGGGAGGAGTTCCGTTAAATGTACAATTACTTTCGTTCCTGCAGTCCTATGCAGATCTATATAGCAAAATTCTATTATATTTACTGCAAAAATAAGAAATATACAGGACATATGGAACCTCGACTAGCCCAATTATTTCGTATCAAATCGGAACAAATCGGGCGGACTCGAATAAATTCTTGCGATATCCGATATCTCGATTCCATTCGATTCAATTCGAGCGGGCTCGATTTTCTCCGACTTTACCCGAATGTAATCAGGGTATCCGAAACAGTATACAAAAATCCTATGTATTTACACCAGTAGATAACATTGCAATATTTTATAACACAAGATAAATATAGAATACACGTGTTATTTAATTATTTAATTCTTAAACAATTTCAGTTTGTAATTTTATAGTTCTGTTAAAATAGGTTTTAAGGTTATCTATGTCCAGCGTTTTTCATGATACTGACCTTTGGCCTGGGCCCTGTAAATTCTAGGGACAGCTCTGGTTATCAGTAACAATTTTTGTAAGCATTAACAATATGCACATCATATTTCTTTAAGAAATATTAAGTTTATTTTAAGTAAGTTCTAAATAAACTAGAAGTAAAATACTCACCCTGGATATTGCAACAGATATATATTGATATACAATTAAAATTTTATATAAGTGAATATGATGATGTGTTATATGATATAATTACGATTACAATTAAACATTAATATACTAATGATATGCAAATGTAAAAGGTATAATGTTTTATATCAGCAGTGAAAGGCTATAAACTTTATTTTTATTATATAATTTCACTGAACGTAATACAGGACAATATAAACTCTATTAAGGATCAGGCTAAATTAATATAATTCTGTTGCAGATATATTAAATACTTGTAACAAGTTAAAGCAACGTTCACATATTGTCGAAGGACCACGCTTTACTGTATACATAAATTGCATATAAGCTGAAGTTATTAATGTTTACATATAATTGCAATGTTACTGAAAAAGTATAAAAGCATTAAGAAATAATTATGTGATGATATAATCAAATAGTCAATAGTATAGCTATTACTTTTAATCCTTCAAAAAATACTAAAATTAATTTGGATATGGTTTTAAGAGCATATTATAACCTTATGTCAATTAAAGCAACAGAAAGATTTCAATATCATCAACGATTCAAATATATGCTGTAAGGTAATAAATGTAAATGCATTACTGATATATACATGCAAATATATAACAGTCAACTCTTTCAATAGCAAACATATATTGACACAAGAACTTTTTACAGTAAAAAGATGATTATTGATCATTTCATGAAGCTTATATTCCAAAAACAATGGTATAACAGATTTAATACAGAACAAGTGATATAGATTGGGCAAACTGAATACCAAATGTTTGATTCAAATCAAAAAAGTAGTAGCACTTGAATATTAATCAAGTTACTTTGTAAGGTTATGCATATATATATACATATATATGTACATATATACATATATACACATGTATATTCGACAATAGAAATAATGAAAATCAAACTTACCAGAGTATATGACCATGGAAAGTTCTCAAGATCAGGCAGATTATAACACTACAGGCTTTCAAAAACACATTTCGTTGTGAGCACAATATTATTTACCGAAAATACATCTCCACCACTAGGCACGGAGTTTAAAACTGTGCTGTTTCACGAGCCACGTCATACAAAACAGATTGAAATCTTCAATAGGGTATTCTCTTTCAGACAAGGACGACATCTTGTACATGAGAAGTAAAAAATATATCTAAGCCGGGTAATTCAAATGTAATTCACGTTACACTCATACTTTTCAATAGTTTACGAATATTATACGTTCTAGAATACTTAATATAAAATACATAGGCACAATATTAAAATAACATGTCGATTTTTAGATGTTGTACATAATTAGAGGTCTAAGAACGCGGAGGTATAGAAATCTACAGGTAAGGTACAGATCTTTGATTTCAACCTATTTTAACTAAATATTTGTTCAATACAATATCTCAGCATATTTCAAGAGATGAAAGTTATTTTTTTATTTACGCACCAATGATCTTAGAAATTTTGTTATATTTTCGTATTACACTCTTCTATATCGACTGGAATTAGTAAATCACAGCGCTTCTGGTGGTAAGTATTGAAAACACTTATTTTACATCAAAGATGTCCATAATCGTTCCAAACTTCATTTTCATCATGACTATTTTCCTCGTGTATGTAGGTTATGAATTTCTAAGAGAAGGGGAATCCCATAGCAACTTTGTACATCCCTGATGTACATTTATTCAGAAAGGGTTCTGAACGGTGTAATCACAAATGTGACCTTGCATACTTGACCGAAACGTTACATTTGCTTGCACGTTCGATACCTACAGTTACAAAAGCAATAGAATAGTATAATATTGATTAGCTAAAAATTTTGGCATTGCTTTTAAAGCCAAAACCTCTTAGCAGAAAAAAAACAATCATTTTTTATCCGGTTCTATATATTCTTTCATCTATATTTACTAACATAAAACTAATCATTTGATCAAATGAGTATTTTTACGCTTTTTTTAGATATGATGTTTTAAGATATCAATAGACTCCTGCAAGATTGTTTTTGTAGAATTCATGACATCATACTTTAAAATGCAAGTTAATACAACAGGGTTTTTAAAATAAAATATTTTGACTATAATAAAATAATTTATTTCTACTAACAAAAGTATAATTTTATATCAAATAACTTTAAACTCATTTTCTTTATGATACTGAATGAAACAAGAAATGCAAAGACCTGGATGTCCTTCACAGCCTGGACAATAGGATGATACATATTTTCTAATTTTGTTCTGATAGCATAACCTACATAATTTTTGTGCACGCCTTTTCTTCTTCAGAGGACATTCAGGATATATTGCTGGGAAATGAACTGAGTTTATGAATGAGGAAGTGGAGGGAATACGATTGGCAGAAAGTCTTCCTGATGCTGGACCTGATAAACTCTTCACTACTTCTAAGCGATATCTAAATAAATAATATTCTTTGTCCCCTGAATACCTCCTGTACAGCAAGTAGGAGTTCAGCAGCATTAATTCTAAAATATCAATCCACAATTTTGTATACCATTTTACTGATCTCCTTGTAGTAAGATAATATGATAAGAGTTGATCAATGCCTCCTACATGCTTATTTAATTGAGGCATCCCCTCTGATTTTCCTTGCTCAAGAGCTTTACTTGGAATTTTGGAAACAGCAACATGCAGAACATTATCTTTCTTGGAAAATTCTTGAAGCAAACTAGAGTTTAAAATTGTGCCATTATAAAGATCATCCGCAGGAAAAGAAGGATTTGAATGTTCCAAGCCTTCAAACAACTTATGAATACCTCTATTGGAATCTCTTTGGCTTTTGCTTTCTGTGCCAGGATGAAGCAACAAACGTTGGACTAGTCCATCGTTTTCGGCTAATATATACATTTTTACATTACGCTTCTGCGTTTTGTTTATAACATAAGATCTATAAAAAATACGACCATTCCACGACGCCAGTGGCTCATATGGATTAAACCTTCTTTCTGATTTATACACTTCCATCATCCTATTCTGGAAATGGTCCACTATAGAACGAACTTTATAAAAAGGATCCCTAGGTGCTGTTTCCCGTTCTGTAGGATCTTGAGCAAAGTGGAGACATTGAAGTATGGCCATATACCTGTTCCTGGACATTCTATTTGAGAAGAATGGAAAATTAAACAGTTCACTTTTGTCCCAATAGTATCGTATCTGTAATATCTTTACAACACCAGTGTGAAAAAATAAACCAAAAAAAACTCTTAATTCATCTACAGTAAGCTTTTTCCAATTTGAAATTTGAGAAGATGGAAGATGAGCAAATCTGTTTGTTTCATATACTATTTCTTGTAACAAATCTCGCGTAAATAACAAAGAAAAATAATCAATGGGAGTATTAGCATTAGGTCTTACTCTTAATGCTTCATCAAAGTGTATATTAGAACTACTTAATGAAGGATTATCATTATAATCAGAAGAGGTTGCTGTTAATGGATCTGTATCAGGTTCACTACCAGCAGACTCAGGATTCAAATTTGGATTGGCCATTTCAGGTACGCATAAAAATGTAAAAAGGGTAGGACATTTCAACATAGGCTTTTCATCAACAGTTTCAAAGGCATAATCATCATCATCATCACCATGATGTTCACCTTCTATATCTGAATCTAAATCTGAATTTTCATCCAACATTTTTGTTGAATCATGTTGATTTAAGGTCCTTTTCATCTTTTGCAGTTTTCTAGATGGTTCAAATGGTGAACCTCTACTGGTCCCAGGAATTGATGTACCTGTAAGTTTGAGAAGCATATGTAATGATAATGTTTTGGCAACAATGAGTAAAATATTTAGAGGAAAGACAAAGTACTATGGAACATAAAAAAAGTCAGTCAAAATTTTCTACGCTTATTTAAAATTTATACAGTCCGCGTCTTTATATCTCTCGGTGAAATAACTCACCATTAAGATCCATACGTCCGTAAACAACTTCAGGTCGTACAAACAATGAGAAATGATTTCTTACAACTATGATAATGCTGAATATGTATATCACAATTTTCTAACAAAAGCTCATATAAAGTTGCCGTTGTACACCATTGCGTTCTGGTTCAGCGTCAATCACTTAGTCTTGTCGAAAGTGATTGAATTTGCACTTTTACGAAGAATCAACAGATTGTGTTGTTTACTTCAAAGCCGGTTAGCAGAATTGCTGCATGACAGAACTGGAAAGTTATGTGAAGCGACACAAAAGGTGAAAAATGTATATTACTCCCCTCATTCCACCTGACCCCACCATTGACGCTTATGGAGCCTTCACATTTGGGTTCTCGACCGTATTCGTGTAATGGACTGACTGCTAAGATCTACCGACATTGTGGAGATGTGTGATAGTAGATCAAATTATAAGACAAACTTGAACAACTTCGGTACCATATTCTAGTCCTCTCATATCTAGGCGTTGAGTTTAGCACTCTGTTGCGCTCAAATAGTTTTACCATCTCTTTAAATTTTGCTGTCCTTCCCGTACGCACGTTTATGTAGCTTTGGACCGGAGGTTTTGAAACGAACTATTTTATGGCGGCAGAGGCTGGACCGTTGCTTGGATACCATCAACAATTTATAAGTAGGGGTTATGGGGACTACTTGGTGGGAGGAGGTGGTGTATGCCTTGCTCGCCTTTTTACATTAGTATCCATATATGTTACTATTACTAATGCATTTATAATATAATATTACTAATCCATTTTTATATTAGATGTACACAAAGTGTATACCCAATCAGCAATTTATCTATCTGTAGAATACGGACACAGTCTTTTGCAACAAGAAAGGATACCGCTTCTTAAGTTAATTGTATAAGTTATTAAATAAATTAAAATAAATAAAAATGACATGTGTTTCCTTATCCTGTTTCAAAACTAAACAGTATTTTCGTGAAATTACTTTATTATTCGCTTTTCCATAGACGTGTGTTATTAACAATAACAAAATGAGTGGTAGTTATTTTATGCGTATATCTTTATAATGACAAATTTGCCGATGGTTAAAAAGTTCTTTTATACATTGTAAGACACTGACAGTAAAGAAATAACTGAAACATTTGCTAGTGTTGCTGATTATAAAAACAATACAAAACTTACTCTGAACACTTCATTTTTGATATAAAAAACAAAAGCACAAAATTATTGAAATGCCGATAAGGTGACTAGACTACAATTTTAAAGTAACGTATACATTTAACTACGAATACAATCTTCGTAGATTTGTACATATTTTATTAAACATTTTATTTCCATTCACCTCTTTTTTTGTGACTATGTTTCTTACATTTCATGTTCGAATTGTTTTTGTTTCATTATTATCGTTTAACATCGCTTCCTTCTTTTAGTAGAATTAGTAAGTTCGACCTGAAGTTCAGAATCGAATGTAAATTTCGTGAAATGGAAATTAGCTCACAATATTATGCAACGAAGTTCGTTACAAAATCCTAAAATATGTTGCACATACAATAGTTTGCAAAACTAGTTGCAAACTTTTTAAAAGCTAAAAGAACAAATTCGGTGATCATTTGGATGAATTACTTAATCTTTTATAGTATTAGATTAATGGTGTTTCAATATTTTTATCAAACAATAAATAAAATTCTATCTGTTATTCAAAAGCTTTGACAAATCCTTTTTTCTATGGAAAATTAGTTCCACGTTTTCTTAAAAACGCAAACAACCTTTCTCTGATTATGTTTAAATTACTTATCTCTCGTTCTTTAAATTGTTTTATTACGTTTTCCTTTGTTTCCTTACATAGGAACTCTAACAATGTTCTCACAAATCAAATCCAAGCAAACTAATTTAATTGAGGCTCGGATTTTGTCCAATATCCCACTGAATTTCAATTCTGGGCCATTTTGTTTGAAGTACCGTTAACATTGGATTACTTTCCATGATCGCCTTGATGGTACATTCTAATAAAACCGCTTGTCCTTTATGATACATCACTTTGTTGTTTGGGTTACTGTGCCGAAGTCCATTATAATGATACAAGGGGAACGTGTCCGGACAAGTCCGACGTTTTTCAGGAAAGAACTCATCCATAAAATAACTACGTAAAATAATTCCCAAGTTTTCATTATCTAACTTTTTCCTCATTACATTAACGCTACAATAAAAAGGTTTTCAAGTATAATGTAAACAGTCTCAATACAAATATTACTGTTATTCAAAGCAATACTTACTACTCAGGATCTGTGACTAATCCAAGTTCAGCAAGAACATCCTGAAGCAAGTTAGCAGGAATAAAATTATTTCCTTCAGGATCGAATTTTCTGAAAATCCTTTTTGCCTGATCTGCAGGTGTTTCAGGGCTTACTAGCCTTTTCTCGTCAGAAAATAGTACGGTTAAATGAGTCTCTGAACCCAATACCCAAATAGGATATGATGGTGACTTCAAGAATGTGCCTACTTCGCAGTAACATAAATGTTCCAGAAGTGCAAGAAATCCTATAGTATTTTGCTTATCTATTCCTCGCAATTCTGAAATCAATATTTATTTGAACGCTAACTAACAATGTAATGAATCTCAGTTGACTTATACAGCTCATAAATTGATACTTAAGGAAAAACGTATAACAGCGTGAAAGTATTACTGATAGAAGAATAAAGATGAAAGTTGCTTTGTTTTGAAAAAGTAATACAACACCAGCAAGAACATTTTTCTCAAGGTTATAGTTTCGAATTTTCAAGGTCACCAGTGTTTTTTTATGACACAATTTTGAATACCTAGATGAAAGAGCACCTCGAGACAAATTCAGTGATGTAACATACATACTATTGATGTTTACATACATACTATTTACTTACGTGTGTAGGAGGATATTTAACATGACGTTCAGGGAAGTTGATGTCTGGAGCAGGGTTATCCTGATGTTCATAATACTTTGCAATGTTTATTTACAAACGTTCATTTGGCCAGCAACGTCAATGCGACTTTTCAGTCGCTGAATAGCAGCAGCGCAACATGTGATAACACAGTCAAATTACAAATCTATGAATACTGATTCATTACTAACTAAATCTTTTGTTTATGGTTATTCTTATAATTCAAACAATATATATTGTGCAACCATTTTGTTGGAACCACGTCGCGTAACTTGTATATTCATCTTGATTAGATTCTAGTAAAATTTTTAACAGAAAACTATATTCTATTAATTTAGGAGTTTGACTAATAACATGAGGACCAACAATTTGATTGCAAAGTATCCCACACCAAACATTATTACCCTACAGTTTTTGTTTCATTGTTTTGAATTATTCAGGATTTTTGCTTGACCAATAATAACTGTTTCTCAAATTCATTACATAATGTGAGAGGTCAGTCACATATCATTAATTAAGGAAGACTACTGATATTCATATTAAATATCTCCCTACACATGTAGCTGAGTAACGCATAAACATTATTACTGAATTTGTCTTCAAATACTCATTGACTTTATCAAAAACTTATACAGCATTATTTAACAAACATTGATGACCTTAAAAATTCTGATGAAATAAACCTGATAAAAAACTTTTTTTATGAAACTTTGACACATCTCTGAATTTGTTTCAGCAGTGTATATTTAAATCATGTGTTTGTTTCATACTGAATATATATTATAATAAATGTCTTACTGAGGCCTCCAATATCTTGATCATGGTCCCATACATGGCTGACTGCCCTGCCTGTGAGCATCAAATTTATGAGACTCTGATTTCCATAACCATATGTGGAATCAATCATAGACTCTGAAGGATCTGACATTTCAGAACGAATTTCAGTGATACCCTTTGTACCAATTACACTATAAAGAAGTAATAAGACACCATATTTGGCTTTTAACATTTCCAATTTTTCGGAAAAAAATTCTTCTACTTGTTCCGAGGTGTTTGTTGTAAATAACCTAAAATATTATTTATTCTTATGATACATTTAAAAACTCATTTTTATATTTCATAATTTATGTCTTCATGCATTATTTTAAGCCATCTTGGATATTATCCCTATATAAATTTTTTGTTACCCGTTATCCAAGAAATGCTTACAGTTATTTCTGCCATTACCTATGTTTGTTTTGCATGCTAAACATGACTATAATTATTTATGAAATTTATAAATAACTATTTGAATAATTTAATAACTTTCTTTTACCTCAATTGGGAGTGAAAAGAATCAGACTCCACAGTGGTACATTCCTCGTTCACTTCCTTCATTAACAATTCTTCATTTTCCTCCTGGCTCTCCTTATTTTCTACATTTTTTTTCTCCTCCTGTTCAGTTTGTGATGTATTCTCAGACAGTCTACTCTTTTCCTCATTGTTCTTGTTCGATAATTTACAATCCATGTACACAATTATGAACTTTGGGACCTTTTCTCCTGCAGCTTGTTTTAAAATTTCAACAGAAGCTTGCACAAGAAGTTGGTAGCATTTGTCCTGGTTAATATTTCTCCAGATTGAAATATCACATTCAGAAAGTAACACTTTCAAAATAAATGCCTGGACAGGAGCTATAATAGCACATGGACCACCTTTTTCTTGTATCAATGATGTAGGTTCATCCGGGCTGAAATAAAATCCTGAAACAATAAAAATAAATAACGTAAACAGATTGAAATACTGCTAGTTCTTTTTAATTCATCTATCTACAACAATCTTTCTTATGAACATGATTCTTTGATCATTTCTACTTGGCACTATCATCTAAGCCAACAATATCTCTTCTTTCAATATGAGAAACAAGTTAATTCTCTTCAAGTTAACATATAGGTGTGCTTAAAATATTCACATATAGTTGCAACACAAACATATTGAATTGTTAATATGTTAAAGAAAATGTAACATTCGCAAATACTTGCTACACTTTTACTTCAAACTTTAATAGTACATTACCACTGATACAAGAAGGATTTTATCCTTTAGATCAGTTGTTCCAAAATTTGATACCGTGTAGACTCAAAATATTATTCAATAACATAGCATAATATTTGTCAAACTTATATACCAAACTGCAAATTACTATCACAATTCTGTTTAGATGCATACATACATCCATCTCACTTAGAGCATTATTATGTTGATCTTGCTCTCATGGAATGTATACTTCTACCAACTAAGTTACAATATTAACATCTAACATCATTAATTACATTCAACTTAAAAACTCATATATTGTTTATCTCTGAAATAAGAATCTGTTTATTTAAGACTAAGACCAATATTCATTCAAAACAGATGTGATCAATAACTGATTAAAGTATTAATGAAATGGCAGCAAATAGAGAATTGAGAATACGAACTTAATTACAAAGTTATCAATAAATCAATGGAAAAATAAACGATCTACCTTGGGCCCATCGTTTGAACACATCTTCTTTGACAGAACTACCCCAAAGCAATGTTTTGATAGAACGTATCAACTCATCACACTGAACAACATTTTCAGCCATTATCTAAGTTTCCTGCGATTAATCGAACATTAAACCGCGTTTCATAAACTTGAATTATTTCAACGCAGTCATAATATTTTTCTATAACATTGACAAATCAAATTATCTTAATACTTTTCCTGATACACCTCAACTTTTATCGGTTAACCTATTTCAGAAACGAAATACTCGCTAAACACGTCGCCATTTTGAATGTACAAACATAGTCAAAAAAGATCTGAGATGGACAATGTCCATTTTTTTTATTTAAAAAATTACTGAATTTTGGATCAAAATCCACCAGTGGCTTGCGATGGATATTAAAATATAAAATATTTAAAGATACTACAGCAATATTTTTAAGTAACTCCTTTTCGGAAAGAGTATTCCGCGAGAAAGTTGAGTATTGCAGTTTTAAAATTAAGAGATTTAAAAATTTGTAGATTATGAAATTTTTGTACTTTGGGATTTCATGGTTTTGGAATTTTGAGACTTGACCTTGAGCTTCAAAAATTAAATCTGTAGATTCAAAGTTTGAGGTATCTCTACGTTTAAATAAGGCGCTCTAGAATATCGAAATACTATCGAAACTTCGATGTACTGACTATCGATCGATAATCAACGTTAACTAGTATTCGAAAGTAAGCTGGCCAGTTTGAATTACTTCCATCTTAACCGGTTAGTTATCAAAAATCAAAAATGTATTATTTAGGAGACAAAACTTTCCATTATGAAGAGAAACATATAAAAAGAGGTAGTTAAGATAAATATTTAATTATAATACTATGACTGCATCAGTTCGTGAACCTTTGCATGCTAACCGTTCGGTTATGTATCGGAATGATCCCGCCTTTTTTGTAACGTCATTTCTACGGCGCATATCTTCGAATATCGATATGTAATATTGTTTGTTTTTATTATTAAAACATATACATGTTTATTTCTAGCGATAAGACAACTTTTTATCGCTTACTACAAATAATTTGCAACGCTAGATCATAGAGACATGGCACTTACAATACTGTTATGCATACAGTACTGGTACATTACTTAACAGCTCTCTATTTATGTACTTGACTTGTATTAGTACTGAATATGTATAACTACGATTTTTATTAGGTTCTCTAAGTCAGCGATAACCTATGACTTCCTCCGAGTGAAGATTAATCTTGAATGATTTTCATTCTCAGTACGTCTAACTACACTTTCGTTTAATTTCTAAATTACTCTTAACGAAAACAATGAAAAGTTTAGTGAATTCGATTAACGATAGTGTCACGGAAACACTATATGGTCTGAATTATGCTTATCCGCAATTAGAGTATCAAGTGTCACATAAAGTGGTTTTAATGCCAAGGGTTTGTACATAACCTTATACATCTATCGATGCATTACATTATCAGTGCTTAAATTACGATATTGTACTTTTTTCCGTGGAAACAAATTTATTTAGAAATATAATATTTTAGCTCCAGGATCGGAAAGGCAAAGTATCTATCATATGTGGAGGCGGAAGTGGGCACGAACCTTTTGCCGCAGGTGATTGGTAAATCCACCTAGACTGTTCCTAGGCCTTCTTCGGTTTCCCCTAGATTTCCCAAAACTCAGTGGCGGAAGCAAAGACTGAAATAATCCGCGACATTTTCTTCCAGGTTTCGTTGGAAATGGTATGTTGACAGCATCAGTGGCGGGCTCCATATTCGCTGCTCCGCCATCTCAACATATTAGTTACGCTATCGAACGTGTTTCCGAACACAGTAATGGTAATTAAACATTTTTGTCTTATTAAAATAATTCAACATTCCCTGTAGAAGTAATTACGTGTCATATATTACTAACAGAATATAATATTTCAAACTTTTTTATTTCTGACGCTTATCACGTTTCGGATTAGACGCTCAGCTTCCGGGGAACCTGTGTTACCTCAGGTGACTTCCGGCGCGCCACATTTAAATCTTAGATAACTTTGTTTTGAACAATAAACTAATTACGAACACTTTCAGGTGGAATTTTAATGGTAATCCCGAATTATACTGGCGACCGACTAAATTTTGGAATAGCAATCGAGAAAGCGAGGCAAACAGGCGTACAGGTTAGCTTCAAATACAAACCAATTTTGGAAACGTTTCTAATGCCTCACGTTTCAGATGGAGGACTTAGTTGTCAACGATGACTGCAGTATACCAAGCGAGGAGCAAGGTATAGCTGGTAAACGTGGTTTAACTGGAATGCTGTTCATTATCAAAATAGTTGGCGCGATGGCTGAAAAGGGATTACCACTGAAAGAAGTCTATAAAGTTGCACAAGTTGTTCTCCAAAATATGGCCACCTATGCGGTTGGATTAACCGCTTGTGCAATCCCTGGTATGCGTTGATATAATACAAGCAACAAATCGCTTCTAGAGTATACATTATCTAATTAAACTTATCAGGACAACCACCGATGTTCGACCTACCGGAAGACGAGATAGAATGCGGTATGGGGGTTCACGGTGAAGCAGGATACGAGAAACTTAAAATAAAATCCTGTAGCGAAGTCGTTGCATTTATGTTGAAACGTATTTGCACCTCGCTGTCTCTGCAAGGTGGTGATTCAGTTGCGGTTATCGTAAATAATTTCGGTGCGTTAAGCCAATTGGAACAGGGAATCGTTGTCCATGACGTTGTTAAGCAGCTGCGTAAGTACAGGGTGCTTCACATAACCGGGCCAAACGTCCCTAATTATTTTAAGAATGTCATCTTGTTTTTTATATAGGAAACATGAACATAGAACCCCTACGTGTGTATTCGGGGGTCTTAATGACGTCATTGAACAGCGCTGGAGTGCACATTACTCTCTTAAAAATATCCGAGGACAACAAGGTCTTTCTCGACTACCTGGACGAGCCTACCAATGCACCAAAATGGCCCGGTTGCGTTTACAGTGTTCCTTCAAATTCTCCACCAGTTGTTCAAGACAAAGTATCAAGAAAAGTAGAGAAGGTTGGAGTTGAGCTTGATTCAAGACAACAGATGTTATTGAAACAATGTTTACAAAGTAGTTGCAAAAGTTTAATCGAGAAAGAGACTCATATCAATGATTTGGATAGAGGCTGTGGAGATGGGGATTGCGGTTCTACCCTTAAAAGACTCGCTGTTGGTACATATCCATATTTTCAAAATATTTTATTTCTCTTGGAAAAGAATCACAATTCTTACACGCATTCTTTTCAGATATATTGCAAAATTTGGACCGTTTCCATATGTCACATCCGTCGTCCGTTTTTACCGAATTGGCTTACATAGCCGAAGAACAAATGGGTGGCACTTCTGGAGCATTATATTGCCTGCTGTTTACTAGAATAGCTAGGGAATTAACATCGAGTCAACAGCATGACGATTGGATAGGTTTCTGGGCTCAGGCATTGCGCGTTGGTTTAAGTTGCTTAAAAGTGTATGGAAAAGCGAAGCCAGGCGATAGGTCTATGGTATGTACCTTATTATTTTTAATTACAATTCTCTTGGATGATGGTTTACAAATATGAGAGCAAATTCTGGATAAAGATTTTATGAATTGCATGTGTGAAGTCTGTAAGATTTCATGGCGTCACCAATATCCTTGGCTCAGGTCAAGTAGGGCCCAAAATGCCTAAGGGTCAGTTACATGGAGCGGCCAGTATACACGCATAGCGCTATCAATTCCAAGTATTATGATTCACCAGTGTCAGCGATGGGCATTGGGACAGTAACGTGATCTGGATCAGACTGGAACGTGTGTAGTCGGCTTAAGGCGCTATCTCTGGTCTTGAACTGGTTTATTTGGATCGAAACGGATCGCGTTACTGCCCCGATGCCCATCACTGCATCACTGGAACTTGCAACATATTATCCGTTACTTGTTCCAATTCTACAGTTCAGTTTATCTTATCAGCACCTCCAAACTCTTATCTTATGGAACCCTAAATAATATGCTTATACTTTTGAAGGAAATTTTCATTCAAATTTCCCGCCAAATTAGGGCACAGGATATTCCCATTGTTTTGATGCAAAACTTTTAATTTCAGCTCATTTTCATTCCAGCGTTGATATAATATCGATTTTATATTCTATTAAAAGCATCAGATGTTGTAGAGCAGGCTCTAAAGAGTTCGTGCTCTTCGATCGGCAGCCCTACCTTGCCCACGGGCAGAGCTTGATGACGTCAGAAACTAAAATGGAAAAGTAGCTCCTCATCATTGCTTTCTTTTTCTCCATTATTTTATTTAAAAGACAATTCACAACTTTTTACGATAAATACCTTTGGTATTGATCGTTTAGGTCGGAGATGCGAGGGCAATCTCCTCGAGTAACATGATACATTGAAACCCAAACAAACCTAAGTAACGAAACGTGTTGCTTTAAGCAGCAGTCATAACGTCTTGTTCGATCACTGATGCCTTTCGATTATATTAAAATATAGTAAACATAATTTTATCATGGTTACATATATAAGATTGGAGAAAAATATTATTTAATATAATTTAGTTATTTAAGTCATATAGTAATTATAAAATTAAAGAAAGTAATCGAACTGTTGTGTAGCCAGCTTAATACGGCGGCATGTCGTGTCACTGTCTTGGTTCAAGTTACAGTGGATCATATTACTCAGAGATTATCCCGATGGTCATCCCCAGTTTATGCCTAAAATCATATATAGAGGGATTCGTAATACTAAAAAAGAAAGTTGAGTCTTTTGGGATGATAAGGTTTCTAATAAATAGCTGAACAGAATTGTTTTTATATTTTTTAAATTGAAATTAGAAGAATTGAAATGAAGTAAACAGCAGTATTAAGATGAATAATTTGTATCATTATTTTTTATTCTAGTAGGATGAAAATTATACAAATTTTACGTAATATTATCGCTTACTTATTAATAATATAATATACAGGACAATTACGCCTTTATAACTGATAAATGCTTACGTACAATACAATATTTACAGTTTCTTGATATGTTGCATTTTGTACATTTTGTATATTTATTACGTTTGGAATGCGACGATATTTACATGAGTTTCATATGATTAGGAACTAGTGAACATAATTAAAAATAATATGTATCTTTACATATAAAAAGTAAATGCAAAACAGATATGAAAAATAAGCACTCAAATATAAATACTATATACAACCTTAATAATAATAGATACTACAAAAGATACAAAGATATGTCTTAAAATATAAGTACTACATATGTATATTTATATATATATAGTTTGAAAGTAAAAGAAATTTTGTTTTTGCTTTTACTTACAAACTTTTAAATATGATATTGTTTGAGCAAAAACACTTGCTTCTGAACAATTGTTGTATCTTTTGTAGTATTTCTAATAAGAGTACACTGCAAATAATAATTTTTATTTGTGATGTAAACAATAATCGAATGTGATAAATGAATTATTAAATGTAGTACCAACTAGAAGGATGCAATAAAAAATATCGAAACAGTTAGTTGTATGAGTTAGAAATAATACTAGAAATCATGGATTTATATAAAAAAAGATTGGATTCAGATCATATCAAATGGTATCGAAAATATTTGATAAATTTTATTCTAAACAAGCAATCACATTCTGTAACCATGTAAAATGTTATGTACCAAAATTGAAGGATACTGTACATATTATAACAAACATAATAATAATTCTTTGAAAGATTCACAACATTATGTTTAAAAATAAAATTTTCAACAATTTTCAGAACTGTAAAATATTCAAGATTAACAAAAGTTAAATTTGTTAATTTAACAAAGATTAACAAATGATGGTAAACATAACAAAAAATACTATTACATTAAACTTATGACAATGTATTGTTAAAAATAAGTCAGCTATTCTGTACTGAACAGTCGTCTAGATGATGTCTGTAGTCTTTTTTGCTCCATTAATAGACTAATATCTGGAACAATTGATTGGCACGAGCTCAATATCAATGAACACTTTAAATTATAATTAGTTAATCCTGTCCTGTGAATAGATTTTGTTTTTTTCATATTTGAAAATAACTGTTCACAGACATAAGTGGACCCAAACATACATAATATTTTACCTGCCAGAATATACAACAGTGGAAAACGAATATGTGAAAAACTTGTATAAAAATGCATCAAAGATTCTGCTTGATTGAACTTAGTTTTTAACATTCTATCACATTTTAAGTCAATCAACTCGAGTTGCATTTCTGGTGGAACTGTGTCCAAGTTAACTGAAAATGGGGTAGCAAATATATTAAACTCTGTATTTAAACTTTGAAGGTCCTTAAACCTACTGTTAAATTCTTGTTCAAGTAAATCTAAAACTGAGCAATATTTTGTGAAACAGCTTTGATTTGCTGCAGCAGCTTTCAATTTTGGAAAATGACACGCGTTTCCTATTTGTAATTGTCCTATCCACAGTTGTATTTTCATTTGAAATGCTTGAATAGTGTCATATAATTCTACTATGAGCATACCTTTCCGTTGCAATGATTGATTCAGCATATTCAAGTGATGAACTAAATCGGTCAAAAATGCCAAATCAATTAGCCATTCATTATCCTTCAATTCTGGTACAGGATTTTGCATTGCTTCCATAAACGTGGCTATCTCGCTTCGAAGATTATAGAATTGTTCCAATAACTTCCCCCGGCTTAGCCATCTGACCTCTGTATAATATGGCAAGTCTGCATACTCTGAATCTAACTCTTCCAGGAACGCACGAAACTGTCGTCTTTTTACACCATGATTTCTAATGTAATTAGTAACACGGACAATCACAGACATTACATTTGACATTTCCACATTCTTCGAGCATAAATTCTGTCTGTGAATGAGGCAGTGCACTCCAATCAACTTCTTTGCGCTGCCCAATTCATTTAACTTCTTCCTGAGGCGACCAACAAAACCGTTATTGTTATCAGCCATGGCTGGAGATCCATCGGTCGCCACAGAGATGAGTTTATGCCAGTCCAATTGGTTGGTTTCTATTATTTCCTCAACACAGGAGAAGATATCCTCCCCGGATACGCCATCCCTCAGTGGTACCAGATCCAACAATTCCTCTGTCACTTGTAAATTATTGTTCACACCACGAATAAAAATTGCTATTTGCGGTGTGCCTGATATATCAGTGCCCTCATCGATGGCTAAAGAATACACAGTGAAAGTAGCACACAACTGTCTTAACTGGTCCATAACATTGCTGGCCATTGACTGAATTCGACGAGCAATGGTCATTCTCGATAAACTGATAGCTTCGAATGTCTGTACTTCTGTCGGGCACAACTGACCCGCGGCGTTCACCAAATATTTCTTCACAACATCACCGTCCGTGTAGCTGCGCGACGATCTCGCGATTTCAAGAGCAATTCCGAAGCTCGCTCGCACGGCTGCCTCGCTACACGACGACACCGTTTCCTACGAGAACAACAAAACGTTCACTCGTCGCGTTCTTTTTCTACGATAATAAAAGAATCAAGGTAACTCACTTCCTCCACTTCCGCTTCCACGAATTTCTGCTTCAACTGCGCGACTTCTGCTTCGCGTTCTTCACCAGCTAATTGCGCATGATGTCCGTGCATAGACTGAAAATGTCGTTGCAGATTGTACTTTTTCACTTGGTGCAATTTTTTCCCGCATATCAAACAGGTCGGCACGCCTTCGTGCTCTATGAAGAAGTAGTCCGATTCCCACGATGGCTTGAAGTACGTGGAAACGGAACTTCTTTTTCGATGATATTCAGCCATCGTCGCGACGCTACGTTTTATATAACACTGGTACGCTCGCGAGAAACGTACGCTTCCCTCGATCAAGAGAAAGTGTAGAGCGGGCCTGCACAGCAACTAATAGGACGAGCGAGGGCGCCCTTCCGCTGCCCACGGGCAGCGCGAGGGGCAGCAGGGGAGGGCAGAAGCTCCAGGCAGCCATTTAAGAGTGGGGCCGGCTAATCGCCACTCCTCACCATAGAGATATAAGACATAGAGCACAGAGTCAGCTGAAATTGCAGTAGAGGAATAAAAACAGAACGTTGCACATGGGCCAGTTATGTCTTTGTCGAATCGCGCATGTGCATAAACATAGTAAACGCACGCGTGATTAATGCGCATGCGTACTAATGCATTAAGTGTAGCGCGCGATAAGTGCATATCATTACGCATTTATACACAATTTAATTTTAATTAATTAAATTCATTAATTATACGGTTTATATTTATATTACAAAAATAAACTGTCGACAGGAGGCATTTAAATATTACTCAGTAAAACTTTTCAAAATAATGCGCACAACAGTGGTTACTGAGCGAGTACATGTGCGTGATTAGCGAAGATCAAGATGTACGAATGACACTTGTTAGTTGATACATATTTAATATCCGTAACTAATGTTTATTTTATAGATTGATGTAATCAGTGCAGTTTGTGAGAAGTATGAGAGCGTGCTGAGTAAACCAGTAACCGAGATTTGTGAAATATTGAAGACGGTAGCTTGGCAAGCGTGCGAATCTACAAAGAACATGAAACCAAAGTAAGCATAAGATAAAACTATCTGTAAATATTGTGTAAAATCTGATTTTACATTTTCCATTTTTATCAGTGCATGCTTTAAAGAGGGATTATTAATATCATCTATACACGACTACCAGAACTAACATCTAACGGTAATTTCCCGCCAAAATTTAACTTCATCGGTTTTATCACTTACCGTTAGGTGGCTTTACTGTTCCTCCGCTATGGCGGTTTCTTCCAGTTTAAAAGGTTTCCGTCCAGAATCCAACTTTTAAAATTAATTTATTTAATTGTCTTGATATTTTAATAAAATAAAATATTACGTTACAGGGCCGGGAGAGCCAGTTACGTGAAACAGGAGCAATATTTACAAAATGCAGATGCAGGTGCATACGGAGTTGCTACTTGGATTAACGCCATCACTGATGTAATTAAGAACGCCAAAGCATAATATTATTTAATAAAAATAATTCAAATCATGCAATAAAGGGCAAAACTTGAGACAATTTAAAGACAATATAAATCAGTAATTCGTCGTGTTTAGTTATTAATCTAATATTATCTATAAAATGTTGAATAAAACGCTTGTTAATTACAGATAATACGGTATATTTTTCCAGATTCTACTGGTACCATTACATACAATTTTCCTATACGTTTCTTCCAGTTACGTGACTCTTTATTTTTTTGTTCGTTTTCGCCTTATTATACTCTTCGTTAATATAAAACACGTATATAAACATAGATTGAGTATATTGGTGTTTACAATAATGTATGGTTAAAAAAAAGTCGCACACCATTGTCATTATTTTCAGTATACGTTTATACGAAGACATCGTTTCCTTTAAAATGAATGACACAATTCTTTCTTTTTTTTTATTTTGTGCTCTACTACGTGCAAGGTTTCCACTGTTACATACTTTTGTATCTAAACGTATATAAATTATACCTTATTGTTAATTGAAAATAGTTTCAAATAACATAGAAAAATTGTACTGTGCATAAAAAAATACCATTGAAACTATGAATCTATTTGTAAATTAAATTTTCAAATTTCAAGTTAGCTAAATGGGTAAGAAAATACTTTTTTTTATTGCAAAAAAATTTATCCTAATAAATGGAATAGAATTCTTAAGTGTAGTTTTTGTTTCTTTTTTGCAGAGAGTTTTGGATATAAATGTTGAGATGTACTTTCAAATGGCACATACAGCCAGTTGAGGAATTTGATGAAGGATCTGAATTTTGGTATTTGGTGCATTCTTGGAATGCACACAAGTGTTTCTAGTCAAGTTTTGACAATTTAGAAATTTGAAGAACCCAAGGAGAGTCTGGAGAAAATTAAAGAAAATTCTAGGGATAATTCAGGGGAAGAAGAACCCAGTCCAGCTGGTTTGAATGAAACTTATGGGTTAAATATGGACACCTATTTTTTTTTAACTATCAAATTTCCAAAATTGAGATTTTATACTTTGAAAATGTTCTTTCTCAAAATGTTCACCAAATTTCATCTCAATTAGCTACCAATGCTACTCAAAAGAATATCCAAATGCAACGGTACATAAGTATGTATCGTATATCGGTGAAACTGAACTGAACGTCTGCACCGGAAGTAAAAATTTGACGCACGATGTTTTATACCTATTATTTGGATCACTAACAGTCAAAATTGAACACGTTCGCAGTAAGTTTACATATCTTTTAGCGATAACAATACGAATATGATTCAGCTTAATGAATCTTATATGAAACGAGTAAATTTGATTCGCAGAGTTCGATATTCAAAGAATTGCTGAGAAATCTCGAGAAGTATACATTATTTACATTAATCATCAATTGTACATTTACAATTAAAATATATAATGACAATATTCTCATAAATTATATATTTTATCATGTATATGCGTTTTAAGTTTTCTTCTTGAAAATGGCGGGAAAACGTATAGGTTATGAACCACTTATTATAATTAATTTTAATATAGTTGAAATTCAAAGATATAGTTAATAACAGGTAACAATAATAAACATCTTAAACATTCTTTTATTTATTAATTTTGATTATATTTTTTGAATGTCGTTGAATGAAAGTCTAAATCAAAAATGTTTTTAAATTGCAAAAAGTCGTTGAAATACCTCAGATCTTGTAAACTGTTCGAAACTAGCAAAAGTATACTCCTCGATATTTATCAGCGTATTATCTTCATACGAAGTTATAATATACGATTCTATTTACAGAGAAAAATTCTAAACGACATTGCTTGATCAGACTTTTCTGTACACAAAATTGTGCGCGCCATTTTGCGCAATAATTCCCTTCGGCGTGAATCATGCGTTTGAACGGGCAACAATTGCCTTTATATCAAGAGTAGGCACCAGTCTTTTGAAATGATGCATAGGATATCTTAAAGTCATGACTGTGATATGCTGCACAAATTCTATAGTAAATAGAGGTCGTTTTTGAGGTGGTGTAATATTACATGGTTGGGTCTGAAAGTCATGTTATTACTTCTTTTACAATCTGCATAATGTATAGGTTAAGAACAAATTGAAAGTAGTAACAGTGATTTGTAAATTTGTAGATGAAAGTTGTATATCAGTTCTGAAGACTTAACCTCTGTAGAGAGATTTTAAGAGCTGACATACTTATATATATGTATAACCTTGAACTGATTATAACCTTGAGATGATTATATGTATAACCTTGAAAGAATGTTAGCAGGTGTCCATATTACATTTTGAGATAACATCTGCAGATCACTTCTAATTTGGTTCTTTGTTGACTGTAAATGTTGTTATGCAAAAATTTATAATGAAAACTCATTTATAATCAAGACTCTACTGAAGACAATAAAAGTCATGAATGTAGAACTACAAAAGAACGTTCTTTATAGGTTAACTTTTAGTGACTTGATAGCAGCACATAATCTTGATTTATATGATTTCGAATGCATCAGTTCGAAAGTGGTGCCCACTCTCGACTTACACAAAGAGAATTTTTCAGCGGTCGCGTGATTGATACTGTACATGTAACTTTATCCTTTGTTTCGCTCATTTATTTCTATCCAAACGGTCTTTAAATATAAACTTCAAATATCTTCTATATATATTTACAAATGTACACATCCTAAGTAATAATAATAAAAGTTAAACAAGTGGAATGTTAAAGGTATACCCAATATCTGCGATAGAAAATAGATTCTTTCGATAAAAAAGGAAAGTAGAATTGATACGTCGTTTGGATCAGCGCGACTGCTGCGAAGTTGACAATATATTTATCGAATAAATGTGTACTTTCAAAATTTTTATCAATCGAATCAGCATAATTCTATGCTACGTTTACAAACGTTTTATGAGTAAAATTATTTTTGATTTGTAACTTATCAATTTTTAAACAGTGAAAAGATTTGTAAACGAAACTACCTATTTTTTTAAAAATAGGTACATTGTTACTGGTTCTAATATTATTTTTTTACACTTTCAAAACAATGGGTTTCTTACATATAACACGTAGAAATGCGACACAATCGAGAATTGTTAAAAACTATTTCCAAAAGAAAATATGATATATATAAAATTCATGATACTCTTTTCAAGAGTTAGATATTTGTACTTACTTTTATTTATATACATACAAAGATAATAATGATCTCAGGTATATGTTTCAAAGTATTACACTTCCATTAATTGTACTCTTTTTATATAATAAATTTGATTACATCTAGGAAAGTGGAATAAATTAGAATGTACAGGGTCACTAGTGTCCCTGAAATGAGGGGGAGTTGATTCTGAATAAAATTTCCCTTTGCAGAAATGGGATTTGAAGCTTCGTTTTTGAATTATTAAGGAAAAACGCGGACCAATCAGAGCGCGAGGATTGCGCGCTCTCGCGTCTGCGCATGCGTACTCCTCGCGCTCTGATTGGTCCGCGTTTTTCCTTAATAATTCAAAAACGGGGCTTCGAATCCCATTTCTGCAAAGGGAAAATTTATTCAGAATCACGTCAGCTCCCATTTATTATAAAAATTAAATAGATATAAAAATATAAAAAATTATAATTACAGAATATATATGTAATTAGCAATAAATTATTAGGAACTTTGTAATTCACATAAACGATAATCAACGCCAATTCCAGAATACAGAAAATATAAAAAAAGAGTGTATATATCACAAAAGCAAAGATTGAGCTTCGAACTTAATGAATGTTCTCCCATGCTAATCGATCGATTTGATTAGTGTAAACGTTTGAAAGGACACATTTATTAATTTACCTCCCTAAACCATCATTAAAGCTTCGTTTGGCACGTGTGATTAGAATGTCACTTAATACGAAAGTGTTAGAATATTAATGAATACAAAAGAATCGATGTAGCGCGTTTCACCCACTGTTGTTCGCCATTTTGTCTTGACACACTCTATTATATAACAGCGCTTGTTCATTTTGTTAATTTTTTTCTTTGGTTCTTCATAACTAAATTACACTTAAAACACTCAGTTACAACTTGGACTACTATTTAAAATGTACATCGAGTGCGTTGTTCCTCGAATAAAACGCACGAGAAATGCCTGTTTTTTATTAACATTTTTCATTATTCCCTTAGAATTCGAATAGATTTCGTTTCTTTGTGCGGTGTAGCTTTGTAGGAAGTCTGCGAAATCGAGTCAGTTTCTTGCACGATCTAAGTCTAATATTTTACATAAATTAAGAATTCAAATTTTTTAACAATAAATTTTTGTCCGTAGGTAAATTGTACCGGACTCTCCTTCAGGCTTGAAAAAATTTACAGAGAACGTACTAGAAGAGAAGACGTAGGACATCAAAGTCTACAAAAAGAAAGGGATAATAAATGAAAGAACTTTAATTTTGTTCTCGTGGTCGGTAAAAAAGTTTGTTTACAAATATAAGAGAAGTAACTCGAGAACGGCACGAAAACTGACTCTCTTCCGCGAACTATAAAAAAAAAGATGTCGACACCAAGTATTCGTCGCAAGATGGCCGCTAAGATCGAGCCACGAATTTGGTACTGTCGAAGAACGTGCCCGTTCATTTCTCTCTTCTTCATGTCTCTTCTCCTTTCTTTTTGTACGGTTCAGAAATATATTTATAAAGATTATTTTTCATGGCAGTATTCGTGTTGCATTGCCTCAAATATGGAAATCCGAGCTGTCGTAATGGCAAACGTTTTTTTGCTCTCGTTTTATTTCCCCACAAATAATACTTGTCATTTCAATGACGTTTGTAATCGAAATTCAGTACAAAAATTAATGGCAGAAAGGTGAATTCTAATGTACAAAGATATACAGTGTGGTTCAAATAAATGGCACAGTTCATACTTGATTAAAAAATTAAATTAAAAAAGTGAAAGAAGTGTACAAAGGACCACTATTTTTATAATGTTAGAAATAAAATAAGGTTAGGAAACTCTTCATTAACTTTAAAGAACTGAAAATTTGAAACTAAGCATGTTTCAGTTGGACCACACAGTATTTAACGTGAATCAAAATATGCAATGGAAAAGAACGTGATCGATGGCAAACGCGTAGAAAATGCATTTTCTAAATTTATCAAATCGAATTGTACACCCTGTTTTTCCCCAGATCTAGTTCTAAAATATGAAACGAAACTTTTCGAGCGACATACATTTCATCCACTTAAATTGTACATACATATTTTGATTTGTATATAAACGTTGCGAGCCATTTTATTTCGTATCCGTTTGAACATTCATATACGTACACGAAAGGAATATGTTTCATGCGATATATCCTTAACAGTAATTTCGTCAAAAAATTCCTTAAAACAATCTATCTATTTAATTCAATTTTTTCAGGAAAGAAGTATTATAAAACTGTTTCTCAACAGTTATTTTTGTAAAATTATGGAAGAAAGTAAAAAGAGCAGACGCTTTGGGACCGTGAGGTCGGCATACAGGAAACAAACATGGCGTCGATGCGCAAAGAGTATGCGCATGAGCACGGACCGCGGTTAGCGAAGGTAATCTTTGTTACAAGTTTAATTATGCCCCAACTTTTGAGAATTATTAAGATTTCTATGTCTCGTCATACCAGAGACCTTCTAGAAAATCTCTGAATAGATTTCGACAAAGTAGATTCAAAAAAAGAAACATTTAGTAAAAAAAACCTTTACCTTTATTATAAGTTATGAACCTTTGATATTGGACTTAATTAAAACGTTATTAAAAAGATTATCAGATAAATTTTACTGTAAAAAAGTTTCTGTTTTAACCATTAAGTTTTGCAAGAGTTTCTAAGTCTTAATCTTATATTTTCAGACTTCTCGCTGTGAGTACTCATCGCTACCGTCCGAGTCCAGTGCGCATGCGCGCACGCATGCGCAGTGCCGCCGTTGCGTACTGTAGCTGCGCCAACCAACCAAAAAGCGTTTCAGCAAATCGTAGGAAATGAATGTTATCACTGTATATCGAAGCAACTCAGTTTCCTTATTGTTGGCAAGCAAGTTCGGTGGAATGTTTATAAAACGATAAAAGAGAAAATAGTAACGAAACAAAAGGTGCCACGCTTCGGCGCGCAAACGCGTTGCACGCGAAGCGTTTCTACTGATATCATCCTCTGTCAACTGCGGCCCTGTTTCTGTTATGCCACTTGCACTTGAGAATCCTCACGTAGGTTCTTCGGAACGCCGCGTTGCATAGAGCGTAACACATTGGGTTCACAGTACTATTAATATAACAAAGGTAATAGAAAAAGTCCCATAACTGCTGCGGTATGTACCACGAGCAGGCTGTGATGGATTTTATTAAAACGAGAATATTGTACGGCGTCCAAGTGATGATGAACGCCAACAAGATGGCCGACAATGTCTTTGCCGCCTTACGGTCCGCTTTCTTCTCCTGTAGCTTCTTCTTCTTCTTGTTCGCGCTCTTGTTCGCAGGCACCTTGCTGGCCAATGCTTTCGGGATGTTTTTCGTGTTTAACGGGATCCTTATGTCGGGCATTCGCGACGGTCTTCTGATCACAGGCGACGGGCTCGATATCGTGCTACCCAGACGAAATATCTTCCCGTTCTCCTCTTCCACGTCCCCGATCATACTGTGAAGTTGAAAGGTCACTGCCTCGTCGTGATACATCTTTATGCTAGGGCCCTCCGTATACTTCCCCATGCCGCTGGTATCCCTTGTGGGCAGCCGGATTAAAATCGTGTACACCTACGTGGAAATTTTTAAGGTTTTAGAAAATATATTCTGATGAGGGTGGATCTCTTGTGAAGCTTCACACTTAACACTGAGGCATTTGGACATGAGTTCAGAAGGAACTGTTTAACAATATTTTACTTGTGTACACTCGTGAGCACTGTAGGCATCCACAGAGGAAGTGAACACACTGTTTTTACATCTGACAACTTCACTTAGGTTTTTTTAGGTCTCTGAATTCTTCAAGGTTCCTCCTAGGGTTTACTACATCCCTTGGTTCCTTTCATGTCCTTGTGGGTTCCCAAGGTTCCTATGGGTCACTTCTGGTCTTCTTTTGTTCCTCTGCTTTCATTTTTGAGATTTCTCTTTGTGGGATGCTCCTCTTACTGTTAACTGAATACCTACATTGCACTCGAGTGTACACAATGCTTCAAATAAATCTTTAGATGCATCAGTGTTAAGCATGTCCTAGCACAAAATGTTTCAAAGCATCTACAGAACATGTTTTATCATCAAAATGATTTTTGGTAGTGTTCGTCCTCCTACCGGCAGTAAATCTGCGTTTACCTATAAACAAAACGGTATGATTATGGTCGACAACATCAAATCACATTTGCAAGATCATAATGTTTTGCTGTCACTAATTCAGAAGGAAAGTAAAAGAAGTTATCCAATGTTCAATCACCTTAACTAATTTCATCTTAGAACTTATTCTAACAGAACATGCAAAAGTCTTAAATCTGAAGCAAGGACTCACTGAATCACTGGAGATGCTCTTCGTCGACAATTCGCCGCCCTTCCCAGACTTCTTGTAATCGTGGATATCCGCTATGCAGACAGTCTTCTCAACTGTTAGAGCCGTAGGATGAATCCCACTCAGAGAGGCTGATCTAGAGACCGTGCCAGTTAGAGGTGTTTCGGCCGACAATGGTGTTGTGGCTTCGTCGTAACCGTGGCCTGTTCGACTGCTCTCGGCTCCTTCGATGTCGTCGTCGTCGTCATCGTCTTCACGACCGCTGTGCCACCACGCGATGCACCACATCTTCAACCACATCCACGATAGAGGTCTGTACTTCTGCAACAGGGGAACCATTTTTAGGGAAGCTTTAGGGAAGTATTGTAGCATGATTCAACTCTGGATAAAGGTTTATAAATACAGAGACCATGATGTTACCTTGATCTTGACCTCAAGGTCAAATTTATTAGTGTATAGTACTCAAGGAGATCAAGTCTTAATGGAGCAAATGTATGCAACTTGTTTTTACAGGGGTCTATTGAATGAAGTCTTGAATGAAGGCTATACATGTTTGAGGATCAATATGTAAGATGTGGTGTTGCAAGAGTTGGAATAGCAGAATGCTACTTAATGTAAGGCTTCAAGGTTTTAAGAGTAACAATGTGATAATGATAAATCACTTACTGTTTTATATTGAGGACAATGTTTTTCAAGATAGGAGACAGCGATATGCGTGGAATTCATGTCCTCGGCTCCTGTGCTAGACTCGCTCCTAGGCCTCTTGCAGTCCTCCATGTCCAACGCCTCATCGCTAATCGAAAACAAGCAAAGTAATTATTTAGAGTCTCTGCAAACAATGACATAAAAGAAACTGAAGAAATTAGCTAGTAATAAGAAATGAATTAGTAAGAAATTAACTAGTATACTAACAGGTAATACAATTTATACTACACAACAGTAAAAGTACAATAACTAACCTAGAGTTACTCCGTTTGCTAGCGTCCTGTTTCCCTGCCTGCAAGTACGGAAGGTCCTTCTGCCTCTTCTTGGTCTCCTTCCATATTCGCCAGTAAAGAATAATCATCACAGTAACAGGCACATAAAATGCGGCGATTGCGGTAATAAATGTGATGTAATGATTTGTCTCGATGAATTGAATGTAGCAGGCGTTCACGGGCACCGTTCTTTGCCCCTCGATGTATGGCCAAGCATAAATCCATGGCGGCCATAAGACCAATGAAACGCCCCACGCTAATGCTGCAAGTAGATTATTTTGCCGTTCTTACCATTACACGAAATTACCACCGCCGTAGGGCTTTATGAACGTTAATTGAAACTAATGCGAGACTAAGAGTGAGAGATGCTACAATTAGGGATTCTGCTAGGTTCTCGTTATATGGCTGCAACTGGTGTTCACAATTTATATTTTTAATTTCCTAAAATTTTCAAGGTTTCATTGTTTTAAATTCTCAAGGTTTGAATTTTTTAGATTCTCAAGGTTTAAATTTTATAAATTCTTAAGGTTTACATTTTAAAAATTTTTAAGGTTTGAATTTTTTAAATTCTCAAGGTTTGAATTTTTTAGATTTTCAAGTTGAGATTGGAGAATCAGAGAGTAGATATAAATTGTGAAAGGTGGCCATATAATGAGATCATCGGAAGTTATCTCACCGATCATAATGCCTGCTTTGCAAGTAGTCCTCATGGCACGATAAGTAAGGGGCCTCGTGACAGAGAAGTATCTGTCGAAGCTGATAAGAAGAAGGTTTAAAACCGACGCGTTGCTGGCCAAATAATCGAGCGCCAGCCACGTGTCGCAGACGTGAGGTCCCAAGGGCCAATAACCGAGCACGGTGTACAACGTGAAAAGAGGCATGGAGATTAGACCGATCGCGAAATCGGCGACCGCCAAGCTGAACAAGAAATAATTTGAGATCGTTTGCAATTGTTTGTCGATCTTGAACGAGATCATGACCATAATGTTACCAACGACGGTCGTCAGACTGAGGACAACGGCAATGATCACTATCATCACACGTTCCCATATCCCGTAGGAGTAGGTGTCGCCGCCGCAGTCGAGACCGTTGCTCGCATTGTAACTCTCGTTGCCGAAGATATCCGGTTCCGAAGTGTAATTCATGTCTGAAAGATTCGCTATTGCCAAAAAATACTTTGTGCGTTCTGAATGCGAGTCTTTTTTCTTCTCGTAATAATAAATAAATTCTTTCACTCCGCTACTTTTTCTACGTTTAAGTACAAATTTGCCTTTTTTGTTTCCTAGTTTAGAATATGCCTTCTCGATTATACTCGAAAGTGTGTTTTTACAAGTTACTCCTCGAAATTCTTTGCTCGTCGTAATTGTCCGTTTTAGATACAAAATTGTCTTATTCTATCGTTTAGAATTCTTTTTGTTTAGTGTATTCCTGTTCTACTTTGAACACGCCCGCTGTTCATTTTCTCTCCGTAGAATCGATTCGTCCGAAGTTTTCCCAAACTTTTTAAGCTACTTTTGTTTACGTATTTGTTCTTCTCGTCTCTCCCCCTCTTCTGCCCCTCTCTCTCAATCCCGTTCTATCTTACCGATCGTTGGTAACTCAGTGTATTCAGAGATATTCGACGCGTTTTGTCACGTGTCCAGCCAGAACATTTTTCCTAAAAAGCCTATCTCTGTGCAAGCTCTTCCTCTTTTCCTTCGCATGCAAACAGCAAAAATGATTACGCGCGTACGCACACACGTACGCACGTACGTATCTTTGTTTTTGAACCTTGTTCTCTTTTTTCTCTATGATCGTTATGGAACCGTGGGATACGTCAACTACATACTCTCAACGTGTCTGTTGATGGTGTGCGATCTGCAAAAATGAATGTTTACCTTTTACTTTTATTTTCTGTATTCTGTTTGTTTTAGAGGCAGCATTTTTATCTTCTATGGAGGAAAAAGGAAAGAACTTGGAAGTTAGAGAAAATCCAAGATGGCGTCAGGGAGAACTTTGTTAGAAGAACAGCAGAATCTTGGGAGAAGATTGAAAAATGTGAAATTACTTAGGAAATTTCAGAATTGAGAAACTTGGAAGTTAAGGAACTTAGAGATTGAAAATTTGAAACTTTGAAAAGTACTTGAGAAATATTTGGAAATGAGGAGATTGAAGACAGGAAATTAGAAGTAGGGAAATAAAAGAGAAGGAAATTAGAAAATTTAGAGACAGGAACTAGAAAAGTTTCTAAAATGAGAAGCTTGTAACAAAGGGCATTTCTAAATAGAATTTTTAAGTACAGTCCTAAATAGGCAAATTAAAAATTAATAATTAAATGAAGGAATAAATGTTTATTACCAATATCCAGGCAGCCGTTGCCATCATCGCTGCAAAAATGCCCATGGATGTGTAAGCGAACATAGTCAAACACACCACAATGTCCTGGTGAAGAGATCATTTTGGATATTTACGTTCCTGTAAGAACGATACCTCGTATTCATAATTTCTACCTTCGTATCTATAATTTCGCTAAAAAACAGCATTGTGAGAAAATATTTTGAAACTCTTTTTTCGATGAATTATCAGTATGAAAAGAAAAATGGCGCATTGTTCTCCATATTGAATATAACATTGTTATCTGAGCGAGCGAAAGACTCGACAGTTGTCATACAAAGGTAGATTTACACAGTAGTTCTAGCCGGTAAAACATGGTTTATTATTAAAGTGGCATCGTTGCACGTCGATAAAGCTTTGCATTAGCTCTCCTTATTCATGCTATAAATAATTTTCCGATATTGTTCCATCCTCGCACGCGTAAGCGCCTATAATGCACGCCAAGCGATAGTTCTATTCGTACACATTAAAAATATCATCTTGAGAAAGGATCAGCCATGGTTAACGGAAAACTGTCGTGTAATAATATCGTTCGTGGCCTCGTTAATACACCCTTTCAAAATGCATAAATCTTAAAGCGCGACATAACATTATTATACAGGTCGGATCACAAAAGGAGAGCACGGCGTTCGTAACATTGATTAGGTTGAAACTTTGAGCGGCTATAGGTAATGCGATATATAATAATTCTCTGAAGGAATTACTCGCTTCGACTGATAATAGAGATATTCATATTTGATGTCTGGTTAGAGGACTCTCGTTATATTGTCATGGACAGGTTTATACGGTGCATAGCGAATGCATTGGGTTAGGTGGCCTAATTACTGTGTTTTCTAATCTTCAAATTTCTGTGTTTATAGATTGGTACACTTTGAAATTTACAATTGTTTCTATAGACTTCCAAGTTTCTAAGTTTGGCAATTTCCAAATTTTTCAATTTTTAGATGTTTAATTCTTTATTAATTAATTTTCAGTTTTCATATTTTCCAAATTTCACATTCCCCTAGTTTCAAATTTCCCAGTTTTCAAATTCCCTTAGTTCCAAATTTCTCAATTTCCAAATTCCCCTAGTTCCAAATTCCCCTAGTTCCAAATTCCCCTAGTTCCAAATTTCCTAATTCCCAAATTCCCCTAGTTCCAAATTTCCCAGTTTCCAAATTCCCCTAGTTCCAAATTCATCAGTTTCCAAATCCCCCTAGTTCCAAATTTCCTAATTCTCAAATTCCCCTAGTTCCAAATTTCCCAGTTTCCAAATTCCCCTAGTTTCAAATTTCCCAATTTCCAAATTCCTCTGGTTCCAAATTTCCTATTTTCCACATTCTCGTAGTTCCTAATGTTTCAATTACCAAATTCGCCTAATTCCAAATTTCCCAATTACCAAATTCCCCTAGTTCCAAATTCCTAATTTCCAAATTTTCTCATTCCCAAATGTCCCACTTTGTAAATTCCCTAATTCAAAAATTCACCAATTCCTAAATTTCCTAATTCCCTTGTTTCCTAGTTATTAAATTTTTCCAATGTCTAAACTCCCTAATTCAAAAATTCACTAATTCCCTAGTTTCCTAGTTCTCAAATTTTTCAATGCTCAAACTCCCCATTTCTAAAATTTCCAAACTTCCAAGTTCTCAAAATCCAAAATTCCCTAGTTCACAAATATTCCAATTTCCTATTTACCAAATTTCATTTTCCAACTCACAAATTCCCCATCTCTCAAATATCCCTATTTCTTACTTCCCTAACCTTCAAATTCCCTAGTTCAAATTCCCAAATTGCCCAATTTCCCAATTTATAATTTTTCATCTTAAAGAATTCCCTAGTTTCTAATTTTGCCACCATAAAAATTCCCTAAAACCCAAAAATTCGACACTAATAAATCTCATTGATTTCAGAAAGACCGTAAAAAAGTAGCTAAAGAGGTGGCCTATCCGGTAATATAACGAGAGTGTGCAGTGAGAGATCGGTGCTACTCGACTCTTAATTAGGAGGGACATAATAGGTGAGGATTCAATTTGTACGTTACTTACTTGTTGCAAAAGCGTACTTGCAGCTCATAGTCGTTTGACGATAACATGTCACGCTTGCTCTTACATCGACGAATTTTGTTTCAGGATCGTACAGCGTGGATGGTTAATGAAAACAGCCTCGCCAGTCGTGAACATGATGGCTGAATTCTATCTTTCACCAGCAGCTTTCCGTAGTTGCATTCTTCGACGGTATTTCACAGTCATGATATATCACAGTCGACGATATTTGTTTCCGGTTATTTCGTGTAACGTCACTAGAGATTACTCTGCACAGAAATATACACATCCGGGTAAGATACGGGCTCAGTCGATGATGTAACTCCTTCGATAAAAACTTTCTCGTATCACCGAAATTCGATCCGAGTCGATAATCCTTACGCCGCATAAAAATCAACTTAACGCGGAATTTTCTGCGTTTTGATCGAATTTTGCGTGCGGTCACGCAAAGGAGCGTATAGTGTCCATTTTGAGGCACCGTTCCTAACGGTCCGCGTGCGAAGCGCCCTAAAATACGTGGCCGAATAAAAACGTCTACTTTCTCTGAAACTAGAGGCGAGCGATCGTTGACTGTGAGAAAAATTAATACCGAAAGTTAACGGGAAGTTAGTTACATTTGCGTATATTTGAATTCTACGAATTTCTTCGCGGGCCTCGGAGGAGCGTCCAAAGTTTGTCTTTCAGGCAGGAACTGCGAGGCTGCGAGCTGCCGCGATCCAACAAAATAAAATTAATCTTCGGATAACTAGAACGCTTAAGTATTCAAACTTGTTTAATTCAAAACCTGCGCTCTTGGTCTTACAGCGTTCATTCGGAAACAATTTTACTGATTATAAAATACTTTAACTTTAGGTACATACTTTATAGTTAATAGTTTAACTTTTGTACTCGTTTTAATGAGGATAATGTGCTTGGATTGTTATATTGTTAATTGTATTTTGTTAATGTTTTTGAATGTAGTATGTGTGTTAGGGAAATTATTATTAAGTTTAGAGTGTGTGATGAAAATTGTATGGGTGTATGTTGTGATGGTTGTGGTAATGGATTTTAGTTTAGGGATATTGGGTTTTGTAGTGGGGTTTAGGTATTTAAGATAGTTTAGGATTACTGGGCTTAGGGGTATTGGAAATTAGGAATGTTGGTTTTTAGGGATATTGTAACTTAAGGGTAATAGTATTTAGGGTTACAGGGACTGAGGGATATTAGTATTTAGAGGTACTAGAATTTAGGGATATTGGAATTTAGAAATACAAGAATTTAGGAATATTGGGATTTAGAAATAGTAGGACTTAGAGATATTGGAATTTAGAAATACTGGAACTTAGGAATAGTGAAATTTAGAAATATTGTAATTTAAGGATAATGATATTTAGGGATACAATGACTGAGAGATATTAGTATTTATGGATACTAGTATTCAGAGGTACTAGAACTTAGGGATATTGGAATTTAGAAATACTAAAATTTAGGAATATTGGGGTTTAGAAATACTGGGATTTAGGGATATTGGAATTTAGAAATATTAGGATTTAGAAATACTGGAACTTAGGAATAGTGGAATTTAGAAATACTGTAATTTAAGGATAATGGTATTTAGGGATACAATGACTCAGAAATATCAGTATTTAGAAATACTAGTATTTAGAGGTATTAGAACTTAGGAATATTGAGATGTAGTAATACTAGGATTTAGGAATATTGGGATTTAGAAATACTGGGTCTTAGGAAGAATGAGATTTAGAAATACTGCAACTTAAGGATAATGGTATTTAAGGAATACTATAATTAAGACTTAGGAATAATGAAATTTACTGTAACTTAAATATAGTGAAATCTAGAGATACAGTTACTTAGAAGTAATACTATTTAAGTACACTAAAATCCAAATATATTCAAATCTAAAAATATTAAAAGGAACACCATAATTAAGAAGATTGAGATCTAAGAATAGGATATGGAATGTAAAAATAATCTTGTTAATTTAAATTTTTACTAAAACATAATACAATAAATATACAATCCAAGTTCATGTACTGCAAATTAATTTGTAAATAACGACTTCACTATTTCTATTATATAAAATACATATTTTATAAAATTGTTTGGTATTTGAGGTTAGGTATAGTCAGTAAAATGGCCGATTTCGAGGCATAAAATGTCTGACACAATTTGATAACATAAAAGTACAGCAAAATGGCACTTGTGATACATCAATTTAAAGCTTAAAGTCTCACGAAAATAACTGCATAGAAGTTTCATCGATATTTTTAGTAGAAAAACGTTCGCTAATTTTAGACAAGAATGGTCAATTTTGGAACAAAAGGTACTACGAGTCGAGGACATAAAAATGTTTGGGACAAAATTTGATATACTATGACACAAAAACGTCAGCAAATACGATACATCAATTAGGAGCCTCAGAAAACTGACCAGATAAACCCTGTATTAATCATTTTTGTATAAAGTAACTAATTGGCAATTACAGCTAACAATAATCGATTTCAAACATCGAACACCAAAATATCGATTTGAAGTTTGATAAAAATGTATAAACTCATTGTTCAAACACGTTGACAGCGAATTATACGGAAGCAAAACTAGTAAACAAATTTTTCTATTTTACAAACACGTAGTTTCGGAACACACATATATCGCATGCAGAAATAAATAGAGCAAACTTTATGGAGTTTGAAATCAGTTCAAGCCGTACAAAAGTACTAATGTAAACACATACGACATACATGCAAATTTACGTTACATCACCGTAACTTTTTATCAGTGACTTTCAAATAATTTGTACGTTCGAAAGCGGCAATATAACGCGAGTATTAAAAACTCTGTAGTACAAAATTGAAGACGAGAGGAAATTCATTTGAGGTTTTCGATTAAAAAGAAAGGCAATAAAAATTGACATTGAAAAATGAAGACGCCAAGGTAGAAATAAAATAACAAAAGATTATATTGCAGTTTTTTAATAGAAAATACATAATATACAATATGATGTATCCACAATAACAACGGCATCAGTGGCGCCATCGACCTTAATTCCAACGAAAATAACAACAAAAATAGTAAGCGATTAATTAATACACCATTTAGCTAAAAAGACACTACACAAGACAAAGAACACGAATTACACCAAGGTTTCTTCTTTACCTTCTTTCAAACGTTCGCAGAGGTTAGCCACTCGGACAAAAATGTCCCTTAATCTCAAAACACACCCTTCATTCGGTTTCATGTTCACGTTCTGATCACCAAACGAAAACAAAAGGGGCATAAAACGTTTCGTATCCTTGAATGGAGAACTTAGGCGTGGTACCCAATAGTTGATAGAAGAAAAACAACCCCGTATCAGCTAATTGTCCATCAAGGAAATTGTAACAAGCGATATAAAAAAAAAAGTTGCTAGAAAAGTGATCCGTTCAAGGATTTAAAAAATAGTACACGCACCGATTTTTCACGTGTAATTTAAATCACTGGTATCCAGCATTGGTGTGTCGAGTAACGGTACGGTCTTGATGAAAAATCTCGCGTGCATTTGGTACACAAAATACAATTCGGATTACGTAGCACCGATGTCGAGTACCACCCTTTTATCATCAACAACACATTTTTGATTCACTGGAACCCGAACCTAAACCCGGAGGGAGATAGACAACAAAACAAGCAGGCACACAGATTAAGGGAGGACAGACCGCGTGTATGTTATATAATGTACCCGCGTACGTGTAGATGCGTGAGAAAGAGTAAGTGAACGAATAAGTGAGGAAGAGAGAGAAAGCTAGTGCAGAAAGAGAGAGACTGATGGAGAAAGAGAGAAGAAAAGCGAGAGACAGAAAGCGAGAGAGAGAGAGAGAGAGGAGCAAAGTGAGGGAGAGAGAGGAGGACGCAAAGACGACGATGATTGCACGAGGGATGCGTTCGCGACGGAAGTACGAGGCACACTAAGGGCGTGGGCAATCGGAGCAAGGCCTGTGTGGAGTTCTGAGGGGTGGACCACATTGATTTTGATTTTCGAAGCGCGCGCATGAGTGTCCGTGTTCAGCTCTGCCCATTCATACGTATGGGACGTTGGACCTTAGACCAGTATACTACTCCCTCGATCGTTCTACGCTCAACATCGAATTTTCTTCCTCGACAGATTTTCACTTTGGAGGATGATTGTTATGGGAGATTTGGTAAATGATGGGTATGTGGAATGTGCAAGCGGAATTTTCGATATCGAAGAATAGGCGGGGACCAGATGGGCCCTCCCAATGTGTGGACTGAACCATCTTTGACCTGAAATTATTCGGATAAATCGAATTTTGTAGGAACTGTTATACGGGAGTGATTCTTTACTGCGGTCTTTAAGTATTATTATGGGAGTAATTCTTTAATTGTGAGGAGTGAATACTTCAACAATTTCCTTATTGTACCATGCTGGGGTTTTCTAATTGTCAAACTGTATCATGCTGGGATTCTCTAATTGTTAGAATGTTTCATATGTGGGTGGTTACATGCTGGGACTGAGTAGGAGGTTGCCCGATTCTTAAATTATCGTAGGAAGGATGTAATGCGACGGGGTTCGATTCCTAAACTGTGTTATATTGGGGTTTCCTAATTTTTGAACTGTATCATACTGGGTTACTCAATTCCTAGGTTTTCCAAGAGAGAGTTCCTCAATTTTTAGATTTTACAATAGGGGCTTCTTCAATTCCAAGACTCCCCAATAGGGGGTCCCACAAGTCTAACACTCCCCAATAGGGGGTTCTTCAATTCCAACACTCCCCAATAGGGGGTTCTCCAATTCCAACATTCCCCAATAAGGGGCTCTCCAATTCCAACACTGCCTAATAGGGGTTTCCTCAGTTCCTAGACTCCCCAAACGGGAGTTCTTCAATTCTAACACTTCCTAATAGGGGGTTCCCCAACTCCAACACTCCCCAATTCCTAAACCCCCCCAATAGGGGGTTCTCCAATTCCAACACTCTCCAGTAGGGGGTCCTCCAATTCCAACACTCCCTAATAGGGGGTTCCCCAACTCCAACGCTCCCCAATTCCTAAACTCCCCAATTTCAATATTTCCCAATTCCTAGACCCCCGCAATAGGGGGTTCTCCAATTCCAACATTCCCAATAGGGGCTTCTCGACTTCCAACACTCCCCAATAGGGGGTTCTCAAATTCCAACACTTCCTAATAGGGGTTTCCTCAATTCCTAGACTCCCCAATAGGGGGTCCTTCAATTCCAACACTCCCTAATAGGGGGTTCCCTAACTCCAACGCTCCCCAATTCCAATACTTCCCAATTCCGACACTCCTCAGTAGGGTGTTCCCTAATTTCTAGACTCCGCAATACAGGGTTCCCCACTTCCTAAACTCCATCATACTAGGGTTCCCCAATTCCTAAACAGTATTACACAAGAATGCCCCCATTCTTGAACCATGTATGAACCCCTGATTCTTAAATTACCGTATAAAGGGTGTTACTATGATTCAACCGTGTTGCACTTTATTCCCCTAATTTTCAAACTGTGTTCCCTAATTCTACATCCCCTATAAGAGCTTCCAATCCTCAAAGTATAAGGATTGGAAAATACTGTATAGGAGCAGAACATTTAAAATGTCTACATCGATTCTCAAACCTTGTCACTGTTCCTACTATTCTGTTATACCTTTCATTTTTTATTATACGGTATTCCCTTAATTATGAAATCATCCCCTTACTACGTTCAAACAACAAACATTTCCACCTACTTTTAGTCCTCGTTAAAGAGAAACCGCGTCACCTGTATAACAAGCATGTAATCTCGAACGAAGCAAAAAACGAAAAGTGTAAATTGAAGAATTGAATCATCGCACCCTTAATAACCGTTATCATTAAGTGCCTCGCCACTGTGGCCCTCGAGTAACACGTTAACCGCTAAAATGGACGTACGACACATTACCATGTCGCTTACGTGTAACGATTTAATTTCTTAATTCAACCCTTGCCATAATTTACATTTGATTTCTTGACGTTGTTGATTTCTGCCACAAATTGCAATCCACATTTTTGTGCTAACAAAAGTTAACAAAGTCTTATGAAAGTTAACGATAGCTCTCGCAGCTTATCTTCGATATTTTAATTATAGCTCAAGGATTGATTTTTTTTATCTTGTTATAACGTGCCGCTAAACTTTTTTTAAATAACTCTTTTTTTATGCATTATAATAATGTACCGGTTTTATTATTAAAGAACAAGGTAGTCCAAGTTTATCGTAAGTTATTGAAAAGCAATTTTTATTTAAACAATTCTGTAATTGAATTGTATAGCAATAAAACACAGTAATTAGGAGAAGTAGATCGAAAGCGTAAGTCTGACTTATGAGGGTCGTATACTACTTACGTACGACTTACAGTAGGCTATCGTTATATTGCCACATTCGCGCGGATTTCCGTGCGCAATTATGATAGCCCTTACCGTCGAGTGTTTTATGGCCACGCGTATCATCGGGCGTTATGTCCTCGTATGTTACAATTCCACGCATTATTTTGCTATTCCGAGAATTTCCGCTGCAATATATCGAGAGCCTACTGTAGACAAATGGGGTTACTCGGTCACTTTTATTGTTGATGTAATTAATGAAGCGATACACGCTTTTTGTTTCCTTTTTAGAGATCTAATTATACTCATCGTAAACAGCTCTGATGTATCTTTTTCACTTTTAAGAGCTTGTTTCATTAATTAGGATTGAAATGAACGGTAAACGCGTGGCAAAAAGTAATTAACGCAAGACGCAAATTTGAGGAAAAACGGCATTCATAAGTTAGGAGCTGAAACAAGATTATTGAGCGAGGATAATTATCCGTGAGAGACAGGATATGAAATACGTGAATGCATGTGTGTTTATAGCGCATGAAAACCGCATAAACTTTCTAGAACACCTAATAACTTTCTCATCTATGTTGAATCGTTTGTACAAAGCGCAAACATTGAAATAACGCTCAGAACTTTAACTATATTGCATCTAACATTGGACAAAGACCTGCGGAAATTGATCGGGAATGTGTTCTGGATCAGTTACATTTTTGTAAAAGAAAAATCAATATCTGAGAATACAGTACTTATGTTAAACATTTATTTAGATTTTGTATAAAAATATAAAATAGATAATACAATTCTGTGTGAATGTCACATAATAAATAACGTTTCTGCTCTCACAGTTTGAGGGCGTATTTACATTCTAAAAAATAGTGTACTACATGTTTTCCCAAACAATGTTTATGAAAATATGGACTTTGACATAATAAACTAGTGAAACATGTAGTTCCACATGGTTTGTATATTTTAATATATTAAAACAGACATTCAACAATAATTTTTTTCACCTTGTAGATTACATATCTCTCACAGGTTCACGTTACAGATTACATGTACTATAAATAGATTTTCCCTAACAAATCTCTTTACACGAAATTTCAATTGATTCGTATTTTCAAACTATTAATCACTTTAAAGTGAAATGATGGCTAAATATTTATACAGTAATTGACTCAGTTTCTACGCATGACAATGCATAGAATCATAGTACATCAATTTCCTATAATACATTTGGCTTGTGATTGTCATTAAAATTAATCTATATCAAACTTCTTTGTCTTGCATCTAGTTTAAATTTTGCATCTTCTTTCGCTTTCTTCATTTTCATACTTAATGGATTAGGGAATCTTTCAAGCTTCGAGTGCCCTCCAAAACCATCATACATAAGATTACCTCTTACTTGTTCCTGAAACATACTTTCTATAAATATACACATATAAAATATAAATTATCATGTACTGTGTAGATCATTACATTTGGCTTCTCAGTTCTTGGTCTTTTTGTAAAGATGGACGGATTTAGATTACTTGTATTACGTTTTGTTACTGAATGTTTTAAAACAAACAAGCCCCCTGATTTAAGCGGAAGATACGGCGAGTTTGTATCATCTGTCTAAAAACAAACTATGTAACATAAACCAATATTAAAACTAATGCAAACTGGCAGACTAATTTTCATTACCATCTCAGTTGATTGACTTTTGTCTTCTGATCTTCTTCTCTCTGTAGAGCTCTTTTTTACAGTTTTTACATCATTTACAACAGTTTTAACTTTATTTTGTTCACTATTACTAAGCAAATTTAAATCACTATTTAATGCATCTACTTTTTGTGAATCATAATCACTTGTTCTTTTTGCTAATGATATATTTCTTTCTAGCTCTTTTACCTTATTTTGTAAAAACATTTTTTCACTTTCACAAATCATTAAGTCTTCTTCTAATTTTCTGGAAACAGAAAATGTTCTATTAACTAGTCAATGCTCATTTATGTCATTTCAAAATATACATACTTTCTTTTAACTTGTTCCTCGGACAACAAGTTCCTTTCTGTTGTTACTTTGGTAAGCTCTTGTTGTACACTTCTTAATTTACTTCTTAACTCTTTCCTTTTGTTTAAACTCACTGTCATTTCCCTAAATATAACTTGTGACTTAGAAAAATTAAGTATAATTGTATATTGTATAAGCAAGGGCATTCAATTACCTTTTCATTACACAAATATATGTAATAAGTGCAGTGGGTTCAGCTGTTCTTGAGATTATTTCGTCAACATGTTCTGTAGATGCTTCAAGTAAGGTTTGTATACTTGAAAAAAAGGAAAGGTACATATACTAATTGAATACATTTACATAATTAATGTATTGTACATTTTCACATACTTTTTGTAGGTTTCAATTTCTTTTCGTAGCTGCTCAATTTCTTGTCTTTTGCCTTCTACTTCTAAATTCTGTTGTTTGAAATACTTAATCTGATCTTTAAGAGCATCAATTGTACATTTTTTTGCCCTGAGTTCAGACTCCAGTTTATATACTTCTTTTTTTAGCTCCGCATTTTGTTTTTCAAATGTTTCACTCTTTTCCATAAATTGTTTAAGCTCATTCTGTTTCAGTATGAGCTGAAAATTCATTTTATCAAGTTTATCCTGCAAAGAGCAGGTATCATCGACGATGGTATCATTGTTAGAGAAATTAAAATATATTCTATGAATCTTATGCGAGGTAGTTTTTTCTCTACATTGTGGGCATGATCTGGATCTGTGAATAAAATGCGTAAGTTTAAATAAATGCTCATACATTTCTCTGCGTAACCATTTATTTCATACAAACAAACATCAATTACCTTTCTAACCATTGGGTTAAACAAACAAAATGAAAAATGTGCCCACAAGGTGTATGGAAAACATCATCAGAAGGTATTAACAAATCACTACATATTACACAAACAATATTCATCTTGTATGTATAAAGAAAACAATAGCTTAACTCAGAATAGAATTATAAGAAAATTCTTATTAATATTAGTATATCGTTCAACCTATTTTAACGTACAAAATTCAAATTAAATAACATAACAGAATACTCGTTTCATACATCGACCATAAAGTGCTCCATATCATGGACCTAGGGACTTCTAGGAACATTCTGTTTGCGTACAAACGAGGGGAAAATTTGAAATAATATAAAATAATAGTAATAAAAAATTGATAGTAGTCTAGTAAAGTCAAAGCAATTCTAAGTTAATAAAACTTGCGCTTCAATGCAATTCGCGTCATATTATATTGAACTATACTAATAAAATCGATTGAATTTAACGAGAAAATATACATGTGGCGCCGCCCTATGGCAGTGCGGAGAACTAATGAAACTGCAGTTTCAAAAACTTGTAGTTCACCCTGTTAGCTGGAGAGATGGCGCCACTTCCATTTTCGTAGATGACGTCACTTTAATAAACCGCGCGTAAATTTGAATTTTTAAAAACGTACAATGAAACTTTTCGAAAAATATGAAACTGTGTTTAAAACAGTTCACTGTACTGAGTCTCTTCGATAATAAGTAATAAGAATTACATAAAAATAAATTTTCGCGCGAGGAAATTATAAAAATAATGAATTACAATAATTAATTTATATAATAATGAGTTACAGTAAAATATATTATAATATATTAATTATCAATTATTTTGCAACATATCTGCAAGAGTAAGTTAAGCAAAATAATAAATTTAAATAATTGTAACAATAAATTGCATGTCGACTTTGATTGGCTCAAATGCATTATGTAACTAGAAATAATGCACATGCGCCCTTATGAAATTTGTGACATTGAGCGACATACCTGGTGATCATTTACTTGACGGCCATTTGTACTTTTTATCGACCGAATTCTATTAATATCGGCTTTTTTGGGTAAGTAGACGATAACATACATCAATTTGCATTATAAATCAATATTAATTACGTTTAGACGATTTAAGAGTGTTAAGAGTCGAGAAAGTTAACATATATGCTAATTTTGTATTCGTAATTTGGTCCCATTAGTTTCGACCCTATATCACTATGTGGCAAAGATTGCAGTCCATAAAATGCAATATTTTTCATTTCTTTTAACACATTATAGTAATATTTCTTCAATTCTATTGAGATCGTAAAATATACGCCCTAAAAAAAGGGTAGAAGTCGTAAGTTTTGAAGAAAAATACATTTTTATTTTGCTAGTTCCACCATTTGTCGGAAGATGACGTTAAATTTACCGCTTTGGAAAAAAAGCGCGAAAAATATTAATTTCAAAATGCTTACAATCTTCCAAATTATGTACTTCACACTAAATTATGTTCTTTCCCGAACATTAAATTTACATTATATTTCTATTATGAGTATAATTTTTAATTACAATTCCACTTTTCTACCATTTTTTCTAGAAAAATCCACTTCATATTTGAGTGTCATACACTTCGTCCACAGGGTATGTAAGTAATGGTATGGTAGAAGAATCACACAATGTGGAAAGAATCCCATTGAAGTTAACCGAGTTGCGCAAGTTGGGTATGGTCTATTGTGAAACGAGTAATAAAGTATCTTAATTTCCTAGCCTAGTTTCCTATCTAGTGTAATTTCTTTTCCATAAGTTCTCGAAATTTCTAGAAGGATTTCAGATCCCCCTTCACGTTTAAATTTGTTTCTTTAGTAATTTCGAGTTTAGTAAGGAAGGTTACCTCGTCACATTATTTACTTCGTCAGAAGAATTTTGACGTTCACGTGCATATTTGGGATTTACTAAAAATAGTTGTTTTCTCGTAAAGCAATATGTTGAGCGTTTAAATAAGATCTGTTTTAAAATCGAATTTCAATTGTACATAAGTAAATATTTAAGTGACTGGTATACTTATTTTCTAGTCGGAGAAATTTTTTTAAATTTCGGTGAGTAAAATATAATTGACGTTACGTAAAAAACTGCGTTATGTAAAGTACAATATTTTTCACTCATTCAAAACGTATATATTGTGGATACAATTTGCAGGTTATGGTTCCTGCATTTTCTTTCGATTCAAAGTCATTTGTCTAAAATTGTACGTTTGCTTTTCCGACTTCATTATTTCGTAGTTAATTTCTATTTTTGGTCGATTAAAATCTTTTGCTAGATCTATTCATTCAATTTTTATTGATAATTTCGTGACAGTGCAGAAACTGAATCGTTCCATTTCTGAAAGTTGAAATTCGATTAACAACGTTTGCTACATTTCAATTAATTTTGTCATATTCTACATTGTATGTATAAATTTGTTGGTTTCCATTGCAATGAAGTTTATTTTAAACAAAAAGTTGAATCAAGTTTTTGTTAATATTATAATTTAAATTACTTTTATTAATTTTTACATTCTCTGCTCCCTGACACTGAAATCTGCATTTAAAATTATTTAGTTGCTTCTCTATCAACAATTTTATACCAATATAATTCATGACATATATTTATTTTTGATACTTTATAAATTTTGAATTTAAGAATTTTTTTAAATTTTCTTTGCACATGATAAATTTTCAAAGATTCAGAGATTCATATGCCATGCTGCAAAAGTTATTATTCTATATGATTTACTGCATATAACAAATTTACTAATCATTCATAATAATTATTCTGTTATAAATAATTCAATATCATATTGTATGTTTTAGGAATAATTATTTATTTTAGTTAATATATTTGAACAGTATTATACAGTTCATAATTTCTGTGGCATGGCTAAGTGGGGAGAAGGAGATCCACGCTGGATTGTGGAAGAAAGACCTGACGCTACTAATGTTAATAACTGGCACTGGTATGAGAAAATGTGCATGTAATAGTATTAGTCCATTTAGTTTTAAATTAGCAGTGTTAAACAAATTCTTTACATAAGTTACTTAAGTTCATAATACTAATAAAATAAATGAGTAGTCTAATTTAATGTATTCAAAAAATAGGTCAATTTTAACATAATCATCTTTAAATAATGTTATTACAGTGTACTTGTTTCTATTGTTTTCATTATTATTATAGATCAAATGGAATTAAATTATAGTTACATTGAATTTACGTCATGGTTAATGGTTTTTTGTTCATGTAAATATATAAATAAATAAATAATAAAACCCTATGAAGAATTCTGTTATTACTGTTACTCATCATTTTGTATGAAGTACATTTCTTGCAACATTTATCTTAGAATTAAGATTCTAAAATGGTTTATCTGTCAATGCAAATTATACATATTTTTTGTTATTATAATTTGTAAAAGATATTAAAAAACAGTACTTTCAGAGAAACCTGTGTATTTATTTATAATTAATATAGTATCCATTTACAGAAATTAATAAATTTATGGTTTCTTCATATGCATACTATTTTTTGAATGATAATCATAATAACAAATTAGTTTTTACCTAGTAGATTTCTCATTGAACTTCATTGAATTTATTATTAGAATCTTCATTAATTATATATATCCCAATGAAGACATTACATAACACTATATTAGATATGCATATAACTTAGTCTCAAGGTTTTCAATATCTATGTTTTTTAAGGACGGAGAAAAATGCCTGTGCTTGGTCCATTGAAAAGCTTAAGGACTTATTTACCAACATGAAAATAGAAGGAGATGGAGGTTTGTAATTTTAATTTATTTAATGATCATTAATACTGAATTGATTCTACATATCTAAAATTATTGTTTCCAGTTTCTTGTACAGTAACAGAAGTAGAAAAATGTGAAGGTGAGGCAACAGCAAATAATCGGAAAGGTAAATTAATCTTCTTCTATGAATGGAATATTGTTTTGAAATGGGTATCTGAAGGAAAATCTAACAAGAAGATTGAGGGTAAAATAAACATTCCAAACTTATCAGAAGAAAATGATATTTCCGAAGTAGATGTAAGTAATGAGTGCTTCACTGTGATATAGTACTTTATACATTTGTATATGTAAATAAACCGTATGATTATATTTTTAATTATTTGCAGATTGAAATTACCTTAAACGATAGTACAGATGAAGGAGAGTTAGTAAAACATTTCCTGCATACGAAAGGAAAAGAAGCAATTAGAGAAAAATTGAAAAAATATGTTTCTTCTTTAAAAGAAGGTAGGTCTTAGAGTTTAAATTATGGTAGCAGAAAAATGAAAGATATTAATTATATTAATTCAACTTCTGTTGGATTAGAATTCACAGTTGGAATGATCTTGCCTAAAAAAGATAATGTAAAAGATAATATCTCGAATATCACTTCTGGATTGAATGCAAAAGTAGGTATCGAAACCCGTCTATTATTTGATAGGAGCAAAACTAGATAAACTATTAAATGTTACACTGCTGTATATGCATGATTAATTTTTTATTAATCGTTACAGATACAAATGAATTCCACCGTGGTATCGTCAAATAATAAAAAAGAACTAGGATGTAAAATTTCAACAACAACAATTAAACAACAACAGAAGTTTCAGTGTCGAGCTGAAGAGTTTTACAACGTTTTCACGACAACTGAGGTAAAATAGTTTTTATATTAATATGTTTCAACATACTAGTATCACGAATTAAATTCTAACTATTTCCGAAATCAAATTTGTTACTATTTTTCAATTATTGCATCGCTTGTGTTAAGGTATGCATTTATTGGAAAGCATTTTGTATTTATAATTCCAGTTTGTTGTGATTATTCTAGTAATTGAATAATGTCTTCAGTTGATGATATTTGTTTGTACAGATGGTTCAAGCATTTACTAAAGGACCGGTAAAGTTAGAATTGAAAAAGGCAGGCAAATTTGAATTGTTTGGCGGTAATATACACGGTGACTTTGTAGAAATCACACCTACCAAGATTGTACAAAAATGGCGCTGCAAACAGTGGCCTGACGGTCATTTTAGCGACGTGACAATTGACATTTCTGAGAAAAATGATCATACGGAAGTTAATTTAACGCAAATAGGTGTACCTGTTAGGTAAATTATTTACATTGCTATGTCCAATCCAAAGTGGACGTTTATAATTAAGCGCTGCATAGTTCTTCCTATATGAATATTAAATTAATAAAATATATTGCTTTACAGCGAGGAAGAATCGACGAAAGAGAACTGGGAGAGGTATTACTGGGATGCTATAAAACGTACATTTGGATTCGGTTACTTCATGTGATCTACGTATGCTCTAAAATTTGCACGCTTATTGATAAGTAGAGAAATAATAAAAATGTGTATTGTCGTAAGTTGCCTCGCAAACTTTAAGCATACTACCCGCATGATAATCTGCCACGGACGAACTGTTTTCTCTTTCGATGATATTTACTATAATTTTCTTACTTTCCCCTTCTGCCTCTTCTATTTAAAACATTGCATCGTATAAGCAGGACATTACGTCGTTGCTTAAGCGTAAATCAAGTATCATCATGACACATCTGTATTAATAGTTGTATATGTCGAATAAATCAGGTCAGATACTTACATACATGCTGTTTTAATTTTTGCCCATTGACACCTTAATAGTTAAGTTATGAATGAGGCATAAGAGTATGAATCTATTGAATCAATAAGCGAGTGAAATTTAGCGTTATAGATAAACAATCGTAACGAGTGCGTTGTTGGTAACGCTGGAAAGAACCAAAGTTGGTTATGAAGAGAGAGAAAATGAATATAAACTTCTGATTACTTTATTTTTATACTAAATATAAAAATGTCGCTCAGAGGAATAGAAAGTAAGGTGAGAAATGATATCAATATATTGAGTTACATTTTGGGTATAAAAAATCAAAGTTTGACAATTTTTTTAGTAAAAGTTATAAAGCTAATACAAAATCTGGTATGAGTCTCTTTTTGTATGCAGTTTAAAATGCATGAAAATATTTTTTTATTTGATCTTCTGAACAAAGTAATGGCACTGTCCTCACAGAGGCTCTTCTTGAAAGAGTGCCTCATCAGTGTTTTAGCAATACTTGTATTATTAAGTATAGTTATCTTTGATGATTTCAGAAAGATTAAATCTTTATTTTGTTGTTAATGTTTTTAGACAAGCACCTCCATTATCCTTATACAGGAAGGGGTTGAAGTGAAAAGTATTCGGGATTCATTTGATGCAATACCAAGTGCTGTACATGACAATGTCCATATCACCCCTAGTTTTATTGAGTTTCAAGAAGCTAGCGAGGGAATTACATGTCGTCAACGCATCGTTATTAAGAACACAGGCGTTAAACCAGCCTTTGTCAGACTCCGACAGCCACAATCAATTGTAAGTAATGTCCCTGTACAGTGTGAGGCTCGAAGTCCATTTCTTTAGTTGAGGAAAAGTGTGATAGAAGGTTCTAGGTTAAGTCCTTGGATTTTTATATTGCAGGTGTTCCAAGTAAAAATATTGAAAAATGGGGTGATGCTTAATCCAGGCTTAAGTGTGTCCACAAGCGTGATATACTCGTTCAGGCGACCATCTTTCTTGCGTGCAATGATTCCTATTGAGATTAATGGGAAGACCCTCGATTATCGAGTGGTGTGCAGGTTACTGGAAGAAGGCATCAGTGTTGAACCAAAAGCAATTGATTTTGGAATTATTGATATTGGGTATTCCTCTGGAATTAAATTATTAACTTTAAAAAACGAAGGTGGTAAAAGCACAAGGTATCAATGATATATAAATTACATTTAATATATTCGAATTTTCGTTTAATACTTTGCAATGTGAAATTAATAGGTTCTCGATTGATCTTGGTAAAAATGATTTAGAGGTCGCAGTGAAGCCTTTACGTGGCGTCGTTAGACCTAACAGGCCAGTTCAACTTACGGTCGAATTAATTGGTATGAAGGAAGGCATTTTTTACAGTGAATTTTGGTAATTCTTCTTCGTTGGTAAACTTGAAAAATTACAGCAACTTTGACAATTTTTTCTGGAAAAATGGTAAAGTAATTAAAAATTCTATTAAAAGTCTTTTGTTGTACATATCTTAAGGTATATAAATATATTTTTTAATTACCTCTTTTAAACAAAATGGCAATGCTGCAGCTGCCTCACAGTGACTTACACTTTCATATATAGTCATCGTGAGGCAGCTGCAGCGTCGCCATTTTCTTGTGGACAGAGAATAAAAAAATATTTATACTTACTCTGAGATATATATATAACAAAGAATTTCTAATAGATTTCTGAATTACTTCATAACTTCCTAAAAAAAAATTGTCAAAGATGGTGTTGATTTTTTCTTATGCAATCCCTTAAATATTCACATTATCATATTTCTTCTTTCCAGGATAAAATCGGTTCCAAATATACGTATACCTCTTAAAGTTAATGTAATTACACCAAGACTGGTAGTTTATCATCCCAATACGACTGGAGATTTTACCCTAATTGATTTTTCTTCGACCATAGCAAATACAAAAAAATACGATTCATTGGTTTTACGAAATGTTTCTTCACAAGTGGCCAGCTATGTGGTACTTGGCGAAATTGAAAATGAAGTGAAATGCATTCGGGTAACTTATTTGATTTTGTCATTTATTATTATGAAATAATCTTATAATTTCTTAAATTATATAACAATATCTTATGCAGGTATTCTGTCTTTTTTTTATAGGATATTGATCGTAAAAAATATCCTGTTTATAACGCTTTCGAAATTCGACCAATTGAAGGCCGTATGGGTTCTATGGAGGGTATTATTTTTGAAGTAGGGTAAGCTAGCTAGCTTTCATAGCGAAAAGGTTAGGACCTGCTGTTTCAGTGTGCACTAATTTCTTCGTCGTATTAGATTTACGCCGACGAGCAAGTTATTACGATGGCGGCAGAAAATCAAAGAAACAACCGACAGACCAGAAAACGATTTCATGGCTTTCCTCAGAATTGTGAGGGTACACGTTACCGAGACAAAGAACATCCCGAGTATTTTGCATTTTATATAGATTAAATGTACTTTTTTTATATAGATTAAATGAACAACAAATTTAGGAAGCGATGCAATACGAGCACTACTTGCAAGTGAAACCGCAACACAATCTTCTTACGATATTAACGGTGAACATTCACTATTTTAATTTAAGGTTATTTTATATATATTGGGTTTATTGTAATAAATTTGGGTTAACAGATAGCGTAACGATCATGGACTCCCCATCTTCGACGTCTTCATCAACGAGCGTAGAATGCACTGTGCATGACACGATAAGACTCTGTCTTCATGGCGAAGTCGAGGAAGCATTTTTGAAGTTCGAACCAGATATAGTTTATTTTGGGGATCTTAAAGTCGGTGAAATTTCTCAGCGTGTTGTGCGGATATTGAATCCCTTGAAATTCGCGCCGGTCATATATCGTTTTGTGCGAAATACTGCAGTGCATTGCCATCCGGAATCGATGGAACTCAAACCGGAAGGATGCATAGAAGTACTTCTGAAAATCAAAGGAAAAGAGAATGGTATACAATGATATATAATATTTATTTCTAGGAATTTAGATACGTGTAAAACAGCACTTAATTTTTGTTTTTAGTTTCTTCCCCCTTCAAAATTTACTTTGATGCCGTAGCAGATTCCTATGAGTCAACAACAACCAGGAATAAGATAAAGTTGAAAGTAGGAAGTTACTCTGTAGAGTGTATAGTAAGCATGATACTTTTACCAAAAAACTTAGCAGGTAAATTAAAAAACATTGCACTTATGCACAATGCTGTATATCAAATATAGTTATATTCATGTTACATTATCATTTATTGTAGAGCGACATGATCATTCAAGGGGTATTAGAAAACCATCACTGTCACAGTTTTTGGTATATCAAAATAATCAAAGAAAAAGTATAAATGAGAATACTAACATTTTCAAACATTTCATAATAAATGTTTTCAGGAAAGAAGACTAGAACCACCCAAAAAAGACCCGGACAGTGGAATAATAGACAGAGTTATTCGTTCTCCTAAGTGGAAGTTCAAAGATATGTCAAAAATAGTTCAATGCAATCCTGCTTTGCAAAGAGAATTATTATCATCAACAATAAATACTGAAGTATTAATACCTTTATCTCCTTTGCAAATATACAATGTGCATATATATCCTTCAATGTTCACTTTTGGAATGGTAAGTAATTCTTATCAATTTTCTCCATCAGTTTTCAAAAACTATTTATTGCAGGTTGTACTAAAAAGTCACAATTACCGACAGCTAATTGTTGAGAATAAGAACGATTTTCCAGTCATGATTCGTCTAACGAGCTTGTCGGTCAGATGTATCCAATTTCCAGAGGGAAATTTAATTACTTTACCAGCCGGTGCACTCGTTACTCGGCTAGTCGAATTTCGAGCACATCATCTTGGCAAATTTAATGGTTACATTGATTACATTATTAATGATAATCACTCGTTCGAGCTAGGAGTTACTGCTGACGTTGTTCACAAACATTTGTCACTTAACACACGTGAAGCAGTGCTCGGTACAGAATGGTTCAGAGAAGAAGTTTATAAACCGCTAGACATTGCACTTAAGATTAGAAATAAGTTGGATGCAAAAACTCATTTCAAGTAAAAATTTTACCAATGAGGCTAAGAAGCTCAGTTACATTTACTGATTATATTTATTATTTCAGGTGGGAAGTGCCAGCAACGTGTAACTTCTTCATAGAACCACATGTAGGTGTCATTCGTGGAAACACTTCATTACTCTGCTATGCATATTACAAGCCTCATGCTGTGAGATCCCATAACACAGAGTTGACATTAAAGTGTGAAGGTGGCACCTATCTTGGAGTACGACTCAGTGTTCCAAGTCGGACACCAAGAGTGAGCTTCATTGAAGACACCATAAATGTTGGCGAAATTCCACTTAACCTCCCAGTGGAAGTAAACGCCTTCTTAAGGAACTTTGACTTTATCGAAGCTGTGTACGAGGTTGATACTTCATCCTTGATGTATGGATGCAATGTTCTTTCTCAACATGGTGTAATATTACCACGTGGGATGGTTGCTCTTGAAGTACATACTCTAACCTCTAATTAGAAGTACATTAAATTATGCAATACAAGTGGTTCATTTTTTTATACCTAGCTGAATCTCACGTTTAGCCTGTGCTTTAATTTCTCTACGATAATCCATGTCATGGTGCAAGGATCTTTACATCTGGAATTAAAAATTGAAGGAAGTGTATGCTATCCACAGTTGAAGTTGCATCCACATTCAATCAGTTTGAGACGAATAAGTGCAGCCGCTTATCTGCATTATTTAATAACTGCCATAAATGCCGGAACTACTTTGTTGAAATTGAACTTTTTGTTACAAAACTATCCAGAGTTTCGAATTTCTCTTTCACCGGATAGAAGAGACTCTGGTTTAGGTATACACTTTATCTGCTTAATTGTATGATGATAGTTCAGATATATCACTGATTAAGAATTATATTTCATGAACAGGCCATGAACATGTCTTCATCCAGCCAGGCTCCAGCACGACTCTTCACCTTCATTTTGATCCAATCGATTTCGCTAGTTATGCTTTCTATCTTCCAATAGTAGTCAACGACATACTTGGTCCAGCTGTGGAAATGGAACCAAGGTCACTTAGAGTTGTGGAGTACTTGAAACCATTTTTAAAGCACTACGAGGATATACCCAAAGAAAACCTACACAATATACCTTCCAAACTTGTGTCGATATTTATTGATTGCACGGTTGCAGGACACGTTGTTCATTTTAGCAAGTTACAGTTTCACTTCAGTGTCGCAAACAACCAAGTAAGCTTCAGAAGCTTGTCACCATAATGTAGGACTGATTGAAATTTTTAAAGGTCGAAGAATTCTGTATAGAGAACGGTAAGCCAGGAGAAGTAAGATCAGTTCGAATAGACACCAGTGACTTCCTGCTACCCAATTGTCCATTTTCTATCAGATGGTCTCATGGCAAAGAAGCAACTGTAACATTGAATTCTATTGAATGTACACTAAAGCAGGGAGAGAAGTGCGTCTTTCTACTAGCATTTCACCCAAAATCACAAGGGAACTTTAGCATGGAAGCACCAATTTTTGTAAGTGGGCAACTGGATGGGCAAATGTTTAACAAATTATCTCTGAGCGGCGAATGTCCTGTGAGATCTATCAGTGCTGAGCCTGCAGACATTTATTTCAACCCAGTACCACTTGATACAATGTCTGAAAAATCATTTCGATTGATCACAAGGAATTTTGACAAATCTTCAAGAATTTTGGCAAGAGTGTTACTGCCTGATTATACCAGTGGCATATATAAGGAAGATACTTTAACTGTTTGTTTTATAAATGATAACTATGTGCCAGTTTCTGAGTAAGTTCATATAAAATGTTTGTGTTGTGATATCTGTTGCAATGTGCGAATAAAATGTTACAAGGTACTCAAAACTGGAACTGAAAGTAATGTTCAAAAGTGTTGTACCTGTTTCTTTTCGTTTGACTGTTGAGTTCTTCGATGAAAGTGGATTAGCTGCCTGCCTTGTGAGGATGTATGCTATTGCTGATAATTGTTTATTAACAACGCATGCATATATCAGAAAACCTTGGAGTGAATTTGAATGGTATGCGGACCAGGATAAACGAGAATCCCATATTTCTAAATTATCTGATAGCATTACCGATGAAGAAGATGATGAGGATGATCCACAGAGTTCATATATTGGTAGACATGTAAGATATAAAATAGAATTTAAATTTGCTAAGTATTATATTGACACAGAGAATAATTTGAATTATTTTCAGAGACAGTTGTCAGGTCCAAGAATTAGTATTCTATCTTATATTGAAGCACACAGTGAAGGATCGCTAAAAAAACTGATGGAATCTAGATTCAAGTTACCGGTCATAGAAAAATCGACGTTTATGAAAGAAATAAACAGTGATGACCATAAATCTGAAGAGGACATGGAGATATCTCACTCAGAAAAACGTGTGTCAGGTCTTTCCTCAAGAGTTTCATTGTCTCATGGTAGAAAGTACTCTGTGCAACTGGAGTTTCCATTTTTTCCTTCTGACGTCGAGGAAGAGTAAGTTGTTCTGGATTCATCAGTTCTTCTTTGAATAATAATTTATTGTAATTATAGTAATTACGAGAAACACATGAACGACGCATTAAAGGCTGCTGAAGAATGGTTATACACCACCCCTTTCAGATTCAGTTTTTATCCTGACATCCCAAAGGGCATGACAGTATCAATGTCAAAATCTTATACAAAAAAACCAACGCAGGCCAGAAGCAGCAGAAGCCAGAAGGGTCCTATTCATGAATGGTTTTTCTTAGATATACTTGAATTATTCGTAGGTCCAACACTGTATGATTACATTGAAATGCCGTAAGTATTATTATTTAGAATTATTGTTTTGTGTTATAATATTATTTTGAAAAATGAATAATTAAATTTAAATTTTATGTTTTAGTAAAACTCCACCAGATGATAAGATTGAAAAAGCATACTATTACTTCAATCTGTTTGATGCTATTCTAAATTATTTATTAACATGTGGAGCACATGTGTGTCATGTATCAGCTCAGTTCTTATTGAATTATGAGAGCTATGTAATTATTACAGAGAATATAAAGACTAATGTAAGTACAAAATATTTTCTTCAGTTTTAGGTTATGTTGTTCTTGGGCTCTCCTTGGATTCTCTTGTGTTTCTTGGGATTCTAAGGAAGTTAGGAGTGCTGAATTGTTCTATACCTAAGATTCTTTATTTAACAAATTAATTTTTGTATTTCAGAATAAAATACAAACAGCATCAGCAACGAAATGGATACCGACAGAGAAGTTATCGCCACGGTTATTTGAATCACGAAGCAAACAGTGCTGGCTAGATGTAATATTACAGACATATAAATGTTTTGTTCTTATACCTATTTCTGATATAAAAGTGAAGAAAGATCCATCAATTCTTGGTTCAACTTCAGTTGCCGCTTCTAGACGATCTACTGTTCATCGAGCATCTGTTATTTCACCTTCTGTATTCAGGTATACTTTACATCCCTTATCAGAAGTTGAATATTCAGATTTCTCTCCGGATTTACAGTCTACCAAGGCAATGTGAAATGCACGAGAGAAATATTCGGGACATGATCCAGTCATGTGGCGATCGTAAAATACGTAATAATAATTATACTCAGCAAGAGTTATTTTTAATGGCATGGTTAGAATATCATTACGAACAAGAACGTACAAAAGAATGGATGATTGATCGTCGATTCATATTGAATCCTCATCATAGTAAAGATGTAGCAAATGCACGTCTCGTTGAAAATTTTGATAAAGATTTAGCTGATTCCTTAGTATTAATTACTGTCACTGCTGCTTACTGTCCCTTTCTTGTTGAAGAATGTTTTAACAGTATATATATTAGTCCACGAAATTTGGAAGAAGTATAGTATTTATTTCATATGATAATTGTACATAACATTAGATAGCTGAATATTTTATCATTTGAGTTATTGTTAAAGGTAATACACAATGCAATATGCATTGTAAACACTTGGAGGAAGATACGACTTGGTTTTATAATTTCACCATTGGAAATTGCATACCCAAATTGTGTAAAATTATTAATGTTGGTTGCATATTTATACAAAACGTTACCATCTTACATTCCAAAAGCTAAAGTTAGTATTTAATTAAATAATTTCTTCTTGCTCAATTTAATACTTACATCAATCTCTAGATTAGGTTTAGTTGTCCTTTGTCTGAGATTGCAACAAGGCAAATAAATTTTACAAATTCAACTCCTCACAATGTTGGTTTCTTGGTAGTTTTATTTGGAAATAATAATAAATTCTTTATGACTGCAACCTCATCACCGGTTATACGCATAAATGCTCATGAGACCACTGTGATAAAGCTGCAGTTTCATGCTAAGAAAATAAAAAAGACCAAAGGTAATATGGAATAGGAATTTGTGAAGTAAGAAGAGTTTAGTTTATCTGTTCTATACTGTAGCTTACTTGTTGTTCTGTGGAGCGGCAATTGGCCCTCACTTTGGTAGAAATCAGATATTCATTCTTGAGGGTCAAGCTGACACTTTGCAAATAGCAAATGAATACACAATAAGCAGCAAATTATATGAGGTTGTTGACGAAAATTTAAATATTGATGTACCTTATGAAAATCCAACTGAATATGAGATATGGATGTCAGAAGAACGTCCGAGTAAACCAAGTAATTTGTAGCTGCCCTTTGGTTATTCCAAAATCTCCATTTCTCTTAACCTTTCAAAATCTCTATTTTTTCGTAACCAAAAGAAGCCTACCCTATATTTTATAGGCACATTGAATTTAATACGATGGTCTGAGCTACAGTTGAGGAAGATACCTCGAAGACTATTTTTAAACCAAACATCAATTACAGTAAAAGAAGATAGTACGCAAGCTATTTTATCAATCACAGTAGCATGTATCATGCCAGTTAATAGAAATTTTTGGATTGTGTTTCAATCAAAACATGGTGATTTTATTATTCAGGTAGAGCTGTAACATATCAATATGGTCCTCGTCAGTATTTGTAATAATTTATTCTTCTGTGATGTAGATCAATTCACGCTGGCAGTCATCAATAATCGACAATATTGTAGTATCATTGAAGGTACAAGAAGACCAATGTATTTGCACGGATATGGATAGTGAATATAATGAACCGTGTCCTTTGCATGTGGTGGTGTCTATACCTTCCAAAAACAAGCAACTTTGGGGCTGCGTTGCTCACATGTTTCAAAAAACTCTTGATCAGCAGGAACGCATATTTTGGTCACGATATTTAGGTATGTAGAAATAATAGATTATAAGTTGAAATTGACATTATGTATAAAGTGTCAAAACTTTTTATTTATTGTACGATGAAGATACTTATATTGGTCTACATTTGATTCGCTGGTTAATGGGAGGATATGCTGGGGATTCTGTTGCATTGGAATTTTCTCATATATTTGATAGAAAAGTTACTTACAATGTAACAACACCCAAGACATCCGGTATACTTGATATTCCTAAAACACTTACTATAAGTGGTTAGTACATTTCATTCTGTTTTGAAAATATAAAAAGTACATTGACAATTTATCAATCTTTCAATATTTTATATACGAATTTAGATGTAATGAATACTACAGAAAATATTCCAATCGATGTTCATATTGTTCCTTTCACTGGTCCATTGCATGAAACAACATTAACATTAACATCAATTAATGGCAAAGAATTAAGGAAATATACAATCAGTTTCTTGTGTACTTAAAAGTAAGGAATGCATCAGCTGAGTTGACTTATATTTATATTAACAAAACTTTGTTACAAATACTTTTTATACAACTAATAATTTTAACATTCGGTTTTTTAACAAAAGTGTCAAATTTGCAAAATGAATAAAAAATTTAAATGTGTCCTTGATAACATATTTATGTATGCAGTGAGTGATGATTTTTTAAAATAAAGCGCTAAATGTACAAATGAAAGGTAAATGTATAAATATCGAGAAGAAAATTAAACGTACACACGTTTTAATATTTATTTCCATATGGTGTGAGATGTAACGAATGTTGATGTATGAATATTTTTTATCAATGGTTTACATAAAATATGTTACAATAAATTTATAATCAATTAAACCGATACTATTTACTAACTAGATTATTCATAACCATCTAGTAATATCGTGAGATTAATATAATTTTTTTTAATTAAATGCTCATAGACATAACATGATCGTAGTTATATTATTTTTTTTCCGAGTACATGACATATTATGAGATCCATTCGCAACTAATTTCACAGATTCCAATGCACGCATATTTTGCTAAGGGCGGTTGAAACAATGACAAGTGATGTGGTTTTCGCAAACAATCCGTATTACATTATCCGGACGATATCGAAATTCGATGCGAATGTCTCTGTTTAACTAGCTATAATATGACTATATCCGCCCATCGCCAATGATTCTTTTACTAAATCTCAAATCGAAGTTAATCGCTACGTATTCACATACGCGGACATAAGGAAATCACAGATCAATTGGACAAAATTTAATCCTAACTTAGATAAATATAATTTGCATTTTTAAATTAATCAATCTACTCAAATTCATATATAATGTATATGACGATATTTCGATTGAATTTTTCTCATTTTCTTATTACAAATACCTTTAACATTATGAACTTGTTTTTCAGCTACGATATTTTGTTATGTTAATGCCATGATATGCCAGTGATTCGTTCGTGTTGACGCAAAGAGTAATGACACTTTTGAGTACGTTCGTTTTTTTTTCTTCTCCTTTCCACGTGTAAAACGTACATAAGTTATATAAATACTAAACTAGCGAGGAGGTAATAAAAAAACTGCGCTGGACGGAATCTACACATTCATCATTTATATACATATATCTGTCGTGCCAAGCTTCGCTCGTTAAACTATTTCACAGTGTCATCTATCTACCAATTTTGATATTCTTAACAGTGAGCATAAAAGTCGATTGGATGAGACCACAGGTTGGGAACGTACAATCAGGTGCAACTTAGGCTTTCAAGAGAAAGTCCAGGGTCCTCTAGATTTTCCTGGATCCATAAAGTTTCACCGGGTTCTCCAAAAACTGAAGGCAAATGGCAAATTCTTGCCATACAAGAGAAGCCTTCGTTACACCTGAGGGTACGTGTATAGATGCACGTACTGCCTACAGGGAAATATTTATTTCAATAATATTGACCGTCGTTCGTCGTAACGTTGTCTGATGGTTTTTGATTACTGTAGGGTTCAAACTGAAATAGCGGAAGTTACACAGTTAATTCGCACAATTCAAGATAATCCTTACTTTGCACACCGATCTACTCGTAGGTAAACCTAACGATATTACCTAATTATTGGTAGAAAGGGTGTGTACGTAACAAGTGTCGTTTCGGGAAGACGCGTGCAGTAGTTAGAGCCGCGGATAAAGAGGCACAACGTATGATAACAAAAATATATTACTAATTGAGAAAAGAAATTGGCATAGTACCTAACTTATATTAATCCTGAAACGAACTGGGGTTGGCCATCACGGTCAAGTGTAAGTTGTGGTATTACACTTGACGATGGCTGGAATGTTGATCCTTGGAAACCCATTGCTGATTCGTACAGCTGCAATAAAACATGTTTATTCTAAATATCACAAGCTTATAAAGTTTGCTAGTTATGTACATTGTGGTTAGATTTGCATCTGTTACATTGTGGTTAGGTTAGGTTTGCATCTGTTACATACATTGTGGTTTCCTGGAAGTGTCGTGTAATCTGGCGTTGTTGGACGATGCCTGCTTGTAGGCAATGGACGTTGGATGGTAGCATAAGTGTTATCTTGGGACGTATCACCTATACCGACGCTAACCCCACTTCCACGTCTTTCTGTACCTAGTCCACCTTCAGGTTCACTGAACACTTGCATCGTTAACTCTTGTTCTTCATACAGTTTAAGTTTCCTAAAATGATCAGGAACAATATATGCTATGCAACATTAATTTCTTATATATCATTTGTGTCTACTCACTGTTCAATCCACAAAGGATTTTCTGTAGTATTCAATTCATCGATGATTTGTTTCTTTATCAGACCATCCTTCTTTCGGATATCATTTGGTACAGTGATCACCCTAAAATGATAAAGTAGTGTTGATATCTTGTAATGTGTGTTAGGTTCTTTAAATCATTGCTATGTACCAGTGACGTAAACAACAGCAGACTACTATTACTGTGACAGCACCAACTAACAGCACCACCAATAAGGCTATCAAAGCTGCTAACGCAGGATCAAATGACTCTTCTTGAACTCCAGCGTACGCAGGCTGTAATAATTGCAAATTATTAGAAGTATAAATACATGTAGTGGCATATTTTCAAACAGAAAATGTATTTACCACTACATTTTCAATAGCAAAGCCTGCATAGTAGTCTTTCAAGAAATCATATTTAGCATCAATAACCTTCAGTACTTGGGGAATGGGAGCTATAGTATTGGTTTTTGGTTCCACAACATGTAGATACATGTCGCACCTGTAGAATTAAAATATGTTTCTAAGAAACAAAATAATACATTAAGCTCCTATTTAGAACTTTGCTTACCATTCTCTTCGAATGTGGCCCGATGCATCCACATGGTACCGTATATCATCAACAACAACTCTGCTTTGCGTCACATTTGATAATTCTGATACGATTTCATCCCGTTCGCGGTTCACTTCTTCAGGAGGTCGTGACAAAATTACCCTTATCAGTTGCGTTGGCTCGAAAACCCAGACCTTGATCATTGAAATAAATAAGTAACCAAGAACTATAGATATAAAAGTATTTGCAATGAAACTTACATGAACTTTGGTCATAGCGTATCGCTCTGGAATAACAATTTCTTTTGCTACAACTTCAATGATGAACCTGTCTTGATTGTACTCGGCCATATATCCACTGGTAAGGATTTTGCCATCCTGTGTGACATTAAATGGACTTGGAACTATGGAACCACTAGGTTTCTCTGATCCATACTTGTAAAGGTTTGCGCTGGCAATGTAATAATGTAGTGTGCCATTATCACCAACGTCTAAGTCTGATGCTGTCACTTTTGTTACAAAGTCATTTATGTTCGCCATTGAATTAACCCCAGCGTAATAGTCATTGCGTTCGAATATCGGTGGGTTATCGTTTTCATCTAGAATCGTTATAGTTACGTTCGCATGTCCCTGATCGGTACTCTGAGGTACTGAACGTTTTGCATCCATGGCGTTGATGTAGATGTTAGGATCATTAGAGGCTAGTATCAACAAAATGTACTTGTCCCGAACTTCGCGATCGAATGACTTGTTCGCGTAAATACTTCCGTCAGATTTGTCCAGATAGAAAGCGTAGTCTTCGTTTCCTGAAAAATGCATCTATGTAGGACCACGTGCTATTTGAACTAAATCTAGAGATCATTATTTACCAGCTTCTATGTAGTAATACACTTTGGCATGTCTGCCTTCGTCTTTGTCTTCCGCGGTTACTTTTCCTATAAAGTAATCTTTAGGACGATTTTCTGACACGTGGAAATGGTATTCGTCGAAAAATTGTGGCGCATTGTCGTTAGTATCGACTAACTGTATGGTCAGTAGCCGCAAGGTTTCGTATGCTGTGGGTGTACCATGGTCAGCGGCTACTAGCACAAGCTAAAACCACCCTTAATGTTATTATCTTTGAAAATTATTAGGTTAAGTTGAACCTGTACATTGCCATACCTCGAATTTACTCTTCGCTTCACGGTCAAGAATAATCTTTGATCTCAACTCGCCCGTATCTTGGTCTATAGAAAATTCTTCTGTTTCCTGAACATTTCGGTTTCCCACTTTTAAGTGATAATTTACGTGGCCGTTTTCTCCGGGATCTCTATCTATCGCTTTTACCGTTAGTATTAAATAATTTGGCACACCAGTATTCTAGAAAATATCGTTCGTTGTAATATTTGATTTAGTGATATGTTAGGTTAGGTAAGGTTAGGTACGTACTTCAGGCACTTCGACGGTAGCATTACTTAATTCGGGTAGAACAAATTGAGGTTTGTGTTGATTGACAGGTGTTACCCGTATGTAGACATAACACCTGTCGGAATGTGGTCCATGACCAGCGCCGTCTCTCGCCTCTATCTTTATTCTGTAAGAGCCAGCTCTACCAAGGAGAGCTGCGCCAGGGTACAGAATACCCGTCTCACGGTTCAAAGAGAACGATTCATTTTCGTTTCCATGCATTATGGTGTACCACACTTCTCCGTTGACTCCTTCGTCATGATCTACAGCTCTAACCTTATGAGAAACACATTGTTAATGTTTGCTGATTTGCAGTTACATTAAGAGGTAGCTTACCTGTAAAATAGGAGCTGGTGGATTCACAGATAAATTTTCAGCAACGGATGCTCTGTAACTGTGCTGTGTAAATATTGGTCGATTGTCATTAACGTCTACAAGCTTCACGACCACTGGAACCGTGCTGCTCCGACAAGAATTTATGGGAGCACCGTCACTTGCCAGCACAGTGATAGTGATCTTCGAAGTTACTTCTCTATCCAGAACAGTTGCGCTGCCAACAGTGATCTCGCCAGTCTCGTGCCCTGCAAATCATGTAGACTTTTACAAAATAAATTTTAAACAATATTTTTATTGTACTCTGTTTTGAAGAGTTCTTTTACCAATGTTGAAGTCGGCAGCATGATCACCGATGAGGCTGTAATTAACTTCTCCAAATGGGCCTTCATCCCCATCTGTTGCTTTAACTGTGATGACATGTGTGCCCGGCGGGGAATTTTCTTCCACAGATGCGTTGTATAATTCCTTTTCAAATTTGGGGTTTTGGTCATTAACATTTATCACAGTGATTGTCACTTTCGCGGATGCGGATAACTGAGGAACTCCAGAATCGTAGGCAACGACAGTAAACTCTAACTGTTTTGTTTCTTCATAATCAATGACCTGACTAGTTCGTACAATACCTGTGAAAGATATAACATGTCATGCCTTGTTGTATGCATGTCTACAAAATGACAAAACTTGTAGTTAACCTGTGACATTGTCTATACTGAAGTATGGACTTGGCGGTACGATTGCGTATCCTGCTATGGTGTTGTCCGCATCGACTGCTGTAAACGCTCCTACCACAGCTCCAGTCGGTTGTTCTTCCTGCATTTCTATTAGGTACCTTGGATTTTCTCTTGTCCAGGGCTTCAAGAACTCTGGCGCCAAGTGATTCACATCAATAATCGTGACAACCAGTGTACCTGATATCAAATAAAAAAGTCACATCAAATTTCAATCACATTTGAATATGTGTATGCTATACCTCTTCCTTGCTGTAAAGTGGGTGCTGTTGTATCGCTTACAACAATGGTGATACTTATTGTGGCTGCAGTGTCACGGTCCAAAGGCCTGACTACTGAAACTTGACCTGTTGCACGATCAACGGCAAAGAAGTCCTGCAAAATGTAATTAAGTTACAAGCATGAAAAGTAGACTTTAATGTCAAACGTACCTTAAAAGATTTACTGTCATTCACTCGTTGGCCGTTTCTATCAATTGCTGTGATGGGCTCAGAAATGGCAAAATTTAATGCCTCTAAACTAGCACTGTCTGGATCAGTGGCCTTCAGCGTGGTGAACACTGTACCGATAGGGGTGTCTTCTGTGACCTCGGCTCTTTGCGTTTCAGGAGTAAAATATGGGGCTTTGTCATTGCTGTTTTCCACATTTATCATTAATGTCGTTGTTCCAGTTAAACTGGGAGTTCCTACAGAAGAAATATTGTGATGATTGGTAGCTCCTTGTTCATGTGTGCAAAAATCTTCTTCATGTCTTCACATACCTTTATCCAATGCTATAACCTCTATATGATACGTATTTTTATTGTCATAGTCTAATTTTCTAAATACTGTTACAACGCCTGTGGTTTCATTAATTGTAAAATCATCAAAAGCTCCCTTTTGTATTCTGTAGATTAGTTCTGCATTGATTCCTGTGTCAGCATCTGTGGCTGTCACCTCCTCCACTATTGTCCCTGTATAAAACATGGAAAATTATAATATATGATCATTTATAAATTTAGTTATTAATCGAATCTAGGCATACCAATTGGTGATATTTCTGGTATGCTAGCAGTGTATAGGTCATGTGGAAAAACTGGTGCGTTATTATTGACATCACGGATTGTAATGTTGACAGTAGTGGGATCCACAAATATCCCATCATTTGCTTGTACAACCAGTGCAATCCAGTCATGAGTCGAGTTTGTTAAATTGAGTAGACCTTTTCTTTTTACTGTGATTTCACCAGAATCTTGATCTATTGCAAAAAAATCCAAATCATTGCCACCTACTATTGCATATGTAATTTTAGATGTTTTGTCTTTGTCTCGGGCTTGTACTATTAACTCAGGCTCAAATTTATCGGCTCCTTCATCTATAACAGCGCGATATTTGTCTTGCAAAAAGCGTGGCGGATTGTCATTGGCATCTGATAAGTTAATGCGCAGCGAAACGCTTGCTGTTTGTCCCTGACCATCGTCATCAGTTGCCTAACAAAGAAGAGAATAAATATTTAAAGCTTTATATTTAATCTTACTTGCCTTATTTTATTTATTTATATAACACAATCACATCTTAAAGATGTATTGCTGTATAGGAAAAATGAGATAATGAAGAAATTAGTAATGAAGAAATGAATTATTAATGTATAAGATACCTAAGTAATTCCACAGTAGTTACTAATTTATGTACATTTATGCAAAAAACTGTGTAGTGCACGTTGAAGAACAAATACAATCACATCTTGTAGACTTATCGCTGTACATGCAAGAAAAGGAAAATAATTCAAAATTAGTAAGAAAATGACTAAGATAAGTAAAATTAGTAATGATTCAATTTGGGTATTGTACAGATTTTGAGGGTTAAAACTGTACATGCAAGATCATTACATGCAAGAGAATGAAAATCATTAAAAATTAGTAAATGAATTTTACCCTCCATTTTTTCTATCACAGAACAACAATCAAACCATTTACAAGTTATTCAAATTATTTTACATAAGTTAATATACCTTATAGGTGAGGAAATATTCTGTCTGCTCCTCATAATCTAAGCAAGGCGATGTTCCAGGTGTTGGACAAGGAGCCACAGTGATAGTTCCAGTCTTACGGTCTACAGAAAAGTGTTGGGCACCTTGTCCAAGTAGCTGATACGCTATTCCAGCCGTACCAAATCTAAAATACAATTTTTTATTAAGTGAACCTAAGTTCAGTAGCTTAACCTAGCTAATTTAGGTTCAATAGTTAATTAGGAACAGTTAAGTGTTAAGTTAGGAACATTTCTCACCGTCCACTGTCCCTGTCTTTGGCAGTGATTGTTATAACTGGCATCCCTGGAGATGCAAGTTCTGAAATTACAGCTGTATATGTGGGACTACTGAATGTTGGTGAATTATCATTTACGTCAGTAATGGCAATGGTTACAGTTGCAGTGGAAGTAAGTTTAGGGTTTGTGTGAATCTCTTCTGCAACAACCTAAAAATTGCATTGTTATTTTTAAATTATGTTACCCAAATTATAAATGAGCAGTCGAATCAAAACTTACAAGAATGATGAATTTACGTTGGTTAGGATTCTCATAATCAAGAGAACCGTTCGCAACGCGAATATTTACAGACGTACTTCCAGTAGCCACAGTTGGCTCAATGGTAAATGCACCATCTGTAATATCTTCTAGACGTAAAGAGAATACTGAGTTCAACCCCTGCAATAGAAGTAGGTTATAATTTTATTACAATTTCATTCTAAACATTCTATGACAGTAAAATGGTACTTACAATATCAGGGTCTCTCACAGTCATGTCTAGATTACGCAAAGGTGTACCATTCATTACATTTTCTGGAATTTCTATATTGTACTCGCGATGATTAAAAGTAGGTGGCTCATCATTGACATCTTTTATTGTCACTGTTGCTTCTGCTGTTGATACTGTTAAATTGTCATTACCAGGAATACCATCAATTAGTTCACGTGCTTTCACTTTCAATTTTAGTACTCCTGTTGAATCCTTTAATGCTTCTCTGTTTAGGGGCTTTGCTGTTCTTAATTCTCCTGTCTCATCATCCAGAAGGAAATAGTCAAATGGATCTGATAGGGGTAGCAGAAAATATACAAGATTTTGTATAGATGCTATAACATATTCAACTTTAAAGGTTAAATTTAATGATTTAATAATACTTACTGTTGACTAATTCATAAATGATCTTCCTTGGCAATCCTCTGTCTCCATCTCTAGCTTTAACGGTCATAACCAATGTACCAATTGGAGCATCTTCATGTACCACACCGGTCAAAGAGTCTAGAAATTCTGGAGGACTGTTCTGAATATCTCCCACCTTGATTTCCACTCCTGTGGTCTCATTGTTCAACCCATCCTGTAAGCACACATAAATAATTAAAAAGTTATTACAATCTTATAACAGTTGTAAAGAATTCATAGCTTAATATCACTTAACGCAATATGATATTTCACCAGAAACATTATGAGGTTTGGTATATCACATTAAAGTGATGAGAGCACAGGAGATTAATTAACTTGGAAGCTTTACTTACACTTGCCCTGAGTAACAGTTGGTAGAAAGGTCTCTCCCTGTAGTCAAGTGGTTGTTGCAGCACCAAGGCACCCACATATGCATTTTGACTTCTCTCTACATCCACTATACCGAACTTCTCGCAAGCGTCGAGAAACTGTAACAGAACCGTAAACTTGATTCCAACATTCTGTAGAGTTAGCTGCCCGCGATGCCGCATACTATTTATTTAAACGTATCTTACATACAGAACGGGTGCTAACATGCCCAGAACAGTTAAGAAAAGGAAAGTGAAAGAAATAGCCATAGAATAGAAGCGGAATATCTGATAATAATCCCTGCAAAGGGATGGACAAGAAAGATGAGGATAAATGAAGCCAACAGAGGGCATTGAAAATAGGAGGTGAAAATACAGTAGTAACAGAGGGAGGAGAACATCCGGGGAACGAAATCGGATTGTGGAAAGTAATGAAGGTGATAAGCACGCTAAAGGGTAACAAGGCACCGCTCTGGGGCAGGATAAGCAATGAAGTATGGAAATATGGAGGAGCAGAAGATAGTACGGCGTGAGAGAACAGAAAATAGGGATAATAACTTCGTTTATGGGAAAAGGAGAGGTTATGAACCTGAATGCGATCAGTATTCGATTAAGTTAGGTTAGGTTAGTTTACCAACTTTATTCATGGGAAAAGGAGAAGTTATGAACCTGAGGATCAGTATAAGGTTAGGTTAGGTCAGGTTAGTTTACATATTTCATTTATGGGAACAGCAGAGGTTATGAGCTTCAATATGATGAGTATATGGTTAAGTTAGATTAGGTTAGTTTACTAATTTCATTTGTGGGAACAGCAGAGGTTATGAGCTTCAATATGATGAGTGTATGGTTAAGTTAGATTAGGTTAGTTTACATATTTCATTTATGGGAACAGCAGAAGTTATGAGCTTGAATATGATGAGTATATGATTAAGTTAGATTAGGTTAGTTTACTAATTTCATTTGTGGGAACAGCAGAGTCTATGAGCTTGAATATGATGAGTATATGGGTAAGTTAGGTTAGGTTAGTTTACCAACTTCAGTTATGGGAACAACAGAGGTCAGGTTAGTAAACCAATGTTCATAACTGTATCTTCTTTCTAAACCTTTTCAAGTATCATTCCAAAATTTCCTAAATGTACCATGCAATTAAATCTTGCATATCTACAGGTGGTATCCCTAATGGCTCACCTGTGGCTGTGGGACGCATGTGAGATCTATGGTGTCGCCCAACATGTCGGGGTCCATCACCCTAATACCCGGAAGAATGGTCGACCCAACTGGAAGGTCCTCCACGGCCACGGCCTCGTATGGCACACCCAGGAAGCGCGGGGGATTGTCGTTCTCATCGAGGACGATAACGAACGCGTCAACGCCGACGATGTTCGGTTGCTGACCCGCCGGGACTTCGTCCTCCAACGTGATGCGGAAGCGTATCGTGTCGTATTCCTGAGGATGAAAGTTTCGTAAACAAACTGCTCAAGGATACCCGTCAATCAAGTATAGAGAGTTAGCCTGCTGATGGGAGCCATAAAACAGAAAGTGCGCCACTCGGGGATGATTGAAGAGGGAGAACGAAACGGAGGTGATCGATACGGGTAAATCCAGGAGATATCTCAGAGGAGGGTAATCAACGTTTCAGGGCGCACCTGGAAACGACAATGCTGAAGGGAATAAGGATGCGGTTCAGGTAGGTGGATTCGCCAGAAGGCGCTTGGACCAGCATCTAATAGAATCTGTGGTGATGTAATGTTCTTCTAGGTGAGTGGCGGCATCTGTGGTCGTACAATCAGCTATTTGTTCAAGGCTTAACGCGTTCAACTCGGGTGAAGCCTCCAGGCCATCAATCTAAGCGAACCCTCTGTCCAAATGATGCTTTAACCATTGTATTAATACAGTACCCTCTTGAACGGGTTTTCTCTAAATGTTCAAGTGAAAAGGAAAAATACGCACCTCACGATTTAAAGGTTTGGCCAATTTGATAACGCCAGTGGTTGGTTCTACGACAAAGTAGTCCGTTAGTTGTATACCATATTTCACGGGCGAACCCTCGGGATCGTGGCCCTTAAGGACAAAAACTTCCGTGCCAACTTTGGTCGATTCCGACAGTGTCAGACCTGAGGGATACCCTCCGCCCTCCAGGATAGGCGGCTCGTTTACATTGTTAGCGCCTGAAACAATGGAGAAACGTTTACTTCGAGATTTCAGGAGAAATTTCTTTGGGAAAATCTGGGACGATGAATGTAAACTAATTTTTATTTCTGGCATTTTTTAAGTAGGCTGTTAAATAATTTTGGGTATCACATGTTACAGGTTTTTGTTTGCAGGTGCATATATGTCTAGGTCCACATATTCACAGGCTCACACATTTCTGGGTCCATATATTTGCAAGAGTACGCATTCTCAGGTCTACATATCATCAGGTTTACGTATACCCTTCCAGGTCCACATATAACTAGGATTATGTACTTCCAGTTACACATGTTGTCAGATCCATGCATTCCTAGGTCCATATGCTCCTAGGTCTACAGATTCATCAGTCTACATATCTCCAGGTCCATATACTCTCAAGTCCACATATTCATAGGTCTACATATGCTCAGATCCACATATTCATAGGTCTATATATTCCCAGGTCCACATATTCATAGGTCCACACATGCTCAGCTCCACATATTCATAGGTTCACATATGGTCAGATCCACATATTCATAGGTCAACATATCTCCAGGTCCATATACTCTCAGGTCCACATATTCCCAGGTTCACATACTCTCAGGTCCACATTTACTCTCAGGTCCACATATACTCTCAGGTCCACATATTCCCACATCCACATATTTCCAAACCTCCACATCTCAACATCCCTCATCCCCCAAATTTGGACAAGTCCCCAAACACCCAAATCTTCAAGCTCTAATATCCATAAGTCTTCACATTTCTAAGTCCCCCTAAGTCATCAAATCCCTACCTCCCCACATTTGCATCTTCCTATTTCTCAAACGCCATAAAAATCAAATCCCCGCACTCTCAAGCGTCCACGTCGTTAAAACACTGATTTCTTCATCGCGAAATCGAATTTCTCTAGTGACACGTTAGCGTAATTTGAACCATCGAACAAGCAGCGTAATGGGAGCCGGGTGTGGAGAAGAAGCACCGAGAAAAAAGACAGTAATGAAACTGAGGATAAAAGAAAAGCTTGCGGAGAGGTATACGACAAAACTTCTTCCCCGCATCGGTACATTCAACAGAAGTATCATCTTAGACTTGTTAATGCAATTTCCTTAAAAGCTCTCACGATATATCACGGCGTTAACGTTCTACAGGGTGTTTAAAAAATTGTTGCGAGATCCTGACAAATGTGATTTTTATGGAAAAAACACACCTGTAACGTCTGAAACTAATTTTATTTTGTCTTTGTTATTTGAAAGAAATTTCATTTTTTAACCAAGAGAGCGCAACGTAAATAGGCAGACGCGCGATCTGCATGCCACAAATTCCCGTAGCTGACTGTTATTAGGTCGTCGCACCGAGGCGACTGGAGATGTCAAATAGTCGAAGCAATTTGTCCGGAAGTATTTATTACCTGCCACGTACGGCTCTTCCGTGGAAGGAAGAGGTTAGGTACGCTGGATCGCATTCGTTTCTACTGAACCAGAAATAACACAGAATGGAATTTAATAATCTCCATGGAGAGAATTTACAATCTTTCGCATTATTCGCCCTTGATGTGTGAACACGAAGCATGGAGAATGTGGCGTATACGAAGGGTGGAGTGTGTGTGGTACATGCACTCGAAAGAGCTACACTCGTACATACTGGGAGGCCTTTAGGGAGATAGCGATATAGGGAGGTACAGGTCATTTACTTATTTTTGTTGTTGTTGTGGGAATGTTTATGAATTTAGAGATTTGGGGATTGAGGGAGGTGGAAAGGTGGGGAGGCAAGATTTTGGGGGCGTAAGGATTTTGGGACATAAGGATTTGGAGACGTAGGGATTTGGGAACGAAGGGATTTAGGGACATAAGGATTTGGAGACGTAAAGATTTAGGGACGTGTGGGGATTTGAGGATGCAACGTTTTGAGGGTGTAGGGATTTGGAGACGTATAGAGATTTAGGAATGCAAGGTTTTGGGGACGCTTGGATTTAGGGTCGTAGGAATTTGGGGACGCTTGGACTTAGGGTCGTAGGGATTTAGGGACGTAGGGATTTAGGGTCCTAGGGATTTGGGGACGCTTGGACCTAGGGTCAGTGGTGGGCAGTCTCAGCGCATGCGCAGTAAGCTATTCGCAGAAGTTCTCAGTAGCGTATACAGTTTGATGAAATATAAGGTATCATTAGGCCCTAATGAGGAAAAAAAATAAATCTGAAGAAACTTGCAGGAAAGAGAATAAAATGGTTAAGTAATATAATAGACTATATATAATAAAAGTAATATTATTTATTTATGATTATTAAATAATTTAATAATTTAATTTATTTATGATTATTATTTTATTTATATTTGTTATTATATTAATTAATTAATTAATTATATTATATTAATATTTGTTGCAAGAGCAAAGGAAAAAGATACCGCTCGATTTTTATCAGATCTTTGCATGTTAACAAAATAAAATCCATTTCTTTCTTATTGTATCTCTGATATTATAATTTTCGCACGTAAGACCTAAGTAGTACAAGCGTATTATATGGTCAGACCATTCAAGTAGTATAACCGTATGATATGGTCAGACCTAAATAGTATAACCATATGATATGGTCAGACCTAAGTAGTATAACTCTATGATATGGTCAGACCTAAGTAGTATAACCGTATGATATGGTCAGACAATTTAAGTAGTATAACCATATGATATGGTCAGACCTAAGTAGTATAACTCTATGATATGGTCAGACCTAAGTAGTATAACCGTATGATATGGTCAGACAATTTAAGTAGTATAACCCTATGATATGGTCAGACCTAAGTAGTATAACCGTATGATATGGTCAGACCTAAGTAGTATAACCGTATGATATGGTCAGACAATTTAAGTAGTATAACCCTATGATATGGTCAGACCTAAGTAGTATAACCCTATGATATGGTCAGACCTAAGTAGTATAACCGTATGATATGGTCAGACCTAAGTAGTATAACCCTATGATATGGTCAGACATTTTAAGTAGTATAACCCTATGATATGGTCAGACCTAAGTAGTATAACCCAATGATATGGTCAGACGGTCTGACCATATCATACGGTTATACTACTTAGGTCTGACCATATCATAGGGTTATACTACTTAGGTCTGACCATATCATAGGGTTATACTACTTAAAATGTCTGACCATATCATAGGGTTATACTACTTAGGTCTGACCATATCATACGGTTATACTACTTAGGTCTGACCATATCATAGGGTTATACTACTTAAATTGTCTGACCATATCATACGGTTATACTACTTAGGTCTGACCATATCATAGGGTTATACTACTTAGGTCTGACCATATCATAGGGTTATACTACTTAAATTGTCTGACCATATCATACGGTTATACTACTTAGGTCTGACCATATCATAGGGTTATACTACTTAGGTCTGACCATATCATATGGTTATACTACTTGAATGGTCTGACCATATCATACAGTTATACTACTTAGGTCTGACTATATAATACGGTTGTACTACTTAGGTCTTACCATATAATACGGTTATACTACTTAGGTCTGACCATATAATACGGTTATACTACTTGAATGGTCTGACCATAAAGCGCTTATACAACTTAGATCTGACCATACAGGGTGTTCGGCTTCAGGTGGAAATCCTCTTGAGGGGTGGTAGCTGGGGTGATTCGGAACAACTTTTCCCTTTACCAAAATGCTGGTTAAAGCTTAGTTTTTGAATTATTAATAAAAAACACTGACCAATCAGAGGGCGAGAATAGCGCGAGCTCGGATGCGAGAGCGACGGGTGCAAGCGTGACGGTTGACACTGGTCGTGAACAAGCAAATCGCGCGACATCGGTAACGTTGTTACCACCGATAATGCGTCAGCCGGTAAGTAGTTACAAAATTTACTAAGTATACATTTATTAACGGAACTAAATGTATCGAGGAAACGAAAATGAAGATGAATATTCAGAGCAATTTTGTATAATTCACGATATACGTACATATATAGTTGTATAGTTTTATACAGTCATATATATAACTAACCTAACCCAGCCTAATGTAATCTAACCCAACTTATACATTCATAGTTTACAGTGCAATTATAAGAATTTTTGAAAAATTATGTAAGATCATTAAGGTGCCTCTTATCAGTCACCACTGCGTGTACCGGCTAGATACGGCACTAATAGCAGGCTGTGACGTCAGCTGACGCATGCGCAGAAAGCTCTCGCGTGAGATAAAATCTCACGACTGCCCATCACTGCCTAGGGTCATAGGGATATGGAGACGTAGGGATTTAGGGACGTAGGAATTTGAGGACAGGGAATATTGCAACGCAGGGATACTGGGACGTAGGAGCATAGTATTCGTAGCTCCTATGACGCATTATAGAGACTTTTATACATAGGTTATATATTTATATAAAACTAGAATATGTATATAGGGATTGAGATATAGAAATATAGGAATTAATTATCGGTCTGGGTAAAAGGAATACTAAGTTCAAAAAATGGGGATGGAATCCTCCATCCGGGACCCGCCAGTGCAGTCAACAAGCCACACTAGCAGGCCCTACTTTAACCGCCGCACACTGTGCCTATATGTAGGCATCGCAAGACTCAAACACCTGCGAGAAAGCTTCTCGATCTCCTGCGCCACCTAGCGGCGATGCGCACAAATACTAAAGCGCCTCAAGGGATTTGACTACTTAGGAACATAGAGCATCTTAAAATACTGGAATGTAATAAAACTATATATATCTGCAATTGTTAAAATTGCACATTCTAAAAATCAAGTGTAGAGTACATACGAATGTAACTATTGGCAAACAAATTAAAAGTCCCGATGTTCAATGATTTTTGTTCCTCCAAAGTTTAGTTCAAACAAATTATTCTTTCTCCAAACGAACGAGTTCAGTTTTTTTTTTTTATTGGAATTGTACATTCAAAGCGGTAGTGTCCCAGTTGGAAAACTTTCATCGATTCGTTTCCCGATAAGAAAAGCTGTGCATCGAAGACAAAACCTTGTCCATTTCTTCTGGGACACAGAAGTTCTGTAGAGTAGCAATTTAAGAGGGGTTCTGTATTTAATCAATGGATTCTATATAAGCAAGGTTGTATGAACGATTTACGGACGATTCGAATCGACTGAAAAAGAGAGAGCGTCTGCGAATAAATTTGTCGAGTGCGTTCGGGTCGACATGGAAAATATTACAAGCTGGCAACGAATCGTCGAAAAAAGAGAGAGAGGAGAAAAATTAGTCTTGTCGACCGGGCTGACGTTCGAGAATCGATCCTGAAACTTATCGAAGCTCATCGGGTAATAACTGCTGAGATGACGAAGAGGACCCTTGGATTCGATGTGTTATATATTGACTTCGCTCTCTTCAGCCCGTTCGTGTGATCTCGTAAACCTCCTTCAACGGTTTTCCCCATTTTCGAGATCCTCCTACGTAATACAGCCGCTATCGGTAAATGTATCGATTGTGATCGATATCCTATTAATACTGAACGACACATCGATTGTACTGTAAATATTAGACTATTGGGAATCAAGTACTATACATAATTTTACCATTCATATCTTGTTAGGTTTGTTCAAATTTCAGACCTAACCTATAGTTAGGTTAGGTAAGTACTTTAAGATGAGGTTAGGTTTTAATTTAAATACATTCCCACTTATTTAAACTTTATTTTATCTGATATTAAATAAGTTAGGTTAGGTTATCAGTTCATGTTAGGTTAGGTTAGGTCAATATAAAGAATTTTGTGCTATGTTAGATTACATCAGATTAATGTAAGCTACATGTGAGGTTAGGTCGAATTATTAGGTTAGGTTAGATCAATGCAAATTATGCAACGTTAGATTAGATTAGCACCTGCAAGTTAGGTTAGGTCAAATTAGTATAAGATTAGTTAGGTTAGGTCAGATTAGTCCAAGCTGTTTGACGTTAGGTTAGATTAGTACAAATCAGTTAGGTTAGGTCAAATTAGTATAAATCAATTAGGTTAGGTGAAATTAGTATAAGATCAGTTAGGTTAGGTCAGATTAGTCCAAACTGTTTGACGTTAGGATAGATTAGTACAAATCAGTTAGGTTAGGTCAAATTAGTATAAATCAATTAGGTTAGGTCAAATTAGTACAAGATCAGTTAGGTTAGGTCAGATTAGTCCAAACTGTTTAACTTTAGGGTAGATTAGTACAAATCAGTTAGGTTAGGTCAAATTAGTACAAATCAATTAGGTTAGGTCAAATTAGTACAAGATCAGTTAGGTTAGGTCTGACTAGTCCAAACTGTTTGATGTTAGGTTAGATTAGCAAAAATCAGTTAGGTTAGGTCAAGTTAGTACAAATCAATTATGTTAGGTCAGATTAGTCCAAACTGTTTGACGTTAGGTTAGATTAGTACAGACCAGTTAGATCAGGGCAGATTGGATCAAATTGTTTAACGCTAGGTTAAATTAGTACAAATCTAGTTACATTAAGTAACTTTAGTGCAAGTTGTTTGACGTTATGTTAGGTTAGTGTAAGACACTTCTGTTAGGTCAGATTAGTGTGAATTGTTTGATGTTGGGTGAGATTAGAACAGAATACTTAAGTTGGGTTTGATCACATTGTGCGAGGTTAGATTTGACCAGCATTACGTTTGTCAGAGCGAGGTCAGATTGAATTAGATGGTCCGGTTAGGTTTCTTTCGTACTTTCTATCATTTTCTCAGTAATTATATGGCACATTTGAAAGCGTCACGCGTGCACAGAGATATTACGGTGATTGGGTCCGGTGTAACGCGTTAAACCGTGACCGTGTCCGTTCGATCGGAAGGTTAGAACACAGAGAGAGGGGCTTGGCCTCTGGGTAAAGTGGGATCCGATGGTCGGCTAGCTACGTCGACGATCGTCCATTTGAAGCGTCGTTGAAAAGAGCCAATATTCCGTTCGGTTGCGCTATGCAGAGTTCGATTCATCGGGGAATTCAATTAGCGCCAGTTGCCGGAAACCTCAAGCAATTTGCGCTCAGCCTCCGTCCCTCTTCTCGCCCTTTCGCCCTCTCTGTCTTTCTATATTCCCCTCTTCTTCCATCCGCCGGCTCTCCTTTCTCTCTTGTTGTTACGATTCCACGTCTGTTCCCAATTTCCAACCGATTCTCGCTCCGTTTATATCTGTCCGTGTTTGATCCTTCTTCAGCCCTCTGATCGTGTGTTACCAGCTCCGGATATCCGTGCGTACCGTCCGCCCTGATATTCCATTTGTGTCCACGTTCGAGCCCTGACAAATTTGCCTGACTTTTTCCAACAAGATACGTGCTTCCAGACACTCTTTATTTTATCACGAGATACTGCGGGTTAGGTAGCGGTAAAGAAAGTATATCGGATATGTCCGATGTCGGCTGAGATAAGACATGTCTTACGTCAACTATGTCTTACGTCCAATAAAATATGTCGTATCTCTATGCCAAGAATATTAGAGACAGTAGAACCAGTTCCAAATGCATGTGATCTCATTTTTTCTCTTCATACTTAACCAGGAGAATCCCATTCAAATTTCCCGCCAAACCGAGGCAAATGGCGCCTCTTAGGTTATGTACCAAATCTAGATAAATGTGAATTCTATCACAATTAATCTTCTATTAGTTCAAAAACCATTTCCAACACGTCGAAACATTGTTCACAACTTTTCGACCGTAAAAAGTCCTCCACCTCCCGCCACATTCGGCCATTGTAAAAAAATGCTTGCGTCAAATGCACAGCAGTTTGAGTAGCTCGGCAGATTACGTGAGCTCGCAATCGGTGGAGCAAACAGAGGATCTCGCAAACGCGTGACACGGTTGCGCCTGCGGAATGGCAGATAAAGGGCTGCCAGCGTATAATTACCTCCCTTTTAGCCGGTACCGGGCGTAATCTTTGTTGGAGTTTGAGAACGGTGTTGGTCTTTCGTCCATTGGCCGGTTATTTCGTCTTCCACCCCCCGGGGCGATCTCCCGATAAAGTCTCGGGTTTCTTCTTGGCACGAGGACCTCGCGGCCCGAAACTCCCCGTTGCCCAGTGGCCAAGGGTCGCTTTGATGTCGAATGGCGGACGCAAGTAATTTGTTTTAGGCGAAACTGCTCGCCGGGAACGCGTCAGCAACCGGTGGCATGTTCTTTGATTACGGTGCGTTGGACATGTTAATTTCTGTTGGGCCAGTTTCGTCTGGCGTCAAACTCAGACGGACATCCTGTCCACGGCACAAAGCTCCGTGTCGCTCGTTTTTTCTGTTTGTCGTGGAAACTTTATCACTCGCTGATGTCACGTGAACTTGTTTATCGCCTGGACCTGCTTTCCGACACTGTTTGTCTTGTTGGACGAACTGCTGATTAGCAACTTCTGATTGTCGCTTGTCTGATTCAAACTAAGGTGCGGGACGTAATTAAGAATCTTGGACTTCGTAATTGCGGGATTATTGAGTTGCTGAGTAACCTTTCGAGTTTAGATACTTATCTTTGAAGTTAAAGCTTCGTAATATACAATTTTGGGTTTTGAAGAGATTGGAAGTTTCAATCTTATCGGGTGGTCATTAGTTATGAAGTATGCATGTGCAAAACCGGTGTAGGCTTATAGAAAATAATTTAGCATGTTTGGTATACTCCTCGGTAACTTTGGTCTAAGATTATAGGTAGACATATTATAAACAGATTTGGTTTGTAAAATAATGAGATTCATAGACTTGAAGATTTGGCATAGTCGGTTCGGTGGCCTATATATAAAAATTTGAAACTTTAGCTAAATCAGTATTGGACTCAGGTTGTATTTGACAGATGTCAACCCCTAAATATATCCACAAGCTTCCTATCTACTAAACTAGATCATCTAATCCAAGATTCGTATACTTGAACTCTCGGCATAGTCGGTTCGATGGCCTATATATAACAATTTGCAATTTTAGCTTAATCAGTGTTGGACTCAGGTTGTATTTGACAGATGTCAACCCCTAAATATATCCACAAGCTTCCTATCTACTAAACTAAATCATTTAATCCAAGATTCGTATACTTGAACTCTCGGCATAGTCGGTTCGGTGGCCTATATATAACAATTTGAAACTTTAGCTAAATCAGTGTTGGACTCAGGTTATATTTGACAGATGTCAACCCCTAAATATATCCACAAGCTTCCTATCTACTAAATTAGATCATCTAATCCAAGATTCATATACTTGAACTCTCGGCATAGTCGGTTCGATGGCCTATATATAACAATTTGCAATTTTAGCTTAATCAGTGTTGGACTCAGGTTGTATTTGACAGATGTCAACCCCTAAATATATCCACAAGCTTCCTATCTACTAAACTAGATCATCTAATCCAAGATTCATATACTTGAACACTCGGCATAGTCGGTTCGGTGGCCTATATATAATAATTTGAAACTTTAGCTAAATCAGTGTTGGACTCAGGTTGTATTTGACAGATGTCAACCCCTAAATATATCCACAAGCTTCCTATCTACTAAACTAGATCATCTAATCCAAGATTTTTATACTTGCACCGGCTTAGTCGGTTCGGTAATTTTTAAACTTACGTCTACAGTTTCCGATCTGTGGCAAAGTGTTAAACCTCTGTCTGCTATTTTCGGTTGTTCTACAAGCCCGAGAAGTTCGATGATGATCCTCATTAGTGTTTCAGACTCGATGAAAGTTTCTAGACTGCTTCTTGAACTTTTAATCAGTGTTCAAACCTGGCAATCTTCGATAAATTATATTTGAGAAGGCAACATTCATCGCCGCTCTTCTCTTGTTAAGTAAACGATTTATAAACCTGCTCGAAATTAAAATTCTCAACATTTATCTCCGATTATAAAATATTTGCCTCTCCAATTTTTATGACGATTTCAAATGTCGTAATTGCCTTGAATTTTCCCGTTTCTATTTATTTCTGCTGAAATTACAAATTATCAAACGGTTCATATTACTTTTTCTCCACATTATGTGTACTGCGGCTTATTAAATCTGCTCGGACTGTGTCCACAAAAATCCGTGTAATATAACTTTGTACTTCCTACTATCTCTGTTTTATGCAACCTCCGTTTTATGCGTAATTATAATTTATTTGGTCAGAGCTCCCTCTGTGCATATGAAATGTCAGGTTTCAAAAATAACAGAATGATCTGATGACAGAAAAGTTGTGGAAAATTCTGCTGCGTGGAAACTGGTTAAGGATGAATTTGAAGCGTTTACGTCAGCAAAATGACTGACTAATTGTCAACAAAATGGCTGAACGATGGTCAACAAAATGGCAAACTAATTGTCAACAAAATGGCTGACTCATCTTCAACAAAATGGCTGACTAATGGTTAACAAAATGGCTGACTAATCTTCAACAAAATGGCTGATCAACGTTCAACAAAATGGCTGATTAATTGTCAACAAAATGGCTGACTAATCTTCAACAAAATGGCTGACCACAAGTTTTCAGATTATTTGTAAAACAATACAGAGTCTAATATAATTTTTTAGACAAAACACTATCACAAAATGGCGGTTATTTTACACAAATTTCAAGGTTGAAGATCAACAAAGAAGGCAACCTAAACAACTCATTTTTTTAAATTAAAAAACAGTTGCCTGACAAAAATAAAATTGTTCAGTAACATAACTGTTCAAACACAAATGTTGAAATTAAATACAATAAATAAATATTCAGCTGCATATCGACCTTCTAAAAATATTTCCGTTAAAAAGAATGATGTCAAAGACATAACGCCAAAGTTGGAAATAAGAAATAACGAAGAAAAATTTATAGGAAATTGAAGAAGTTTCTCCTTCAAGCCTGATGGCCGCCATCATGTCAGACTGGAAAATGAAGCTGGATGAAACTTGAGAAAGAACATACAGAGTTCTTTGATCTTGACGCAGCTAATATGCAGTCTGTTTCAAAAAAGATGTGCTGTGTGAAAATTGCAAATTCTCCGTGTTAGAACCTTCGTTTCAGGATATAAACGATTAAAATTGGATATCCAATTTCCGGGGAGCTCGTGGAAGCTTCCTATAGGGAGGGTGGATCGGGAGATCTTGTTCTTCGAATTTTATTAAAAAAATTTAATTCGTGAAATTTACTCTGCTTCATTTTATATATTATATTGTTAAATTTCCTTGTTAATTTTTTTGGATTGGTTTTGTATTTTTAGAAATTCTCAAAGTTGTAAATTAACAAAATTCTATTATGATTTATTGCACTATGATTTATTAAGTGTGTCATATTTGATGAGCATTTTTAACATAAAATGGCTGACTAGTGGTCAACAAAATGGCTGATTAATCGTCAACAAGATGGCTGACTAATCGTTAACAAAATGGCTGACCAATGATCAACAAAATGGCTGATTAATCGTCAACAAGATGGCTGACTAATCGTTAACAAAATGGCTGACTAATTGTCAACAAAATGGCTGACCAATGATCAACAAGATGGCGGACTAATCGTCAACAAAATGGCTGACTAATGATCAACAAAATGGCTGACTACTGATCAATAAAATGGCTGACTAATCGTCAACAAAATGGCTGACTAATCGTTAACAAAATGGCAGACTAATCGCAAACAAAATGGCTGACTAATCACCAACAAAATGGCTAACCAATGATCAACAAAATGGCTGACTACTGCTCAACAAAATGACTGACCATAAACTTCCAATTTATTTGTAAAACCATACAAAGTCTAACACGACTCTACAACAAAGTCCTATCACAAAAATGGCGGTTTACCAGCGACTTAGTTTAAATATTAAAACCGACAAAATTAAAAAGTTACGTCAATCAGCCACCGTACGATCGACTATGCAAGTTAAAAATGTACCCGAACTCCATATCGAGACGCGTTAAAAATTTGACAAAAATTGCCGTCAACCAAACTGCGTCACGAGTCAAAATAGTGCAAGAGTTTAATCGCAGCCCAAGTTGAATTATTTCAAGACCTCGTTTGAAATATTCCCAAGCGACGAATCTGTCCGGAAGATAAATAACGAATGAAATCGATACGGTTTAAAAATGATTCCGTCCGACCTTTCCATCCGAATTCCGTCCACGTGTGTGTTGTCCGCGTTTCTATGTACGGTTAGAACGTAATCGAGGGCGGCGTTCGCGAGAAACTAAACGTTGCCCTTTGGGTGATCAATCGTACGCAGTCGATTGCAAACAAGTCGAGTTTCAATACACGCCGGCTGCGTTTCATTACCTCTTTCCCCGCCTGATTCGGTGCTGCCGTGAATACCGGCCACCAAAGAAGCGTTTATTTCGGAACAGAACGGTTTTTCGATGCCCACCTCAAAGGACCACCAATTAGAGAGCGAAAAAAAGCGCGATGGATGGCATGGGGAAAACGAGAATTCTGCTCGTGGTCGACGTGGTGGAAGAAATGAAATTTTTCTGTTAATTGTGGAGGGATATTTTGGGAATATTTTTGTTGGAATATGTTGGAATTTCGGGGAGAGTTGGGAATTCGGGACGCGAGGATTTTGGAGGTATGAGAATTTGGAGATGGAGGGATTTGGGGAGGGAGAGATTTGGAGACGTAGGAATAGGGGAATATAGGGTTTACGGAGGTAAGGATATGGGGATGTGGAGATTGTTGGAATCCGAGATGAGGAATAAAACCACTGTTACTATACTAAGAGATTATTGGGTTTACAACCTCAACCGTAACGCCGAACTCAACTTTAACAGAACTTCGTATGAAGAATTAGAAGCAACGATCTCGTAAGCTTGCAGCAATACTGACTCTAAATCTTAATCTGCCCTGCCCGTGGTCAGTGACAATATATATACATATATACTAATTCTAGTGGGATGACCTTAGCCCTTATGACTAATAATGGACGTACTGTTTTTGTTGAGCATCGAGTCATGGTTTGCTTATGACTTATTCTTTACTTAAGATAGGTCATCTAACAAGATATAGGGATGCGGAGATATAGGGGCGTAGGAATATGGAGATATGGAGATATAGGGATGCAGGGATATGGGGACGCAGGGATTCGGGGATCTGACAATTTGGAGACGTGGAGATTTGGGAACGTGGGGATTTGGGGACGTAGGGATTTGGGGACGTGAGGATTTGGGGACGTAGGGATTTAGGGACGTGTGGATTTGGGGACGTGTGGATATGGGGACGTGTGGATATGGGGACGTGTGGATATGGGGACGTGTGGATATGGGGACGTGGGGATTTAGGGACGTCTGGATTCGGGAATGTGACGATTTGGAAGCGTAGGGATTCGGGGATGTGACAATTTGGGGACGCAGGGATTCGGGGATGTGACGATTTGGGGACGCAGGGATTCGGGGATGTGACAATTTGGGGACGTGGGAATTTGGGGACGTGTAGATTTGGGGACGTGTGGATATGGGGACGTGGGGATTTAGGGACGTCTGGATTCGGGAATGTGACGATTTGGAAGCGTAGGGATTCGGAAATGTGACAATTTGGGAATGTGACAATTTGGGAACGTGGTGATTTGGGGACGTGGGGATTTGGGGACGTGTAGATATGGGGACGCGTGGATTTAGGGACGTCTGGATTCGGGAATGTGACGATCTGGAAACGTAGGAATTCGGGGATGTGACAATTTAGGGACATGGGAATTTAGGGACGTGGAGATTCGGGGATGTGACAATTTAGGGACACAGGCATTCGGAGATGTGACAATTTGAGGACGTGGTGATTCGGGAACGTAGGAATTCGGAAATGTGACAATTTGGGAACGTAGGAATTCAGAAATGCAAGACTTTGGAGACATAGGAATTTGGAAACGTGAGAAACTGTAAAAAGTAGCAATTTGTAGATGTAGGGACTCCGCGACATAGGAATATGGGGACGCAGCGACAAGGAGACGTCTGATTGTCCATGTTTCCTTGTTAATAACTCGAAAACGGAGCTTCAGATTCAATTTTTGTAAAGGAAAAAGTTGTTCAGAATCGCGAACCCAATGGACTTATGATGGAAGAGGCACTCTTTGTGAGACACCCTGTTTACCCCTTCTGATGGGGTGGACGTAGTAGTAGGGGGATATAGGGATTCGGGACGTAGGAATAGGGCGACATGGGGATTTAAGGATATAGGAACATATGGACATAGTTATTTGAACATAGTGGAGATGAAGACATGACTTAGCCAACGTAGAGACTTTCTAGAGGTTAGGGTTCCCTACATATAAATCCTCACATTCGTTATAAACAAATCCCATGCAAATAGCTCAACAACCTTGTTATAGAAAATGGAGCTAAAAACTTGATCATCACATTCTTAATTGATCCTTCCTATAAAATCATAAGAGCCTCCTCTGTTACAGTCTCATCTTGTACCTGTAGCGTCACCTTGTGCCTATAGCCCCACCTTATTCTTCAAGATCTTAAACCTCGTAAACCCTAAATTAATCTTTATACTTTTTAATCTTGTATTCTAAGAGGAAAGAGAAAAATACGGAAACAGAAAATAATTATGATCGCGTTCGGCAAGGCAAATTATTCGGCGTGCGGTATAAGGGAGGAACAACGATTATGAGCGCGTTCGCGGCGCGAATGTCGAACAAAAGAGGAGCAGACAAGTCCTAATGAGAGAAAACGCGGGAGAGAAGGAATAATGGGGCAGGAGAAGGAAGGAAGGGAAACGGAAATGGATAGGGCAGGGCGAGCGGAGACGCAGACGGGCGTCGGCCGACCGGGTCGAAAAGGGTTTTAGCGGGTTGAGGAGGCGGCGGTGAGAAGAGTTGGCGCATCAATGGGGCAGAGAAACTTTTCAACCGATCAACTGTGATCGAACAGACGCGTATTATTGAGCGAGCGACGCATTATCCGGTAATACGGCCGACTGCATCCGAGGTATTATTGGAAACTCGTTGCTCCTGCCTCGACGAAGCTCTATTTAATAGGATCCTGAACAAATCTCCCGGACAGAAGCCGCATTCAGAAATGAAATAATAATATGTAAGGAGTGATTGATGGAAGATCCTGCGTTCTCCATTACGATACCAGATGAATGCTGATGATATTAACTGCTGCTGCATTTTCTGCGGAATTGGATTTTAAAATAAATGTAAAGCACATTATTTCTGTGTAGCGATGAAAAGATTGCGAATATATAATTTTGTTCAGCTGCGTTTACGGATAGCTTGACGGCCATCTTGGTGTTGGCGGCCATCTTGGTGTTGACCGCCATCTTGTTTGCTGGCGGCCATCTTGGCGTTGACGGCCATCTTGTTTGTCTACATTCTGTGTGAACGATCCACTATTTACGCAAATTTACATTCGCGGGTATGTGAAACAAAATGGCGTACGGAGAGATTGGGGAACTTTTCAGATTTTTGGAACTTAAGTGACACAATTTGAAAAATTTCAGTTTTGAAATTTTTGAATTTTCTAATTAGTAAATTCTGAAATTTTCAAGGTTCCAAGTTCTCAAGTTTGCGAATTTCTAAATTTCTAAATTTCCAAATTATCAGATTTCCAATAGGTAAATTCCGAATTCGATAAATCCAAACTTTCTAAATTCCCGACTCCCTAATTTCTGGTTTCTTAAATCCCACATTCCCTAAATTTTCGACGTTCTAAATTCCCAATTCCATAAATCCATAACTCTCTAAATCTCAGTTTTCCTAAATTCCTGGCGTTCTAAATTCCCAACTCCATAAATCCACAACTCTCTAAATTCCCAACTCCATAAATCGACAACTTCCTAAATTCCCAACTCTCTAAATTCCCGACTCCCTAAATTTCCAACTTCATAAATCCACAACTCCCTAAATCCGCAACTCTCTAAATTCCCGACTCCCTAAATCCCTGACTCATTAAATTTCGATTCCTTCAATTCTCGACGCCCTAAATTCCCGTCTTCCTAAATTCTCGACTCCCTAAATCCCCGTCTCCCTAAATTCTCGACTCTCTAAATCCCCCACTCCATAATTCCCCGACTTCCTAAATCTCCAACATCCTAAATTCCCAACTCTCTTATTCTCCGCCCCCTAAATCCCCGTTTCCCTAAATCTCCGCCTCCTAAATCCCCGTCTCCCTAAATCTCCGTCCCCTAAATCCCCATAAAATAAAATAAAAATAAAAATAGCCTAATAAAAACAAAACTAAAGTAACATAATTCCCCAAAAATTCCAAAAATCCACCCAACAGCTAAAAATCGAAAAAAGAATGGTGAAAACGCAGTAAAATGTCTAGCAAGCGTAAGAAGAGCAAAATATTGAAGCATCTAAATGTCACAGAGTATTCACGATCGGTAAACGTTCGATACACAAAAGGTGAGTTGTAACACGTGCAAATAAAGGTAGGAAAGTTAAGACGGTAGAAACGGAATCGGATATAGAGGAAAAATGCAGGCAAAAGCGCGGAGAAACGAAGGCAAAAGGAAGAAAACGAAGGGTGAACAACATTTCTTTTCGTTGGAAAATCGTTCGGCGAGAAACGAAGCTGTTTTAAGAAGGAACAGCCAACAGGGAATGTGACAAGTCGCTTCGATAGTACAAGCTTCCTGTTTCCTGTACCGGAAAGGAGAACACCCTGTCCTTTTCGCTCTTGCATTCACCCTTTCTGATCTTTATTTCCTCTTGAAACAAATAGACAACATCTTCATAAAATGGCACTGGGAGATATGCACGTTCTTTCAGGGAGTTGTTTTCTCAAATGTTTCTACATATTTTTGAAAAAATATTTTTTAGCTATAAAAATATGTGGACAATATTTTTTATAGTTTTCAATAAAATTTTTATTTATACTTCCCTTCTAAATCATGTTTTTTTTTTCAAATATATTTGTCCACATATTTTTGTTTGTAAAAAATGTAAATATTTTTCAAAAATTGAGACATGTGTGCAAAAATGATTTAGAAGGAAGCATAAGTATAAACAAATTTTATAAATGAAAAAAAAATTGTTTAAAGGAAGTGATTTGTTTTTTTATAAAAATTGTTGGAATAATTTTGATTACTTTTTTAGAGGCACATATGGGTGATACTCTTGTAAGTTATTGTCAGCCATTTTGTAAGGTCTGGCCAGATTCCGACGTAGATTTATGAATTCGAGGCCAGCAGATCCGCGAGGAGACACAAATGGCTTAAGGGAAGTTTTGTCCCAGCGTAAGAAACCTATCGATCAATTACCACCACCACGAACGACAATTCTTTAAACCAATACAAGTTCTCCCTTATTTTGCCGAAGTAATATTAGCGGAGACAAAACTTTTCGCACCCTCGATGTTTCCTAACAAGTATTGGAAGAATGTTTCCACGAGGAAAATTGTTTCTTGGGGGTGTTACGGGAGACTTTCGTTATATTGCCATAATGGGAAATTTTTGGTAAGAGGGATTGAGAGATTTAGGGTAGGGACTTTTGGAGATTTTGGGATGAGAGATTTAGGGATTTAGTAATGTCAAGTTTAGGTTTTGAATGTTCGAGGATCAAGTTTTTTCATTTTCAGGATTCTAAGTTGGGAAATTTTTAAATTCATAGATTTTGGAATTATGGAATTTTTAGATTTCCAAAGTAATAAATTTTTAAATTCTTAAACTTCCCTCTTGCTATATTGCAGATTCCTAAATCAACACTTTCCACATTTCCAAATTTTCAAATTTTCCTCTTACTATATTGCAAAATCCTAAATCCCCAATTTCCACATTCCCAAATTCTCAAACTTCCCTTATTTATAAATCCCGAAACCCATAGACTCTCGATATATCACTATGTTAGGAAATTTCTCATAATTAACATTCAAAAATTTAATATCGAAATTTGTGAGATTTTGTAATTGTACTAATGCAGCTTCAGTAATTCACAAATGAAATATATTTTACAAAACAAAATTTTTGAGTAATAAAAAAATACTTACCACTGCTTGTGGCTAGAAGAAATATCACCAGCATGGTTGAGAACTTCATAGAAAACCTGAAAACAGAATAGATTCATTAGTACAAAAAACAAATCCTATAAACAAATAACTTCAAACAATCTTATACATAATAGAATATATCTTATTATTACATAACAATAATACTGTCATCCAAATTATTTCTATTGAATCTTTCAACTAAAAGTTTTCCCGGAAAGTTTAGTTTTGGTCCTAACAAGCTTATTTTGTCTCCGCTTCTTCGGATGTTCCAGCACCGAAGGTAATCTGTGACATCAGTTGTTTTTGAAGTTTAAGACAACATCGAACTAACTATTCGTGTTAACCGGTTGTTGAGAATGAGCCGCAACTGGGATTAAGACAGAGTGGCTGGCAATTAGACATTTGAGAGATCGATGCTTCGAGAACATCGATTAGAAGCATTCGGTTCGCCACGACCCTCTGATAATTCGATTGATCGCCACAGCCCTAGCTAACTTCAAAACTTAAAGTAACTAGTTGTTTAATAGTTTAACACGCGATTCACCTTTGGGAGGCTAGGTAATTGAAATGCAAGATTAATTGACTAAGTTTTATATTAGGGACGGTTAGGTTAGGTTAAGTGATACTACGTGTGTAAGTAATACTAAGGTTAGGTTAGGTTAAAATTTAGTGATACTAAGGTTAGGTTAGATTAAGCTTTAGTGATATTAAGGTTAGGTTAGATTAAGCTTTAGTGATACTAAGGTTAGGTTAGATTAAGCTTTAGTGATACTAAGGTTAGGTTATATTAAGCTTTAGTGATATGAAAGTTAGGTTAGATTAAGTTTTAATGATACTAAGGTTAGGTTAGATTAAGCTTTAGTGATACTAAGGTTAGGTTAGATTAAGCATTAGTGATACTAAGGTTAGGTTAGATTAAGCTTTAGTGATACTAAGGTTAGGTTGGATTAAGCTTTAGTAATACTGAAGTTAGGTTACTTCAAACTTTAGTGATACTAAGGTTAAGTTAGATAAAGCATTAGTGATACTAAGGTTACGTCAGATTAAGCTTTAGTGATACTAAGGATACGTCAGATTAAGTTTTAATAATACTAATGTTAGGTCAGATTAAGCTTTAATGATATTAAGGTTAGGTCAGAGTAAGCTTTAGTGATACTGAAGTTAGGTTAGACTGAGCTTTAGTAATACTGAAGTTAGGATGGATTAAGCTTCAGTAATACTGAAGTGGGGTTAGATTAATCTTTATTAATATTGAGGTTAGGTTAGATTAAGTTTTAGTAATACAATGGTTAGGTTAGATTAAGTTTAAGTAATATTGAATAGTAATATTGATTGGTAATATTGATGTTGTATTAGATTAAGCTTTTGTCATACTGAAATTATATTAGATTGAACTTTAGTAATATTGAACTTGGGTTAGATTAATCTTTATTAATATTGAGGTTAGGTTAGATTAAACTTTAGTAGTACTAAGGTTAGGTTAGGTTATGCTTTAGTAATATTGAATAGTAATATTGTTTAGTAATATTGATTAGTAATATTGAAGTTATATTAGATTAAGCTTTAGTCATACTGAAGTTATACTACATTTGAACTTTAGTAATATTTAACTTGGGTCAGATTAATCTTTATTAGTATTGAAGTTAGGTTAGATTAGACTTTAGTGATGCTGAAGTTAGGTTAGGTTAAATCCTAATCATAAAAAGTTAGATTAAGCTAAATCTTAATAATATCAAGGTTAAGTGAAATTGAGTTATAGTAATCCTAAGGTTACGTTACGTTAAATCTTAGTGATACGAATTTCTACACTTCCATATACCCCCACAATCCCAAACTCCTAAACAAGCCATCATAAAACTACATAAATTAGTATCCAGACGTTTTTGAACATTCATGATTCCGCGACATGGGAAGAGCAGTCAGAGCGAAACGAATTGCCCCGTCCGCCACTCTAAATTCTGTATGTTTATGATTCTTTTCAGCGGTTCGGGCGTAGCTGGAAGATAGCCGGGCATAATTTAGTTGCAATTACACGGTTTTTCCTTGTTTACAGACGCTGGTTAGAAAACGTGTCACTACTTCCGCGCGGTACACGGCAAGTGCTCGTCCTCGTCGGAGCTTCTGCCCCAAGGGTGACCGGACAAAGAGAAAGTAGCTCAGACTCGGGCTTTTCACCGTGCCTCTTCTTTACTCCACTTTATTTAAAAAGAAAAGTGTTATGGTATTAGTTTAAAGTGTCGAAAGCACGTCGCCGTAACTTGCCAACTCCGAAAGATTCTTACCGAGATTCGAGCTGTACAACGGAGGTATTTATTTTCTGGTAACAGAAGCTTCTTTGGATGTTCATTAAATTTTTTAACTTTCCAAGCTTTGTGCTTGTGAGGGTTGGTAGAGTGGGTTGTGAGTGAGTGGATTGGTAGAGTGGATACTGATAATTTTAATTTGGGATATTTTCGTGTTTATATCTTCTTGTAAGCCTTATACTTTTATATCGCCACTCTTTATATCACCGTATTTGTACATTTCCATATTTTCGTATTTCTGAATTTCTATGGCCACATATTTCCGTATTCCCGTATTTCTATATCATCACTCTCTAGATCCCCACTCTCTATGTCCCCGCTCCCTATATCCCCACTCTCTCTATGTCCCCACTCCCTATCCTCCCGCTCCCTATATCCCCACTCTCTCAATGTCCCCACTCCCTATATCCCCACTCTCTCTATCTCCCCACTCCCTATATTCCCACTCTCTCTATGTCCCCACTCCCTATATCCCCACTCTCTCTATCTCCCCAATCCCTACATCCCTACTCCCTATATCCCTACTCCCTACATCCCTACATTCCTACAACCCCATTTCCCACATCTCCACACATCCACAACGAATACCAAACGCCAACACATACCTCCCAACATCGCTACATCTCACATCCCCATATTTATTCGACGAATGATACTTACGCGAGCCAGATAATAATTTATGTAATTAGGAACGATACATCGACGTCGCATATTGAGGCTCTCGAGTTACAGGGACGTGCTACTGTACGACGAGAATGCGCTATTACCACTACTTACCTCATACTGCCGGCATGCAAACGTGTAAGCCCTTGTCTGGCGTGTACGGCAACGTTAATGCAATTGCGAAGATAACGTAATTAACACGTCCGAATTTATACACTCTCTTCGGTGAGAGCAACTGTATCCGGGATGTACATGTATTCGGGCGCTTAGTCTACCCCTAATTTACTATATGACATTATGGCATGTATTTCGATACTTTGTTGTGTTTTTATTTTTTTATGGGCACCTTCGATCAGTATATTGTTTCGTTTCAATAGAATATGTTAAAAATGTTAACTAAGCTAACAAGTTATCCAAAATGGAACCTAAGTTATACAGAACCTAACGTAGGTTATCCAAAAACTAACCTAATAAGTTATCCAAACCTAACGTGACCTAATAAGTTATTCAAACTTGATCTAACCTAATGAGTTATCCAAACCTAACCTAACCTAATAAGTTATCCAAACCTAACCTAACAAGTTATCCAAACCTAACCTAACAAGTTATCCAAACCTAACCTAACCTAATAAGTTATCCTAACCTAACCTAATAAGTTATCCGAACCTAATCTAACCTAATAAGTTATCCAAATCTAACCTAACCTAATAAGTTATCCAAACTTAACCTAACTTACTAACTTATCCAAACCTAATCTAACAGTTACCTAATTACTTAAAACTTAACCAAATACCTAACCTAACCTAAGATACCCCTCCTACTGCGTTTGTGTCCATGGAACTAATTCGGCAATATAACGAGAGTGTACCGCAATCTCTGTCTTCGCGACTTAATTTCTCCCACATTTTTATACCGAATCCAATTAATCATAAAGACCATTAAAAAGTTCGAAATTACCCAGGGCTGGCAAACTTAGCGCGTACCATGCATTTTGTCTGAGTTAGTAGAATTCGCAGACCAGTGTCTCACAAGGGAATTCGGATCGATAGATTCCAGCAACCGCGGTATGCTGCGGTGTTTAATTGATACTCCGTAATATTAAAATCGTAACTTCAAACGGGTCACGTCCTTTGTACCGTAATCAAATACCGTAACATGTTTGACAATTTCACGAATCTGATGGAAAAGTTGACGAGGTAAGAGTGATTGTTTCGATGTGGACGCTGATTATATTCGCGGAAGCGTCATTTGCGAATAGAATGATAATCCTGGCAGGTGGAAGGCTGCTCTAGGAGTCATTAAATCGAATTAATTAATGGCTACGGACACAATCAAGGACCGCGACCATTTTGGATTTGGCTACCGTAATGAACTTCAATTTGTGGTTGCTTGTTATCCGCGATATTGGGATTTGCTAATTTATATAGAACCGTGTTTCCATCGATCCTACTCTTAAAATGGCGGACTAATACCGAATTAAATTGGACTCGCATCTACACAAGTTTAGACAACTTCTTTTATACAAGCAATTTATAAGCCATTTTATTTTTTGTCAGTCAACATTTGTTACTTCAAAATTATTGACTTTCATATGTACTTCATGTTCATTCATAGTCTGTCAATATTAAATTAACTCCTCTTTGAAATGGAAGAAGCTTCAGCTATTTTATTAATAAAAGGCAAATATTATTATATAGAAAAAAATATTATAAATAAGGACAAGTATACTTAAAAATGGACCACCTTGTATATACAATATTTGCTTGAGTTTCCACAAAGAAAATTAAATATTTACTTAACGTATAATTGTCGATATACGTACAGCACAAGTTCGCGCGTTTGAATTTCCCGCGCGCTCCCATAAAAATGGCGGCCCGCTCCGTCCAAGTACCGCTCTACTTAAACTTGATTTTAATTCATTTAAAGACGCACTAAGTGAATAAAGCATGGATATACTCATACACAGCTGTATTTCTATAATAATATATGCTTATATGCATTTATTTTAATCAAAACCGATAACATACAAGGTAACATGAGTCGCGGACTTCAGGATAATCATTTAATACGATCAGCTAATTATTGAAATCTACATGCGCGTGTCAGAAGTCGAAACAATGAGCAGACCACGATAATATAGATACACGGAAAGGATTGTCATGTCCGTGGCTGACATTCATCCTACAGATAACCAGTTTCCGCCGCGGGCGCTTCCTGCGACTCGAATGATGCATAACCGCCTCGAAATGGGGCCTTCGTGAAATCACGCGAAACTTTGACCTTTGCCAATATTGCACTTTCAGGTTCCTTTCTGGAGATTTTCAGATTCCTTAAAATTAAAAAAAATTGAAATCTTTGAGTTTGGTGATTTTATAATTTTCATCATTTTGAGAAGTTTTAGACTTTTCTTCAATTTTCCATATCGATTGCATTCTCAATCTCCTTAGCTAAGAACCTCAACTAAAGACTCCAACGGCCATATAACGAGACTCCTCCACATTTCGCAACGACGCAACGATACGAAGACAAAAATGAATACAAAATCTTACAAAATACGATACAAACTCTCCAATTCATCTAAATCAGCTGAATTCTCCATACGAACCATGTATCAACACCAAGCTAGCCAAACAGCCAGAAGTCTGGCTTCTAAAAGAACCTGAAATTCCGTGATCAAAAAGTGTCGGACTCGTCGTAGAAACGTCTGCGATAAGATTCATGCAATTTTTGCTGAAACCCGGAGTGATGAGATGTATATTGTCTTGTCCGGGTCGTTCTTTCATGCCGTTGGTCGTCAGTGGTATAAGTGTAGCATACAAGCGTCGGTTCGTCGCTGTTGAATTGACCCGCACCACTGTCTACGGGTAGACACTTTCATTCATAGCCAAGAGCTTTTTATGAATATTAAATGTCGCCAAGTGGAATATCTCTGCGGGTTTCTAGATTGGACTACGACTCTGACCTGATGCGAGCATACTGCAGCCGTCATCTACAGCTATTGTTTTTATGAAATTCCACGATGGCGTCGATCGATCCGTTTTTTTAATATTTCACGGGTGCGGGTGAACGATTTTCCTTGTGTATTTACTGCGAAACTTAGGGATACGTATATAGTTTCTCAGGTATGGTGTACAGTGTGTTCGTAGGAGTTTAGTGTATACGGCGCTGTGATTGGTCGGTGGTTGCTTGCTGATAGCTCGAGAACGGCGCTTCGGATTCAGATTTTGTGAAGGAAATAGTTGTTTAGAATCGGCAATCCAATGGAGTTATGATGGGAGGGGTGTTTTTTGGGAGATACTCTGTTTAGCAACCTTGGGAGGGGTGGATTTGGGGATGTGGAGAGTTAGGGATGTGAGGAGATGGGGATTTGGGGACTCAGGGATGTGAGAGTTTGGGGATATGAGGATTTGGAGATGTTAGGATTTAGGGATGCGAGGATTTCGAAATGTGAGGATATAGGGATGTGAGGATTTAGAGATGTGAGGATTAGGGACTGTGAGAATTTGGGAATGTGAGGATTTGGGGATGTGAGAATTTGGGAATGTGAGAATTTGGAGATGTGAGGATTAGGGACTGTGAGAATTTGGGAATGTGAGGATTTGGGGATGTGAGGATTTGCTAATGTAAGAATTTGGAGATGTGAGAATTTAGAGATGTGAGGAGTTGTAAATGTGAGAATATAGGGATGTAACAATTTGATAACGTGAAGATTTGTTAAAGTGAGAATTTGGTAATATAATAATTTCAACATGTGAGATTTTAGGGACGTGAGAATTTGGTAATACGAGAATTTGAAGATGTGGCAATTCGATAATATGATAATCCGAGAATATTACCTTCGACACCCTGACAATTCATCAAACTACCATTCCAAAAAATAAAAATCCACCCCTTCAATAATTCACGAACATCCACGAACAACAAAACTAAAAACCTAAAACTATTAACCACAAAAATTTAACAACGTAAAACATAAAAATTCGTACAGTAGATATTAAAAGTAACAATGGATGAGCTATCGAGCACACTACTCCCTACTCACCCGCCATTTTTAATCTGGTCATTACATTAAAAGCGCCATCGTTGTTCCCCGAACAAGTATTCGTCTCTACATGACACATACAAAATTTCGCAATCCATCGGCATCGTGTATCGATAAAATCGGACATTCATATCCAACGAGTCGTTTAACAGAATTTTGAAATACGATTTCGCTCCGTTGAAACTCAATAAAATGGCGAGTCGTTGAACATAAATGTGATGGAGGTTCTGTTATATTTAGACAGAGTAATATACGAGGTAGTAGTATTCGCGAATGATTTAATTGGCATCGCACTCATCGGTACATCGTCGATTCTTTCGGGGAATATTGAGAGTTTGCGAGAATTTGTGGAATTCGTTCGCAACGTTCTGCGAACGTGGTGTCGATCAAAACTCGATCGATGAAATATTTCGCTGTAGCTCGTTTTATTATTCTGTCTTGAAGGGAGAACTTTTATAATCCTTCGAGAAAGTCAATTCTTAAGTTTTGTACTGAAAGGCGTTCAGACTGAAATAATGGCGATCATTTTAATTTCAATATAGCTGGAAAACTAATTTGGGCATTTAGGGATTTATGGATTTAAGCATTTTGGGAATTTAAGGAATTTAGGGATTTTATGTTTTTAGGATTGTAGGAATTTAGGGATTTGTAAATTAAGGGATTTTGGGAAATTTAAGGATTTAGGGATTTTAGAAGATCCCTAGGAATTTAGGGACTTTAGAAGATCCCTAGAAATTTAGGGGTTTTAGAAAGTCCCTAGATTGGAGATCTAGGGATTTTGAAATTTGAGAACCTAAGGATTTTAGAAATTTGGAGATCTAGGGACTTTGAAACTTGAGAAACTAGGGATTTTAGAAATTTGGAGATCTAAGAACTTTAAGATTTGACAATCTAGGGATTTTAGAAATTTGAAATTTGAGAACCTAGTAATTTTAGACATTTGAAGTTCTGGAGACTTTGAAATTTGAGAACCTAGAGGTTTTAGAAATTTGGAGATCTAAGAAATTTGAGATTTGACAATCTAGGGATTTTAGAAATTTGAAATTTGAGATCCTAGCAATTTTGGACATTTGAAGTTCTGGAAACATTGAAATTTGAGAACCTAAGGATTTTAGAAATTTGGAGATCTAGGGACTTTGAAATTTGAGGACCTAGGGATTTTAGAAATTTGAAATTTGAGAACCTAGTAATTTTAGAAATTTTGAGATCTAGGAACTTTGAGATTTCACAATCTAGGGATTTTAGAAATTCGAAATTTGTGAACCTAGTAATTTTAGACATTTGAAGTTCTGGAAACTTTGAAATTTGAGAAACTAGGGATTTCAGAAATGTGGAGATGTAGGGACTTTGAAATTTGAGAACCTAGGGATTTTAGAAATTTGGAGATGTAGGGACTTTGAAATTTGAGGACCTAGGGATTTTAGAAATTTGAAATTTGCGAACCTAGTAATTTTAGAAATTTTGAGATCTAGGAACTTTGAGATTTGACAACCTAGGGATTTTAGAAACTTGAGATTTGTGAATCTAGGGATTTTAGAAATTTGGAAATGTAGAGACTTTGATGTATGAGAACCTAGGGATTTTAGAAATTTGAAATTTGAGAACCTAGTAATTTTAGAAATTTGGAGATCTAGGGATTTTGAAATTTGAGGACCTAGGGATTTTAGAAATTTGAAATTTGAAAACCTAGTAATTTTAGAAATTTTGAGATCTAGGAACTTTAAGATTTGACAACCTAGGGATTTTGAAATTTGAGAACTTATGGATTTTAGAAACTTGAAGATCTAGGGACTTTGAAACTTGAGAACCTAGGGATTTCAGAAATTTGGAGATCTAGGGACTTTGAAATTTGAGAACCCAGTAATTTTAGAAATTTGGAGATCTAGGGACTTTAAGATTTGACAACCTAGGGATTTTGAAATTTGAGAACTTATGGATTTTAGAAACTTGAAGATCTAGGGACTTTGAAACTTGAGAACCTAGGGATTTCAGAAATTTTGAGATCTAGGGACTTTGAAACTTGAGAACCTAGGGATTTCAGAAATTTGGAGATCTAGGGACTTTGAAATTTGAGAACCCAGTAATTTTAGAAATTTGGAGATCTAGGGACTCTAAAATTTGAGAACCTGATGATTTCAGTGTGTTGGGTATTTAAGAACTTAGAAATTTTAATCCTAACCTAACCTAGTCTTCAATTAATCATCAATTAACCTACCATAACCTAATCTGAACTTAACCTCATCTTTAATTCATCAGGGTACACTAACCTAATCTTAACCTCACTCAAACAGTTGATCATCTCTCCGATCATTAGGATAATGTAATCCATACCAACTTAAATGGCAAACAACGCAGAAAGGTATCAAGAGAAGTAATTTTCACGGTTACCGACGCGAACGGTCTATTATATCGCCGGTGATTTACGGTGGCGACGAATAGGACACCGAACCAGTCACTTCGTCAGCTTGGTCGCTCGATAAACGGCCATTTCGTTAAGGATGGTGTATTTTCCTAGGGGAGCCGAGTTTGGTTGACCGACTCCGTTCGATTATCCTGATAAAGTCGTTGATAAAGTCGATCCTTCCTTGAACCGAAACTGTGGGGTCACGAGCGTACTTCCCTTGGACGTTGATTAATGCCGGCCAACTATGTTTCGACAGGGACCAAGTGAATTATCGCCGGAACAAAGAGAGTAATTGGCTTATCCATTCGAAAAATACTAATCCGATTATTAATTGAACCCTCCGCCTGTATTTGCATCGTTCCTTCGATATTTATTGCCTCTACCTCCTTTACTACCTCTAGATTAATTGCATAGTTTAACCGTGTAATTTTTACCTATCGATTTTAGCCCAGTTCTTTTAGGATTAATTGGAAGTTACGAGGGCTGAATCTTTTTATTCGGAATTTGTATGGTACTCGGGAGGTACAGGCGCGACTACATTGGCGGTAGAGTGAGAGATTTGAACGTACGGTTTAGGAGATTTGTACATTGGAAAATTTGTATAGGACGAAATTTTTATATTTTTTTTTTAGGTCATAAATTTTATATTTTTTTTAGGTCATATTTGGACATTTTTATATTTTGACTTTTTTAAATTTTATAATTTCCCTCTTTCTATATTGCAATTTTCTAAATTCCCTTCTTCTTATATTGCACATTCCAAAGTCCTTAATTCTCATAACCTCCAACTTCTTAAATTTCCCTCTTCTTATATTGCAAATTCCTAAATTCCCAATTCCCACCTCTCCAACTTTTCAGACTCCCCTCTCCTTATATTCCAAATTCCTAAATCTTCAATTTCCACATTCCCAGCTTCTCAAATTTTCCTCTCTCTATATTGCAATTTCCTAAATTCTCCTCTTCTTACATTGCAAACTCCAAAATCTTTAATTTCCACATTCTCCAATTCTCAGACTCTCCTCTTTATATATTGCAACTTCCTAAATCTTCAATTTCCACATTCCCAACTTCTCAAATTTCCCTCTCTCTATATTGCAATTTCCTAAATTCCCCTCTTCTTATATTGCTAATTCCAAAATCTTTAATTTTCACATCCCCAAGTTCTAAAATCTCTCTCTTCCTATATTGCAGTTTCCTAAATCTCTAAATAGCACATCTCTTAACTTTAAAATTTCCCTCTTCCTATATTGCAATTTCCTAAATAACCGATTTCCACATCCTCAATTTCCTAAATTCTCCTCTTCCTATATTGCAAATTCCTAAATCCCTAATTCCCATATCCCTAACTTCCCAAATTCCTCTCTTTCTATATTGCAATTTTCTAAATTCCCCTCTTCTTATATTGCAAATTCCAAAATCCTTCATTTTCACATCCCCAAGTTCTGAAATTTCTCTCTTCCTATATTGCAAATTCCTAAACCCCCAATTTCCATATGCCCAATTTCTCAAATTTCCCTCTTATTATATTGCAAAATCCTAAATCCCCAATTCTCACATCCCTAACTTCCCAAATTCCCCTCTTCCTATATTGCAAGTTCTTAAATCCCCAATTTCTACATCCCCAAGTTCTCAAATTTCCCTCTTATTATATTGCAAAATCCTAAATCCCCAATTTCTACATCTCCAAATTCTGAAACTTCCCTCTTCCTATATTGCAGATTTCTAAATCTCTAATTAGCACATCTCCTAACTCTCAAATTTCCCTCTTCCTATATTGCAATTTCCTAAATCCCCAATTTCCACATCCCCAGCTTCTCAAATTCCCCTCTTCCTATATAGCAAATTCCTAAATTCCTAATTCCCACATCTCCAACTTCCCAAATTCCCCTCTTCCTATATTACAAATTCCTAAATCCCCAAATCTCCACATACCCAAATTCCATCTAAAATCCCCAAATCCACAGTCTCCTAAATTCCCAAATCATCAAATTAAAATGTCCCAATAAGTCTCCACGAGCTCATAAGCCAAGCCCTAGGTAATCGAATCTATAATCCGCAATCGCTCTAATCCTTCCGCCGACAGGAGAAGCAAGGATCCTGAAATCCTCGCTGATCAAAGATCAACAAAGGACACATTCCTGAGAGCGGTATCGGGTAACCGTGCGCAGTTCCAGGTATGATGTTTCTCGGTTGCAAGTGTATAGCGCCTCGCGAAGACAAGGTTATACAATCATATCCGGTCTCTGGTGGGTAACTGTAAAATTATTTCGTAAAGCAGTAGTCGCGCGTTACGACACGCTCGGACTACCTTCTCCCGCGTAAATAGACATGTTTAATAAAGCTCGAACTAGTTGCATCTATTATTAAGGTAGCTGTTACCTGGGCAACGTTAGAGTGCATCGACGTTACAGCATGAGATGAAACTACTGTCTGCATCTAAATTATTCATCAGGCAAGCGGAACGGCTCGGGACGTTTAAGCGGCAAACTTGTTTAGAATGATCGTGAACGGTCTTACGGTTGTAACGGATGATACTGAAATAAGATAATAACACTTGTAACATCGTCGCGCAATCTTACTTCCATTTCCTTCGAATATTGCGTCCTCTTGCAGTTGGGAGTATGCTAACCTTCTTAACTGGACCGTTTACGAAATGGCGGACTGGTGGCTGTATAATTTCTGTGACGGACGCACTTCATATTTGTTATAGCTCATGGCTGGGTAAATTCCCGCTCTCTATTTCCATAGTTAATTAGTGTTTGTTAGATTAGGTTAGACTTGGTGTTGAGCTCGTTGCTAGTGGAAGCAGATAGGTTAGGTCACTTTGAATTGTGAGGTTAGGTTATTAGAGACAGATAGGTTAGGTCATTTGGATTGTCAGATAGGTTAGGTCATTCTAAATTGACATGTGAAATTAGTGAAGTCAGATAGGTTAAGTCATTTAGGATTGTCAGGTGAAATTATTGGAGTCAGATAGGTTAGGTCATTTTGGATTGTCAAGTGAAATTAGTGAAGTCAGATAGGTTAGGTCATTTAGGATTGTCAGGTGAAATTATTGAAGTCAGATAGGTTAGGTCATTTTGGATTGTCAAGTGAATTTAGTGAAGTCAGATAGGTTAGGTCATTTTGAATTGTCAAGTGAAATTATTGAAGTCAGATAGGTTAGGTCATTTTGGATTGTCAGGTGAAATTAGTGAAGTCAGATAGGTTAAGTCATTTTGGATTGTCAAGTGAAATTAGTGAAGTCAGATAGGTTAGGTCATTTAGGATTGTCAGGTGAAATTATTAAAGTCAGATAGGTTAGGTCATTTTGGATTGTCAGGTGAAATTATTGAAGTCAGATAGGTTAGGTTATTTTGAATTGTCAGGTGAAATTAGTAAAGTCAGATAGGTTAGGTCATTTTGAATTGTCAGATGAAATTATTGAAGTCAGATAGGTTAGGTCATTTTGGATTGTCAGGTGAAATTAGTGAAGTCAGATAGGTTAGGTCATTTTGGATTGTCAAGTGAAATTAGTGAAGTCAGATAGGTTAGGTCATTTTAAATTGTCAAGTGAAATTAGTAAAGTCAGATAGGTTTGGTCATTTTGAATTGTCAGATGAAATTATTGAAGTCAGATAGGTTAGGTCATTTTGGATTGTCAGGTGAAATTAGTGAAGTCAGATAGGTTAGGTCATTTTGAATTGTCAGATAAAATTATTGAAGTCAGATAGGTTAGATGATTTTGGATTGTCAAGTGAAGTTGAAGTCAGATAGGTTAGGTCATTTAAAATTGTCAGATAAAGTTATTGTGGAAGGATATTTTAGGTAATGTTTAAATTGTCTGATTAGATTGTTGGAAAAGATTGCTGTATTATCTGGTTATGTTACTGAAGTTAGGTCACATCTGCTCAAATTATCAAAGAAAAACAAGTTAACTTATACTGTGCAGTTAGGTAAAATCCCCTTCCAGTCACCAACTACCAAACTCCCAAATCCCCAAACTCTCGCTATATTGCCGTTTTCCAGAATGTATCCCACACAATCCAGAACATCGGCAATACACTCTATTATATCGGGAACGTACGTAAGTACAAATGTGTAGCAATTCTCTACGGAATTTACAGAACTAAAATCATTCCAGTTTCCCCGCCCTCCCGGTGTCGCGACGTTCGTTCTTTACGTCGTGTCGGCTGCAAGCATTCACGGCGTTCTACCACCCGCCGCTTTCGCACGCACAAAGTTTAATCCATAGGGAATTTCCGGGGCGGCGCGACTGCATTCCACGGCCGAACGGCTCTATCAGATATCATGGACGTACCTTTGAGCCGGCATACATAGTGGACCGATTACCACGTCCAATCCTCGCGGACCCTTTGAAACTGTTCGATCAAAATACGATTATACCGTCTCTCATTATCAACGATACGGCCGGCTCGTAGCAACCCTCGATAATGAAACCCTGCGTCGCCAACCCTGTTCGAGGTTTTCGATCTGATTAAAATGCATGGCAATTTATACGAGAGACGCTGAATATTTTCCTGCCATTTGGATTTTTAAGCTTCTTACTCGATCGAACGGTCCATTTAGCGTTCGGGGAAATATCGGTGACGGTATTTTTAAAGTTACGGAGAACGATACGGCAGTTGTACGTAAAAACTCGCCGTAGAACGGTAAGGATATACCGTGCTCGTAAATCGAATCGATTACCGTTGCCGTTTCACTGAATCACCGACTTCGTTCAAATTTTCTACGACTATAAAATGCAACAAAAGAAATAATCTTGTATGATCGTGATTCTCTGAAATAAAGAAGAAATAGTGGCGAGTTACGGTATCTATTGTGGCCATCATTGGTCACGTGACATGAAAGTTTAGGGCGCGCAATTTAAAACGCGTAAAGTAATCAGTAAAGTGTTCATTATTATTTACATTAAAAATGTCATTACTAACGTAATTAACATACTCATTTGTTTATTGCGTACACAGTACAATTGTTACACTGTAATTAACATCAATTATTTAGTCCATCATTGGTTACGTGACACGAGAGGTTATGGCGCGCAATTTAAAACGCGTAAAGTAATCAGTAAAGTGTTCATTATTATTTACATTAAAAATGTCATTATTAACGTAATTAACATACTCATTTGTTTATTGTGTACACAGTACAATTGTTACACTGTAATTAACATCAATTATTTAGTCCATCATTGGTTACGTGACACGAGAGGTTATGGCGCGCAATTTGAAACGCGTAAAGTAATCAGTAAACTGTTCATTATTATTTACATTAAAAATGTCATTATTAACGTAATTAACATACTCATTTGTTTATTGTGTACACAGTACAATTGTTACACTGTAATTAACATCAATTATTTAGTCCATCATTGGTTACGTGACACGAGAGGTTATGGCGCGCAATTTAAAACGCGTAAAGTAATCAGTAAACTGTTCATTATTATTTACATTAAAAATGTCATTATTAACGTAATTAACATACTCATTTGCTTATTGTGGACACAGTACACTTGCTACACTGTAATTAACACCAATTACTTAGTCCATCATTGGTTACGTGACACGAAACATTATGGCGCGCAATTCGAAAAGTGTAAACTGATCAATAAATTGTTCTTTATCATTCCACTTAAAAATATTATAATTAATATAATTTATATACCAGTTCTTTTACTGTGTACACACTATACTTGTTACACTAATTAATAAAAATTACTAATCTACCTAAAACGATAAAAATATCAAAATAACGATGGTTGTACAATTTTTTTTATACAAAAGTTTCTATGCAGCAGCTGTTTTTGCGAACGTATTCATTTCACGTATTGAATTTTATTAATTAATTACTTGTGACTCGGATGAACCAAATATTGTTGTTCGTTGATTGTTCGAGAGGACAACATATTTTCTCAATAAAATTCTGTTATTATTTCATGCACGCGAAATTAATATTTGCTATAACAACCGGTTCAGCAAAATGAAATGGTGTCGTCCTATTCATGCATTTCACGCTTAAACAACAACAAAAGCGTGCTTTAATTGCAAACTGGAGGTACGTATACATATACCGGTGAGGTTGCGTATACAATTTATAGGAGATGCTGACTGAGGAATAGTTTTTAGTGGGAGACGAGGTGGGAGAAGTGAGTGTTTTGTACTTTCTTAAATTTTTAGGTTGGGCAATTTATAGGGAGTTCAGTTCTTAAATTTTTAGGTTCTTGGGGTTTTATGGTTGTGGATTCTCAAGTTTATATATTTCTAAATTTCCAAATCTCAAAAGCTTTACATCTCAAAATTTTTGGAAACTCAAAAGTATAAAACTTCAAATGGCCAAAGCTCCAAGTTTTGAAACTATAAGACCTTACGTCTCCAAATTTCCAAATTTCGTAATTCCCAAATTAACAAATTCCCAAATTCCTAAATTCCCAAATTCCCAAATTCCCAAATCTCCAAATACCCAAATCTCTGAATTCCCATATCTTTAAATCTCCAAATCTCCAAATTTCCAAACTTCCAAATTCCCAAACTTCCAAATTCCCATATCTCTAAATCTTCAAATCTCCAAATTTCCAAACCTCCAAATTCCCAAATCTCCAAATTCCCATATCTCTAAATCTCCAAATCTCCAAATTTCCAAACCTCCAAATTCCCAAATCTCCAAATCCCCAAATCTCCAAATTCCCAAATTTCTAAATCCCCAAATCTCCAAATCTCCAAATCTCCAAATCTCCAAATTCCCAAATCTCTAAAATCCCCAAATCTCCAAATTACCAAATTTCTAAATCCCTAAATATCCAAATCTCTAAATCTCTAAATCGCCAAATCTCCAAATTCCCAAATTCCGAAATTCCCAAATCTCTAAATCTCAAAATCTCCAAATTCCCAAATCTCTAAATTCCCAAATCTCCAATGTCCCAAATCTCCAAATTCCCAAATATCTAAATCCCCAAATCTCCAAATCTCCAAATCTTCAAATCTCCAAATCTCCAAATCCCCAAATCTCTTATGTCCCAAATCTCCAACTTCCCAAATTTCTAAATCCCCAAATCTCCAATGTCCCAAATCTCCAAATCCCCAAATCTCCAAATCTCCAAATCTCCATACCTCCAAATCCTCAAATCTTCAAATCCCCAAATCCCCAAATCCCAAAACCGACAAATCCCCCAACCTCCCCAAAATCCGCGAATATCCCCAAATTCCCAAATCAGTTCGTATCCTTAAATAAATAATTACACACACTCGCAACGGTAGTTTCGTCGGTAATTTTCGTCGATCGTATTTCGGGATTAGAGCGCTAGCGAGCGGTCGTTAGGTTCGCCAGTGTGCATAGTCCTCGTTCGACATTACGAGATAATTAAAATCGAATTTCAGTCGGCCTGGGTTGTACACGCAGTCGAGCATGATTATCGAAATTGGCCAAGTTCGTTCTAGCTTAGGCGCATCTCTGAATGCCCGTGGAATTATGTGTCAAAATTTATTGGCAAACCGAAATCCATGAATCCCGCCATTTTCTATCCCCTCGCAGACGTACGACACGAACAGTAACGTTCAAAATGGATGTTTCACTCTGTACATTAATATTTTGTTAATTACTCGATTTGTGTTTCAGAAATCTCGCAGTTTCTGTCACTGGTGACATTTTTTTTTACTGTTTTATGCTTAATTGAGGATATTTGACAATAAATCGTGTGTGGTCGATTTGCAAAGTTGTTCGAGAAGATATATATTTCTGTGTTGTTCATTTATTTTTGATGCATGTATTATTACTCAATTTATTAGTTTTGGATTTGTTTAATCAATTCTCAAGTTTTCTTCTTACTATTTTGCAAAATACTAAATCTATAATTTCTACATACTTAACTTTTCAAATTTCAATCTTCTAATATTGCAAATTTCTAAATTCCCAATTTCTCAAATTTCACTCTTCTTATATTACAAATTCCTAAATCTATAATTTCCACATTCTCAGCTCTTCAAATTTCCCTCTTCTTATATTACCAATTTCTAAATCCTCAATTTTTCCAATTTCCCTCTTCTTATATTGCAAAATCCTAAATCTATAATTTCCACATACCCCAGTTTTCAAATTTCCCTCTTCTTATATTGCCAATTTCTAAATCCTCACTTTTCCAAATTTCCCTCTTATTATATTGCAAATTTTTAAATCCACAATTTCTAAAATTTCATTCTTCTTATATTGCAAATTCCTAAATCTATAATTTGCACATCCTCAGCTTTTCAAATTTTCCTCTTGCTATATTGCAAATTTCTAAACTTCCAATTTCTACATCCCCAACTTCTCAAATTTTCCTCTTGCTATATTGCAAATTTCTAAACTTCCAATTTCTACATCCCCAACTTCTCAAATTTTCCTCTTGCTATATTGCAAATTCCTAAATCACCAATTTCTACATTCCCTAAATTTTAAACTTCCCTCTTGCTATATTGCAAATTCCTAAATCTCCAATTTCCACATCCCCAACTTCTCAAATTTCCCTTTTGCTATATTGCAAATTCCTAAATCACCAATTCCTACATTCCCTAAATCTTAAACTTCCCTCGTGCTATATTGCAAATTCCTAAATCACCAATTTCTACATTCCCTAAATTTTAAACTTCCCTCTTGCTATATTGCAAATTCCTAAATCTCCAATTTCCACATCCCCAACTTCTCAAATTTCCCTTTTGCTATATTGCAAATTCCTAAATCACCAATTCCTACATTCCCTAAATCTTAAACTTCCCTCTTGCTATATTGCAAATTCCTAAATCTCCAATTTCCACATCCCCAACTTCTCAAATTTCCCTTTTGCTATATTGCAAATTCCTAAATCACCAATTCCTACATTCCCTAAATCTTAAACTTCCCTCGTGCTATATTGCAAATTCCTAAATCACCAATTTCTACATTCCCTAAATTTTAAACTTCCCTCTTGCTATATTGCAAATTCCTAAATCTCCAATTTCCACATCCCCAACTTCTCAAATTTCCCTTTTGCTATATTGCAAATTCCTAAATCACCAATTCCTACATTCCCTAAATCTTAAACTTCCCTCGTGCTATATTGCAAATTCCTAAATATCCAATTTCTACATCCCCAACTTCTCAAATTTACCTCTTCTTATATTGCAAATTCCTAAATCCCCAATTCCCACCTTCCTAAACTCTCAAATTCCTCTCTTCTTATATTGCAAATTCCTAAATCCCCAATTCCCATATCCTCAAACTCTCTTGCTATATTGCATATTTCAAAATTCCTACATCCCTAAACTCTTAAATTCCCCTCTTGCTATATTGCAAATTCCTAAATCTCCAATTTCTACATCCCCAAACTCTCAAATTCCCCACTTGCTATATTGCAATTTCCTAAATTCCCCATTCCCACATCCCCAAACTCTCAAATTCCCCTCTTGCTATATTGCAATTTCCTAAATCTCCAATTTCCACATCCCCAACTTCTCAAATTTCCCTTTTGCTATATTGCAAATTCCTAAATCACCAATTCCTACATTCCCTAAATCTTAAACTTCCCTCGTGCTATATTGCAAATTCCTAAATCACCAATTTCTACATTCCCTAAATTTTAAACTTCCCTCTTGCTATATTGCAAATTCCTAAATCTCCAATTTCCACATCCCCAACTTCTCAAATTTCCCTTTTGCTATATTGCAAATTCCTAAATCACCAATTCCTACATTCCCTAAATCTTAAACTTCCCTCTTGCTATATTGCAAATTCCTAAATCTCCAATTTCCACATCCCCAACTTCTCAAATTTCCCTTTTGCTATATTGCAAATTCCTAAATCACCAATTCCTACATTCCCTAAATCTTAAACTTCCCTCGTGCTATATTGCAAATTCCTAAATCACCAATTTCTACATTCCCTAAATTTTAAACTTCCCTCTTGCTATATTGCAAATTCCTAAATCTCCAATTTCCACATCCCCAACTTCTCAAATTTCCCTTTTGCTATATTGCAAATTCCTAAATCACCAATTCCTACATTCCCTAAATCTTAAACTTCCCTCGTGCTATATTGCAAATTCCTAAATATCCAATTTCTACATCCCCAACTTCTCAAATTTACCTCTTCTTATATTGCAAATTCCTAAATCCCCAATTCCCACCTTCCTAAACTCTCAAATTCCTCTCTTCTTATATTGCAAATTCCTAAATCCCCAATTCCCATATCCTCAAACTCTCTTGCTATATTGCATATTTCAAAATTCCTACATCCCTAAACTCTTAAATTCCCCTCTTGCTATATTGCAAATTCCTAAATCTCCAATTTCTACATCCCCAAACTCTCAAATTCCCCACTTGCTATATTGCAATTTCCTAAATTCCCCATTCCCACATCCCCAAACTCTCAAATTCCCCTCTTGCTATATTGCAATTTCCTAAATCTCCAATTTCCACATCCCCAAACTCTTAAATTCCCCTCTTCCTATATTGGCAATTGCTATATACCGAATTCCCAAACTGTCAGACTCCCCTCTTTCTATATAACAAATTTCTAATTTCCAATTCCTACACCCCCAAGTCCCACATTTTCATAATTATTAAACTTAACAGTACTCGCACGCGTCCCGTAAGTTGGCGCGCGACCTAGCACGTGCACACAGCTCCCACACGCCAACTTACCAGGCACAGTCCGCAATTAGCGAGCGGCAAAAGACCAATTTACAAATTTTCCGCGCGCAGCCACGCGTGATCCGCGTACCCACCGCGTTTTATCATATTTTTCTGTTTTTTAATAACACTCATTCCATGGGAATAACATCGTCAGTCTTTTTTGCTGAAAAGAGTGGAGAGCAGGAAAAGCAGTCGGGGTTGTTGCCCGGAAAAGTTTCGCAACAACGTTGAATGGGTGTTGGGCGCATTGTTATTCGGCTAACCCTGTCGCAACTTTCCATCCTGCCGCTAACGAAAGGCTTGAGAGAAGAAAGGGTTGGTATGGAAAAAAAAGGTGGAGAACGCGGTGAAAAAAAAAGGAGGCACGAAGAAGAGAAACGAAGGGAGCAAGGAAGATAGATTTGTTCGGGCTTGTTCGACCATGATGATTTGAAACGCTCGCGAGTTCCATGCGCAATGCCCGATCGATATAGCAGTTCTCCACGCGACACCGGATGCGATCCCTGTTATCATCGTCGGCGTTCTACCCTGTCTCGTCTTTTGCCCTTTTCAACCCTCTTGTTGTTGCTGTTCTTCGGAGATAACACCGCCCATGATTTTCTGGTGTCGCTGAAAATAATCTGTCGGGACGATCAATCGTTCGCACGCTACGAATGCAACGGTTGGCGACTGACAAGATGGCAGTTGCCTCTGATCGGATATAACGAATTGGATTTTTTCGTTGTTTCGGGGATTTCGAGGGAACAGGGAAATATATGTTGGATAGGATTTTTTGGTGATTTGTGGAGGTTTATAGGTTTTGGGTTATAGGGAATTTGATCTAGATAATTTTTGAATTTCGAAAAATGGAAGACTGGAACATGAAAATTGATGAACATGTAATATTGAATATGTGCTTAGGGAATTTTTAAATTTAACCATATGACTGGGGAATTTTTTAGTTTACTAAAAAATGTGATCTAGGGAATTTTTATATATTCAAACTGGGTAATTTTTGAATTTCGAAAAATGAAACAATGGAACATGAAAATTGATGAACATGTAATATTGAATATGTGCGTAGGGAATTTTGAAATTTAACCATATGACTGGGGAATTTTTTAGTTTACCTAATGTGATCTAGGGAATTTTTATATATTCAAACTAGGTAATTTTTGAATTTCAAAAAATGAAACAATGGAACATGAAAATTGACAAACATGCAATATTGGATATATGCCTAGGCAATTTTGAAATTTACTCATACAAGAAGTAGGGAATTTTTTAATTTACCTAATGTGATCTAGGGAATTTTTACATATTCGAACTAGGTAATATTTGAGTTTCGAAAAATGAAACAATGAAACATGAAAATTGACAAACATGAAACATTGAATATATTCCTAGGGAATTTTGAAATTTACTCATACAAGAAGTAGGGAATTTTTTAATTTACCTAATGTGATCTAGGGAATTTTTATATATTCGAACTAGGTAATTTTTGAGTTTCGAAAAATGAAACAATGTAACATGAAAATTGATGAACATGTAATATTGAATATATTCCTAGGGAATTTTGAAATTTAATCATACGAGAACTAGGGAATTTTTTAATTTACCTAATGTGATCTAGGGATTTTTTACATATTCGAACTAGGAAATTTTTTAATTTCGAAGAATTAAATAATGGAACATGAAAATTGACAAATATACAATATTGAGTGTATCCCTAGGGAATTTCGAAATTTTGCCATATGAGAACTAGGGAATTTTTGGCTTACCTAATGTGATATAAGGAGTTTTTATATATTCGAACTAGGTAATTTTTGAGTTTCGAAAAATGAAACAATGAAACATGAAAATTGACAAACATGAAACATTGAATATATTCCTAGGGAATTTTGAAATTTATTCATACAAGAAGTAGGGAATTTTTTAATTTACCTAATGTGATCTAGGGAATTTTTTAATTTACCTAATGTGATCTAGGGAATTTTTATATATTCAAACTGGGTAATTTTTGAATTTCGAAAAATGAAACAATCAAACATGAAAATTGACAAACATGAAACATTGAATATATTCCTAGGGAATTTTGAAATTTATCGATATGACTGGGGAATTTTTCAATTTCCCTAATATAATCTAGGGAATTTTTATATATTCAAACTAGGTAATTTTTGAATTTCGAAAAATGAAGCAATGGAACATGAAAATTGACAAAAATACAATACAAAAAAATGTGAAAATTAAAAACTATTGTAATCAGAGAAAATTTATAAAATTAAGATTGCAGGATGGTGTAACACGCCGTAGGGAATAACCGGCAAAGTTAATTTCCGTAAGATTCTAATTCGTTAAAGAACGAATGACCGAAGTAGAGAGAAATCCGATTTCCATATCTCGAATTGTTCCAACAATTTATTTTCGAAGTCCAATCTTGCTGCACTCGATTATCATTCATAACGGCGAAACGGGCCAGGAGAATTAAAGCGAAATGAAACTCGGAAGGAGGACGAAAGATGCGGGGTACAATTTAAAAGTTCAATAAAATCGTAAACAACGGGTAAGGCGAGGTAAAATAATTTGCTCGGCAACGCGAAAAAAGTGACAGTGGACGGAAATATACCGGGCAAACGGACAGAAAAACGTGGAAAATACGTGAATAAATATTTTCAACCTGGTGTTTGTGAATTATGGAAGGAAAATATATTCGTTCGTAAATATTTTCGCTTCCCGGGCATAACAAAGTGTTTTATTGAGATCGGACGGATTTATATTTTTCTAACTTTTTTAGTTCACAATTTTATCATTTTTTGGTTTTTAAAATTTCAAATTTTTAAACTCTGAAATTCTGGAATTTTATGGTAAGTGATATTCAGATAAATTTTTAAATCTCTACGTTCTTTAATTGCTAAAACCGTGAATTTCGATATTTTTCCACTCGCAAATTCCAAGCTACCTAAATCCCCAAATTCTGAAATTATTAAAATACCAAAGTTCTGTTTCCATTTATTTCACAGAAGGAGGACATTATTTTTAAATCCCTCAACGTTTAAATGGGAGAGAAAACAGAGAGTCCGATATCTGGGACATCTTTTATTCAAAGCTGAGGCAACCAATCGATCTGGGTTAAGTTTAATTGGTACGCTGATCAATTAAAAAGCAGTTGATTGCTGATTAATAATGTATATATAAATATGTGGATTGCACGACATGCATCGGTATCAAAGCATCCTTAAATTGAGAATGAAGCTCCAGCGAATGGAACGTGCAGATGTTATTTGTTATAATAATGGACTTTTTATGAGGCGAATTCTTCGCGAGAATTTGCAGGAATTCAATGTTTTATCATTTCATAATAAATATGGAATATTAAATTCTTTATGATCGCATTTTACATTCGCGAATTAAACGTTTTATAACTGTTATTTTATATTTAAAAGATACAATTGTTTGAAGAGTTAAATGGTTTTTAACTTTATTTTGTATTTGAAATTAGTTTAATTTTTATTATTGTTAATGGAGCACATTTTGACTTACCTCATTGAGGTTATGTGAAGAGAATGAACCTCCATTTTGTTTTGTAGTCCAGTTGTTTGATATTGCGTCCGCCTGCAAGGAATGAAAATATAATTAATATTGAAGGGTGTACTGTTTCTTGGAGTCGAGGGTGAAATTAGGTTGGTATATCAAGTATGGTAGATACAAAATGGCGCGTCAGATAGATTAAAATCAAGCTTGAGAAGGAAAGATGCTGCATATTGATGTCAGCCTATTAACTAACGCGTGAGGTCAAAGTATAAAAGCTATAGACTTCTTAGGATATCTAGTTCCCATGGTCCCAGAGTCTCCACTGTTTTAGACGCCCAGATTCCCTATATATCACTAGTTTCGCTCTCCAACGCTGAATTGCCACGCATCGAATACCTACGCGACGAATTACCACGCGACGAATTATTACGTGTCGAATTACCATCGCATCGAATTACCACGCGTGGAATTACTACGCGTCGAATCACCATCGCGTCGAATTACCACGCGTGGAATTACTACGCGTGGAATTACCACGCATCGAGTTACCATCGCGTCGAATTACCACGCGTCGAATTACCACGCGTGGAATTACCACGCATCGAATTACCATCGCATCGAATTACCATCGTGTCGAATTACCACGCGTCGAATTACCATCGCGTGGAATTGCCACGCGTGGAACTACCACGTGTGGAATTACTACGCGTCGAATCACCATCGTGTCGAATTACCACGCGTGGAATTACTACGCGTGGAATTACCACGCATCGAGTTACCATCGCGTCAAATTACCATCGCGTTGAATTACCACGCGTCGAATTACCATCACGTCGAAGTACCACGCGTCGAATTACCACGCGTGGAATTACTACGCGTCGAATCACCATCGCGTCGAATTACCACGCGTGGAATTACTACGCGTGGAATTACCACGCATCGAGTTACCATCGCGTCGAATTACCACGCGTCGAATTACCATCACGTCGAAGTACCACGCGTTGAATTACCACGCGTGGAATTACTACGCGTGGAATTACCACGCATCGAGTTACCATCGCGTCAAATTACCATCGCGTTGAATTACCACGCGTCGAATTACCACGCGTCGAATTACCATCACGTCGAAGTACCACGCGTCGAATTACCATCACGTCGAAGTACCACGCGTCGAATTACCACGCGTGGAATTACTACGCGTCGAATCACCATCGCGTCGAATTACCACGCGTGGAATTACTACGCGTGGAATTACCACGCATCGAGTTACCATCGCGTCGAATTACCACGCGTCGAATTACCATCACGTCGAAGTACCACGCGTTGAATTACCACGCGTGGAATTACTACGCGTGGAATTACCACGCATCGAGTTACCATCGCGTCAAATTACCATCGCGTTGAATTACCACGCGTCGAATTACCACGCGTCGAATTACCATCACGTCGAAGTACCACGCGTCGAATTACCATCACGTCGAAGTACCACGCGTCGAATTACCACGCGTGGAATTACTACGCGTCGAATCACCATCGCGTCGAATTACCACGCGTGGAATTACTACGCGTGGAATTACCACGCATCGAGTTACCATCGCGTCGAATTACCACGCGTCGAATTACCATCACGTCGAAGTACCACGCGTTGAATTACCACGCGTGGAATTACTACGCGTCGAATTACAATCGCGTCGAATTACCACGCGTGAAATAACCACGCGTCGAATTACCATCGCGTGGAATTGCCACGCGTCGAATTACCACGCGTCGAATTACCACGCGTTGAATCACTCTGAGTCGAATAATGACGCTTAAAATTACTATCCGTCACATCACCACATATTAAATTACCACTGGTGTCCCTAGGACCCACATCTCCACATTCAATATTCCCTGCAAACTATAGCTTACGATACCCAGTTCCCAAGGTCCTAAGAAAGTTATGAAAGACGTGCAGTTTGAAGCGACCTGTAGGTTTGTTAGAGTTCTTAGGATAATTAGCTTTAGTATCTTAATTGTAGGATATCTGGAGTTCCCATGGTACTCAGAGTCTCATTTGTAGTCATTCCTCCATTTTGTTTCTTACTAAATTCTCTCTTTTTGGTCTAATTGATATGAGGCGATATACCGAAAAAGGCGTCCATTATTTAATTTTGATAATAGCTGTAAACAGCTAGCTCATGCGCCAACTACTGCGCCAAATATCGTTAAGTGGTTCATAAATATTCTCAATACAAAATATCAGGTTACAGGTAATATTACATATTACATTCATATTATATTATATTGTATAACATTACGTTCAGTGTCAGCCATTTTGTATGAAGAACGTCAAGAAGTTATCATCAAGCCTCAAAATTAAAATTTATATGTTAAAAGTTGTTGCGATACGTTTCTGCGATGCATCCACACGATACTTCTTTACTTCAAAATCCCCTTGATACACATAATAATAGCCCATTATATCAGTATAATAATTCTACAATACTTGAACAGGTAGGGCATCCAATTTCATATCGTATGCGCCGCGTCATTATAAGGATTAACTTCAGCACGTTTTATAGACGATTCTACAGTAGCGGAAATGTAAAACGAACATAAGCAGCCCAAAGTGTCTAGTATGCAGATTAAACCAGTTAGCGGGTTAATTTGAATATTCAGTTTGCACGGTTTCATTTAATTTTACATTCGCATGTCAAGCTTTAAATTAATAAAATTTTACAGACTGCGTATGTACATGTTTCAATTAGATCCGGTGATACTTTGTTTCAAACACTTTGCAGGTTCTCTAACTTCCAAAGTTTTACATTACTGAGATTATTGAATTCATGAATCTTTATAGTTTATAGATTTTTTAATTTGGTAGGTTCTCAAGTTTAATTTTCCTAGTTTCTATGACTACAATTTAGAAATTTTCTAGTGTTCATATTTCTAAATTCTTAAACTTCCTTACTGTCACACAAACGTGTCCGTAACTCTTAAAACCCTATTTTCTGAAATCCCCACGTCCCCAAATTCCCTGCTGAAATATTCAACCCCTAAAATTTTCGTCGCAAGTTTCATAATTCCCCAAAACAGCAATAAGAGGTAAGAAAGCGTCGATCCAAGGGGCGCAGTAAATCAGTATGAAACTCCCGAAAATCCGAGCAATCCACTATTTCCCGGACTGCATCGCGGCAGATAATCAAGCTGATTGTCGCTAAGAGAATTTCGGTGCGAGAGTCGGTCGTTCCCGGAAACTTTCGTCGATGGTAAAGTTTCCCCCGGAACGGCTTCATCGTCGCGTCTGCTAGGAAAACGGCACGGCACGTGAACGGGCGAGAGCTTTCAAGTATCCGTGAAAAGTCCTGGAAGAAACAGCTGTATGGAATCGTTGGCCGAAGTCGAAGCAAACCATAAGAAAGCTGAGAGGTGACGTTCCTGGCACGGAACGTACCGGGGGTTGAAAGAAGAGCACGAAGTGTCGGGGAAAGCATTTCCAAGTCCTCGAGAAAATTCGTTATCGAGAATTGAAAAGTTCAAGGAAAAACGTGCTCACGTAGCTAAATGAAGTGGGTACGGGCTAATGCATGCCAAATGGGGTGGCCACCCCCTCTCTGAGGGCCAGCGAACCTCCGAAACTGAAATGGAAATGGGAACTTTCCACGAAGCCAGGGTGGAGAACCGTGAAATCAAGTGGAGACGTTTCTCGTGTCCTCGGAAAACTTTCTGCGATCCGATATTTCGTGAACGGAGTCGCTAAAATTCTTGGATATGCACTCGTTAATTATTTACGTTCTTTTATGGACAAACATTCACTGTGCTCTGCTATTTAGCGGATGTTCTTGCAAGATTTTGAGGTTAATCGAAAATTTGAGGCTTATGTTTCCTTTCTGTTTCTCCCTTGTTTTTAATGAGACGATGCTGTGCTTATGTAGGGAGGTTCTTCGAAGGATTCTCAGTAAAAAAGTATGGGGGTAGTATGTCGAAAAAACGAAGGAATTGCGAGATATTTTAATAAATAGCTCCACTGTTGGGTACAGTAGGTCTCAATATATTGGTACCACGGATCAAGCTTGTAATTCGAGATTAGTAACCTAACTTCTATAATGTTGTACATAGTGGTACTTGTGAGATTTTTGTATGGAATGGAGCCAACGAAGTCGATTGACAAAGGAAAGAATTAAAAATCGGTTTCTTGAAGCATGAAATCGTACGACTTCGACCAACGGATATTTATGAGCAGAAGTTCTTGGCAAACGGTTTCCAATATTCCTCCACGTTCGTGCATGTCCAGATAGTCTCCGAAAACTACCTAACCTTAGGGATATGCTTGCAATTAATTTATTACGAGTTTTTTGTTATTAAGTTATTACGAGGGTTTTAGTATTGATTTATTAGAAGTATTTTTACGGTTTTGTTACAAGTTTTAAGTAATTAATTTATTAGAAGTATTTTTACAGTTAATTTGTTACAAGTTTTAAGTAATTAATTTATTAGAAGTATTTTTACAGTTAATTTGTTACAAGTTTTAAGTAATTAATTTATTAGAAGTATTTTTACAGTTAATTTGTTACAAGTTTTAAGTCATTAATTTATTACAAGTATTTTTACAGTTAATTTGTTAAAAGTTTTTAGTAATTAATTTGTAACAAGTTTTAAGTAATTAATTTATTACAAGTTTGTAGTAATTAATTTGTTACAAGTTTTCTACAATTAATTTTTCACAAGTTTTCACTTAACTTTCATGCTTAACCTCGTTTTTTTATAACTATTGCTTGCGGTTCACAGCCGCCATTTTGTGACACCACACGACACGCCAAAATGGCGCGTAATTTGAATTCGGTCTCACCATTATTCATTCAAAATTATTAAATCTTCAAGTACAAATGAACAAAAAGAATATTTTTCGAATGGTTCCATAAAAATGTAATTACTAGTTAAAACAACCAGCTTCAAACTTCTTATTTTATATTAAAAATATTGTGTCAAATTGTGTCACATTTCATTCACATAAAAAATGCTTTCACACAATGTATAAGCTAATTTATTTTATACAAATAATTATGCAACTGCTTTTATACAAAAATTAATTTATTATACATGCTGTCACATTTTGTTCATATAAAGAAAAATTTTATACAATGTATAATTTATTTTATACAAATAATTATACAATTGCTTTTATACAAAAATTAATTTATTATTATATGCTGTCACATTTTGTATATATAAAGAAAGATTTCATACAATGTATAATTTATTTTATACAAATAATTGTACAAATAATTACAATCAATAATTGTAATTGATTTTATGCAAAAGTTAATTTATTATACATACTGTCACATTTTGTTCATATAAAGAAAAATTTCATACAATGTATAATATATTTTATACAAATAATTATGCAACAACTGCTTTTGTGCAAAAGTTAATTTATGATACATGCTGTCACATTTTGTTCATGCAATGTATAATTTATTTTATACAAGTAATTATAAAATTGTACACGCGTAAAAGTTAATTTATTATGCATGGTATTTGCTCAGAAGTTTCTCCATTAAACATTTAAAATGAAGCACGCCATATTAAGAGCATACATGAACAAAATTTGCGCGGCATCCGAAATACGCCATTTTGCGACTCGTCGCTTTGAGCGTTCATTTGTTCTCCATTTCAGTATCGTTAATGACCCCCTTTTGCACCCTTTCCAAAGGCACGTCCTTTTTCTCATCCGAGGACAAAAGCGATCGAGTATCGTTGGAAGTTTGTGCTTCCTGTTTCCTCCGCGTTTCGAATGTAAAACCGTCGCGACTTTCCTTTTCTTTGTACGAATCCAAGTGGTAATCAAAAGGAATCGATTACGGTTCCGCCATGATTATTTCCTTCCGTTCTTTCTGTCCATCTCTGTTATTATTTCGAGGCAACATACCATTTCTCCGTGTACGTACGTGCGCATCTTTGTGAAAAAAAAGAGAACAAAGGATACGATCACTTTTCACGCTCGCCTTTCCGGTTGGTTACAGTTTCTTTGAAATGATGATCGCTGGCTTGAATATAACATGAACAGCCATGGCGCGAAACATCTTCGTTTATGTCTTGTTGGACAGTGCCGCGCAGCTACCGTTAATAACAACGACGAATAAATTACTCTTTAGAAGCTATGAAACTACACGCTCGAGAGCTTGATGGATCTGCTACGTTTACGTTAAAAGTTTGACTGCTTTTAAGCGCTTTTGAGAAATATGCTTAAATTTTAACCGACGGATTTTTAGGCGGAGTCTGCAATGGCGCAGGACGTATACGTCATTTGTGAAACTTGATTTATTTTATACGGGGATTTAGAGATACAGGTATTTAAGTATACGAGAATTTAGAAACACGCAGCGCAGTGAAATACTGAAAAGCGCCAAAAAGAATAATTATTAAAAATTCATTAATCAAAGTTCCAATTACGAAACGGTATTATTTTAAATTGATATTCATGGAAGTCGTTAAACCCACGCCACGATTAACAGGGCAGTTTCTTATCAACAGGGATAATGACATTCCATAATTAAAGCGGCCGGCAGATAGAAAGATGGCGGCGGAGCGAACGAGTGGAAAGTAAAGAAAGATCTTTCAAATCGTTTCCGTCGAAACGAGTGTCGAACGTAATCATAGCACAGACGTTCCCCTATTGAACGTATCTCGAAAGAAGCTCGGTTTCTACGTTTTCAGACAGAGGAGTGGACAAACCGTCGACCGAGTCAATTTACGACGTTTACGGAAACGAGATCCGGTGAATCGAAGCTGTATGTGGTCCAATAGCTCGGAAGATCCTCCAGGACAACTCTATCGATTCGGTTTAACGCAAAGAAAACGAACGGGAATGTAAATCGGCCTTTATATACAGTAGACCCACGGTATATTGCCACGGGGCTTGCGAGAATAGAGTTCTTGCAAGTGGCAATCTGGAGGACGCCTTTCGGAGTGCTTTAGAGGAATCTCGCCTTGCAACGCTCGTTTGGACATTTTAGGGGTTAGCTGTTTGGGGATTTCATTATGTTTTTATTGTACTTCTTGTGGGGAACAGGGTAATTAGGTTGCTGTAATGGTAATAGGAAATTTGGGGAATTTTCAATGAAGTTTTGTGTTATATAGGATGACATTTGAGAGGACTTGTGAGGCAGAGGTTGATAACTAAGGGGAGCCTTTAGAATCTTAAAAAATTACACAATTTTTTTTTCTATACAATGTTAGTGTAACATCTTGAAAATATTGTCTCAAAATTTTTGTAATTTATACTTTTATTTATTTGTAGCTGTTATTAGTAATAATGTTAGACGAATAGAAGTCGAGCGTCGTGCTTCTAACGTATGCACCGTATGTGACGCCACTGCGTCCACAAGATGGCCGCGCGCCGCCATTTTGTCACTGCGTCTCGCAACTCTCTTTTGGGCCCACTTTTTGATCCTTATGCACCAGCATCACATATTATTTTTACAGTAATCGACACTAATTCAGTAGTCGACTATTACAAGCAAAAAGGCTATATTATATTATTAATTCCAAAAATGATTTAACTCTGCAGTTTCATTCGTGGTACACAAGAAATCTGTGCTTTAGAAGATCTAAGTTAGAGCAGTTTCTTTGGGTCCAAGTGTCCTAAACATGTTAATGAGTGTCCTCATTAATTGAAGACATTGTATGGCGTCTTAAGAAGGACAATACCTTTAGAATCTTAAAAAATTACAAAATTTTTTTCTATAACATGTTAGTGTATCTTAAAAATATTGTCTCAAAATTTTAAAGTGAAATACGAAGCCTTTTGAAGTTATGGCCGATTAGCGCCGCGGGTATACACGCGTTCCAAATCTCCAAATCTCAAAATCTCAATATCCCTAAATTCCAAAACCTCTAAGTCCCCAAATCCTAAGTCCTCCAACTTCCATCTCCCAAATCCACAAACCTCCCATAAATCCTCCAAGACGAATGATTGGCAGTCCCATTCCCCGTAAACCATAAATGCCCAAAGAAGGTCAGATCTCTCGTTGACCACGATGACAAAATGGAGAACGTAGAGCGCTGTTTCTCGTCCGTTAAGTTTCGCTGCCTAGAACGGCTCGAGTGGGTGTCGCGCACACTTCAGGGCTCGTACCCGTCGAGAAATAAGGAAAACAAAAGAGAAAAACGCGCTGAAGCGGTTTTCCCGGCGCGACTGAAAGCGTAAGATCTCGGCGAAGGAGATTTAATTTAAATCGCTTCTTTGTCCGATTCAAAGCGTTCGCACGTTTCTTTCTTTTTTACGAGTCGCAAACAAGTCTGGCCACGGATAAATTTCATACGATTATTTAATTCCGTCGAGCGCGTTTCGAAATTTCGAAATTAAAATTCTCGTAATACCACGTCGAGACTTTCACTCGTTTCTGTACACGCTCGTTATTGTTCGGCGAAATTACTGCTTCTTTTTTTCTCGCATCAGGCCATCCGTAAATAATTTCGACTCCGTATTTCCCTGTTCTGTTCCTCCCCACGGCTTTCATTTAAGTTAATTGATGTATTATATGCACCGACTGAAAACTGCCTGGGTGATTTATGATTCTTATTATATTGTTCCTTTTTAACGCTGAGATGAAAACGTCCTGCGAGTTTCTGGGGTAATGGCCTCCCTATTATAGGCTGCTCCACAAAGAATCTCAATATTATAATAGAGGAAACCAATGATATTTTTATGGAACAGATACTTTTTAAATAAATCAATTCAAGAATTATACTTTTGTATGGTAAGAGTATCGTAAAATGGCGGGAAGACGAAGATTAATGTCGTGTTTGGAAATGTGCGGTGTGAGGCTGTCCGCCATTTTGTGACGCTCGCGGTAGACTCACAAAATGGCGCCGAAAGCGTTTCTACATCAGTTCATCTACAAACTATTATGAAACAATTATTGTATGCTGAAATAATTGTGTAACGGTGCAATAGAACAGTGGAAATAGTTGAATAGCACATAGTTAGGTTAGGTTAGGACTTGCAAAATGAAGCAGAAAAATAATAGTCAATATAATACTGTGGAATAATTTTACAGTATTATAGTAATAAAGTAAACTGCTAAAACAATGGAAATAAAATTATACAATAATAATATTATATACATTTTTCCAAAAATGCTGTTCTTAAATTTGTGGGTCCCAAACCTTGCAGGTCCCAAAATACCTAAGTCTCAAAATTTCAATATCACCAAATTCCTATGTCCCCTATGTGGAAATTTGATAATTGGGAAATGAGAAAATTGGAAAAATTGGAAATTGGGAAAATTAAAAATTGGAAAAGTTGAAAATTGGGAAAATTGAAAATTGGAAAAGTTGCAAATTGGAAAAATTCGAAATTGGGAAAACTGAAAATTGGAAAAGTTGCAAATTGGGAAAATTGAAAGTTGGAATAATTGGAAATAGGAAAAGTTGCAAATTATGAAATTGAAAATTGGAAAACCTACAAATTGGAAAAATTGAAAATTGAAAAATTGCAAACTGTGCAAATACAAAATTGGAAAACCTACAAATTGGAAAAATAGAAAATTGGAAAACTTGCAAATCAGGAAAATTACTAGTGGAAAATTATGAGAACTGCTAAACATAGAAACTCGAATATCCCCAAACTAATCAATCTAAAACCCGCTTATAATATGAAATTCCCAAACTGCCATAATTAAGCCGTAAACAACGCGCGCACAATAAAAGAAGCGCCGATCCAATCAGAATTATTAATTACATACCCCGGCTACTTCGTTACTCACAATAAAAGTTTGCAGGCTATTAATAAAGGAAAGAGGATGAAAATTGCGGAACTCCGAGTAAACTCCACGGTTCGACTTCATTTCGATGAAACATGCATTTCGTGAGTACAACTTTCTGTTAATCCAACAAACGATACAGGGTTGGAACTTCTTTCCGTTAGCCGGTAGTTCAAACAATACCGCAGGACAGAAAGAAACTTGGTACCGGTAGTGCGGTAAAATCGAGGTGATTTATTTCAAAATTTTCTCTGTTGTTCGTCAAGTAACTTACGAGTCCATTCTCGCGTTTTATGTCAAAAGAAATTTCCAGCTTCATCCTCTTTTCGCGGCTTTGACGGGAACTATTTTCAAAGCGTCAATCATTTGAATCTTTTTTCTAAATATCGGTTCTATTTTATTCCTTCCCTTCAAATATTATATTAATACTATTATTAACATCATTGTTATATTAATTTCATTAGTACTAGCATACCTAACCTACCTAACCTACCAAACATACTAAACCTATCTAACCTAACACACCTAACTTACCTAACCGACCTAACCAACCTAATCTACGTAACCCATCTAACTTACCTAACCAAACATACCTAACCCACCTAACTTAACACATGTATCTAACATAACACACCTAACTTACCTAACCGACCTAACCAACCTAACGTACGTAACCCATCTAACTTTCCTGACCTAACATACCTAACACACCTAACCTATCTAATCCACCTAATCTACCTAACCTAACACACCTAACTTACCTAACCAACCTAATTTATCTAACTTACCTAACCTAACATTAGAATTAGAATTTGGGGCTTAGGAATTTATGTGACTACCAAGTTTTGGAATTTTTTTCAATTCACAAATTTTCCAGAACCTGTTTTCCCAGCAACAAATTTTCCAAATCCCCAGACTCCGCCGCAACAGTATAAAATATACCAGATATATAAATCCCGGAATTGCACGAAAGATGGCAATCGCTGTTTAAGCAGTGTATCCACGCGATCCGGAGGATAACGAGCACGAAACCGACTGGTTGGAATACGGATTATAGGTGGCCGTCGGATGGACCCTATTATCGGAGCAACAGAGCGAAATCAGGCTCATTTCTGTCTCTCTCTTAGTCCAAGCGTTCTCCTAGGATTTTGGCCAAATAGGATCCTAGGAATTCGTGCAGATGGCTGCTGGAAAACAGAGACGTAGATGCGTCTTATTGGCTTAGCCTTATCGATTAGCCTTGCTATTCCTTTTTTCGCTGTTTTTTTTTTCGTCAAGCCGAGATTTTCCCTTGGAAATTGTCTCGTCTTTCCGCCGTGGAAAATGGAGATTCATCGAGTGTTGAAAAATGTTGGATTTATTCTGCAGCCACTTTAATTTCGAGCAAGGATATAGTGTTCGCTGCTAGAACGGAGCTAATGTATGCAGCTGTTTTGCTGGGAGGTGTATCGTTTTTATGGACTGGTGTGTTGGGGTATTCGTGTCTATGTGATTTATGTGTGCATGTAGGTAGTGATGTTATGATGGCCGATTAGTCAGGACACTTTACAGCTATCTATAGGTGGACGCATATAGAGCTACTTATGGTAGGACGCATATACAGCTACATATGGTAGGACATCTATATAGCTACCTATGGTAGAGCACCTATACAGCTACCTATAATGGGACATCCATAGTAGGACACCTATACAGCTACCTATGGTACAGCACCTATACAGCTACCTATAATGGGACATCCATAGTAGAACACCTATACAGCTACCTATGGAAGGATATCTATACAACTACCTATGATAGGACATTTATACAACTACCTATGGTAGGGCACCTATAAAGCTACCTATGATAAGACATTTATGCAGCTATCTATGGAAGGACACCTATACAGCTATCTAGGGTGGAGCATCTATACAACTATCTATGGAAGGACATCTATACAACTACCTATGGAAGGACACCTAACCAGCTACCTATGATAGAGAACCTATACAGCTACCTATGATAGAGTACCTATACAGCTACCTATGGTAGGACACCTATACAGCTACCTATGGTAGAGCACCTATACAGCAACCTATGGTAGACCACATATACAGCTACCTATGGAAGGACATCTGTATAGCTACCTATGATAGAGAACCTATACAACTACCTATGATAGAGTACCTATACAGCAACCTATGGTAGACCACATATACAGCTACCTATGGAAGGACATCTATATAGCTACCTATGATAGGACACCTATACAGCTACCAATGGTAGGACACCTATAAAACTACCTATGATGGAACACCTATACAGCTACCTATGATAGGACATTTATACAGCTACCTATGGAAGGCCACCTATACAGCTACCTATGGAAGGACACCTATAGAGGTACCTATGGTAGAATGTCCCTTGGTAGCAATACTACTGAGTCCTAATATTCTTACGTCCAAATATAAGTACATCTTGACGTACCTTCGTACTTACATCTCTAGATACTGATACTCTCACGTTCTAATAAACCTTGATAACTATACCTCTATGTCCTGATGCCTCACGTACTTATACACCAACGTCCTAATACCCCTATGTACTGATACTCCTACGTCCCAGTATCCCTACGTCCCATATCTCTACGTCCCAGTATCCCTACGCCCCATATCCCTATGTCCGAGTATTCCTACGCTCCCATATCTCTACGCTCCCATATTCCTACGTCCCAGTATCCCTACGCCCCATATCTCTACGCTCCCATATCTCTACGCGCCCATATTTCTACGGCCCCGTATCTCTACGCTCCCATATTTCTACGTCCCAGTATCCCTACGCCCCCATATCTCTACGCCTTCATATCCCTACGCCCCCATATCTCTACGCTCTCATATCCCTATGTCCCAACATCCATCAGTACTAATTCTTCCACGTCCCTATATCCCTAGATACCAATATCCCTACACCCCTATGTCTCTAAATACTAAGATCGCAATAGTGTCTAATTCCTATCCTCCAAATTCTGTACGTTCCCCTATTTTTCCTATTGAACATTCCTATCCCCAAATCCCCAAACTCTCCTCAGAACCCCAAATCCCCATATCTCTGACTCCTAAATCCTACATCAAACGTCCCTAAACTCCCTATTCTCCGCATCCAGCAACGCAGACCCAAACTCGCCTTCAATTTCAATAGCCTAACAAGATTGAATGGAAGCAAATAAGTTTTCTGCTAAAAAGCAGAAATTAATTACGGTCTCATAAAGCGATTATTCTTGATTACAGCACGAGGCATTCGCATCCGAGATTCTTCCAGCCCATAACCCGCAGCTAAAGGGAAGTAAAGCGGAAGTGAAAAGGTCGTCACTCTTACGAGATCGGTGACCGGAGGGAGAGGGTCAACCACCAAATTACGAGAACTCGCGTCGATGCGAGTTCCCCTTCGAAAACGGCTCATCCGTGTGAGTTCCTGCTTAAATGGACGCTTCGCTGCGCCGACACGAGCTACTATGACACACAAATCATCGTCGATTCATCTCTTCCCACGATTGTTGGAACGTCTAGTCAGGACTATTCTCATCTTTCCATCGATTTCCTGGCTCCCCTTTGTAAATGAGGCAACTTGCTAAATCGTCGTACTTGGGAAACGTAATTCTGATGTATATATGAAGAGTAATGTGCAGAAAATACACATTGAGGACTTGTGGAATGAGGTTAAATATAAAATTAAATTGTATAAAATTCTATGAAATGTATATAAATATAAAATACATACGTGTGAATATATTGTATATAATTACATCTAAGATTTCACTAACAAAATTGCATTAAACCTACAACGTCGTTTAACGCGTTTGAATTTCCCGCGTACTTCTGCACAAAATGGCGGAACCGTAAACCGGAGCATTAAGACCGCAAATTGAAAGCAATGAACAGCACAAAACAGAGTGGCTCTCCACTCCAACTCCCGAATACCGATACTCCTTTAAATATTGAATATACCAAAATTCTGAGGTAAAATGTACTAAGTACCTTAATGCAACAGAGCGTAAAAGTAGCTGTAATGTTTGACGTACGTTCAGAAGAGCCGATTTGCAAATGGGAACGGTACGATTTGAAACGGAAGGGAAATAACCGTGGAGTCTTGTACCGAAAATATGTACGGCAATAAATCGGCGTGAAATTTGTGCAAATACTGCCAATACATTCTGTGTGTGCAAATAAGTTGAGGTTCCATATGAAATTTCCTCTCCAGGGACTGATCGGTAACGCGTGAGAGGCAATCGATAAATGGAACGTGATTAAATGAACGCAAGGCAAATTTATATTTTCCATAATTACTATCGGAAAATATGCGGTGTAATTCGATACGTGATGGTTAAATATTGATTTTTCCTACGTGCAATTTATAGCGTGCTGCGAGACCGTAATTTGTCGAATGCTAACTTGTTAAACCGCTCCATGAATAATAATGTAATAAAACGAATGAATTTTTAAATTTTAAAAATGGCTGGCGATTTAAAAATTCGAGAACGTGTCAATTTTTAAATTCATAGAATTCGGTAATTTTTTACATCGTAAAATAAAATATTCGATAACATTAGAAAATGGTGGAGTAGCACATGGCGGCAAAAATGAAATCGTTGTTTCGTGCGCGTCGACCGCACGGTGCCAGCTTGCGAGGCTCGTGAAACTTTTCCGTAAGTCGAGGAGAGCAATTTTTCAGTGCAGCGAAAAGGTTTTGCGACCCCCGACCAGACTTCATTATTAAGTTTCACGGTGAAATGCCTCGCGTTCGAGTGACGTTGAAAACAAGAGAAATTCTACGTAATTTCACCTTTTACGGGCCACGACAGGACCTTTCTCTTCTGATAAACTTTGTAATAAATATTTGTAAATAACATTACCGTTTGAAACCGGCATGCTCTCACTTGTGTCCCCGCTTTGCATTCCTTTCAAAGAACATAATTAATAAAGAGGTACATTTGTACGGTGCTAACGGAGGGTGGGCGCCATTTAATGAATACGCTATTTATATTTACGGTCGCAGCTTTTATGCGAGGCAAAAATGGATGTTATATGGAGATATTAGGTTACAATATTGGGTATGGAGTTATTAGGTTTTGTATGGGGATGTGGAGGTTTAGGGATGTGAAGGTATAAAGGGTAGGTATATGGGGATGTGGAGATATTGAGACGTGGAGATATCGGGACGTGGAGATATTGAAACGTGGAGATATTGAAACGTGGAGATATGGGGACGTGGAGATATCGGAGCGTGGAGATATCGGAGCGTAGAGATATCGGAGCGTGAAGATATCGGAGCGTGGAGATATCGGAGCGTGGAGATATCGGAGCGTAGAGATATTGGAGCGTGGAGATAACAGAGCGTGGAGATATGGGGACGTGGAGATATCGGAGCGTGGAGATATCGGAGCGTGGAGATATCGGAGCGTGGAGATATCGGAGCGTGGAGATATCGGAGCGTGGAGATATGGGGACGTGGAGATATCGGAGCGTAGAAATATCGGAGCGTGGAGATATCGGAGCGTGGAGATATCGGAGCGTGGAGATATCGGACCGTGGAGATATCGGAGCGTGGAGATATCGGAGCGTAGAAATATCGGAGCGTGGAGATATCGGAGCGTAGAGATATCGGAGCGTGGAGATATCGGAGCGTGGAGATATATGGACGTGGAGATACTGAAACGTGGAAATATGGAGACGTGGAGATATATGAACGTGGAGATACTGAAACGTGGAAATATTGAGCCATGAAGATAATACAACCGTGGAGATATAAAAACACACTAATATTAATACACAGACACAACACAGAAATATCTAAACGTAGATATCCACGCAAGACTTAAAGTCTTTGTTCAACGAACCTTGAAATTCAATTATTCTTGAAAGTTTGACTATTCTTTTAATAAATACGAGTCAACATACCCCACAGCCGATACTTTCCAGCCCAGAATTCATTTACGAGAATCAAAGTGTCCCGGTACTTTGAACGCTTTTAGGAGCCGCCAACCAAACGGAGCGTTAAACCGCCGGAAATTGTTCAAACACTTGAAAGTTTGAAAGCAGAGGAATTTAGACGGAATTCAAAGTGTAGCTCGCGTTATGAACAAATTATAGGTATGCGCGTGCGGTGTTTGGAATAACCAAGCTCCCTTACGGCCTTACATGATGAACAAGTTTCTCGTGGTACACTTTTCGAACTTTCCCACCGGAGAATACGTGACTGTTGGCCCTAGAGGAAACTTTTGCACGCGACGAATACGAATACTGAAAATGTATTTTTAGTATCCATAAAACGGTGGATGTACGAGATCAGTCAGGACACTTACATGACAACTAGTTGGAGCGTGACCTAAGTGTATAAAGCTGCCATCAGAATAGAAAGGACGTTTTTGGTATATCGATTCACATCAACTGGATCAAAAATGATAGTCGGCAAATGTCTCAAGATAGCGCGAATCGCGTTCAGCAGTTATGGTCACTATTCTTATTTCCCGAAATATGAATAACTGGAAGTGTTAACGATGGTTAGGTGGAGCGAGTGGCGTCTTTTACTCTGGCTCTACGCGCCAACTCCTGGATCGTCTATAGTAGAGACTGTGATGATCCAAGAGAACTGGATTCTGGAAGCTAGGAAATATGGCGATTCCGAGGACTGTGAGAATCTGGGGAATTTGGGAACTGTAGAGAATGTGGGGATGTGGGACCAGGGGATCGAAGGGACTGTGGACTGTGAAGGTCCCAGCGAACTTGGCACTGGAGACTGAAACTGTGGATATATAGGGAATCTGGGGTGTGGAACTGTGGAGACTCGGAACTATAGGAACTAGGTATCCTAATCTATAGTTGGGAGGGAATATTGAATGTGGGGATACGGACCTGCGGATCCAAGGCACTGTGGAGGGCCTAGTAGTAGTTCACATGTTCACTCTCCTTGTTGTCCACCTTTGTAACGTTCTGTATTATACGTAGTTTCACGCGGGGTAATTTGATATGTGCGGATTCGACGTATAGTAATTCGGCACGTGGTAAAATATCGCGTGGTAATTCAACGCGTGGTAATTCGACGCGTGGTAATTCGACGCGTGGTAATTCGAGGCGATGGTAATTCGACGCGTGGTAATTCGACGCGATGGTAATTCGACCCGTGGTAATACAACGCCTGGTAATTCGATGCGTGGTAATTCGACGCGATAGTAATTCGACCCGTGGTAATACAACGCGTGGTAATTCGATGCGTGGTAATTCGACGCGATAGTAATTCGACCCGTGGTAATCCCACGCGTGGTAATTCAACGCGTGGTAATTCGACGCGATGGAAATTCGACGCGTGGTAATTCGACGCGATCGTAATTCGACGCGTGGTAATTCGACGCGATGGTAATTCGACGCGTGGTAATTCGGCGCGATCGTAATTCGACGCGTGGTAATTCGACGCGATCGTAATTCGACGCGTGGTAATTCGACGCGATGGTAATTCGACGCGTGGCAATTCCACGCGTGGTCATTCGATGCGATGGTAATTCAACGCGTGGTAATTCGGCGCGATGGTAATTCGACGCGACGCAATTCCACGCGTGGTAATTCGACGCGATGGTAATTCAACGCGTGGCAATTCCACGCGTGATAATTCCACGCGATGGAAATTCGATGCGATCGTAATTCAACGCGTGGTAATTCGACGCGTGGTAATTCGACGCGTGGCAATTCCACGCGTGGTAATTCGACGCGATGGAGATTCGACGCGTGGTAATTCGACGTGATCGTAATTCGACGCGATCGTAATTCGACGCGATCGTAATTCGACGCGTGGTAATTCGATGCGTAGTACTTTCACGCGTGGTAATTCGACGCGTAGTAATTTCACGCGTGATAATTCGACGCTTGGTAATTCAACGCGTAATAATTCGGTGCATAGGTATTCGACGCGTGGTAAACTTGGTATCCTAACCTCTATTTTTCAGGGCATATTGAATCTGGGAATGTGGACCTGGGGATCCAAGGGACTGTGGAGGTCCTAGCGAAGTTGTAGACGCTGGAGATTGAAACTAGAGATATATAGGAAATCTATGTATCTTAAAAAGTATCGTAAGTGTCTTAGAATCCCTCTTACTGCGAATATCTGACAAGACCACACATCAGCCAATAGCATCCACATCCATCCACTTGCTAGCCACACAAAACGCCACAGGCACCATTTTGTGCTAATCTCCGCCATCTTATATAAAATACAGTATCCCTCGCACCAAATACTCTTACCCGCACAATATTATTCTATACCTGTTTACTTTTTAATTAAAACACTATTGATTTCTTAGGGAATACAAAAATCTTCCAAGCCCTTCGCAGAAGTACATCGATGCCGTAAATATATTCAGATTCCCCTCATCGCATCCGTTTTTCCGCGTACATAAAATATCAATCTGCGGTACGTCACAGAACAGAAAAGAGCGAAGGCAATGACAGCGTCAACTCAGGCTGTGCAAGGAAAAACAATATTACGAATTGCAGATGGGAGGAGCACAATATCCCGTGTCCGTGTATGAGCGACATGAAAGCATGCTAGCTAGGAACACGCATGCTTTTTAGTCCCTACATGACAGCGCCGAGAAGAAAGATGACGCGAAACTATTCTTTTGTTGGCACAATGTTATCGGAGGCGGCTCGTGTGCATAAGATAAATTTATAGTTAAAGAAACTTTCGTACCGATGTTCGAACTTCTTTTAGTTCGCTTTATGGTAATGGAGGGACTGTCGGTTATGGGCAGATGCGATAAACCTGCACGGTTTGCGCTTGATTCCAGTTTCAATATGGTGAGTGCCATCTATGGCGCGGCCATAGTATTTTAGAGACTTTTCTGGGAAAATTCACGATGGTAAGATTGCTTTCTTTGGTTGTAGTATCGTGTTACTGCTGTTGTATTATCTTGTGAATTACGTTTATGAATGCTTGGTACAGCTAAATTCTCATTACATAAATCCTTGAAATTTTTACATTTGTAAATTCCCAACTTTCTACATTTCTAAATCCCTAAATCAACAAATTCAGAAATCTATACATTCCTAAAATCCTCTAATGTCAAACCAGTTAAATTCCCACCCCCTAAATCCCCAAATCCCCAAATTTTCAAACCTATAAATTCCCAAAATTTCCTAACGTCAAACCAGTTAATTTCCCACCCACTAAATACCCAAATACCCAAATTTCCAAACCTATAATTTTCCAAAATCTCTTAACGTCAAACCAGTCAATTTCCCACCCCCTAAATCCTCAAATACCCAAATTTCCAAACCTATAAATTCCCAAAATTTCCTAACGTCAAACCAGTTAATTTCCCACCCCCTAAATCCCCAAATTTCTAATCCTATAAATTCCCAAAATCTCCTAACGTCAAACCAGTTAAATTCCCAACCCCTAAACCCCATAAATTCCTCAAACACTGCAACCTATCATAACCTAAAAACGTACTAACCCTACTTCACACTTTTCCCGCCAATTTTACAGCACATAAAATCCCAAGATGCCCCAATATGTAACAACATCTCCCACGAAGCATTTACAGACGTCCGTGACACTTTCCTCAGCGTTTATTGTATCATCTTTCTGGTTGTCTTGCACATTGTACCTCCGAGGTCTTCCTATTCTCGCTAGTCCGCCATTTCACGGCGTTACTCGGAGTGCATTGTATTACCCGGCAAAATGGCCGTCGTCGTTTTCTCAAAAAGACCTCGCAGAAAGTTTCCAACTGTTTCAAACGATAACCATCGAATCTAGCGTGGTGCGGCACGGTATGTGTGCGCATATATCCGTCTGCGTTTCTGTTTACCCATGTCCTATGTACATTGGTGTAACCTGCAAAGTCTGCGTCTCGAGACGGTTATATTCCGTGCACACCCGTGTAAATACCGAAATATGTGAGAAAGGTCGTTGACATGCGAGTGAACGGGGAATCATTTTGTTACGTCATGTTTGGGGAAGTCTTCGTGGTATTAGGTTATATTGAGTGTTATGGTTATCACGTGGCTGAACGCAGACTTTTATAACTTGTGTATTGCTAGATTTATAAATTTTTATGTTATTAAATTTGTGGGGAAGTTAGTAGATGTACAAATATTTATTTGTTTAAATTGCTAGGGTACTAAGTCCCTAGGAAGAGTCCCTAGATAGAAATTTATGGGTTTCAAGTATGAGTTTCTCATATCTAGAAATTTATGGGTTTCAAAATTACTAGTAAAAGTCTCTAGATTCACAAGTGACAACTTACTTAAATACGTAAGGTAGAAAGTCCCTAAATTCAGAAGTTTATACTTTTACTGATTTATAGGCTTCAAAATTTTTGGAACAAGTCCCTAGATTCACAAGTACCAACCCACTGGATTACTTAGGGTACTAAGAATATCAAAAGTCCCTAGATTTGAAAGTTCGTATTTTTACCGATTGATAGGTTTGAAAATTCTTAGAAAAAGTCCCTAGATTCACAAGTACCAACCTACTGAAATACTTAAGATACCAAGTCCCTAGATTTACAAATTTGAAAAGTTATCAATTTATAAATTTTTAAATTACTAGGTCTCCAAGAACCTAAATTTGCAAATTCTTATGTTGATAAATCCCTATTTCCCAAATTCCTTAGTCCTTAATTCCCAAATTCCCTAGTACCTAATTCCCTAGTTCCCAATTCCCTATTTCCCTAATTCCCAAATTCCCTAGTCCTTAATTGCTTAATTCCCAAATACCCTAGTCCCTAATTTCTTAATTGCCAAATTCCCAAATTCCCAAAATTCCCTAGTCTCTAATTCTTAAATTCCCTTATTCTTAATTCCCTAATTTCCAAATTCCCTAGTCATTAAATTCTCAAATTCCCTAAATTCCCAAATTCTCCAAATTCTCTAATCAACAATTCCCAAATTCCCTAGTCCCTAAATTCCCAACTTCCAAAATCCCTAATTTCTCGACTTCCCTAGTCCCTAAATTCCCAATTTCCATAGTCCCTAAATTCCCAAATTCCCTAGTCCCAAAATTACCAAATTTTCCAAATCCCTAAATTCTCAATTTCCCTAGTCCCTCATTCCCAAATTCCCTAGCTCCTAAATTCCAAAATTCCCTAGTCACTAAATTTCCCAAATCCCTAAATTCTCAACTTCCCTAGTCCCCAATTCCAAAACTCCCTATATCAAAAATTCCCAAATTCCCACGTCCCTAAATTCCCAAATTCCCTAGTCCCCAAATTCCCAAATCTCCTACGTCCCTTAATTCCCACATCCTCAAATCTCTCACACATCCCAAACCCCCAATTTCCCAAAAGTCCTCAAACCACCAAGACCTACTCCCAAATTACCATATTTCTTACAGGAAGCAAATTTGACGTCGACTGTACATCGCGAACAGTTTCAAGTTCACTGACTTCTGTTTGAAAGCCCCCACGATGGTTAAGCACCGATAAGCCATCGATAAGGCATCGACAATCGATGGTCACACCTCCGGTTTCCAGGAATGCACAGGTGTCCGGGGTGCGTTTTCGACGAAACGTATGAACCGAGTTGTCCCTCTACTTTCTCTCTTTCGCTCCGTTCATCCGACTGGTCGCGAAAATCGATTCTGGCCAGTCTGGTAAAGTGGTGCAGACGAGAGGAGAGAAGAGAAGCGGGGAACTGGTCCTCTACGTCGTCTCCCTTCCATACGATATCGTGTAACCTACTACCTGTCCGTTATAACTGGCTCTAAAGCGCACTACTGCCAGCCTGCACCGAAAATCTCAAAGGGGAGGTTCGTTTGAGGTCTCGCCTAGAACCTCGGCGAACGGACCGTGTCATAAACCTATTACGTGTTTTAATTGTATCCATTAGCGATACCCGGTCGCTATAGTCTTCTTCCCTCGCCTACTGCGCGCTCGCTACGCCTCCCTGCCGTAACCGAGCGCTGCGCCCAAAGTTCCACAAAAATGTCCTGCGACTAAACATTTGTCCGCAGCAAATTGTTATATTTCATTAATTACCATAAATTGCTCCGGTTTAATTACGTTTCCCTCTTCACGATGAAATTTTAAATACACACGCATACGAGTCGTAATTTTGTTACGTATTTCAACGGTTCCTGTGCGCGCGTTTTAAAAAAGGCACATTTCATTTCACGCCCGAGTAATTTCAGTTTTCCGTGAAAAGGGTAATTTGTGAAATTTAAGTTAACCGTACTTGATTCGCTGTAGCTCAAAAGTATTCAATTAATTAAGAACGTTTAACGACTTTTTATGACTTTTATGCAGAGGCTCGATGGGATCGGCTGAACTACGGGGATAAATTCGATTTCAATTTACACGGTAAAAGTGCGGTAGACGTTCATTGAAAAGTTGTTCGGACTTACCGGTTTTTATAGGTAACTTGTTAATAGCGCTTAATTTATTGATCGCGCGAACGGTAACGATAAAATAAAGTCAAACGACCTATTTACTATTTCGAGAGCCAATTCGGTTCCATGAAAAGTTAAACTGAAATTGATTTGTGGAGAGGTGGCATGCATTCGTAAATGATTTATGATATTTTTGTGATGGCGTTTGATTTGGTTAAATTATTAAGATAATTTTTAATTCACAAATTGATGGTTTTGCAAATTTACATATTCCTTAAATTCTAAAATTAATAAATTTATCAAATTGACAAGTTTGCTATTTGTTAAACTTTCTAAAGTTTCTTGACTTCTAATTTTCTAGTCTTCAAATTCACTAGTCTCTAAATTCCCACAATCCCTAGGAACTAAATTCACAAATTCCCTAGTCTCAAATTTACTAAATTCCATAGTATCTAAATTCCAAATTCCCTAGATATTAAATTCCAAATACCCTAGTCCCTAAATTCCAAATTCTCTAGACATTAAATTCCAAATTCCCTAGTCCCAAAATTCCAAATTCCCTATACCCTAAATTCTAAATTCCCTAGTCCCAAAATTCCAAATTCCCTAGATATTAAATTCCAAATTCCAAATTCCCTAGTCCCTAAATAACGAAATCCCTAGTCTCTAAATATTCCAATTCCTTAATCACTAAATTCTCCAATTCCCTAGTCCCTAAATTCCCAAATTCCCCATTCTCTAAATTACTAAATTACTTAGATCTCAAATTCAAAAATTCCCTAGTCCATAAATTCTTAAATTTCCTAATTCTCTACTCCCTAAATTCCCAAATTTCCTACACTCTAAATTACTAAATTCTCCAATTCCCCAGTCTCTAAATTTCCCAATTCCCTAGTCTTTAAATTCTCCAATTCCCTAGTCCCTACATTTCTAAATTCCTTATTCTCTAAATTACTAAATTCCCTAGGTCTCAAATTCTGCAGTTCCCTAGTCCCTAAATTCCCAAATTCCCCATTCTCTAAATTACAAAATTACCTAGGTCTCAAATTCAAAAATTTCCTAGTTTCTAAATTCCCAATTTTCCAAATAGTCTAATCCCTAAATTCCTAAATTCCCAACTCTCTGAATTACTAAATTCCCTAGTTCTCAAATTCACAAATTGCCTAGTTCCTAAATTCCCAAATTTCCTAATTCTTTAATCACTAAATTCTCCAATTCCCTAGTCCCTAATCTCCCAAATTCCCTATACTCTAAATTACCAAATTCCCTAGATTCTATATTCACAAATTCCCTAGTTTCTAAATTTCCAAATTCCCTAAATCTCTAAATTACCAAATTCCCTAGATTCTATATTCACAAATTCCCTAATTCTCTAATCCCTAAATTCCCCAATTCGCTAGTTCTCAAATTCCCTAGTCTCTAAATTTCCCAAGTCCCTATTCTCTAAATTCCCAAATTCCCTACTCTCTAAATTATTAAATTCCCTAGATCCTACATTCACAAATTCCCTAGTTTCTAAATCACCAAATTCCCCAATTCTCTAAACCCTAAATTTCCCAATTCTCTCGTCACTAAACTCCCCAATTCCCTAGTCCCCAAATTCCCTAATTTCCTAGTCCCTAAATTTCTCAATTCTCCAGTCCCTAAATTCCCCAATTCCCTACTCCCTAAATTCCCAAATTCCCCAATCCCCAAATTCTCCAAATCCCCCAAATCCCTAAATTCCCCAAATCCAAAAATCCGCGAATTTACCAACCTCGTAATCCCCAAATTAGTAAATCTACCAAAGAAAGTGCGATGAGAATTGAATTCCCTTTCGCCGCCATTTTTTACACGAGAACCGAGGACGGTTCTTAGTCACCGGTGTAAGTAAGTACAATGATCCATCCTGAAAAAGACGGCGTGAAAACGTTGAATGGAACCTAAGTATAAGAACTCCTTCATCCCTTTACAGTCTAAACTTTAGTACGCTGTCAAAAAAAAAAAAAAAAAAAAAAAAAATAGAAAGAAAGAAAGGAAAAAAAAATTAGTCGTCCGAGTCAAACAACAGCACCGTTCCATTGTAGCAGATCTCCATTGTTTCGTTGACTCTCATCAAACGTGCATTTCGTGGAAACAGCAAGAGTGGACAGGCTATTCAGGAACGCTCGAGTTTTTCTCAGCGGACAAAAAAGGATCGGTTTTCAAAGGATTGGTTCTAGGAAAATGGGCGAGACGAACGGAGAATGATAAAATTCTGAAACTGAGACAACTAAAGAATGAAAAAGGAGGCAACCACGGACATCCAGGTTAAATGACTGAATTAATTATAAAGGAAACATAAATGTAATAATCCCTTATGAAAGGCACAGCAATTTAACGAAATAGCAGTACATTCCGAAACAAAGCTGATTATATGAAAAGAATAACTAACTCGCTTTCAAATTGACGTTAATTGATATTTGTATGTTCTCTATAGAACGAGTAATTTAAACTGGAGCATCAAATATATTTGATATTGCGCGATATTTTTTTGCACTTGTACAAATGGCAACATTAATTGCAGATAAAAAATTTAATTTGCAATTTTATTCGTTGATTTATGAGTGCAGTTTTTATTGGGTATGTTAATGTGCGACACTGACGGTCAGAATATGAACTAACAAAAATGGCGAACTCGATGTACTGATGTCAAGTAGTTGTCAGTAGTTGTGCCAGCTCCTTAGAGCTATCAGAATAGAAAAATGGACGCCTTTTTCGTTGGAGGGGAATATTGAATGTGGGGATGTGAACCTAGAGATTAAAGGGACTGTGGAGGTCCTAGCGAAGTTGGAGACGATGCAGAGTGAAAATAGGGATATAGAGGAGATCTGGGGGTCTGGAACTGTGGAGACTCTTGGGACTATGAGAACTAAATATCTTAAACTATAATTGTAAAGAGAATATTGAATATGGGGACGTGGGTCCTAGGGAACCAAGTGATAATTTAACCTTTTGAGCTCAATGGACGCATATATGAGTTTGGCGAAAGTCATCCGCGTGGACTAAGGCCGCATATATGAGTTTGTCGATTTTTTGTAGTCACTTTCAAGTAAAATGAATACAGGAACCCTTGGTAGTAATTTGCTTTCCTAAGAAATAGAATATAGTGATTTACTATCATCAGACAGTGAATTAATCAATTAAAGAAGAATAAATAGAGAACGGCCGAAGAAAGCGAAAAAGTAGTCCGACCCAACGATGGTCAGTGCTAGTAGCGCTCCGTTAGGCTTCAGAGCTCAAAAGGTTAATATGTGGTAATTTGACGCGCGGTAATTTGACGCTTGAGTATTCGGCGCGTGGTAATTTGACGCTTGGGTATTCGACGCGTGGTAATTCGACGCTTGGGTATTCGACGCGTGGTAATTCGACGCTTGGGTATTCGACGCGTGGTAATTCGATATGTGGTGATTCGACGCGATAGTAATTCCACGCGTGGTAATTCCACGCGTGGTAATTCGACGCGATGGTAACTCGATGCGTGGTAATTCCACGCGTAGTAATTCCACGCGTGGTAATTCGACGCGATGGTGATTCGACGCGTAGTAATTCGATGCGATGGTAATTCGACGCGATGGTAACTCGATGCGTGGTAATTCCACGCGTAGTAATTCCACGCGTGGTAATTCGACGCGTAATAATTCGACGCGTGATAATTCGACGCGATGGTAATTCGACGCGTGGTAATTCCACGCGTGGTTATTCGGCGCTTGGGTATTCGACGTGTGGTAATTTGACGCTTGGGTATTTGGCGCGTGGTAATTCGATACGTGGTGATTCGACGCGTGGTAATTTGACGCTTGAGTATTCGACGCTTGGGTATTCGACGCGTGGTAATTCGACGCGTGGTATTTCAACGCGTAGTAATTCCACACGTGGTATTTCAACGCGTAGTAATTCCACGCGTGGTATTTCAACGCGTAGTAATTCCACGCGTGGTTATTCGGCGCTTGGGTATTCGACGCGTGGTAATTTGACGCTTGGGTATTCGGCGCGTGGTAATTCGACGCGTAGTAATTCGACGCGTGGTAATTCGGCGCGTGGGTATTCGACGCGTGGTAATTTGACTCTTGGGTACTCAGCGCGTGGTAATTCGACGCGTAGTAAGTCGATGCGTAGTAATTTGATATGTGGTAATTCGATAAGTAGTAATTCGTCGCATAGGCATTCGACGCGTGGTAGTTCGGTGCTGGAAAGCGAAACTAGAAATATATATTGAATTTGGTGGTCTGAAACAGTGAAGACTCTGGAACTATGAGAACTAAATATCCTAACCTATAGTTACCATAAAATAGATATGGAATGTGGAGACCTGGAGATCCAAGGGACCGTAGATGTCCTAACGAACTTAGTACTGTAAACTGAAACTATGAACATACAGAAAAAGGTCATAGAACCTAAACTCTAAGGGCTATAACACTAGGTACTCTAAGAAACCTTGCAACCCTTCTTAGTAAACATTACTCATCATCGCATATTTGATACGCAACTCCTTCCATGCAACTCCTTACCTCTGAAGTTTACTTTAGACGACTTCAGCATATCAAGCTACACGACCATACTAAAAAGAAATGCGTACTTCCATCAGAAGCAAAAAGTACACCATCCAAGTGTAAAGAGAACTCGGAAAAGTGACGGAGGAAAGGAGCACGAAGAAATGAAGCGAAAGAAAGTAAGCAAGGGAGCAAGGGTAACGAGGAAAGGATACAGATAAAGAAGAGGAAGAGTGTGAGTGATGAAGCCAGGGCTTCGGGGTATCGCAAAGAGCGAATTTCTACTGGCATTCCTGTCACTTCCGGACACAGAAACTCCGTTCACAGTTCTCTCTTTAACCGGGCAGCAGATGTTCTCTACGACATTCGTGCTGCAAAACTTCTCGCCGACCAGGGAAATGTGCTTAACTAGCAGTCGCCACCCGATGCCGTCCGCCATTTCGGTTACCTCGATTTCTCTAACTCCGACCCTAAACAAATGACACTCCCGAAAAGGCAAAATGGCGATGGTATCCCTCTCCAAACGGTCCCTTTTAATATTCATGCGTTGCCACTCGCCAGAAGAGTACTCCCAAATTGCACCGCGAAATTTAACCTTCTCTGCATCAAATTCAATTTTCAAGTTTGTTCGAACGGGTCTGCGGAATTTAGGTCTGGTAATTTACATGTGCATTGGATAATTGTGTTTGGGATTGGAGTGGGTGGGTGAAGTTTTTAGGAGGAATAGATAGAAGGATATGGAGATGAAGACTAGGTATAAACCTTGTCCACATCCCAAACTCACAAAACACATCAGATACCTTGAAATCCAACTGACCACAACAACCAAAGCAATTTCCGACTAATTATAACTTCATAAGGAGCTTATAATTTTCTAAGGAGTATTAATCGAATTCGTGTAACACGAGTGTTCCAGTGACGACGACACAGTGTCCAGAAAATTGATACCGAAAATATATCTGATGCGACGACTGCGATGCTGGCGAAACGATAGAAGCGTCAGGGGTGTATTTTTCACGTCATGGCGGCAGTTGGACGTGATCGATGAACAGTCGTTCTCTCGAGTGAAACTTGTCCCTTGTAAAACGTGCATAGCTGCACGGGCTGGATCCAGCACCATTTTTCGGATATTAAATATATTAAATTTCTGTGCCATCCACTTTCAAAGGCGGCTATTTGTCAAACCTCTCTCGTTTATAATGCACTATACTGCGATGTAGCTAGGTTTAAAAGCTTTGAAGTTACGGAGTTACGTTCTGAAGTAGGTTGGAGGAATCAAAATTTTTATATTCAATTTTATGAGCTTTAGGTTCTTAAATTTGCGGAATAAATTATTGAAAAAATTCTAATTTTATCCTTTGCAGTTGAAGGTAATTTGACGGTTTGCAAAGAGTAACTTTAAAAATTAGGTAAAAGGTTAAATGTATTCTTTTGAGGTTATTGTTTGGTCGTTTCACTGTGTTTATACATCACACGTGTCATATTAAAGAATCAGTTAAAAAATAGTTATTTCAAGTTGTATTAAATAAAATAGTGACTGAGTCACCTCTCGAGCGCAAAGGGGTAAAAAATTATTAAAGTATGTACCACACTGTCAAATTGTTAGTTGTTCAAATTTTCAGATGCATTGATGTGCACGTGATCGAATTTGTAAATGTTGCAATTCTGCGTAAACAAATTTCTGAATGTTTCAATTCCATGTAACTAAATTTCAGAATGTTCCAATTCCACATTTCCGAATATGTAAATGTCCTAATTCCACATCTCTAAATTTCTAAATGTTTCAAATCCACATTCTCAAATTTGCAATTATCCAAACTCCACATTCTCAAATTTGCAATGAAACCAACATCCACCTCACCAAATTTGCAATGAACCCAATATCCATCTTACCAAATTTGCAATGAATCCAATATCCACCTTACCGGATTTGCAATGAACCCAACATCCACCTTACCAAATTTGCACTTAGCCCAACTCCATATCTCCAAATTGCAATGAGCACAACATCCACATTTTCAAATTTGTAAATAGCCTGACTCCACATCTCCAAATTTCTAAATGTCCCAAATCAACAGTCCCAAATTTGCAATTAGTCCAACTCCACATCTTCAAATTGCAATAAACCCAACACCCACATTACCAAACCCTAAAATCCCAGCAATCCATACCCTAAATGCCCAACCTCCAAATCCCCAAATTTCTAAAATCCACCCCACCTAAATCCCCATATTCCAAAAATCCACCCCACCTAAATTCCCAAATTTTTAAAGTCCACCCCACCTGAATCCCCAAATTTCTAAAATCCACCCCTCCTAAATTCCCATATTCCAAAAATCCACCCCACCTAAATTCCCAAATTTCTAAACTCCACCCCACCTAAATCCCCAAATTTCTAAAATCCACAAATCTCCCATTATCCACAAGTACCTAAAAAATTCAGTACCTGAACCTATCCAAATGTCCGCCATCTCCTATTCTCTACTCAGAACGCAACATTTGAAAGAGTCTATACATCCTAAAGGATCACCCAGATCCCGGATAACGCAATAACGTTAACATGCACTGAACACTGCAATCTGACCCAAACTCAACATACATCCATAGGTCCACTTCGGGTGGCGTGCTCCAACAAGATGGTAAACGAGAAACGGTACCGTTGCATAATAAATCACCTTCCACATCGACGACGTTCAGCCGGAAACGGGGAAAAGATGCACTGAAGCGGAAGAACAAAATGAGGAAGCAGCCGTACGTTATACTCCTAGAACAAGTGTGTACCATTGCGATCGAGCCTTAAATTCGCAAAGAGAATTATTTCATGTTACGGTCAAACTTTCGAACTTCCCGCCAAATTTGAGGTTATGGAACATTGTTTACAAGATCAATTCCACTTTCGTGACTGTGTATCTGGAAAATTTTGGGTCCTGATAAATTATTATTGATTCTTATAGAAAATCAAATTGTGTGGATTCATATTAAGTAGACTTTCATCTCTCAAATTTCCCGCCAAATTCAGTTTGAGATTACGTTGGAATGTTGCTTACAAGATTAATTAATTTCACTTTTGTGACTACATATGGAAAATCTTGGGTCCTGCTGAATTATTACTGATTCTTATAGAAAATCAAATTGTGTGGATTCATATTAAGTAGACTTTCAACTTTCAAATTTCCCGCCAAATTCAGTTTGAGATTACGTTGGAATGTTGCTTACAAGATTAATTAATTTCACTTTTGTGACTACATATGGAAAATCTTGGGTCCTGCTGAATTATTACTGATTCTTACAGAAAATCAAATTGTGTGAGTGATGATCTACTACACTATATAAATATTTTTATAAACTAAATTGTCAAATTTAAAAATCTCTGAACACTGAAGTTTCTAATGTTAGGTTAGGTAAGTTAGGTTGGTTATGTAAGTTAGGTGTGTTAAGTTAGGTAAGTTAGGTGGGTTAGGTAAGTTAGGTGGGTTAGGTATGTTAGGTGGGTTAGGTATGTTAGGTGGGTTAGATATGTTAGGTGGGTTAGATATGTTAGGTGGGTTAGGTATGTTAGGTGGTTTAGGTAGGTTAGGTATGCTAGTTCATATTAAGTAGACTTTCATCTTTCGTATTTCCCGCCAAATTCAATTTGAGGTTATATTGTAACCTCGTTGCTTACAGGATGAATTTTAAGTACAGATGAAATGCAATATATTAACACGTGTTGATGTACATCATGTTGCAAACTGAATTATATAATTAGGATTTGAAGAGGTTTTAATTTTAAGAAAAATGTGGTCCAAGGTGTAATAGGAGTAAGTCGATAAAAGTAACTCGATCGGATGACAGGAATCATCGAGGGAAATGAAGTGTAATCGGAGAAAAAGGAAGTGTGTCTCTTCGGAAATCCGTTGGATTATAGAAACAAAGAGAATCGTTGGTATCCACGACACGGCTGGTGGCTTGTGCCACGAGTCAGAGACCTACCCTTTGCCGGATTTCCCTCGAGAAAATCATCTTACCCTCAAACCTCGATCCTTGTTCCTGTAGACACGAATGAAATATCTATTTGCATACGAGCCTGGATCTTGCTGCAGTCTCCCAACTCCGGGCTAGGTAAATAACGATCAGAAATTCACGTTGCGGAATCGATAACATACTCGTCTTGTAAAATTTACGTGACGTGGCTGCCCGATGGGAACAACAAATGCTACCGCGAATTTTTACCATAGACTTTTTCGTTTCGACATGTTTTTGGGGTGGGACTCTTGTGACGATGGCGGACTGTAAAATAAATTCCTTGATTGGTATTTTTTGGTTGACAAATTTCCACATCAACACATTACTATGAAGTCCGATTTTTACATTCATCATCAAATCCCCAAAATTTCTCAAATCCTCCAAATACCAAATGTTCCTCAATATTTCACCTTTACAATGTTTTGAAATTTCCATATATGCGCAGCCATAGGTCGCTAAATTACCAGCTGAAAACTATTCGAAAATGCTTCCAGCAAAGAGGCCTCGATGATCGAAATATGGCCATATAACAGGTCCGTAGGCTAAAGCGATCAGCTTGACTATCATGTCCGCATAATAGCTCCCCACTATTGATCGATTAATAGGATAAGTGGATTTAAGCATGAAATAAACTTGATATTAGTGCGTGTAAAATGAATTACACGGCGTGAAACAGGCAGGCACAAATGACCGTATAATGATATATACTGTGTGCTCAGCTCGAGCGTAACTAAAGGGTTCATTCCCTTACTCTCGTTAGCGGGTTCAAATCGATCATGTGCGTTTAACGTTAGAACAAAATGGGCTACGCGATTATCTAGATTTATCTTGAAAGGTACAACACGTGGGAAAGCATGAATCGCGCGGAGAAATACTCCCGTGGTAAAAATGGAGAGAATGAGCATTGTGTCATATTTCAAGTGTTTAATCCAACAGATTTGGGTGATGATATAACTTTATTTTAGGTGAACTGACCTAACAAATTTCAATGGTGAAATACAACTTAACTTGACTTAAACTAACCTTAAAAAATTGAACAAGAAAACCTAACCTGACATAAAAAAAATTAAACGATAAAATCTGGACTGACGTGACTTAAACTGACCTATAAAAATTGAATGACAAGATACAACCTAACCTGAAAAAAATTGAATTGTAAAACCCAGCATTTAACCTAAAAAAAAATTGAATGATAAAACCCAATACAACCTAACCGAAGCAAAATTGAATGACAAAAACCAACCTAACCTAATCCAAACAAAATTGAATAATAAACCCAACCTAACCTTAAAAAATTGAATACTAAAATCCAACCCAACCTGAAAAAATTGAATACTAAAACCCAACCTAACCTAAAAAACATTGAATGACGAAACCCAACCTAACCTAAAAAAATTGAATACTAAAACCCAACCCAACCTAAAAAAATTGAATACTAAAACGCAACCTAACCTTAAAAAATTGAATACTAAAACGCAACGTAACCTTAAAAAATTGAATACTAAAACGCAACCTAACCTAAAAAAATTGAATACTAAAACGCAACCTAACCTAAAAAAATTGAATACTAAAACGCAACCCAACCTAAAAAAAATTGAATAGTAAAACCCAACCTAACCTAAAAAAATTGAATAGTAAAACCCAACCTGACCTAAAAAAACTTGAAAAATAAAACCTAACCTAATCTTCAAAATTTGAATACTAAAACCGAACCTAACCTAAAAAAATTGATAAAACCCAGCCCAACCTAATATGCTTAAATAAAAATATCCAATCCACTGTCTTTACATAACCTAACCTAAAATATTAAGCCAAAGCAAATCCATTCGATTCAAACCTGATAAATAATTCCCTGCTGACTTATTCCAGGGTATTTGCCCTGTTTAAAACTATATATATTACATCCGGAGTTGAAGCAAGAATAAATAGATTCAGGCGATAAGGTTCTATGCCATACCGAGTGTTATTTCTTAATTAATTAAGACGTCTGGCTCTTGAAGGTGGCACGACGTTAAGGCACGTTTATGGAACTTGAAAATGTTAGTCGACTAATTAATTAACTGGCGCATTTGTACGCTGCAGCTCTCCGTGAAGTACAATAGACCGCAGTTAACGGGAATAGAATAGATATTCCATAGCGAAGCAACAAACCTCGTTATCATCTTTAATGCTTTGCGAGATGCATGATTTTATTCGGTCCACGATCTGTCTTCTTGGTATTAGGTTGGTATGACGTTCGTAGAACCTCATCAGTTATTTAAGACTCTTATGGATAGTCTCTTTATGCATTTCAGGATGAAAGGGATATGTCCATTAGAGGATTTATGTTGGAAGGGATTTTAGGGGAATGGAGTTTTGCTAAAGTCTGCATGTGGACATTTGGGAGTTTAGGGTAACCTAGGTTCAAATATTAGTGAAAGCAATGATATTATAGTGGAGGATTGTTAAGTACAACTGTACCCAAGTGTCCATCTTCATCAGATACCTATATTACTAGTTTTTATGATACTATGGTAGTTTTTAGTGTGGACAGTTAGAGACACCATGTCCACATACTGCTAGGGCCAGTACTCCTATAGTTTGGTATCCATAAGTCCCTTTGTCTTACACTGACAGTATTTAGGACTTCTCTACTACTTTCACATGTGGAGGTGTAGGATAGCTCACATCCCAAGATTATTTTGCTTGTGGACAGTTAGGGACACCCCATGTTCACATACTGCTGTAACCAGTAGTCTTATGACCTAGTACCTCCACATACTAGGTCATATGACTCCATTCCTTATGGTCCTCCATTATATTCACATGTGGAGGTTTAAGTATACCCCACATCCCAATATTATTATAATCCACTATTCCTAAGTATATGTACCTCCACATGTCATGTCCTATGACTCCATTCCTTATGGTCCTCCACTATACTCACATGTGGAGGTTTAGGGGTAGTCCACATCCCAATATTCCTATACACCACTCTCCCTAGGTGCAAGTACCTCCACATCCCATGTCCTATGACTCCACTCCTTATTATCCTCCACTATGTCTTCACATGTGGACATTTAGGGACACCCACATCCAAATCCTATTAAATTCCATATCTAAGCTTGCAGTACCTATGCTGTCATGCAGTATACCTAAGTGGTGTCCCTATACCTATCATGCAGTGTCTCTAAATGGTATCCCTCTATCCCTCTATCCCTATGTATATCCCTATATCCCCACATCCTCTACCTAACCTAACCATCCTCCATAACCCTCCACTCCCACATCACATCCCTCCATCATATCCTCCACCATATTCTCCCTTTTCAAAAACTCCATCAACGTTGTTTAGTACCCTTAAGCATTTATCAACGCCTTAAACTCCAAAGTAAAACGAACGGATCTGTATCAGCTCCAAGATTTATCGCATCTTATTTCTTCTCCAAGTCGGTAGCAAAAAAATCGTGTTAGCCAGATAGTATCGAAAGGTCAAGAGATTCGTGGCCAAAAATGGATGGTCTACAATTACGGGCCAAGCTCACTCTCCCTAACCCTTATCTCGGCCATTTCCTTTCTCGTGCACCGTTTGATCGTATCTTTCTAATTCCCCTCTTACTGCGAGTATTCCATTAATGGAAACTGATCATTAATGAAAGTCGATTAACCCGTTAAAGTATAGAACTGCTTCGTGGATGAAGATTGTGTCGCAACGCGTTAGGTGAAAACGTGTGTTTCTAATGGTCATTTTCTTTGGTAGGTTAATGTAGATGTTCGTTTACAACTTTTTTTATGTTTTCAATTTTCAGAGTAGATACATGCACATTGTTAGTTTTACAAGTTTTTAATATTTGTACTTTTGTGAAATTAGACCTTGATAATTGCAATTTTTAAGTTATTGAATCACTAGTTCCAAAATCGATAAATACCTATGTATCAACATTGGTGAAATTTCAAATTTGTATGTATTTAAATCCCTAAATCCTCACATCTCAATATCTTCATATGCCTAAATCCCCGTTCTATAATTTCCCGTATACCTAATTCCCCGTATCTCTAATTTCCCGTATTCTTAAATCCACGTATACCTAAATCCCCGTATCCCTAAATCCCCGTATCCCTAGATCCCCGTCTGCTTAAATCCCCATCTTCTTAAATCCCCGTCTCCTTAAATCCCTGTCTCCTTAAATCCCTGTCTCCTTAAATCCCCATCTTCTTAAATCCCCGTCTCCTTAAATCCCCGTACCTTTAAATCTCCGTATCCTTAAATCCCCGCTCCCTAAATCCCCGTTTCCCAAATTCCCCAACCCCCTAATTCCCCAACCCCTAATTCCCTAAATTCCCAAATTTGATATCCCTCGCATACCATCCAGAAATATGCAATATAACAAGAGTTCCCAAGCTTCCCCGTAAAGTAATTGCCTAAGAAGTTCGGAAGTACGGCGAAGTTAAATCTCGAGCGCAATAACCGTTTTTCGGCGGCAATGAAAGGCGAGCGCATTCGTCCGACAGTTTTCAATCGCACGGTCAGAAAGGCAAAGTCCTCTCAGTGGCTGGCAATCACGAGTATATAGAGTAGATACACTTTAGCAGAAGCGAGAAAACTGGTTTTCCCCGCGACAGAAACAATTTCCATCGGCATGGCGGCACGACGGTCCGAACCGAAGAAAGACGACGGAGTTTCTCGAGTTTCATTCCCTTTTTACGCGGTCCTCTTCCGCCGCAACTTCGTCTCTCCCTATTATTTCTCCTCTCTTCGCCCGTTATTTCCCTCTGCCACCGACGATCCCCCCCTTACCATCGGTTCTCTACCCTCTCGTTTCTTTCCGTCCTCGTCCGGGCGACTTAATTCGTCGGACGTCTTAATCAAAAGTTACGATTCGCTGTTTTGCCCGAAGTTAAACGGAGTTACGAGACGACGGTCTCTTATAAGAATGGATTTTAATTCGACGAAAGTGAAAAGGGAATTTAATCTCTCCGCCGTTGGCAGAATGTCGTTCTCCTGGTGATAAAAGGTGCAGTGGAAATCGTGTTTCATTGCTTTCCCGTCGTCTTATGTTCTTTGCGGACGGATAATTGTACAGATCTCTAGATCCGTGGATTTGTTCATCTTACGTTTCTGTATTTAAGTGTTCCCAAATTTTCGTTTATAGATTCGAGTGTTAGGAAAGATGAAATTTAGTGATTTTGGAGTTGGGATAGGGACTAAAATCTAGGGATCCTGGAAACCCCGAATTTTCTAATATTAAATATTATGAAACTTAAAATATTAAAATTAGAGAGTTCACAAAGTGAGCCTTGAGAATTTACTAATTTCTCTCATATAATTCTCTCTAACCGGCAATATAAATAGAGGCTACTTAAGGGAGCCAATAGCTTTCGAATCTTAAAAAATTACAAAATTTATTCTTTCTATAAAATGTTAGTGTAACATCGTAAAAATATTGCCTCAAAATTTCTGTAATTTATACTTTTATTTATTTGTAGCTGTTATTAGTATTAATGTTAGAATAGAAGTCGAACGTCTTGTCAACGTGCGTCTAACGTATGCAGCGTATGTGACGCCACTGCGTCCACAAGATGGCCGCCACCGCATCTACAAGATGGCCGCGCGCCGCCATTTTGTCACTGCGTCCCGCAACTCTCTTTTGGGTCCACTTTTTGATCCTTATGCACCAGCATCACATATTATTTTTACAGTAATCGACACTAATTCAGTAGTCGACTATTACAAGCAAAAAGGCTATATTATATTATTAATTCCAAAAATGATTTGCCTCTGCAGTTTCATTAGTGGTATACAAGAAATCTGTGCTTTAGAAGATCTAAGTTAGAGCAGTTTCTTTGGGTCCAAGTGATCTAAACATGTTAATGAGTGTCCTCATTAATTGAAGACATTGTATGGCGTCTTAAGTGTCCTCATTAATTGAATACATTGTATGGCGTCTTAAGGAGGGCAATACCTTTAGAATCTTAAAAAATTACAAAATTTTTTTCTATAAAATGTTAGTGTATCTTAAAAATATTGTCTCAAAATTTTAAAGTGAACTACGAAGCCTTTTGAAGTTATGGCCGATTAGCGCCGCGGGTATACACGCGTTCAGTGCGGAGGACTGAAACTTTAAACGCGTTTTTCTCAAAACTACGTTCTTAAAATTGCCGTGGCTAACTCAAAAACTAGTTTATCGCGCTCAAATTTTTTGCACATATCCATGACAATACTATCTAACATATGAATCCAATGTATGAAATAAATTGAACATTAAAGTCCTTTTTATTGCAGAACATTGCAAAAATTTTCAATAAAATTCAAAGTTTTTCTTTAAACGCGCCATTTCTTCAATTTTATTTTCCACATTTCTGAGGTTCTAACTGTGAATGTTTTCGAAACATTGTCAAACTTGCTTCAGACCAATATTGAAGCTAGAACCCCGATTCGAGACGCGATAAAACACTTGCAGAAAGGGTTGTCATAATTCCGGCATTTTGAAATATTTTGCAAAACAGAAAATATTAATAGGCAATAGCTATAATAAATTATACCTGAAATTTCGAAAATGCAAGATAAAGGTGTCCTATACAAAAATAATTCACAAATATCTGCTTATTTTCATCTGTCTAACGGTATTGCCTCCTTAAGAACGTCAATTACCGTACAAAAAAGGAATGATATATCGCGAAATGTGCGATGGTCAAAGCATTAAGAAGCATGAATCAACAGTCTCGTATACACATTGTGCCGAGCTGATCTTACAAGGATCCTGGATTCCGGCGGGATTTTCTTTAATGCCCGTTTACGTGCGGGATTACCTAAACAGGGAATAGCAGCTATGTCCGATTTCTACGCTTCTGCAAGCAAATTCAAATATAAGAGAGATCGATTCTCTCGCATAAATAACGTATCTATCAAGGAAAATCCTTTTACAGAACAAAATAAAACTTAAAACTTTCTTTCTTATAAAAGACAGAATTATACTTATTTTCAGTTAGAATAATTTTACTATAATCTCTACAAATTGCATATTAGATTAAGTTTCTTTAAGGTCGGCCATTTTGATCAGTTCGCACGCTGGCCGCTAGGATCACACGTTTCATTCATACTCCTAGTCATAAATATGTATAAAGGTCTCGTACCGTCATAATTATTGCAATTGTAACTGTACTTTTAGGGCTGGCATTTTAGTTTATGTTTTTAATACAAGTACCACACGTCGCCGACTCTTCGGACACATCCTTGTCAAAGACTGTTGGTTTAAAGAACTGTGGTTTCTGCACTCACCGCTAGATGGCACATGAGACTAAGACTTTCTCGCTGGTACTCAAAGAGCTTTCCTACACACATAGTTCTTGTCTATCCTTTCCATACATGTTTGCATCCAAAACAAGAACCTAGGATGTCTTACTGACATTTCTCTTAGCCCATACACTAATTAGTTAAACCACCAAAGAACGATTGACTTTAAAAGGCAAACATGAGCAAGATGCTTCCACCTCCGCACACAGCTTATAACTGGGATTAGCAGCGACACGAGGACAAGGTTACAAGGTTCCAAGGAAATTTGTCTTTAGAAGTAAGTAGCGACTTAAGAGGGGAGATTTCGAGGTACACCCTGGGCGACACGCAACGGCCTGTACCCGCTACAAATCCGACGAGCTTGAAATTTCATTAAGCTCGGCCGACTGTTCGCGGGAGCACCGGTAGATTATACGGTACGTGTGGTACATGTTAAAAGGAAGTAGTTATAAAATTCTCGATATCGTCGTAAACTGTCGGGAGTTGGTCCCATCAAAAGAGATTAAAAGTTTCACGGCTTTGCACGTTGCGTCTCCGGTATTTTCGAAACTTTTCAACCGGGGATTAACCGGAAACCCTGGCGGGGATCCCCTTTATGGAACCAAGAACTTCGCGGCTAAACGACAAGCGTTCCGGGTAATTTTAAACGGAACCGGATTACAATTCAATGCGAAACCGCAGGCCACACTCTTCGATAAAGACAACTTGTCGAAGTTCAATTAACGGGAGATCGTTTCGGAAACGGATTAAGAGCGCTTGAAACATTTTTGTGTCCTCAATAAGTACTTCACCCAAATACACAAAAAATTAAACGAGAGAAAAATATTAACACAGTAATCTTTTTCGGTAGTGGGTCAGAATGGGCGGAGCTCTTTCATACGTCGCTGACCAACGGTCACGTTTCAATAGCCCAGCCATTGACACAAATTGCGAGGGTAGATTCCTTTTGAATCGGTCGGTTGAATGCGATGCTTTCAATTCGTGGCCATTTGTAACGAAGCACGGATCCCTGTCTGAGCACCTGCGCTTAATACTTGACGCCAAGCAGCCAGTTTAGATTTTATTATGACGAGTATGCACGGTAAGCTATAATCCTCGGAGAGGGTGGCGTATTTCACGGCATGCCTAACAGCCGAGTCGGAGCAACCGGAGAGCAGCCTCTCCGCTATTCCGCCCTCGGGAATTTAGTGGTCCAAGTGATATTACCAACTCTAGGATTATTTAGAGCCGTACGACCACAAGGGCCCGGCACATTCCGGAGGACCGAATGCAATGCGTTGCAGGTGCCACGAGAATTACAGACGGCGTATTTACGGAGCCGATCGATGCGACTTCTGATAACACTTACCCGTTCAATTTTGGTCGAACGGTTGAGGGTCACGGAAAAATAAATTTACACGGTAGAAATGGTCTAAGGACAGCTTTGAATGGGAGTATGGTACAAGAGTATGCAAGGATTAGGGTCACTGATCTTCAATGAACTTTCTGTGATTAAGGACAGATACAGGGACGTTCATATTTGGTGGTTTTAAGCAGTACTTAATTTGAAGAGAAAATATTTAATATTTTTTAGCACAGTCAGAAGTTCGAGACGACCAACTATTTAACTTTAGCTTGATGTAAAATCAGAGAACAGTAACGAAAGATTTCATAAACAATAGAATAGTGAAGTACAGGGAGTTTCAAAATTAAAATGACGACCACCTCACGTGAATCACCCTGTATACCAAACGACCCAAAACACAGCTTCTACGTCAGTGATGTATTGTATTCGGAGTAGGTGAATGAAAAATAGAATATCACGACCTAGTGAAGTACAGGGAGTTCCAAAATTCCAATAACGACCACCTCACATGAATCACCCTGTACAAAATCCCCAAACGCAGCATTTTCAGCGGTAAAATATATTCGCAGTAGATAAATAAAAAACGAAACATCACGATCTTTCTCCGTAACAAAAATACAACTCTCGGTTACCGTGGCAACAGCGTGTACCCAAAGTGGTAAAATGCGCATCAAGTAGACAGATTAAATTTATTTAACTCCTGAACATATGTGTTCAGTCGTAAATTTATAACAAGCTCCGTTTCGCTTTAAGCGAGCTGCGCGCCCAGCTTCGCGCTCGAACACAAAAAAAACGGGGGGAAATAAAAAAATAAGAGGCTTGCATAAATAACGAGCAATTTCTTGTAGAACGGATACATAAACCGTATCTGCCTTTCCGACGAGCCGATGAATTCATAAAATTTGAATAATGTATCGCTGGGGATATTAAATTAATACGTTACGCGAAACTTGGGAGTAATGATTACATAACATTTAATTTACATTTTGTAACGACGTTTGTAAGAGCAGGTTTATTTAGCGCTCCTTTTAGTTTCAGTAAATAAATTTCATTAAACGTAGTTTTCAAAAAGGTACTATGGCAGGTGAAGTTTGTAAGCAATTTGAAATTCGTGACACACCAGGTGCGTCACTTTATAGCTAATGACACACCAGGTGCGTCACACTATAGCTTATGAGACACCGAGTGCGTCACACAATAATACATGGACACACCCTGTACATTACATGATAATCCTTGACACAAAAGTTACGTCGTAATAGCTCATGACACACCAGATGCGTCATATTATAGCTTATGACATACCAGATGCGTCACACTATAGTTTATGACACGCCGAGGGCGTCACACAATAATACATGGACACACTCTGTAAATTACATGATAATCCATCACACAAAAGTTACGTGGTAGTAGCTCATGACACACCAGGTGCGTCACAGAATACATGTACACACCCTGACGTCACATGATAATCCATGACACTCGACGTGTGTCACAATAGCTTATTACACATCTGGTGCATCATATGGTAACCCCGTGACGCAGCAGGTGCGGCATGCAAGAAAATTTGAATTGTTATTAAATAATTAAAAAGCTGAAAATGTGTCGGTACTATATGGAAATAAACGAATCGAAAAAGGAATATGAAATTGGAAAGTTGAACAGCTCGAGTCAAATTAAAAAATAAGCAATCTGCAATTCAAACTTGTGTAAATAAAATTTACATTTTAGCGCTCCTCCGTTATTTTGAACATTTTTGGTGCCAATTATTTTGCATTTCACGATAATTCCCGGAGCGAATTTTTCGTGCAAAAAAAGTTCTAACCTTTCACACCGGCGCTGAAATATCTAGCGATTCCGATAATTTCCCGGTGTGCATTATGAAAGCCAAACATAATTCCCCGGTTAATCCGTTTTTCGATATAAAAATTACAGAAGCTCCGTTCATTTTAGAAAATACGTGTCCGTCAAAGTGTTAATTACGGCCGTTCATTAAAAGTTGCATCGGAAAGGTGTTAAAATTAATCATCGGCGAAAGTTCAGTGAACCAAGACGGCCATAAAAGAAGGAGCCGGGAAAAAAGAAAAAAAAAATGGAAAACAGTGGCGTTGAGTGGCTGCGGTGCTAATGACTTAATAAATCGATTCGAACTCGACACGGTAACTTGCCACGTTATTTTAACTCCATTAGCCGAAAATTGCATTATAATTTTCCAGTTATCCCCGGTGGTGAACACGTACCGTACGTTAACCACGCTACTTGCAGTTTCAGCGAACTTCGCGCAACTGCAGCAACAGAAATTGATGGAGATGTTCTAGCAAGTGACATATCGCCAACTACGAAATTCGCTTTCGCCAGCCACCGAACAAGATGAACGTAAACATACATGGGAGAGCATACATGAATACATAAGCAGAACTTGCATATGCAAATAACTTGGACGGCAAATATGCAACTGTGTCAGTTCGCAGCTTACCTTCTTAGCGAAAGAAATTTTAATATACCAAGAGTCATGGACTCGAGTGGTCCAGTGGCCAAGATGAATGCCTGCAAATCCAGGGGTCACGGGATCAAATCCGCTTTTCGGGTTTTTCGTAATTTTCGATTTTTCTGGTTTTTATTGTAAGGGATATTTGAGTATTCGAATTCTGGTTGAATTCTGACTTGAAATTTGAATAATTCGAGTATTTGAAGTCAAATTTCAAATAATCGAGTGTCAGGTAGAATTCGAAAATTCGAATTCAGTACTATAAAAGAATTCTGAAAATGGTGGATATTTCGAATACACACAGTTACAACTCGAATAATCAGATGAATTTGAATAATTCAAATATCTAGTACAATACGAATAATTCGAATACCTAATACAATTCAGATAATTCGAATAGCTAGTACAATTGGTATAATTCGAATATCTAATAATTCAGATAATTCGATGAATTCAAATGTTCAAATACCAATAGAATTCGAATGATTCGAGTAACTCAAATATCTTTGAATTATTTGACTCCTAATTCGAATTCTGTTACATTCAAATACAGAATAAACTTGGATATTGAATAATTCTCCAAAAAATCGAGTATTTGAATACCAGTAAATCGAACAAATAAAAATTGAATACAAAGTACGAATATCGAATATTGTAAAAGAACCAAGAATAAATCTACCAAGAATCTATAAATCCCCAAAACAAATACCAAAGAGAAGAAATAAAATTCGACAATGAAAGTTCAAAGGACAATGATATACAGCCACTCGCATGCAACACGAACGTAGTAACCTTGTATAGTGACCGACCCTCAGCTCCCCACCCAATTGTCCTAGAACGCGAGAGGGTGTTACGGAAGTAGCGGATCGGAAACGTGACACATCGAAGTCACGTTCTATTCAGTGTCTTTCATTCATCCAAAGCGACTTGGGGCAATGGCCGGTTAGTTTAGAGCCCGTGCTATCACCGAAGACTATAACGAATGGTCCAATAAACGTACGGTAACAGTCGAATGCACAGGAAGGCCATTATTCAATATCATATTTTGTGACACACGTACGCTATTCGCAACGTTCAGCTTTTAACTCTTCGATCATTGTATCTGTGCTAACACGGTTTCAATCTTTCATCGTATTTGTTTCGTTCTCATCTATTTTTGAAACGCTTTTTCTGGAGTTAGAGAAATTTATATTTCTGCTTTGATAATTATTTCTAGTTGAGTCTTGAACAATTTAAGAAATGTAGGGTGAGTCTGGAAGTCTTTGATAAATTCAGAATGGGGAAAACTTGAGAACAAACTCAAGCACTTCGAGGCTTAAGAATTGTATAAGGATGGAGGACAGGGCTCTTGGTGGACTGAGGGAGAACCTGGAGAGGTCCTAGGTAGAAGATTGAAGCAATTCAAAGGGATTAGACTTGTGGAGAGGTCAGAAGTACCTAGGTAGAACACTGAAGTAATCCAAAGAAGTAGAACTTGTGGAGGATCTGAGACTTAAATAGACTCCAACTGACCCAGAGGACCTACTGAAATCCTAAATAGAACCTTAGGCCCAGAGAGACTCAAATGAAACTTAAGAATGATCCAGAGTAACCTAGAATCCTTGTGAAGGACCTTGGAGGACCTGGGTACTCTTCTAACTGACCCAGAGGACCTAATGAAATCCTAGATAGAATCTTGAAGCAATCCAAAGGGATTAAACTTATGGAGGACCTGAGACCTAGATAGACTCCAACTGATCCAGAGGACCTACTGAAATCCTAAATAGAACCTTAAACTCAGAGAGACTTCAATAAAACTTAAAAATGATCCAGAGCAACCTAGAATCCTTCTGACGTACCTAGAGGGAGTAGTGATCATAAACTAAAGAAGTATAAACATATTCTGCTAAAATGAAAAGAATGTAAAAAGCACCTAGATAATGTTGCATACAAAATGGCAGATAAAACGTTTCCATCGATTCGATCTGCTTTCATCCGAAAAACAGAAACGAGCATGCTCGTAATTCCGACAACGCCTCTGTGCTATTCGCGAAATTTATATGCGCAACAGCCATCCCGGGAACTGATGGACATATTTTTAGGAGCGTGACACGTCCAACGAACTCGACATTCAGCCACGCCATGTTACCGGCATCGCGACATTGGGTTCTGGCCTTTCTACCGCGGGTTTTCGACGGGCCGACAAAACGAACAGTACGATGTGAAGGTGCGAAAACGCAAGTCAGAAAGCCGTGGACTACGGTTGTATAGGAAGCCCAGGATCAGAAACGTGACATATCGAAGTCACGTGCTGCGCATTCATGGCTCGTAGCTTTTCATTTATCCCATATAATAGAGCAGTTGCGAACTGCTGGCTGACACGTGCCAATGTTACGGAAGCGTAACTTCATCGGAAGGAAACGAATAGCGCCGTGCCGCAGGAACAGCCATCCGTGTAGTTCGATTATACGGATGAAAAAAAACTGTATACTCTAGCCTTTTTTTACGGATATAACGATGTGACGAGCAAAATTTGTTCTCTGCGTCCTCTCGTTTTAGGCACTTTCTAGGCTTGGCTTAGGGTCTTAAGCTCCCTTTTATCAAGGTTTTACCCCAATTCCTAGAGCTCTCAGAGCTTTGAAGTTACAGCCGTGAAACTGTCCAGCTTCTAAAATTCCTCCCATTGTCCCACGATTCAAAAAGTTGAAAACTAGATCATTTGCACCTTTCAAAAAGTAACCACAATCGTCCCAAAGATAACAAAATGAAAGATTTTGGGAGATGTGCCCCGACAATGATATCGTATCTGTAAATCACGCACGATAAAAAGAACGTCGTGTCAATGGTAGCAAGACAGAGAGAACAATGAACTCCCCCGGACACAATGAAAACCGTTTCCACGATTCTATCGCGAATACCTCGAGCATCTGAACTCTCTCACATGAGTATGAATAGAAGCGAAATCTTGGATGTTGCGCAATTCAGGTCTACATCCGTACAGAAACGCTTTCGTCCCTTTTACGCTTAAGATTACGGCTGAATGCGATGAGAAAAAGAGGCGGGCTTCTGACGATTCAATGTGTGCCAGACGATGTGCGTTACCTATCTAATCACAACTTTTCTGTCTAGATGTGCATGGTCGGTTTCAAAGTCATTTGATCGGAATTATTGTCTAACTTACGTAATGGTGGTTTTGAATAGCAGTGGACGTGGGAGATCTTGATGGGGAAATGTTACTTTTGGTTTCTGTTGGTAATAGAGTTTACTTCAGTGCCACTTACGCAGATGAGTCATATTAATGTACAAGAGTCACACTTATGCATACGAGTCACTTACGTTTCTTTTCCTTTTTACAGAAGAACGAAGTGCTTAGTATGACGTACATTTCTTCTGAGACGACCTGTACAGTTTGTACTTATTTCTACACGTTTCAATCTTTGTTTGAAAATAGAAAATGTGGGTAATTCCAGGAAAAATAGGTAAAATCTGTTTTTCCGTATGGGTCCGGCCAACCGTAAAACAAGTAGACCGTTAATCGATTGACGGAACCGTTAACTGTAACGACGTTGCTTTCTGCTAAACAGTGGATTCCCTGTTACGTTGTCTGTAACTGCAGATTGCTTGTTTCGTTCCCTATTCCAATCCCATTTACGAACAATATCCTGCCGATTGATAATAACCGCCTCGAAATTCGTGCGTTTACAGCGCTCCTGGAAATTACCCTCACCGGAGTCTACACAATGCGTACCATTTACAACAAAACCGTTTCATCATTTTTGCACATCACGCTTTAAATAATCAATTTTCCGAGTAACGTCTATCACTCGTTTTCCGGAGAATAAAATACAGATTTCGTTTTAACAAAATCAACCCACGATATTTCGCGCGAATTTGATATTGGAAAAATGATCACCTGTTATGATTTATAAACAATTCGCAAGTTAATTAAGTTTGATCGAACGATGTACCACGTCGGATGTTTAATGTGCAAACACGGACTTGTCAAGTAACACAGAAACGTATGTTTTTCCGAAAATGTGCGATTTATTACGTTTCATATTTATTATTGAAATTTATTTCTGACGTTTTACGAAGCCTGCGGATTTCCTCGGTTTGACCTGGGCTCTCCCGGGGATCTCCTCGAGTGCTCTCGTTTCAGGTTCTCCATAGGTTTTCCATGAGTTACCTAAGACCTTATGTTCCTTGGATTTTCTCAACTTTACATAGACCCTCTTTTATCTTGCTCGGAATCGTTCATTATTTTTACGAACGTCATCTTTTTATAGGGGACACGAAGGATCACACAAGATGATCTTCATTGAGTTTCAAGTTCATGAGTTTAAGTTTCGAGTTCATCTTTGGGTTACCATCTTATCTGACAGTCATCTGATTCAAACCACATCTTCAAACCATACCCATCAAATCTGTCATTAAGTAGTATTACATCTACAGCAAGCTTCTGTTAAGAATATTGACGAAGTATGCAGAGTCCATTCATGGAAATGAACTTCGTTAAGTTTCAAGTTCATGAGTATATTTTGAGGTACCATCCAATCTGACACCCATCTGATTCAAACTGTATCTTCAAACCATACACATCAAGTCTGTCATCAAATAGTATTACATCTACAGCAAGTTTGTGTTAAGAATATTGACGAAGTATGCAGAGTTCATTCATGGAAATGAACTTCGTTAAGTTTCAAGTTCATGAGTATACTTTGAGGTACCATCCAATCTGACACCCATCTGATTCAAACTGTATCTTCAAACCATACCCATCAAATCTGTCATCAAATAGTATTACATCTACAGCAAGTTTGTGTTAAGAATATTGACGAAGTATGCAGAGTTCATTCATGGAAATGAACTTCGTTAAGTTTCAAGTTCATGAGTATACTTTGAGGTACTATCTTATCTGACAGTCACCTGATTCAAACCACATCTTCAAACCATACCAACTCATCAAATCTGTCATCAAATAGTGTTACAAGTATCTACAGTTTGTGTTAAGAATATTGGAGAAGTATGCAGAGTCCATTCATGGAAATGAACTTCATTAAGTTTCAAGTTCATGAGTACCCTTTGAGGTGCCATCCTACCTATCTGACAGCCATCTGATGCAAACCACATCTTCAAACCATACCAACCCATCAAATCCAACACAAACATACTTGTATAATAAGTACCTATCATCTGACCTACCATAAGTACCTACCTGACACCTTCAAACATTTTATAATAAAAACATTGGCAAAATACTGCACAAAGGAAACACGAGATCGGAACAAGTGGCAGATAGAGGTTTTACGTCGTCAGATGACGTCAGACACGTTTGGAAACCGTTTGATATGCAACAAGGTAATACTCGAGTGTGGTAGTGCAGTATAGAAAGCATATCTCGGAGCTCAGTGGCGAGATACACCATACCGTATGGGCAACGTCGGGTCAAACCGTTACTTCAGCCGTCTGCACGTACACTTATCCATAGACATAACTCGCCGGAGAATCTACATTTTCCCCCCTTTTCTAACCTTCCTTTACCGTTTGAACGGTCGTTCTTCTTTGGTTATAGCCAGCTCTTTGAATCTATTTTGTGCTCTCTAAATATTGAGGCAAATATATAAAACGGATACGTGTTTTATCGTGGAAGGTTTATTAATGGATGCGAGTACACTGATACTTTAACGGTTGTTAAACGCTGATGTGGAAGTTGGATAGTCGATGAAGTCCCGGGAGACGCTCTCGACAGGAATCGAAGGATTTTCCTGCCATGATGTCCAAATTTTGGGAGCGATAGTCGGTGGCAGGTGAATGTGGTGATGGAGTTCGCAACTACGGTACTAGGGTCATTTGTGCGGTATGGTTTAACGACAGAATTGTACGTTTTTTTTAAACAAGTGCTCTGTGGGTCATTCAACAAATAGACCTCCAATAGACGGCAGAGTCGTAAATCGCGGATTTTCGACAGTTTTATATTTTCACTAAAAATCAAATGGTGACGTGATGAACAAATGTCGCAAATCAAGTTCTAAACTAATCTAGTTACTGAGGAATAATTTCGCAGTTTGAGTTTTGGTTAAAAATGTCTGAATGAGATAAAACATAGATGGTCTATCAAGTGCAACCAATTTAATTCATGCATGCAAATTTTTGACAAAAATGTCTAAATAAGAGATAAACCATAGGTGGTCTATGAAGAACCACCAATTTAATTCATGCATGCAAATTTTTGACAAAAATGTCTGAATAAGAGATAAACCATAGGTAGCCTATCAAGAGACACCAATTTAATTCAAGCATGCAAATTTTTGACAAAAATGTTTAAATAAAATAAATGCCATAGGTGATCTATCAAGAGGCACCAATTTAATTCATGCATGCAAATTTCTAACAAAAATGTCTAAATAAGAGATAAACCATAAATGATCTATGAAGTCGAACCAATTTAATTCATGCAAGTGAATTTTTTACAAAAATGAACGAGATAAAAATGCCATAGGTGGTTCATCAAGTAAAACCAATTTAATGTACTTCCTGTGCAGTTACAAAACTACAGATCTTCCGTGTAGATACAAGGAACTGGAATATTGTATCTTGATGCATGAAGGCAAATGATATTTATGATGAGATTTATCCCATAAGTTTAATGAGCCTTGATACAACGGTAGCGTTAATTAACGATCAGATGTGATTTAGCGATCGGAATTAATTTTACATAATTAATTTTAATTGCAAAAATGGGGAAAAGTGATGGTCCTTTCGTGTCTTGATCATTGTGCACGTTGCTGCACTTTTAGGTTCAACACTGAGAGGGTTAGAGTTCACATTATTGCAATTATATTAAGTTCAACGGCACGAGGATTACAGTTCACATTGTTGCTACTTTGTCGAATTCAACACTACGAGGATTACAGTTCACATTGTTGCTACTTTGTCGAATTCAACACTACGAGGATTACAGTTCACATTGTTGCAATTTTATTAAGTTCAACGCTGTGAGAGTCACAGTTCATATTGTTGCAACCTTTCTAAGTTCAACACTGCGAGGATCGCAGTTCACATTGTTGCAACCTTGCTAAGTTCAACACTACAAGGATTACAATTCACATTGTTGCAACCTTGTGAAGTTCAGTACAGTGAGGACCACAGTTCACATTCTTGCAACCTTGTGAAGTTCAACACTGCAAGGATCACAGTTCACATTGTTGCAACCTTGCTAAGTACAACGCCGTAAGTGTCACAGTTCACATTGTTGCAACTTTGTGAAGTTCAACACTGCAAGGATCAGAGTTCACATTGTTGCAACCTTGCTAAGTTCAACACTACAAGGATTACAATTCACATTGTTGCAACCTTGTGAACTTCAACACGATGAGGACCACAATTCACATTATTGCAACCTTGTTAAGTTCAACCCTGTGAATGTTACAGTTCGCACTGTTGCAATTTAATTAAGATTCAACACTGGAGGATCATAATTCACATCATTGCACTTCACACTATTATACTAAATATAAACTAGACAAAGTATAAACAGTGTTTTACAGAAGAAACCAATATTTTACCAACACTACAAGCTTCATCATAAATGAACTACTTACACTATTTTAACGAGCAAGACTCGTGACGTACTTACAGTTCACATACGTCAAATCTTGCTTGAATATTTAATACATTTCAATATGAAATTCAATTCTAATTATAATTTCTATAGTCAAAAACTATTGAATACAACATTTTCACTTTCCTTAATGATTTTAATATTGAAACTACCAAATTGGTCAAATGACCACTCCACAAGTTTCTTAATATAAGGCACACATTTTGTTAAACATTCCTCGAAATCAGAATTGATTTTCATCAAGATACAGAATAAATAAACGACGAAACATAAATTAGTATATACATTTATTTTTAACTTCATTTTTAATTTCAAATTAAATACACATTATATGCCGATAGGTTTAGTGTTAATACTACTGTATTCAAATAGTATAATACTATTAAATATACTGAAACACCTGACAAATTAATCACGCGACAAGATAACATATTAAAGCACTGATTCACCAGTGAAATATTAGTGCACAAATTACCTAACGTGTATTCAAATTACTCGTATCCAAAAAACAAAGAGAGAATGTCTGTTCGCATCGTGTAACGTTTATGGAACACACTGTACAGACAATTAGCGGTTAATTAATCAATCATCCCGCAGTCTATACGCTCAATCTTCGCATAATGAATTCCACAGTGTATTTCTCAATTTTAGGTTATTCCGGGTCAGTATAACTGTTACTGACTATATGAGACTTAACGGTCCGCATGTATATTTACTAGGTAGGCCAATCATCAGGCAGATGAATTGCTATGTATTCTAATAAAAAGTATGACAAGTTTTATCGCGTTGTACTACCATATCTCACTACTTCCTTGCTGCTGACTACTACTTTTCAGCATTTTTCACTTTTTTAGGGCCTTGGAATTGTAATTATATTTAGATGCTATGATACACATATGACAGACACATGTTAGGTTAGGTTTGGCCACCACTAAGGTATTAATTCCAAAAATGATTTGGCTCTGCAGTTTCATTAGTGGTATACAAGAAATCTGTGCTTTAGAAGATCTAAGTTAGAGCAGTTTTTTTGGGTCCAAGTGTCCTAAACATGTTAATGAGTGTCCTCATTAATTGAAGACATTGTATGGCGTCCTAAGTGTCCTCATTAATTGAAGAGATTGTATGGCGTCTTAAGGAGGGCAATACCTTTAGAATCTTAAAAAATTACAAAATTTTTTTCTATAAAATGTTAGTGTATCTTAAAAATATTGTCTCAAAATTTTAAAGTGAACTACGAAGCCTTTTGAAGATATGGCCGATTAGCGCCGCGGGTATACACGCGTTCAGTGCGGAGGACTGAAACTTTAAACGCGTTTTTCTCAAAACTACGTTCTTAAAATTGCCGTGGCTAACTCAAAAACTAGTTTGTCGCGCTCAAATTTTTTGCACATATCCATGACAATACTATCTAACATATGAATCCAATGTATGAAATAAATTGAACATTAAAGTCCTTTTTATTGCAGAACATTGCAAAAATTTTCAATAAAATTCAAAGTTTTTCTTTAAACGCGCCATTTCTTCAATTTTATTTTGTACATTTCTGAGGTACTAACTATGAATGTTTTCGAAACATTGTCAAACTTGCTTGAGACCAATATTGAAGCTAGAACCCCGATTCGAGACGCGATAAAACACTTCCAGAAAGGATCGTCATAATTCCGGCATTTTAAAATATTTTGCAAAACAGAAAATATTAATAGGCAATAGTTATAATAAATTGTACCTAAAATTTCGAAAATGCAAAACAAAGGTGTCCTATATAAAAAAAAATCACAAATATCAGCTTATCATAGTCTGGTCCAAAGTTTGGTCCTCCAGACGACGTTCTCTCCACTCTTCCCACAGAATCAAAAGAATAACTCATCACAAAATTCTAACGAAGCATAATTGATGGGAGGACGCAACTGTTACGTTTTACGAGACCACATGAGGTAATGAAGAAATACTTCCCGTATTTATGTACGAAATTCCCAGGCTGTGGCTTTCGTTCTAACAACGATTCTGTGTTCTTTCCTTGCACGGACCTGGCATGCAGAGATCCCTGCTATGTGGGATTAACTTTCACCGCAGCATTTACCGTCGACTCGATGACGTTGGCGATCACAACCGACCTTGCGTTCCGAGTACCGGTATTTAGATTACAGAAAACATTTTTTATCGGTGCTAAACTTCATAAATCGGATATCGATTATACTCGTTTCTATGATATTTGATGTACATTTTTCTTCTTGATGATTTTTGGGATGTATGATCTACTTGCTTAATGGTTGGTGAGTGAAAATAGATATAATTGAGGATGTTTGGTTAGAAAGTAAAAGAGAGATGATATATGCTACACATGTGATATATGTGATACATGTGACATATGTTATGTATGTTATATATGTCATATATGTTATGCATGTTGTATATGTTATATATGTTATGTATGTTGTATATGTTATATATTTTACGTATGTTATGTATGTTATATATGTCATATATGTTATGTATGTTATGTATGTTATATATGTCATATATGTTATGTATGTTATGCATGTTGTATATGTTGTATATGTTATATGTATATGTTATATATGTTATGCATGTTACATATGTTACATATGTTATATATGTTATATATGTGACACATGTTACATACGTTACATATGTTACACACGTGATACACGTTACAACATACTTAATACACTCAAAAAACAATAAGAAAAAGAATTTTACAAAGAACGCAAAAATATAACAATATATTGAACTATAATGCAGTATATAATAATAATTAAAAAGTAGATGATTAAATAAATTAAAAGAAGTTCTTAATAAACTTCATAACTATGAAGGTCAGAGCTAAATTGTAAAGCGTCACGTTACAAGGAGACACGTTTAAAAGCGAACAAAAAAGCGTCCACTTCAAGTGAACTCCTGGCGCCAAATTCAAATCGCATAACCTTAATTTTGGGGTTCAACGTTTCCCTAAGTTTTAACAAAAATACAAAACTGCAGTTTTATTTAAAAATACGTACATTAAGGAATATTACAGCGAAAAAGGAAAACAGTGAGCTTAGAAATTAGGACACGAAGACTTGCGCGTAAAGTGTGCGCAGTAATCTAAAGTCGTGCAGGGTTAATTGACAATGAAGAAAAAATCTGTAGAAATAAGATGAAACGAAACGATGGAAATTTACTAAAAAGATTGGAGAAGTTTTTAGTGATCGATTTGCAAATGTTACGCAACGGTGGTCGCAGTGAAAGTACTGATTCGACAGTTTTTAGAATCGAGAAATACACCTTGCGGTGTGGATGCAAAACCGAGCAAACACTTTTATTCAAACCTAAATTATTTATCGGACGATATTCCGATAATTAAAACAGAAATTATTAATACGAGTTCTCGTTAAATATTCCAGCGAAGAAACACGACTTTGCTAATAAATTAAACGATTTAATCTGACAATTTTTATTTCTCAAATTACACTCAAAACTAGAAGCAAATTTTGCGCAACATTAATGCGCTTCTATTCGGATAATTTGCCTTTTGAAGTTGTACAAACATCCCTGTAAATTTATCATTTACCCGTAAACAAACAGTGTGCAGTGGTCTTTCCACTGTTCGGCACTAATTAGTATTATAATTATATTTCGTAAACCTCTAATTAGATCGTACAATATTAATTTGCCGGTGTCCAATTACGTAGCTGTGTTTCAAATAGTTCTGTTCATAATTCAACCATTGACGTCAATGATTAATGTCACAGTACAATTACCACGTTTAAAAATAGTTATTTTATTTCCACTTTCATTACAACACTTCATTGCGCTCATTTTGAATTCAAATTTTCGCGCCACTGCGTTGCGTAATGGCGTTTTTTAGACTTCTTCAAAACGAATTCCTTTTGACTATATAAACATATTTATACCGAATAATTTTCAAAAATAATCTGATTATTTATAGTCTTTTATTTATAATAATAAAATATAGATACTTTAATAGGCAACATCAAATAGATGTCTGATTTTCTTTTTCAAAGGACATCTTACATTAATAAATGAATTTATTTCATCCAAATTTATTATCAAATAATTAATTCAATATATAAATATTTTTATAAACTAAATGGTCAAATTTAAAAATCTCTGAACATTCAAATTTCTAATGTTAGGTTAGGTAAGTTAGGTAGATTAAGTGAGGCAAGTTAGGTTGGTTAGGTATGTTAGGTGGGTTAGATATGTTAGGTGGGTTAGGTATGTTAGGTGGATTAGGTATGTTAGGTGGGTTAGGTATGTTAGGTGGATTAGGTATGTTAGGTGGGTTAGGTATGTTAGGTGGATTAGATGGGTTAAGTATGTTAGGTAGGTTAGGTGGGTTAGGTATGTTGGTTGGTTAGGTATGTTAGGTGGGTTAGGTATGTTAGGTGGGTTAGGTTGGTTAGGTATGCTAGCATGAAATAATGGTAAGTCTAATACTTAAGTAATCTTGCCTCGAGAATTTAACCAACAGGGAATTATCGAGCATAACCCAAAAAGGTATGCAATTGTTTAAACCATGTACACATGGTTTAATGAACATTAAAACTAGTGAACCAAAATTAGTAATGAACCGTGAAAAAGATGGTCAAGTATCCTTGAAGACATCCGTTATTAGAAGGAGGCCTCATATGCGTGGAAGTCGAAAGGAAGCATCAATGCTGTTCATTGACCTTCACTGAAGCAACTAGTGTTCAAGTATATGTTCCCCTTCCCTCCCCCACGATTAATCTACCAAGATCAATAATTCAAAATTGAACAGAAAGGGCAGTAAAAGCGAGTTCTCACTGAATCAATGACTAGCACGATTTTTTCGTACAGCAAAATCTGTCGAAGCGAAACAATATTACACGAACACATCTTCCTTTCACCTGACGTAACGCGGTAACTTTTCCGAGTAAAAGATTACGAAAATGGAAATTACTTACCGGCCACGAAGAGAGCCTCGTTCCGCGTGTCGATCGGTCATCCTCAGACGGTCGTGTCAACGTCTAGGAATTTAAGGACTCATCTCGATGACTCTCGGAACAGATTTTGTAAATGCACCCTCTGCCCCGCGCGCTTCGAAATTCCTCAAAGGCGTAAACACCGACAACAGCGCGACCGGCGATTTCTGGGTTTTGTTACCTAAAATTCGCGCCAAGTTCGATTAACCTTAAAAACTTGGAATTCTTAGCAGCACATTTTTCTTATTTTTGTGTATTCACATTGTGGATTTGGATGATTAGGTCGAGGTTTCTAATTTGAAAATTACTGACTTCGAAATTCTGTTTTCGTAATTTCCAAATTTCTAATTTCACTAATTTCGCGATAGGTAATTTCCTGTTTGTTTAATTCACCAGTAACTAATTACTATTTCTTTAATTTCCTACTAGGTAATTCCCATTTCTCTAATTTTCTGTTTTTCTAATTTCCTATTTCTTTAATTCCCCATTACCTAATTTCCTATTTCTCCAATTTCACATTTTTGTAATTTTCCACTAGGTAATTCGCATTTCTCTAATTCCCCATTACCTAATTCCCTATTTCTCTAATTTCCCATTTCTCTAATTCCCTAATTCTCTAATTTCCCATTTCTTTAATTCCCCATTACCTAATTTCCCATTTCTCTAAATCCCCATTACCTAATTCCTTATTTCTCTAATTCCTCATTACCTAATTCCCTATTTCTCTAATTTCCCGCTAGCTAATTCCCCATCTCCCTAATTTTCCATTAGCTAATTCCCCATTTCTCTAATTCCCCATTACCTAATTCCCTGTTTCTGTAATTTTCCGCTAGCTAATTCCCTATTTCCCCAATTTCCCATTAGCTAATTCCCAATTTCCCTAATTTCCTATTTCCCAAATTTACACTTTACAAATTTTCTATTTCTCCAAGTTCCCCATTCTCCTAACTCCTAAATAAACATCCAAATTTTCTATTCTCTCAAATCCTAAAATTTCCCAATTTAACTTCCATAAAACACAAGTTTAATAATCCTTAACTCTCCAACTACAAAATTACAGTTCCAATAATATTACAGTACAATTTAAATTGTAATATTATGATCTGTCCACACTGAATACAATGATATACAAGCATCCATGATTTTTAACAACAACAATCCACAGTGAAGCACAACTAACAACATAAATATTATCAGAATATTAACCGAATGCGTGGCAAATCCGCGTCGTCCTGTCGCACTGTTCTGTCACTGTTCCGTCGAATTCTGGTAAACGAGAGATCTTTTGATCGATTGTTATCTTTGACGTAAACCACCACGCGTACTGTTGCCGGTGTGTACAGCTTTGACCCTCCCGACTACAAACGAGAAGCTGAAGAAATCCGTGGAGAGATCCTGTACCCGGCGTGAAGTCAATAACACAGAGCCGTGTCGTACGATGGAATTTCAGTGGCGGTCTGTTCACATTATAATCGTAGTCACAACACACACCCGCCCAACCGACCGAACCCGTGAAAGGCGACTGAGGTTCTGACCGATCTAGTGGGACCTCTTCTTTGCTGTTGTCTCACTCTAGCAGGAACGCGAGGAGCCACATCGTTCCCCACACGAGAGAACTCGACGAAAAACCGCAAGGTTTTGAACGAGCCAGGGGATTGGCTGCTGGTGGGGAAACGGGAATAGTGATAGGAGACCGCTCCCACTGTGATGGCAGCACTGGAACCGAGAACGTCGATATACAAAATTTTAATCGTCAGTAACATAGAAAAAGAACAAAATTGCATGAAATTTTAATTACGTTGCTTGCAGAATTTTAATAACCGAAGGTAAAACAAAAATTGGGCCATATAGCGAGACTGCACTATATTATGGTCTTAAACCTTCCTACAACCTTAAAACGTTACTTGGATAATTTTAATGAACAGTAGTTGAAGGTAAAACAGAAATTGTGCCATATAGCGAGACTGCTCTATATCACGGTCTTAAACCTTGCTAAAACCTTAAACATTGCTTGGATAATTTTAATGACTAATAATCGAAGGTGAAACAGAAATTGGGCCATATAGCGAGACTGCTCTATATCACGGTCTTAAACCTTGCTAAAACCTTAAACGTCGCTTGGATAATTTTAATGACCAATAATCGAAGGTAAAACAAAAATTGGGCCATATAGCAAAACTGCGCTATATTAACTGTGGTTGATTTGAAATATACAAACGCTACTTTCTTCTGAAGAAAGTATATTTCTACATGGTTTGTTTACAGATGATACGAAAAATTACACAATTGTACAATACACTTACAAAAATCATTCGTTGTGACGACAGCCTAGTTTAGTAAAATCTGCGATTTCACTTTGACGATAAAAAAGGCACAAATAATAGCTCGATTTTTAGTGATTAAACGGTGCTTAATAGTAAAATTGCTCTTTATTATGAAAATGAACATTTTACATATGGCTGATTATTCAATATGTGGTATAATATACCGAAGGTACAGCGAAAATTACGCTAAATGACACAAGTAACAATAGCTTTACGATTAATAAAGTGAAAAAGGAAGAATGATACGAAAATGATAATTTTCTTGGAAAACGTGTACCGTTTGTATGCTTCAATCTTTCTACTATAGAATTTACATCGATTGAACACTACCGGAATAAAGATGAATTACGTTTGAAAAGTGCAACGTCGAAATGTTTCTTACTGTAATGTTACTAAGCCTATGAACTTCAAAGATTCCAGTCTCACCATTTTAATACACTGTGTACCATAAGCTGCAACGCATAATTTTGTGTCAGTTTAACGTTTGAGATCCATTAATTACTATTTATAGATACCATTAACTTTTAAGAAGTTAACAAAATGGAAACAATGTTTGTAGAATTATAACCTGCCAACTAATCTTACATACCTACATGTAATGCTAAGGAGACTGAAAACTTTAAAAATGAAACTTCACAACACAATGCTTTTGGAATATGTTTGTCCAAAATAAAAATTTCTGCCTAAACATATTTATGCACATTTCATACTGTTATAAGACAGTTGAGAGTATTTAATAACCAGAATGAGCATGCATCTCGCAGCTATTTGCACGGTATGTATTTAAATGAAACTTTGAATTTTTAGATACACTGAAAGTAACATAAAGACTATTAATACTTGATCGTATTATACATTCCATTTCAGCGTAACACTGACGCGATCTTCGAGTAAAAAACATAAGAACTTGCGTATGATACTTTTGAAAGAAGTTTATGAACAGAATAGAACTAAAGCAATTTTTCCTTATTTTTTTTTTTTTTATCTAAAACTATACATAACAATTGACACATCCAAGTCCTTAAATACTCTAACTTTCAAAACATTTAGTATCCGTGTACAGTATCAAAGATATCTGCAGTTTTGAGCAAGCCATGCTACAACACATCGCTCGTCAAATAATTGCAGTGCAGCATACACTAAAATTTATTTAGTTTAAACCTATATTGTTAACTTTTTTTGTTTTGAATGCCAATTAAGTGATGAAAATGTCTTTTCTTTTTAACTCTCATTGCCTATATTAAATTATATCAATATTTGCTTTATTTATATATATATCTATATCTATATATATTTATATATATATATATATCACGCCAGTCTCGCCATCAATTTAGTAACATAGGTACACTTTGTCAACAATCACTCTGCCGCTTTGCATCTGCTTTCTCTATAGATTTCAAACGTTCTTGAACAAATCACTAAATTATGCTGGCTTTTGAGAACCCTTCTTTCCGATCAGTGATTTGTGGATATGTGGAATAACACCTGTAAAAGAAATGGAATTGTTTAGTGCTTCTGTTTTATATCGCAGTACAATCTCAATATGAACATAAAATTCTTGATGCACTTTCTGTTCTGCAACATTCTGTAACAAGATACAGTAAACACGTACCTCCTCCTGCAATAGTTGCTTTAATGAGACTATCTAATTCTTCGTCACCACGAATAGCAAGTTGCAGATGTCTCGGTGTAATACGTTTAACCTTTAGATCTTTAGATGCATTTCCTGCTAATTCCAGTACCTGAAACAAAATTCCCTTTACTACCTAAACTCTACAGGACTAACGTTTCATTTCATGAACAAAAATATTAGCGCATAAAACCATAAAATACAATTGTGTAATAAAGTAAAGACGACAATATATTTAATTTAATATTCCAATTATCCAATCTTGATTAACAAGTTGTGTGCTTGAACCTGGCTAACATGTTTGTTTTTCTAATTATGTTAGGCCCTCTTCAGGATTTTAATACACTATACAAATCTGTAAGGCAGTTAATACATTAATTGTTGAATAGTTTTATGAAATAATACAATGATGATGGTGTAGAGATTATACTTACATACTATAGAATTGTGGATTTATATTTTAAATGTATTAAACACAAGTTCACTGACAAAATTAAAATATGATATGAAAACACGCGCTGTACTGGCATGTACAATGTGATGTTAAAAAATGAATGTTGTATTATAAAATCATGTGCTGATCGTGTACATGTACAAATGGTAAATATACAAAAAGTATTTCTGCTCAAATGTGAAACATCATGTGTGTGGTTAATGCTTTATGACGTGTCATTCTTTGCTTTTGATATTTGGACATTCTTGTCATTAATGTATAAAAACATTTATTCAAGATTGGATAATTAGTATATTAAAATAAACAGATTGTTATTATTATCTGCAACTATTATCAAATATTCAAATAAATCATGGATAAAAGAAGTTGCATTGAGAACAAAACTGGAACCTAACAATCTGGAAACTATTAACATAAACTAAACTACTGATAACAAAAAAGACTGCAGTGGTGGACAAAAGTATTGACACAGACATACTTTGGTCTTTCACACATAAAAATATTTTTGAGCAACGCGCACACATGATAATAAAACATAAAAAAGACGACGGAAAATTTGGAGAGAACCGTGTAACACAAGCAAAAAAATAAGCTGTTCCTTATTTTGCTTACGGTTGATGAAAAGGCGGGAAAAATCAGCCATAATACTTGGCGTTAGTGACGCCATCAGTAGCTAGTTATGCCCAACGCATATAATCCAGGGTTATAACGGCTGATCTTCCTATTGTGCGTATTTGCCTGTGTCCCCCCCTGAACCCCGCCCCCAAACGACTATCTCTGTTTTGCGAACACTTTCTTCTCTTTCACTCACCTCAGCAGTGAGGTATTCCAAGATAGCCGCGCTGTACACCGCCGCGGTGGCACCGACTCGACCGTGACTTGTGGTTCTGTTTTTCAAATGCCTATGAATCCTACCGACTGGAAACTGCAAAAAAATAGACAAAAAAATAAACGTAACATCCGAAATTTGTACGTACGCAATGTGCATATACGAAACTTGTTACATTGACAAGATATATTGCTTTCGTGGCAAGGTAAATATTTTCAGGTTAGGACGCATCGTACGTAATGTCTATTCGAGTAACATCAGGTCATTAGCGTCAGCAGCTTTTCACGCGAGAAATATCGAACGAAAAAACATGACACGAATTTCTGCAACAACTCGTTCACGTTGCGTTTCCGTACGATTTTATGCCAGTCAATTTTTCAGTGACAAAAACCGATCAAAACGTTTGCGACAATGCACGTAACACGGTCCTCTTTTAACGCAACAGAATATCGAGCGGTATACGATTATTTGGCTCTCCCGAGCTGCAGAGCTCGGTACGTTTCGTCATTGAATAGTGCACGCCCCGTATTTTCATTTATTTACGTTTAAAATAGTAACCGAATCTCTCAGACGGTTTTGTAGATCGGTATCGCTAATAACACGTTAAGTTACTTTATAAAGTGTTGCTATTGACATCTACATGTTTTCGCACGCGATGATAAAAATGTAAACATGTGACTAATAATTAAATCGTTAAATCTGTGTTGATGCGTAAATATTTAAATAAGTTACAAAGTATCGGGTCGGTAACGCGTACATAAACAGTTGTTTAAGCGACAGGTAAATAACGAATGAATACAAAAATAAGTCACGTTTTATCGAGTCGCGTTTCACGATTTTGCAAACAATTTATTCAAAACATAAATAAACACTGACAAAACAATTTCAGGTTGCACGAACTTTCTTTCGATTGTTATTGAAAAAAATATTTCAATTAAAGGCACATTAGTATCTGAATTGAAAGATAAGAGAGGGGGGAGGACGTACACAGGCTCAACCGTTTGGTTTGAAAACTTCCGAACTTAGACGTGACCACCATAACTTTAATTCGAAAAATAATGCATTTCCCGCAAGTATTTCGCGGTCGTCTGTCGCGATAAATGTAAACGGAAGTTAAATCAAGCGATTTCACGCATTACGTATCACCAATGATCAACGAAACTCGGAAAAAAATCAACTGTCGTTAGTCGGCGAAAAACGCTGGCTTTTCGCGCCAACCATGATACTTTAACCTGTTCACTTTTAAAATTTACGAAGATAATCGCGTAAATACGGGTTGTCAAAATGTAACGTCGCTCGAAACGCATTGTACGCGTTCGAGTTGGTTGAATAACGGGCAATAAACTCACCTGCAAGCCGGCCCTAGCTGAACGAGAGACCGCCTTTGCCTTCGCTTTACCAGAGTCCTTGCCCGCCTTTCCGCCAGCCTGTTCAGACACGAAAATTACTGTTAATTTGCAAGATACAAGCACAAAACTTCGCCAGACGACAGATTGAACATTGCAGAACACGATGGTGTGGTTACGAGGCACGGATGGCTCAAGGAGCCACTGGAAACTTGCGGATACTCACCATTATCTGACAAGAGTCTTTGCGGTTCGCTACACGACAGACTTGCGAGAAGCACAGACGACGCCGTCTAAGCGCGGTCCCGCCAAATACGCTTGGCGCTGTCGGCGCCTCCCGCAATTCTACCACGTGACTACCAACAACCAATCACGCTCAACCGTCGAAATACACCCTCGCCATCTATTGGTCGTCACTCGAAACACCACTTTGACAGAAACGTTTCTATCAAGTGTCACAACATTCTTGAGGGGAGTAAACCTTTTAGACGAGATATATGCCTACTTTTGGTTATGTACGTACAAATAATAAATTAAATTTATGTCTTCATTTTTAAACACAGATGTTTGAAATTTTATAACGTTAAATATTTGATAGACGTTTTATAAAGTAAATAATAAGGAATAGTAAATGTAGAAGAATAGTTTTAGTGTCGGTTTGTATTAATTTTATTAGAGTGTGGTGTCCAGGTATTCGTAAGTGGCGCCGCAGCGCATGCGCAGTAGACAGCCAATAGAATTCGAGCATCGGATATTGGAGTCCCCTGCCGTCGCCCCTCGAGCAATCCTAGCTTACATCCCTATATTCCCAGGCCCATATCTTGTAATACTTGAACCGTTCTATGGTCCGGGTAATTTTCCACGCTGTTTAAGGCACACCTTTGTATTCGAACAGCTTATTTTGATTTTCAAGTTGCTTTTTTAACCATCATTTTTCTTCATATTTTTAGACACTTATGTCCGACGTTTACGTTTGAATTTGATGACCAATTACTGCGTTATAAATCTAACAATAAAAATGAAGCAGTAAAAATCAGAAATACATTTTTTAATGTTTATACTTCATAAAAGTAGTTAATTGAATTGTCGTGCTCTAAAATAGAGTAATCTTAAGAGTAAGCTTTAAAGAAGAGTTATGAATATTATAAAAAGGTAAAGGATTTTTAAGGTGTAATTACTTTGGATGAAAGAAACTGTATCACTCTTTATTGATAGAAAGGCAGTCATAATAAATTTATACAAAAGACGTATATATACGTGCACGTTCGTGCACGCGTGCGCCTCTGCATGTGTATTGTATTTATATATAATACGTTGTTGCTAAGAGAATGTCAAGACTATAGGACGGGAAAGGAGCTCTATTTCAAATCATGTGATAACTAATAAAAAAGTATGAAACTGTCTCTAATGTACACTCGGTGCAACTTAGGCTTCATTTAATTAAAGGTGAATATGCAAGATCCTAAAAGTGAAGAGATCCTGAGGAACTGAAGACAACTCAAGAGATTTAAAAATTTTTGAAGAACCAAATCCAGAGACTCAACCCTGATAGCCTTAAGAGAATTTTTATAGAATCTGAAACCCTGGACTCTAGAATGTAAAAAAGTCTGGAGAGGATTCAGGAAGAGCTCTAAGAGGATTCAAGTCCAGATATAAATCTGGGAATTCAAAGAAGTTTGGAAGGCTGAAAAAGCCCAACCAGCCGGAAGCTTTTATCTCGCTGCATAAAGAAAGAGGCAGATAGTGGAACACTTCCCGCATATTTTCTTTTAACTAACGGAAGCCCGAGTTGCGGCAGGCCGTCCATATCTATATTTTACTAGAGAGCACTGTCTAAAACTGCAGTTGGCACGGCCATCACGTTCGGGTTGCAATATCGACGAGTCTCTGCGCAGACATGCGCACTGGTCGTGCGCAGACGTGCAACTTTTCCCGCCATTTTTCCCCCACTCTTTTTTTCTCCACGCGTATCGTCTGGTATTATTGGTCGGGGTTTGTCGCTTCGGCCAGTTCGTCGCACTTCTCGTCCAGATCCTCCTGCAATTATTATAATAAATATTAAGAATTGCAGGTTACAGAAATTATTATAATAAATATTAAGAATTGTAGGTTACAGGAATTATTATAATAAATATTAAGAATTGTAGGTTACAGGAAGGACGTTACCTCCTCGAGTTGCAGGCATTTGCCCCATTCGGTAAGGGTAATTTCATGATCGTTATTAATATCGCAAGAGTCGAGGAACGGCCCGATGCAGTGTTCCAGGGCCATTAACGGCGCTCTGATGGGGAAAAGTTCGTGTCTGGAAACGGCTTTGTCATGGGGGTGGCCATCCAAGTCGCACCACTTCCAAATTGCCGCGTTGCTCCAACGTAATGTGTGATTAGTTTCCGCTTCCCGCTGCATCTTCAGATAATGCGATGGCAACTCTTGACGGTCGGCTAGGTCCCTCATGATGTTGAACAGCCAATCGCGCATACGCCTTGGGAAGTCTGCCATTTCTTCCTCTTTGCACATCTGCAATTTTAAGATTAAAACAAGATTAAATTAAGATTAAAACGTTGTTTTAGTTCAACATCCAATTGACTCGAATGAGTAATTACAGGCATCTGACGACATTGGCCGTAGTACTCGATGTGGACGTGCTGGTAATCGGGTCCCTTGCACCTGTCGTCGTTGGTGTCGCAGAAACAACGTTGCTGGTAGACTTCGCAGTCGCTGCTGAACGTCTCGTTGTAATTGGTGCAGACCTTTCGTCTGGGGTCGACCTCTTCTCCGCATACCTCCACGCAGACACACTCGGCGGTCTCCTCGTCGATGGCCTGAAAGCAATGATTAATCAGATAACATCCACAATTTAATGAGTATTATAACTTTATAACAAGGGCCAGTCTTATACTGAGATTCTTGAATTTTTGATAAGAGAGATACTTTGGTATGAGTCTGCTAAGGCTCCTTAAGGAACTTACACTTCTAAACCACTTGTTGTGTACTTAGAATGAAATCTTTACTTTTGTATCACATGTTCAAATTAATAGCAAAAGAGCTGAATTCAACTTCTGTGTTGAAGATTCCAACAGAATCTGAGACTCTAAAATGAAAGATGCCTTGCAGCTGTGTCTCCCAAATGACGTTCTAAAGTTCCAGCTAAACTAACAATCTTAAATCATCAAATTCAGGAAATGAAGTCACATCGAGCCACATGATGGTTGTACATATCAGACCACATGATGGCTGACCCTCAACAGGTCACACAAGCTAATCATACATCTTAGCCAAAGTGATTAACAATAGCATCATTTGTTACATCTGAAAGAATTTGAACGAACCTTGCAAACTCGTCCTGCGCTGCAGTGTTTATTCATGCACGGATCCATACGGAGCAAACTCTGACGCTTCGATCCAACCTCGTTTCTGCCATCTTCGGCGGCGACCTCAGCGTCCTCCGACGTCTGTTCGGCTATTTCGTCAGCCTCAAGCATGTTCATGACCTCATCTTGAACGCTGGCTTCCGTCGTCGTCGTGCGACGACGGGGTCTTCCTGCTCGCTAAAAAATCGATAATCATCTTGATGTTAGGCTATCAAGACATGTTTATATGTGGCTGAGGCGTCTTGTAAGACCCTCACAATGAAATACAAGTTGTATCAGTGTATTTAGTAGCATGGTACATGGTGTAACAAGGATAACTGAATAATGAGATAGAGTAATGCAGTGGAATGAAAAAGTTAAACATTCTGGTCCGCCATGTTGTTCTTATGTGGCTGAGACAACTCTTAGGACCTTCATAATGAAATACAATTTATACTAGCTTATTTTGAAGTATAGTACAAGGTATAGCAAGGATAAATGAATAATAAGATCATAGAGTAATCAGATGATGGAGTAGTGCAGTGAAATTGCAAAGTCAAACGCTCTCGTCCGCCATGTTGTTCATACGTGGCTGAGGCATCTCGTAGTACCTTCATAATGAAATACAATTTATACTAGCTTATTTTGAAGTAAAGTACAAGGTATAGCAAGGATAAATGAATAATAAGATCATAGAGTAACGAGATGATGGAGTAGTGCAGTGAAATTGCAAAGTCAAACGCTCTCGTCCGCCATGTTGTTCATACGCGGCTGAGGCAACTCTTAGGACCTTCATAATGAAATACAATTTGTACCAGTGTATTTAGTAGCATGGTACCTGCTATAGTAACTGAATACTAAAGTAATGAAATGAAAGAGTACAGTGAAGTAGTAGACATCAGAGTATGTATAATAAAATAATATATCAGTAGGATAACACAATATATCATAGTACCGTAATGGTAACAATATAGCACCAAGAACAGTCTAATACCAATAAACTTATTATATAAACAACAGATAAAGTATAAGTTTCTACCTACCCGTTTAGCAGAAACATCGGCCAGCACGGAGAGCACCACGAAGGCGAACAAGAGGAGCTTCAGCTTCGTCCTCATCTCTGCAACATCAATTCTCTGTATTCATCAAACAATTGAGGGACACTTATTAGAAAATAGATTGAGCCGTGCGTGGCTCACTTTTCAAAATTCCCAGTAATCCGACATCGCACGATTCCGCTCGGGTCAAACCGATGACCGATAATAAATCTCGGAGACCTTAATAGGAGCAACGAAGCGATAACCCAGATATGTATGTACCTAGAAATCACGATCCTTTACGAATCAGCGTTTACACGCGATTTCCTTTGCGTTTAAGAATGCAACTTGATAAATGAACTAAATCTTCTTCGAACATTTGAAAAAATTGTTTGTTATGAATGGAAGGATGTTATCAAGTACACGTGAGCTATTTTAATAGTGGTGCGTCATTGTTATGGAAGTCTGGAGTGTGGCAGTCGATGAAGTTTCGAGAGGCACTTTGCAGGGCGAATCGAAGGATTTTGGCAGGTTTAAATTTTGGGAGGATGGTGATGGAGAGTTTCCAACTACCTAGTATGGTTATTTGTATAGTGGGCTGTTGAGCGTTGTCTTGCAACAGATCGAAGCTTTTTCTTTTTGAAGCAAGTGGCTGGGTGATTCATACGTTGTGGAGCGAAACATTGCTTCATGGCGAAATCCGTAAACGGGTATCAGACTTTCCCTGGATCCAGGTTTGGGAATTTTGGAATTGGGAAAATAGGGAATTTGGGGACTTTGGGATTGGAGATATAGGGAATTTGTAGATTTTGGAAGTGGGGATATTGGAATTGGGGAAATAGGGAATTTGAGGAACTTTGGAATTGGGAATTTGGGAACTTGGACATTTTAAAAATAAGGAATTCGGGGATTTTGGAATTGGGACATAGGGAATTTAGAGATTTAGGAATTGGGAAATTTGGGAATTTAGGAATTTGAGGAATTTGGTAATTTAGGGAATTACCAATTGGCAATTTGGGAACTAGGGAATTTTGAAATTTGGGAAATAAGGAATTTTAGAATTTTGAAATTTGGAAAATAGGGAATTGCGAACTAGAGAATTTGGGAACTTTGGAATTTTGGAGCTAGGGAATTTGGGGACTTTAAAATTTAGGGATTTGGAAATTTGGAAAATAAGAATTTTGGAGACTTGGAAATTTGGGAAATAGAGGATTGAGTACTAGGGAATTTAGGGATTTTGGAATAAGGGATATAGAGAATTGGAAAAATTGAGAATTTGGAAATTTGCAAATAGGAAAAATAGAGAATTTAGGGATTTTGGAATTGGAGAAATAAGGAATTTGGGAATTTTTGAATTGGGAAAATAGGGAATTGGGAGATGTGGAAATTGGGGAATTAGAGAATTGGAAAACTTGAGAATTTGGGGATCTTGAAATTGAAAATATTGAGAATTTGGGAATTTTGGAATTGGGAAAATAGGGAATTTAGGGATTTTGGAATTGGAGATATAGGGAATTTGGGGATTTTGGAATTTGGGAATTTTGGAATTGGAAGATGTGGAAATTGGAGAAATAGAAAATTGGAAAACTTGAGAATTTGGCAATCTTGAATTTGAAAGAATTGAGAATTTGGTAGCTGTGGAGTTGGGAAAATAGGGAATTTAGGTAATTTCAAATTGGTGAAATAGAAATTTAGAAAAACTGAGAATTTAGAAATTTGGAAATTGGATTACAGACAATTTGAAAAATAGAGAATTTATGTATCTTGAAATTGAAGCAATTGCTGTACCGCCATTTTGCTTTCTACATGTAAGACAAAATGGCGGCCATTAGACTCTTCTCTAACCTTAACATAACTCTCTACCTGCATTATTCTTCTTCAAAATACATTTATGATCTATGATTACGTTTAATAGTCACATTTCAAATATTATTTATAAAAATAATAATTACATAAAGTAATATATGTATATATACAATTATCTTGTAAAGTGTCACAAATAATAACCTTGTTGAAATTTAAAAAACTACGTTCAGATAACTTTGAGTCTTACATAATAACAATCTTATAAACTATTAAATATTATAACAATCTTACAAATTATTATAGATATAATAATCCTATTAAAATTTGAAAATCTACGTTCAGATAACTTTGAGTCTTACCTAATAATAATCTTATAAACTATTATATATAATAACAATCTTGCAAATTATTACAGATATAATAATCCTATTTTAATAGGATTGAATTTGAAAATCTACATTGATATAACTTTGAGTTTTACATAATAACAATCTCATAAACAATTATATACAAAAATCTGACAAAGTATACAACAACCTTGTAAAGTATATAATCTCGAACTTTCCCAAGGTAAATAACAGAGACTGATCACATAATCGACGTCATATCGTTCCGTCATCCCGACTTAAATATCCGAATGAACTTATTGCTCAACCTCGCACTTTTTATGAGAGATATGATCAATACGATCTATTTGTACATAGTGTCATCGCTTTAAATTGATGACGAGTAACGAAGGTTACGTTGAACAACGACCGCCTACTTGAAGCTCGAACAATGTTCGCGCGTTTCTAAGTTTGCATTAATGTTATGGAGTTTGTCATGTTAGCGTTTTACTTCTCCGTTCCGATCATTAGCATACATTTCCGGCGTACAAGGTGAACTACATAACCTCACCACTTTTGGTTATCGCATCATCAATAAACCAATTAATCTCAATAGAAGAAAGTATAATTTTTGCGTTATTTTTGAATGAGTCAGCCTGTAGTTCACAAGAATATAAATCATAAGAGTATAAACCACAAGTATATGAAACATAAGAATAAATCTAACAATGCAAGAATATGAAACATAAGAATAAACCTAACAATGCAAGAATATGAAACATAAGAATAAACCTAACAATGCAAGAATATAAAACGTAAGAGTAAACCTAATAAAAAAACACAAAGGCAAATAAGATATTAAAAGTATTTCAAAAAAGCTTCAGAATATTAACAGCATAAGCAGATTTGCTTTTGAAAAATAGATCGCTGCAATATTAAAGCAAGCTGAACACATAAACAGTTTTTTATGACCGCCGTTACATCTACAAACTGGGTCTCTAACCTTTTAACCGTTTAATACGCTAAATATATCTTGTTTGGTTTATGCGTAACGTTTCCTCCGTTTGATTACATTTGCAAGTTTCCGCGAACTTGTTCAACACTATCATTGCATAATTTACATCTCATCTTTAATCCCTACCATGAAAATTTTATCCACTTTATCAGAGTTTTAGAAGTCTTATCAAATTTTTATTCAAAATTAACGTTCTTTCGGAGACTTTTAATGGAGCTTTCTTTTGGACGACGGAGTTTCAAGTTTTTTTTAGGCAATACAGTTTCTAATTTTTTTATGTCGAGGAATTGTTTCAAAGAAGCTTGTCACTGCTTGGACTTGTATAGTATTTAAGACGTTGCGTTATAAGTTATAAAACGTTCCTCTTATAGCTAATTTCAGTTTTGGAAAAGGGAAATAAGCATATGGAGATCAGGCGAATTTGGAGGATGTTGAAGCATACAGACTTTTTCTAAATATTCACGTACAGACCGTTCTGTGACACGGTGCGTTATTATTTATTATGCAACAGAAACCAACTTCCAGGGAATTACGGTGCGTGGAATTACGACGCGTAGAATTATGGTGCGTGGAATTACGACGCGTGGAATTAACCCTTTGCGCTCGAGAGGTGACTCTCACTCACCATTTTATTTAATACGATAATTTGAAATAAGCATTTTTAACTGACTCTATAATATGACACGTGTGATGTATAAGCACAGTGAAACAAATAATAGTGGAAATTATTAGTAGAGAAATAATAACCTCAAAAGAATTCATTTAACTTTTTAATTAATTTTTAAAGTTGCTGTTTGTAAACAGTCTAATTACCTTCGAGTGCAAAGGGTTAATAACGCGTGGAATTACGACGCGAAGAATTATGGTGCGTGGAGTTACAACGCGTGGAATTACGACGCATGGAATTACGACGCGTGGAATTAATAACGCGTGGAATTACATTACATGGAAATGCGACGCGTAGAATTATGGTGCGTGGAGTTACAACGCGTGGAATTAATAACGCATGAAATTTGTGATGCGTGGAATTAGAGCACGTGGAATTAGGATGCGCAGAATTATGATACGTGGAATTAGTAACGCGTTGAATTAGGACGCGTAGAATTAACAACGCGTGGAATTACGACGCGTAGAATTATGGTGCGTGGAGTTACAACGCATGGAATTAATAACGCGTGGAATTACAACGCGTGGAATTACAACGCGTGGAATTAATAACGCATGGAATTACAACGCAAGGAATTAATAACGCATGGAATTACAACGCGTGGAATTAAGAACGCATGGAATTACAACGCAAGGAATTAATAACGCATGGAATTGCAACACGTGGAATTACGATGCGTAGAATTACGGTGCGTGGAATTACAACGCGTGGAATTAATAACGCATGGAATTACAACGCGTGGAATTAATAACGCATGGAATTACAACGCGTTCAACAACGACACATGGAATTACGACGCACAGTGTCATAAAACGTTCCTTTCATATCTAATTTCAATTTTGCAAAAACTCTCGCATGTAGATAAGTCAGATTTTGGAGTTGGAGCACACAGACTTTTTCGCCAAAAATTCACGAACAGTTCTGTGACACGGTGCGTTATCATGCAACAGAAACCAACTTCCCGGCGCTCGATATTCGGGCCTCTCACGAACGATCCTCTTCCACAAATGTTCCATAACACCCAGATAATATTCGCCGTTAACATTTTGTCCCTGTGGAACGAATTCCCGAAGTATAATTCCTTTAGAATCGTAGAAGCAAATTAACATTGTCTCTCGGGACTTCTGGAATCGCTATTTTTTGATTTTGGAGAGCCTGGAGATTTCCACGTAGCACTTTGGCGCTTTGAGGTTCATACTTGAAGCACCAGGTCTCATCGCTAGTTACAATTGATTCCAGGAATGTACAGCTTCTTCTGGCTGTTTTGATAAGATCGCAATATTCAACGCTCGCAATTTGTTGCGTTTGCCCGTGATTTTGTGACACGGACGAAAGGTTCTGTCGCATTAAACGCCATAAGTTATTCGTTGCTCGATTCCAATAATGACTACTGTGTTTCGCAGAGGAGGTATACTGTTTTCGTATAAAATCATTTTAATAGACAATTTTCCATAAATTTAAAGAGTTCCATTACTCTTCCAACATATTATATTTGAATTTTTCTATAAAAGAAAAAGCTACCTCCACAGAAGATAACTGATAACAGCGTCGCTATTTTTAAAATCAGTCTACTAGGAAGAGCAAGTAAACAGTACTTCCTCGAACAAGCCTATCAGTTCCTTCCCTGAATTAAACCCTGAAACAGTATCCTCTGTATGTGACGTGAGAGCACGATTAAAACTCTGGACGTCGTAATTACGAACGTAGGGACTCAAGTTCGATGTTTACTTAAAGCATCTGCAACGAACGGGTTGTTCTTTTTTTAAACCGTTCGATCTCGAATGGTGTTCCAGAAACTTTCCAAGATGGCGGTTCGGTGAAACGAGAGTTTGAAGCAAGCAGAGAACGCGGAGCAGCGATACGCAGCGATTTATGAAGCGTGGAGGCGAACGCATGTAGGAATCGCGAACGACCCTGTTTTTATCGCTGCTATGATCGTCGCCCACGAGCTCACGTAATCGTCGTCATCCGAACTTTTAATAGATATTATAGAAACATATTACTTTGCGTTCAACGGGGAATTACTTTTGTAGTTTGTGAAGTTGCGGTTTTGTGAAGAGACGTCTTCTGGGGAATTTGTGGGGTGAGAGGATGGAGGAGGTGGAGGGAGATAGGGAATTTGGGGGTTTGGGAATTTGGGAATGTCAAAATTAAAAAATTCCCTATTTCCCAATTTTCAAATTCTCCAACTCTATTTATCAAATTTTCAAAATTCCTAAATTCTCAACTTTTCTAATTTTCGATTTTCCCCAATTCCAAAATGTCAAAATTCCCTAGTTATCTAATTGCAAATTCCCTATTTTCTCAATTCTCTATTTCTCTACTTTCCAAATTCCCTATTTCCCCTATTAAAATATTTCCAAAATACCCTAGTCCCCAAATTTCGAAGTCCCAAAATTCCCTAGTTACCAATTCTCTATTTCCAAAATTTCCAAATCCCCAAATTTCCAAATCTCCAAATTCTCTAGTTCCGAATTCTCTGTTTCCCTAATTTCCTAATCTCCAAATTCCAAAGTCTTTAAATTCGCTAGTTCCCAAATTACAAAGTCTCAAAATTTCCTAGTTACCAATTCTCTATTTCCAAATATTTCAAATCCCCAAATTCCCTAGTTCCCAAATTCCAAAGTCCCAAAATTCCCTAGTACCCAATTCTCTATTTCCCAAATGTCCAAATCCCCAAATTTCTTATTTCTCAAATTTCCAAAGTCCCAAAATTCCCTAGTACACAATTCTCAATTTCCCAAATTTCCAAATTCCCAAATTCCCTAGTTCCCAAATTCCAAAGTCCCAAAATTCCCTAGTACCCAATTCTCTATTTCCCAAATGTCCAAATCCCCAAATTTCTTATTTCTCAAATTTCCAAAGTCCCAAAATTCCCTAGTTTTCAACTCTCTATTTTCCAAATTTCCAAATCCCCAAATTTCTTATTTCTCAAATTTCCAAAGTCCCAAAATTCCCTAGTACACAATTCTCCATTTCCCAAATTTCCAAATCCCCAAATTCCAAAGTCCCAAAATTCCCTAGTTTTCAACTCTCTATTTCCCAAATTTCCAAATCCCCAAATTTCTCATTTCTTAAATTTCCAAAGTCCCAAAATTCCCTAGTACACAATTCTCAATTTCCTAAATTTCCAAATCCCCAAATTCCCTAGTTCCCAAATTTTCAAATCCCCAAATCCCCTAGTTCCCTTATTCCAAAGTCCCTAAATTCCCTAGTTACCAATTCTCTATTTCCCAAAATTTCCAAATTTTTCAAATCCCCAAATTCCTTAGTACTCTATTCTGTATTTCCCAAATTTCCAAATCCCCAAATCCCCTAGTTCCCAAATTCCAAAGTCCCAAAATTCCCTAGTTCCCAAATTACAAAGTCTCAAAAATCCCTAGTTACCAATTCTCAATTTTCAAATCCCCAAATTCCCTAGTATTTAATTCTCTATTTGCCAAATTTCCAAATCCCCAAATTCCCTAGTTCCCTTATTCCAAAGTCCCTAAATTCCCTAGTTACCAATTCTCTATTTCCCAAAATTTCCAAATTTTTCAAATCCCCAAATTCCTTAGTACTCTATTCTGTATTTCCCCAATTTCCAAATCCCCAAATCCCCTAGTTCCCAAATTCCAAAGTCCCAAAATTCCCTAGTTCCCAAATTACAAAGTCTCAAAATTCCCTAGTTACCAATTCTCAATTTTCAAATCCCCAAATTCCCTAGTATTTAATTCTCTATTTGCCAAATTTCCAAATCCCCAAATTCCCTAGTTCCCTTATTCCAAAGTCCTAAAATTCCCTAGCTCTCAATTCCCTATTTCCAAAATGAAATATTTAAACTAACCGAACGAAAAAACTGAAAACATCAAAAGTCTAAAAACGTCGCAAACATCCAGCAGAATATTATTGACGAAGCTTTCATTTCGCTGACGAACTCCAAAATTGATTACTATATCACGTATCGCGTTCCCGCAGCAATTCGAGAAGCCGAACCTCCATTTTATCCTCGTCGAAACGGTTTCTAGGTCGATCGAGATTTCCCCGCAGAGTAATTGCCTGTTTTTTTTTTAAACCGACCGATAAAGCTCGACTTTGAACAACATCGAATGTTTTGATAATGAAATACTTGTTCCTCTTTTTCTCGTTTCACGAGGAGGATGTTGAATTTCCGTTCCGAAAGGATCATTTCCGAGGTACGCGGGACAAGATAAGCTGATTACGACGGACGCCTACTATCGATGTGTTCGTTGGGCTTATTTGCCGGCAAAATTATGCCATGGAAACAATGGACAGGCATTTATATTAAGTTAAACAAACGAATCGTGGACGTTCGTGTGCTTCCTTGTCTGTGGACTTAATTAATTCATTAGACGAATCCTTCCGCGTACAACTGCGGATGACGCTTTCTGAGTTGTACGATGATATATATTTCGAGAATGTACGGAGAAGAATATAACTACAGCAGAAGGTTTTAAGGAATTTAGTGAAGATATAGTGAGTTATGATTTTTAGATAAGTACTGTGAATTTCATTTTTAGTATTTGTTTATGTGGTTGTTGTAGACTGTGACTTGACTTGGAAATAGGGAATTTTGGAATTGGGGAAATAGGGAATTTAGCGATTTTGAAATTGGGGAAATAAAGAATTTAGGGATTTTAGAATTGGCATATAGGGAATTTAGGAATTGGGATATAGGGAATTTAGGGATTTTGGAATTGGGATATAGGGAATTGGGCAAATAGGGTATTTAGGGATTTTGGAATTGGGATATAGGGAATTTAGGAATTTTGGAATAAGGAAAATAAGAAATTTGGGGACTTTGGAATTTGGGAAATAAAGAATTAGAAACTAGGGAATTTTGGGACTGGAATTTGGAAACTAGGGAATTTGGGACTTTGGAATTTGGGAACTAGGGAATTTGAGGACTTTGAAATTTGGAAAATAAGAAATTTTGGGGATTTGGAAATTTGGGAAATAGAGAATTGGTAACTAGGGAATTTTGGGACTTTGAAATTTGGGAACTAGGGAATTTGGAAATTTTTGAAAAGGGGAAATAGGAAATTTGGGGATTTGGAAAATGGAAAAATAAAGAATTGAGAAAATAGGGAATTTGCAACTATGCAACTAGGGAATTTGGAGATTTTGGAATTAGGAAAATAGAAAATTAGAAAAATTGAGAATTAAGGAATTTTGAAAATTTGATAGAGTTTAAGGACTTGGAAATTGGAGAAATAGGGAATTTTTAAATTTTGAAACTGTGGAGCTAGGGAAACTGGTGATTTTGGAATTGGAGAAATTAATAATTTAGAATTTGGTAATTTGAAAATTTAATAAATAGAGTTTGAAGATTTGGAAATTGGGGAAATAGGGAATTTTTGAATTTTGGAACTAGAGAAATTAGTGATTTTGATGATTTTGGAATTAGAGAAATTAATAATTTAGAATTTGTAAATTTGTAAACTTTTAAATAAAATTTGAAATCTTGAAAATTATGAAAATAAGGAATTTTGCATCTTCAAAACTAGTGTCCAAGGGAAACTATAGATTTTGAAATTAACCAAATACAAAATTAAGAATTTCGAAATTTGATAACCAGAAAATTTTTCCATTTCAAAATTACACAAACCAAAAATTAAAAAAAAAACTAAAAATATGTAACTTGACAAATACCAAACTCAAAAATTTAAAAATTCCAAAAATACATTTAAAATTACAAAATAAACAATAATAAACAATTTCAAAAATTAAAAATTAACCTTAAATACTTAAAAAACTATATCTTCACAAAGATCCACATAAGACCATAAAGTCCCAAAAATAAAATGCACACCTGTCCCAAATGCAATATCACCTACCTGGAGCTTATTCACCTTAGCCGAATGGTTTCTTTGCGCAGAGTTGTTGTCCTTTCTCCGATCGTCTTTTTTTTCGGGGAACGTTCAAATGTGCCCTCCAAATCGGTCGGTGGACCGGTACTGACTGCGCGTTGCGCGACCAGAAACACCGTCCAGCGAGTCGCGGAGATGATCTCATCGTTTTTCTTTCTTCCAACACCCCCGTTTGATCTTTCTGCCATATGCACCGCTTCTCTTTACTCTTTACGAGCCAGACCCTGCGATGAATTACGCAACCAGCTTGCCGAGACTCGTGTCAGCACGAACACGCGCCTACAGCTTTTTTTTATTTCTTTCAACTGATTATTATCGCTCTACAATAACGTATATTACGTTTTTGAAATACATGGGGCTCTACATTTACAAAATCTGAGGGCTACATTTATTTTAGTAGAGATAAGCTTCATTATTTTTGTTTATGTTCTTAAGGGACTTTCATGCTGGTAAAATGTAGTGGGTTTGGTTCAAAATATGATGTATAATGGGTTTTTTATTTTTGAAATCCAAAAATGGGGGTATAGTTGAAATATTTTATGGTAGATTGGGTGGAGTTGGTATAATTCAATCATTAGTGAACTCTGATGGTGGTAAAATGTATTAAATTTGGTTTTAAGTATGATGGAGTGGGGATTTTGAAAAATTAGCAGGAGGAAATTTGAGAATTTCAAATTTTTTAATTTGGTGGTTTCAGGGTTGAACAATTTGAGAATTGAAAATGTAGAAATTGGAAAATTTTGGAATTGAAAAATTTGGGATTTAAAAATATAGAAATTGATAATTTGAGAATTAAAAAATTTGAATATTTGAAAATGTAGAAATTGATAATTTGAGAATTCAAAAATTTGAATATTTAAAAGTGTAGAAATTGTAAAATTTGAGAACTCAAAAATCTAAAGTTAAGAAATGCAAAAATTGAAAAATTTGAGATTTGTAAATATAAAAATTTTCAGACTTATAAATTCAAAAATTGAAGTATTTAAAAGTGCAGAAATATTCAAATTTGCAAATTCAAAAATGTAGGATTTGAAAACAAAAATGTCAAGCTTATAAAAATTAAAGAATTCCAAAACTTGTAAATATAGAAATCTGTCTAAAATCTTTTGGAATCCTCAACTTAATAATCAAACACAAAAATGAAATGCATAAAGGTTATCTGAGAATGGAAAACTCCTCAAAACATATCACATAATTATTAAATGATCCCTGGTCTTTATTGTTGTATAATCTACAATGTCCCCTGTGATTGAATGAAAACTAAAGAACATTGAATAAACATAAAAACATAGTATAATCACATAATACAATTTTGGTAATTAAAACTACAAAAGTGTACTCACAATTTGATCAGCTGCAATGTATCAGCTAAAAACCTTGAAAGAAATGGTAAACATTTTGAATAATAAATAAAGAAATATTAATAGGATTTGGTAGTAAGGTAGGTATATTATACTAAATGCAAAAATGTTACAATACATTTGATGTTTGTTTTTGTTTCTCTTTTCCTCTCATTTTCCTTTAACATTGTTCTTTTTCATTTTTGTCGTAGTAACGTTGTTTGACCATTGGTTGTACACACAAATTGGCCCGAATAGACCGAAATAAAAATGTATACTACAAAAATTCACAACTTATTATTCGCCATCCTCTAATTATATTCCTTTATAATTATTTTATCTTCCTTCGTTCATTTATATTTATCTTTGTATTATTATTATTATTATTAATATTATTATTAATATTATCATTATTAATAATAGTCGCTTAAAAACAAAAACATTCACACTAAAAATTTGCAGAGCTTTCGTTCAAATATAAAGAGATGATCCCGCGTCTGTACGTGGCTTCTGAACACTTTCTTTTTCTTTATTTATTCATTTATATTTTTTGCATTAAAAATGCTGTGACTATCGAAACGAATCTACTTAAAAACTGTATATACATCTCGGAGATTTTCTTACAATGTTAAAATTAAAGTGCTGCAGTATGCTCGCATGACATAAACCATATGATGTCACAGTGAATCAACAAACCACTGACATACTGATTATTGTCATAATTCTCAACCTTTCTAATTTTACTACACCATAATTTTGTTAACATAATTTTGTACTCAAACTTTAAACATCATTATGCCATTACATTTGTCTCAATAAAAACTAGCACTAAATCCATCAGTTACAAAATATTGAAAACATGCAATACATTTTGTAATATAATCTAATACAATTTTCTAATATAATCTAATACAATATAATGAAACAAAGTGATGGAATATGACAATAGTTTGTTGACCCACAGTGTAAGCGACCCGGTGCATGGATATACAATATAAAATTTGTACAATTGAAAGTATTACATAGACTGAGCCACGCATTGGCAAAATGTGTAATGAGAATGAATAGTACAAAGTCAAGAAGTTTGACAGCACTCTAATCGCTCGGTATTAGAAATAATTCAGCCACCTAACTACGCGAAATTGCCTCTTTATTTACGGCCAAGATGAAGCAGCGTCGTCGCGTTAATAAACAGCGAATCATGCGCGAAGCTTTGAACAAATGTGTGCCTTGAAAAAAGGGGTCTTCTGTGTTCGAGGTAATCGGAACAAGGGCCAAGTGTTCGATGACGACCCTGCTGCATCCGGGACACGATCTGTGTAACGCATTCGATTACAAACTATTGAGGATGTTTAATGAAAACTACGTAACAATTTAATGGATCAATAAGAAACGTAAATAATTACTTTTCACATGTTCTCAGCCTTAATGTCGTAGCGTTTTGCGGTTTAGTCGCTGTGCACTTTTGCTTGTTTAAGTTCCTGAATTACAGAGTTGCTTTCATTCATCCCCTGTCTTTTCTTTCTTTTTGTCGGTGCCAACACGGTCAACTTCCATGCGTTTGACGAGATGGCACGTGATATTATGCGCAACGACCGTTTCGCCATGTTTCTTCTCTGCCGATGTACAGCGTAGTCTCGATACATGGCTCTAAAGAAACTTCGAATTTGTGTGAAATGAATTTCCAAAGTTTCTGGTTGAATATTTAGAACGTTAAGGCCACATACCAAGCCGCTGTACATCAGTTCAACTTCCAATCAGTCAATTACATTTAGGACAATCTCGAAAGTAGAAGTATCGCAGAACTCGTGTCGTTTTCTGCAGAAAAGTCTCCTGGTGTTCTTTCTCTGAAAACACTACCACCTTAATTAATACATGATATTATTGACATGAATTAAGTTTAATATCTTCATACAAACACTTATCGTACCTATTTATGTATGCACAATAGTTACAAGAATAACACCAGTTTCAATACACTTTGCAGAAGTTCGACTACCTTAGTCTTTCACTCGAAGAGTGCACGAGTTCTGCGACGAGATACTTATCGAATTATCGAGCTTTTATTGGAATTTTAAAGACAGTAATTTGCTCTAAGGTTAAAAAATGATGCTTAAAGTAAATCGGTGAGGGATAAATAAGAACGTAAGAGGGGAAGAAAGCGACAGCCAAATTGCACGAAAATACGCGAATGTAGAAGAGGATAAAATCAAACGAAAGAAAAAGTCAGCAGATGGAAACGAAAATAGAGCATTAAGCGACACTTGCGCAAATGAATTAGGAAACGGCGAGACCAGCTGCAGTCTAAGAAATGTCCCATTACCAATCGATACCGGTCGATTGATAATCGGCCATGCTTCGTGAGAAAAATCGGCTGTCTTTTTGTATGCGACCAGAGAACAGCCACAGCTTTTTTACTCCTTTAACCCAACATCGACCAACTACCACCTATAAACATTATTGCCGACTTTTTCTACGTGTAAGGTGGAACGTTTAATCGGCAGTCAATGAACATTAACTCGAGAGCATATGAAATGTGCACGACGATACTTTTGTTTGTGAAACACAACGGTTCGTATCCTCTCGTTTTAATTTCGTTTTTTAGTTTGGCTCGTGACTTATTTATACGACAGCGGAAATTCGTACCGCCGGTGTCTCCTTACTGCGATCGGTAAACGGAAAAACAAAAAGAGAACTAAAAGAGCGACGTATGATTTTCTTTTTTTTCGGTGTCGTTCATCCGACAAAGAACAAAACTGTTTCTGGTTCGACGTGGTGTGCGCAAGCGCTTCTGTCCTTTCCTCCGTCCCTTTTTATTCAGTTCCAGTTTATATCGTTTGCACTTCACAACTTGACGATCATTTTTGCTTCTTGGGCTACGCGTTCGGGAGACGAAACACAACTGCATTTTCAACGAGATTACCACGCGCCGCTCTGTTCTGTGTGTACATGTGTGTATATGAGTGAACGTATTTTTTTCCATTTTTGTATTCTCATCGTAAGGTTGCCTGACGTTGATGTATGAAGGGCGAACTCGCGGTGTTTCGTTCATCGAATATCCAACGGATCCGGTCGAACGTTCAATGAAATTATTTTACTATATTTATTACTCTTATTCGCGAGCTCGATAAACCTAGCTTAAATGCGATAACCCGATTATCCGTTCGTCGAGTTCGTGTTTCATACAATTTGAGCTGCACCATCTACAGTTGTTTCTTAACGAGAACAATGCAAGCGATGTTTAAGCGTAATGTGAGATAGTCCTGGGTTTTTGAGTCTGGAAATGAGGATGGTAGTTATATACCGATGACTTGTTCAAGAAGAAAGAAACTGGAGATGCCTTAAACGTTGGTTGAAGTATTAGCGGCGATTTTGGTAGCTGGGGTTGCTTGGATTACCGGGTTGTCGCATTCCACCACCACCCCTTGCGCCGTCACCGCCACGCGAAAATCCTCCGCGTCCACCTCTTGTTCCGTGTTGGCCACCTCTCATCACTCCTCCTGGACCACCTAAAGTCAGTTCAATCGCAACACTTGGAATAATAGTATAGCAAAGCGATAAAATAAATTACCCACCTGGACCTCGTTGCTGCTGCTGCTGTTGTTGACCTCCCATGGCTCTCATGTTTCCGTCATTAGAATTCAACCGTCCACCGCTGCCGTCCATCGACATTCTAGGCCTGACCTTCTTCTCTTCCACGTTCAGTTTTTGCCCATTTTCAGCAGGGTAATAAATCGGCTAAAAAGGAATACGAAGGTGAATCGTTTTTCACGAGTTCAGGGAAAGAATTATACAAACGACACTAACCAGATTCTGCAACACTTTGTTGACAACTTGCTGGTCTTCGAAGGTGATGAATCCGTAGTTAGGCACTTTTCCAGTGTTATTTCCTTGTGCCCCTTTGCACCTGTCATTCGATTTACTGTGGATACGTAGCTCTACTACCCTACCGTAAGATTCAAACACTTGGCGTAAATCATCTTCAGACGCATTGTGCGGCAAGTTTCCAAGGAATAGCTGATGAGCATCACTGTACTGACTTTGCCTCGTGCCACGGCGGTCACCATCTACAGAATTTATCGTTTCGATTAGCAATGAACTGATATAAAATAAAACTCTGAGAAATGAACTTCTGCTGTCACTAATACCTTACAGCTAACTTCTTTACCTCGTTGTACTGCTCCCCCTCTCGGAGCTCGTTGTTGCTGATGCTGTTGCTGCTGTGGTTGCTGGTTTCCGACTCTGTGAGTCTGTTGCTGAGGCGTGGAAACGTTCGTTGACGTAGAAAGCGCGGGTCCACTGCTGGTCGGATGTAACGGTGACCTGTCATCTAATCGCAAGTTCGTCATCGGGGGCTGAAAATGAAACGAATATATTTACCGTTTTAACCTCGTATGGATATGTTGAAATTAATCAGGATTTGCCTGCTGAAAACCAACATTGCAATTATAAAATATATACCGGTGACATAGACAACTTGGGGGCTTGAGGACTAGTTGCGCCGGTGGTACTGGGGAAGGATTTCACAAGATTGGCGTACGTTTTCGGTCCGCTACTGGTCACACTTGTGTTTGACACTTGGTGTTCTGGTTCGGGTTCTTGTGCAGAAGCAGTAAACGTTTCAGCCTCGGGTTGTTCGCGAGTTTCATTCGTTTGAGGTTGTGGTTCGCTTTCCGCTGGTTGTTGCGGTTCAGTTGAAGTGTCTAATTCTGCTTCTTGCACGAATTCCGTTTGCGATGTGGACTCAGTTATGTACTGGTGCTGTTGCGCAGGTGGTGGTGGTGGTGGCTGTTGCTGTTGTTGCTGTTGCTGCTGCTGTTGGGGTTGCTGATTAATCAGTGGCGTTTCTTCGTGAACTGATCCATTCAAAACCTGCTGCATTACAGGATGTACCTGAAATGATAATCTTGCTTAGGAGGTATTCTTAATGACATTATTTCATTTATAACACTAAACTAACATGAGACTGCTGTGGCGGTGGAGCGTAATACATTTGTTGTTGCTGTTGAAGTACAGATGGCTGTGCAGGAATAAGCGGTGGCTGAGTTTGTGGTTCCGTCGTTGCAGCTGGTGCTGTAAGCTGCTGTCCCCGATTTTGATGTTCCTCTTCCTCTGCCTCGGAACGTACTCCCTCTTCTCCTTCTCTCTCAACCGATTCACCTACACCTCCTTCCACACCACCTACATCCGTTTCCTCCTCGTCAGGAAAGATCAAATCTTGGTAACGGAATATATCGTTATGTACATAATACGTTTTTGGCGCTTGTATAGCCAACACGAACGTTTGCGTAAAACGACGCATCGGCTGCCCCGCATTAGACAATTCTCCTGACACCTGTGGATAATTAAATTGTTAATAGTACTTTTGGAGTATTAGCATGTGTATCATTGTGGCCGTATCTTTACTTACTTGTACTACAACACCATTCTCAAGAGTAAGTTGCGAATCAACTTGACTTATCTTTGCATGGCAATCACGAAAGTTCAGTTGTTGAATTTTTTGGTGTATTTGTTTTTGCCCAATAGCAGGAGTTGATTCTCTATTAGAATCTAATCCTCCATGCACAAAGGAAGAATGTTGATTGTAGAACCTGCAACATTATTGGCACAAATTAAACATGTGATAACAACTGGTGTGTTTGATTAGTGAATAATTTCAATTACCTATGAAGATGCGCAGGTGCTTGATTAAGTAAAGTGTAATATTGTCGGACAAATTCACGACCGACATTTTGTGGAGAAGGGGATGCCTCCATGACCATTTTCTTACTCCTAACGTCTAAAATAATACTTTGCTTAAACAGCAATGGAAGGTTCGCTAGGTAACTGTTAAAATTAGAATGTTAAACGTCTGTAACAAACAAAATACTTACAATTTATATAATCGTCATGTACTATTCTCTTTTTCTTATCCAAACATTACAGCGTAAAAATACAATTCTACAAAAGACAATTATACATATTCAGAGTAATTTATACTTGTCGCATACGCTTTAAAGGGGAGAAAAAAAATACATAACGTGACTGAAGACTACGTCATTATGTGCTTTATTACATAAATAAAATGTATATAAGAAATAAATGCGCAATATAAATGAGATAAAAACTATAGATATGCACATCAATCAAAGTGGCTATCTGTGGCTATCACATGAGAATGATGCGCTCGAAATTAAAGCTTTCTAGCAACAACTATTTTCCCAAAATGAATTTCTAATTGCATACACGCGAACGGTAAACACGATAATATCGAAATGCGTGTTCGAACGTATAATCTCGATAATTCTGCACGAAACTATAATAAGCTGCGCGGACACGCGCGTTTTGAAGGAACATGTGCTCGCGCTGGTCTAAAATTCGCAAGAATCGTCGCGAAACGATCGCACGAAAACAAAAAACTTGTCCATCATCTTTAAGCTCGTGCGCTATATGATCAAGAGCGAGGTCGAGGGCAAGAGGGCCGTCCGGTTGTACGAGCAAGCATGGCGATATTTCTTCATCTCAGAAACGGTAACGCTAAGCCTCGAAAGCACGAAATTTTAGCGGGATACTTTGGAAAAATATCGTTTAAAATTGTTCGATGAATTGAACGATAATCTACAAACTATTGATATCGTTAAATTGTTCACGATTTAACCGAACTTATTCGTAATATTGCATCGTGCTTGCTTTGCTGATTCGCTATGAGGTCTCCTCTGTGAGAAGTCGAATGAAAGAACATCGGCAAAGCCGATCTTATGGTGTTGTACACTCACCCGATGGAATCACTAATACGCGACACAACCCAATGCTTTTTCCCGATCAAACGAGATGCTGTGATGAAAACAAAAAGTTTGTACGAGCAACAACAGTTCACAATAATGTTAATTATAAAAACAGTTCAATGTATGCTCCAAGCACCTTGATGTCAGCACATGCAGCGGAACCTGCACAAAAGCACCGGTCGCGTGTAGACGAGCGACTCTAACGGGATTTTTACATCAACCTTTTTGCGGATCTCACGGAAACTACATTGAAATTGGTATTTGTTCTGTCCCTAGGATATTTGCTAGGGATATTTCTGCCTACACTACTCCTTGCAAGATGGAGTTGAGGAAAACTGAAGAAAAGACCACGTTTAGCTGTCTTTTGCGCAGATCTACTGTGATTGGTTTTAAGACTCTTTCGTAATTAAAAATAACGCGCATGTTCGTCACAACATTTATGTTTCTGAGTCTGTATATTTAGTGACCTTTTATTTAGTATACTTTCCTATATCACTTTTTTCTTGCGTTCATATACTTTTTGTTCACTATGTATATGATCATTAAATAAAATGTGGACAGTAGATTGGCGTTGCACGTATATGACGGAGTCTTTTGAGATGCGCAGAATTAGTACGGTTCTCTCTTGGAGTGAATTTAATCAAACATCATATCTGCCATATTATATAACCTTAAAGATGATAAAGGAATTTCATAAGACGGTAGAAATTTATATATACTTTATATTATGTAGTAATTATATTCAATTAGTGATAACAGTACTTTCAGTACTCAATTTTTTAGCTGTGTCAATTGTTTCAATATTCTTGAAACAGAATACTATACAAACAAAGTGTAATAAAAAAGATAGATTTTATATATGTATATATATTTATAGGTCTTATTTTTACATTGAATTTTTGTACTCAATCTTTGAATAAATTATCTCTATTGAAAAATTAAGTTCTTACATACATTGGGTATAAAATGTACATAATGTAATACTCGCAATGTAGACGGTAAATCTTTAATTTTATAAACATAGATATACAAAATTTCGTTTCATATTTCTGTATATAAATTAGTAAATAATAAAATTGTGATCCATAAATGATATAATACATAAAAAATTATCTAAAAAATTGAATTTCAAGAATATGCATTCCCTTCTAATATAAGTTTGAAACAATTTTCAATTACACGCTAAGAATTAATTTTATACAATTCAAATTTGTGAAATTAAGAAAAGACAAATAGTTTTGTCTAATTTTTTTTTAATATAATACTTTTGTGACATAGAACAGTGTTGAATTTGAGAAAAATACAATATTTTCTTTTACTTTTAAAAACCTTATTATGATGTTCTCCGCCTAGAATGAAATTGTTGGTATATAAATATAATGTACAAGTGTTATTTGTTGAGTGTAGAGTAAAAACTGAAGGAATACTTAGCTCGGTGCTCGTTATCGTGATAGAATCGGCAAAATATTGTTTTTCGTAATACAAATTCACTAAATCTTCGTGTCAGTCTTATTTAAATCTAATGTATAGATATTTATCGCTATATTTTAAAGAAATATCGTGTACATATCATTTTCCAAAAAGAAAAAGAATTAAATTATTAAGGATCGGTTAACACAAATATAAACATACATGGGATATTATTATGTACACAAAATGAATTTATTTTATCCTATTTCTCTTACCAATAAGGAAGCAATAATCTTTTTACCTCATTTTCATACCTCACACAATCATTATAAACAACTTGGTACTTCTCATTTTTCTCTTTTTTCTTTTTGTCTTATAACGTAGCCGTGTAAAAAGTACATTGCCTGCTTACTTCTCTACAGTGGGTTTTTCATCTTATTAAGTTTAGTTTTATAGACAAATTAAAATAATCTTATTGTTAAAAATAGGGACGAAGTTGTTCCCCAACAGTCCCAAAATGGTGAATAAGAAACTTGATTCTTCCTAATATATCTGTATTTAAATTATTTCCTATCATCTTTTGCTTTCCCATTTGCACAAAAATATTGCGTTACAATGTTTCATCGCAAGGCGTAACATCGGTTTATTCATCCATACGTTTGGAAAATTGACATTGCGCTACATTCGTATTATGTCAGCACACGTTTATTATTTTTCTTTGCAAACGTACTACGATACGATCCTGCCTCACGCTGAACGACTGAACGTACCATTAGTAAAAAAATTAATGATAAATAAGATGAAGTGAAAAGTAAGACCAATGAAAAATATGAAGTATTTTTCGCTTTGTACAAAAGGGTAAACGAGAGATGGAAGAAAGCATTGTGTACCTATCTTGTATGTATGTGTGTACCAACAATCATATGTATATCTATATATGTATGTATACGCGGTACAGACATATATACACACACACACACATGTTCATTTTTTCTTTTTTCTTGTCCTTGATAATACAGATGTATTGCTAGACGCAAAATGTGAAGCTATTACGATTTTTGTCGTGACTCCTGATGATTCATTTTATTTTGCGGCAGTAGTCTGCGTTGTTGAAAATCTGGCTGAAGGTGGCGTTGTTTAATGGAATGATGATTTAACGAGTTATGAGATTTGTTGTAAGACAGGAAACCTGAAAAAAGAAAAATATACATTCAATTATCTTCAGTAACAACATTTATATAAAACAGGTCGACTACATATTTTTTTCATAACGATTTAAATACATAACCACCAGAAAGAATTAGTTGTTATTGCATATATGACATTTTGGAAAAGGAAAAGAAAGGTTCAGATTGTAATTACATTGAAGTCTGGATGTATGGCTCTGATTTTTCTTCAGAAAGATTCATGAAAACTAGCCAGAAATACAAAATTAAATATTTTGAATTAAAAAAATTCAAAATATTTAATTTTCTAGGGATGTTTCTGACTAGTTAAAGACTAAATAGTCACGGCCATATAGCGAGACTTCACTGTATAGATGTCAGGAAAGCTATGATGACTCACCAGCGGTTACAATGCGTATTGCATTGCGGTCGCAATGAATGATTTCCATTAATAGGGTTGGTGCCTTTGGTTCTGACGACCACCTCCCCTCTGCTTTCCGCCGTAGCCTGAGCCTCCTGAAACAATACCCATGACATACGTTAGTCCAATAACTTAGGATATTCCCCCTCGCCTTCCCGCCATTCTTTCTTTTTCTTTTCAAAGAAATTACAACAAATTCGTCGTAAAGTATTCTACTTATAAAAATCGCACGCACACTTCTATCAGTAAACAAATTAAAGTATGAAATAATATAAAGACTAACGTAATGGCTATAAAACTATGAAGAATCTACATAGAGGCTACAGGCTAAGGTAGTAAGCTGCAGGCTGCGTTCTGAGTCATACTCTCCTCCTTTTTCTCCTTATACATTTCTGGAATCTGGAATATGTTTCTGAAATGGGATCCCAATTTACTGATGTATTGAATACATTGTTGCAGAAACCTTCCAAACTGCTTAAATCTTATTAAAATTTCTAGTGTAATCTTATATTAATATTTCTTAAATACTATCATTACAGTATGGCTTGAAATAGTACTACTAATACAATTATCAGTAAATTCAATTATTTCTACCAAATAACCAGAAATGTTTAAGGCTAAGGATGTACATAAATGAAATAAAGATGAAAATGGATCAAGTGGTACGGAATATCATTCTCGACTTTTAATATGTTATTTATAACATGTATCATATTTTATATAAATAATTTTAACAAAATAAAAGTCGATGATCTATAACATGTGTACTAGGTAAAAACACTGTTTTCTTTAACCAAAATATCTGAAGAATTTTAAGTTCTTTTGAAAAGTTATAAATACAGTAAAACATTTAAACGTAGTTGTTAAAACTTCATCAAACCTTTTTTATCTGGTTAAAGAAAACGTACAACCAAGACAAATTTTATTCTATTATATTAATATTATTGGAAAAAATATCACTTTTTTCTTCACTTAATGCATACCAATAAGCTGAAAATTCTTATTAGCATGGTATCAATGAATTTTGTTCAAACGTGCACGTACACACAAGAGTTAGAAAAAAGGGAGATGAGGATAAAGGATTAAAACAAATGATTGGTGGGATTAAAAGTAATGAACAGAGATGTGCGGAATCCGCATCATGGGCAGGTTAGAAAACTTCGGGTAAGATCGCTGTATGACTCAGGATTCTGAAACTGAATTGAACAAGTTGGAGAGATGAAACTTGAATCCTGTGTTAGAGAATTAACGACTTACGTCTTAAAAAATGAACCAATCTAAAATTCATAAGCTATGTATATACATATATTTATTATACATAACTTATGATTAATAAATTGGTTCTAATTTTACCCAAAGTTTTCGAAATTCGGAAGGATCCGCACACCCCTAGTAATGAGCGATGAACAGAAATAATCGATGAAGTGAATGTGAATTTTGAAGTCATATGCTAACAAGGTAGAATATGTTCGGGAAAATATAAAACAATAGAGAAGGAACGCTAATGCGTACCTTTACCGCGTGCACCACCGCGCCCACCACTGTAGCCACCATCGTAACTACCACCGCCATAGCCATAGCCGTCTGCGTTTCATGGAACACACGGTATAAGAGACAAATGGGGTAAGTATTAACATGAACCGGCGACTATACTTTTAATTTCTATAGTACAATATATATACGATAATAATACAAATTATCGCCGGCACATAAGCACATCATTTATATGACTATCAAAATCTTAAGTTGATTCTCAAATCTTTATGTCAAGTGCAGTTACAATACATCAAGTCTTTGTCATATATATTTTTACATCATTTAACGACAATAGAAAATCTGATCTTCCAAAGGGTTCATTGTTTTCATATTTAATATGCAATACAAGTGCAGAGGCTGTTCAGAAAATTGACTCATGTTTTAAGATACTACAATTGGCTTTAGTAAAACATTAATACAGTGTAATATCTCCCTATATGACTCAAGGTCACACCCACCCCTCTAATTTTTAAATGGACAAATTTGGAAATTTGTGAACTGGGAGGTGTTCAAAATTTTGAGACTGAAAACTGGGGTAACATGGATAGGTCCTATTCCAAAATTGTATCTTCACCATATAGCGAGATTTCACTGTAATACAAAATATCATGCGCTTAAATCATTCAATTACGACGGAAAAGTTCAGTATAAATGTCCCAGGAAAGAGATAGTGTGCAATACCGACACTTAAAATGGATAAACGTACAATTTGCTATTGTGTCTAATATGTAGCAAATGAAGTAGTTTCATAAAATGGATCTTGTATGATTAATGATGAGAACAGAAGCTTATATCGAACGTTTTGTTCCTTCGTTCTCGCGAGTGAAATAATAATCGCGTTGACGGCCAATAAAAGATTTAACAAAAAGAAAATTAATGAAACACGAATATTGCAGATATCGATTGTTGATTGAATGCGTTAATTGTTCATGAATGAAATGATTACGTGAAATGTGGAAATATGTGACACATGCAAATCAGGAGACGTGGCAGGATTTGAAAGCAAGGATTCAAGGCTCAATATACTATTTCATACGACATCATCCTGCGTAGATACGGTTTTCTCCATAGATAACTGTACAGTGATTGTATGTGTTTGAAAACCACCTTTCAGGAAAATCAGAAGCTATAAAAGAATCAATTTATTCCACAGATTCACTGATCAGTGAACACATGAAATATTTATTTCGTACAATGAATTATTCATTGTGTTAAAACTACAGACTAACCTTTTGTATCTACAAACTTGTAGAGGAAAATTTAAGCAGCAAAGTTATTTTTTTCTTCATACAATCACTGTAACGTATGATATCCTGCTTTTCTGAACATACTATTCGTTCATGAGTATACATATATATAAATAAGTGTTATGTATATATATGTACATTTACCAGCTAAAAATTAACAGGACATCAAAAAATATAACTTAGAACACTGTTGGAATCAGTAAGTTAGTTGTTCGCAACTCAAAAACAGCCAACCCTCTGGAAGTAGGGATTCACTTTTCGGATTATGTTTAATATACTTAACCGTTTGTCCAGTAGGACAACATAGTGTAATAACAATATCAAACAACATAATCCGAACGTAGTTCCTACATATCTGAGCAGCTGGTTTACTTCGATAATTTAAAAATATTTACCATGTTTTTTGGTTCTAAAAGTTCTTATGTAACTAATAAATAATGTAAACGTTTCATAAATAAAATCACTGCTGATTTGCCAGCAAACCAGCGCTCATTTTATAATAATATCAAATATAATATAATATTCTTTTATAATACCACTATCACTAGCACTATTGAAGATATGAAAGTGTTAAAAATAAAATACTGTTTGAAAGGACTTGATGACATCACAAAAATGACGTCTTGCACTTTTGGCAACATGTACACTACTCTAAATACATAATTTATGACACCTTTCATATCTTCAACAGAGATGGAGATATTGAAGATGGTTATCATAAACGGGACACGTAATACCGATTTAGTACTTCATGTAGGCAGACGATTTGAAATCATGTAATAAAAATTAAGATTCAACAAATTTATACAGGATGTATTCTCTAAATTTTAGAGTGCAAGGTTATGTCATTGAAATTGTCTTAACACCAGACAACTAATATTCAAAACTGTTAGGAAAATTGTTAATTTTAATAGCCACATCCTGTAATAACAAATCTGTGATTCTAAAATTTTGCACAACTCCATAATCACTATGTTAATAATATAATAATAATAATAATAATAATAATAAAAAAAACGTATATAGAAAGAACGATTATAGTGAATATAAGAGTAATAATTTAAAAGTTACGTTCGTCTACCGAATACACTGGGACGGTTCACAGCTGACTATTATCCGCTGTTGATTATTGTAAAGAACTGAATTGTTCAAAATAATCGTACACAGCGACAAGCTTGTGTAAGTCCTTTTAGTCATAATCAGTAAAATTACCGTATCCACTGTAGTCGTAACCACCATAGCCGCCGTACCCACCGCCGTAATAATCGTAGCCTCCTCCGTATCCGTCATAGCCACCGCCATAACCGCCTTGGCCGTAACCCCCGCCGTAGCCACCTCCGTATCCACCTTGGCCCCAACCACCTTGACCGCCAAAACCGCGTCCTCTACCTCCCCTTCCGCCTCGGCCGCCGCGTCCGCCAGCTCCACCCCGCATTCCTCCCATTCCGTCTGGCTTAGGTGTCGCCTTCTTCACGTCGACCTATACAGAACATTTCAATTGCCTCGTTACATAAGCTGTCCATGATATTGATCTTCGTTATCTACTTCGCTCCTCTACGCACCTCTTTGCCGTTGATTGTTTGCTTTGGAGTTTTTAATAATTCGTTTACTACTTGTTCAGATTCAAAAGTGATAAAGCAGAACCCTTTCCTCTGGTTCTTTGTCTTGTCAAATGGCATTTCTACGTCCACAATCTGAAACAAGAGTTTGATTTTATTGTATCGTTCAAGTGAACACTTGAGAAATGAAGGAACAGTTGATGTACTTACTGTTCCAAATTGAGAGAAGAAATTTTTGATATCTTCGTCCGATAACTCTGTTGAAAGACCACCAACAAATATTTTTCCATGTCTAGCTTTCGCCTTCTTCGGGTCGACTTTTTTACCGTTGATTATGTGATCATTAGCTGACATGATCTAAAATCAAATAACTTGTTAGATACAGAAATTTGAAGCCTGTAAAAAGTTTTGTTTGAAATTATAACTCAGGAGTGGAATATCGTCATATAAACTCGGTAGCAGAACTGAAATAAGGTTTCATCACGTCGTTGAATTTTTTTTACGTAAGATAAAATATATTTATGAATTACTTTACCTTGTCCAGAGATTCGGCTTTTGCAAAAACAATGAAAGCGAATCCTCGTGACCTTCCTGTATTGGGATCCGTTTTAACATTGATGCTTTCGATATCTCCATATGTGCCAAAGTGATCTCTGAGTTCCTCTGAAAATTTAACACTAATTTAGGAAACTATAATATTTCTTAATTAATTTAATTTCAATTGAAATGAACAATCAGTTGTAAACAATTTAGTCTCATCTGACGTGCGTCATCTGAAGGTGTCCTAAGTAGAAATCATCATGCTGTTTGTGTATGCAAGATTAATTTGTTATGAAGCCAAGAAATACTCACTGTCTGTGGTTTCCCAGCTTAAGCCACCAACAAACAATTTCCTGCAAAAAATAAAAATAAAATATTGAATCGCTGTCTTGGAAATATTTTGAATAGCAACTCTATATGCCATGCATTAATGAAAAAATAAGATAAACTGAACGTACCTATCATTCAAAGAATCCTGATTACCACCAGTTGACCTGCAAAGCAATGTAATGAAATTTATTATAAGGGTCTTTGAAATTAATATTGATTTTAAGGACTAAGGTTGAAGTAAAAAATTAAGTTCTGTTATAAATAATTTCCATTTATGTTTAAAAAAAGGAGTTTGACTTGACCCCTGGAAAAATTAGAATCAGAGTTAAAATATTAAAATCTAATATTGACAATGTACAAGAAATGCAAGAGACCAGTAATATATTATTTGGAAAAGGGGCACTGGATAAAATTTTTAGACATTTTGGTAAGGAACTTTATTTAGCAGGTTAATGTACGTAATTTATTATATACTTCATATTTATATAAACATAAATTATACTCATATATAAATGTATTCTATGATCGATTAAGTGACCTACATTAATGTATACTTGAAAATTTGGAAGAATATTTTTGTAATAATAATATTATCTTAATTTGATAGTTACAGTTATTAATAAGACCATTAAAATACCATTCCTAGAATAAATGAACTCACTGATATAATATCTTATTGTATGAAAGGTTGTATGTCTGTCCTTAATAAAAAACAGGATTACAATATAACCATGAGAAGACTGCTTTGCACACCACATAGACCTTGATTTCAACTTCAAATAAATGTGCTTGTCAACAAAAAATTAAAGGAAAAACTTGGAAAAAAGTAGATATATATATATATAAAAATTAACGCATTGAAAAGAGCAAAGTGTACTTTTCACGATGTTCACATGTGAACTCGAACAATAGTTACAACTCCAGTTGACATACAGCTGCTCCTAAAGGAAACAAGATTTAACTTTTCCAAGTTGAACTCTGACTGCTGATTGGCCCAAAGAATTGACATATGGTAGACTGACTGCAACTCTATTAAAAAAGCTAAAAAAATTGTTTCCACATTACAAGTTAATGATGGTCACTTCTTGATATTTTGTTTGAAAAATATCTATTACGCACACAATATTTTATATTTATTTCTACGTATGTTTATATATATTATTTCTCTCTCTTTGTTTATTCATCAGCAAAATATTATTATTGTTTCAAGTCCTGATAATACTTTTCAGCCTTTTCATGTACAAATACAACGAGCTGCAATATTTTTCATTTTTCTGGCAGTGTGACGATAGTTATCTGTACTTAGATTCGATCATTTCATATATCATCTAGGGCTGGTGATAAATACCGTAGGCACCAGTCACTCGCCGGTAATCAGTTGTTGGTCGGGTCACGGTTAGCCGGTTGCGAGCCGCCCGCCATAATCGCACTGGGTCGTTTGCCACCTGCAGATCAAGCCACATAAACTGGGTTAATGGCATTCCGACCTATCAGAGTTTTTCGCATTGGCCCTAGTGACTCTGTGCTTTGATCACGCCCAAACAGCATTGACATCTGATCAGAAATTACTCTACGCGTGACCCAGCAGGCAAGTGTGTGTCTGTGCGAGACTTATTGATCTGACGTAATTGACTCGATTTCCAGTGCTTGTGTCGTGACGAAACATGACGGACTTGAACTTGACGTAGACTTCTCACAATAATTCAGACTCAGAAGTCAATCATAAGGCTTCACGGTTCAGTTCACAGATCCCAGGTAAGCGTACATATTGTCAATCGTAAACAATTGACTAACCAGAATTCTGCTGCAATGAATCAACGAGGAAGACTCGGCTGGCCAAAAATGCATTTCAAAGTTTATGCTCTATAAAAATATTACAATTATTATTTGTGCAACGTGTAGAAATCTTTATCATTGATGAAAATCACAATTCTCTTTTTACCAAGTACAAAACTAGAATAGAATTAACTAGGAAGGAGAGCAGAAAATAAGGAGTTTACACAAAAATTACAAAATTTTTAAACGGATAAACGTATACCTCGCAACAACAGCACATATAAAGTTATAACTAATACTTATTATTCTTATACGTATAGTTAGCTTATCTTAATTTTGCAATAAACAACATGCAATAATTATCTTTATTCTCTCAGCTGTATAGACTAGCCTAATAGATATCCGAATACCAGGCTTTCAGTTGTTTACTTTTGTTACTTCGTGCATAGATATCACGTCCTTCTAATACGCACCTATGTATTTTCATAATAGGTAAGAGGAAGCATACCTCCAAATTCCAATTGGATCTCTCGTATCATTAATCGTACAAAAAAATCACATCGTATACGATGCCATATCAGCTTTCAATATATAACAATATAAACATCACGTAGAATATTTTTCTTAAATTTGAAGGTTACATCTTCTTTCCCAATATCGTTCCAAATACTTCTACAAGTTACAATTTAAGATAGCTTACCCTTTTTGCAAAAACACCCCAAACTATGTTAGAGTTTGTGACAATCCAAAGCTGTAGGAGTACTAAGAAAAAAAAGTCGAATCCCTTCGGTATCGAACCCAAATTGCTGTGATGATAAAACAAGAGAACGAATGTATATTGCGATATTACAGAATTATTTACATAAACTGTGTTCGTACATTAACATTCTACATCTAAACTCGTTGGTAGGCAATTCGTCCAGCTCGAGATCTCGTTACGCTGAAAAGGGGGGAAAGGCAAGGTGCTGCGCGCCACCAGCCACCAAAAATTCTTACAATCTATGAAATATTTCTAATAAATATCACGGCAATACTGAATAACGGAAAATTATTGAGCATTACCCTCCCTGAATCATCTACATACTCATTATGTTCACGCAAGATATTATCCAGTAAGTGTTTCGATTTGATGCAAAAATGCATGTCGCGTGCGTAAAAGAACACAAGGACGTGATACGATGTAACCGTAACAAAATACCAAAAGACGAGCCCAAGCAAAGCAAATCGAATCCGTAACAAAAAAGATCGTCTAAATCAAACATCGAAAATAATTCTCTCTTACTAACTTTACAACAATGCATGGGCGCGCCCTTTCTAAACCTGCGGCCGGCATTCTTTCCTGTGATCGACTCATTTGCATTTATTATCGCTTACAGTTTATTTAGAAAAAAACGATTGATACCCAGGATTTTTTAATACTGCAACAATGCAAAAAAAATTAACTGCAATGTTAAGAATACTCGCTTTGTAATCGATGGAAATGGATTACGATTTTTTTCGGGGCCTCGCGCACATCCGCCATTTTGTTATTCGCGACAATCGTATCGCACAAAGCAAGTCTCGTTTGTAAGCCATCATCGTGAATTCCGCGCGTTCAAAGCATATCAATTTAACCGAGATCGATAGTTTCTTTTATAAAACGACGTTTCATTTCGAACGCAAGATCGAGAGATACGTAGGATGAAAAAAAGGTTACCTGTCCTCCTGCGATTCTTGGCCATTTTCTGCGGCGTCCCCGCCGCCGTTCTCCGCTTCGCCGTTCTGCTCGAAGTTTTGATCGGCAATATCTTCGCTGAAGTCCTTGTTCTCCTGATCGGCCATTATATACTATTACTTTGTTTTTCTTTAATTAAACACTTAAAACACAATACAAGATCGCGTTTTAACGAATAATTAAATACACTAGCAGCTAATACACTCTCACGTCCGTACTGATCGGCCGCCGAATGGAGAAGGGAGAGGTACGACCTGCGCCAGTTTGACTCAGGGGATTCCGCGCAAAGCATCATGGAATCTCTTTCACCGCCCCCACCCCTTACCCACTCTTTCGACCAATCAAATTTTACCATGCAATAACGTAGCTTTAACATTTGCGCCCTCTGATTTTACACTTTCTCGAATATACGCATTATTCATTACAAATTTTCTCCAATACTGAAAAAAATCATATTTTTTAAAAGTACTATTTCAACGTATCTCATTTTTAACGCTTAGTACATGCAAAGTTTTCAGTCTGACTAAAATTAAAACTTCTAATTTTTAGATTTATTAATTTTGTTAAGTGGTTTAGTTTTGTTGGTTTAAACAACTACTTTCAATTTTATTCTCTCAAGTTTTGCTTGTGAACGAATACTTTTATTAACGAGTAACTAAATTTTATTGGAGCGGTAAAAAATTGTTGATACCAGAGAAAAAATAAATTATTAAAATTTGGAAATATCGGTACGTCCCTAGCATACCAATCGATGTTGCCGGGTATTCCAGCAAAGGGGAGCAGAGCATGTAATGGCCAGCATATGTAAATTTTCGTCCAGCGTGGGGATCAGAGCGAAACGAAGGACCAATACGATTCATGGTAACCGCTGAACACTGTATGTCAGCCAATAGCTACTCGTCGAAGATCCGGCTCCATTTGTAAGCATCATTTCCCAGAATTCTATACGCGTAACCTCCAAGAAATCAATAAAATATTCCTTATAAAATCCATCCCGATACATTTATTTTCTTTTCCCAGGTTTTCGCATTTTTACTTCTACCATTTTGTCCAGACAAACGGTTCAATTATTCATTCAGAAAAATCAAACCGATTTCCACGCTGACGCGCAATAAAAGCGGGAAACATTTACAGTTGATTCAGCATTCTCGGTATGGGATGAGTCAACAGACGCTAGTAGGTGTCGCTGCGGGCGCTGCAGGTGTCGCTACAATACTGCTATGCACAAAGAAAAATTGTTAAAAACACGTTACCTTTCAAATATATTTCCTTCTTTCAGATTATTTAACTGATAAAATTTGTATTGTTACTAATATTTTGTTAGTTCATTTTATTAGTCCATTATTTTAATTCTACTCTGTAATTGTAGGCAGTGCTGTCGCTAGAGGTGGAAAGATGGGGTCTGGACCCTCAGGAACGTTCAAAACTTGTAGAAATAATTATACATGAAGAATATGACTTTTGTTCAAGTAAAAACACTTTTTATTCAAGTAAAAACTTGACATACAGTATTATAATCCCAATTTTTATTTCAGATTAGCGGTGCTAATTGTACACATTCTATAATTGAATTCCGATATTCATTTGTTTACCAAAGTCGATGAAATTCTTACGTGTCAATAAAATTCCCGTGATCTTTAGTTTCTAGTTCGTTGAAAATGCCTGAGGAAAAGGTAAAGTCCGTGTTTCCTAAAATAAAACGAACGGAAGGACACACATGGTCATATGCTCTATCCTTAGATTCTGAGGCTGCAAGATGTTTGGCGTACTTGTAACAAAATAAGGGCGGCGATATTCCGCGTTGGCTTTAGTTTATGGGATTACTATAAGCCTCTGGACCCAGAAAAAAATTGCTTGATTTCAGGTACAAGCATTTATTTTTTTTAAATAAAAATAAGTGATCATATTTATCACGTTATATAATGTTAATATGCAGAGTCGAAGTTTATTTCGGTTTTGGCTGGGCCCCTGAAGGATGTAGTCGGTCTATCCGATAGCGAAATTTGCGATTTGGCTGATTATTTTCGCGTTCAAGATGGCAGAGTGCTGTACACGCAGTTTTGCAAAATTATCCACGATAGCGGTATGAATAATTTTTATAAATAAATCTTTAACTCAAACTTTGACCCAGTTTAATCAATTTTATCGTGCATTAAATGATGCATGTACGAATATGAATTTTCGATTGCATAGAGAAAGGAATGAGCGTCGAAATCTGTTGCCTGCGGTGCCTAAAATCCGTACTCATATCTGAGGTACCGTTAAGTCAGGGCTTCCCAAACTTTTATGGCCCGACCCACATTTTCGAACTATTATACCTAGGATTTTACGACGCTGAAATATTGCACTTTGAATTTTAACACTTTTACTAAATTTATGTAAATTTAACACTTTTTGTAAATTTAACAATTTACATTCTTTTTAAGTCTCAAATTTTTTGACTAGACCGTATAGATACAATTTGTAAATACTGTTTTTTCTGCAGTTCCTGAATTCGATAAAAATAAACCGCTCGTAACCGGACTAGAATGGGAAGATCCGGAACACGTGAATCGACTGAGTGCAACAGAGTATCGCAAATTATGTCTGATACTCACTCAAATAGCTGTTCTTGTGACCAAGCGGAGACTCGTCCTCAGGCCCTATTTTCAAGACTACGAACTAGTACTGTCAAATCCTTAAAAAATTCAATTTTATCAAATTTATAAAATTGAACCTTGTAAAAATTTTTTTGGATCACAGATCTCGAAGAATGCCGGCACAGTGACTTTCACGCACTTCGCTCGAATCTTGAAATTTTTGGACATCCTCCTGGCCTCCGAAGAATTCACTTTGCTCGTCAAAAGATTCGCGAAGGACGCCTACACGATTAATTACGTGGCCTTCTTGAAAGCGGTCGACGAAATTCAGTCTTACTTCGACAAACACGGAATGCTGGCTCTTGGCGGAGTAATGATCACCCATTTTGTTAAACCGATCTTATTCTTTATTTTTTCATTCTTCTTAAAAGGAGTTACTCGATCAATTCCCTGGACGGATCATCACGGCTGAGCTACCGAAGCTTCCAAGGCCGGAAATCGGAAAATGCTCGCCTGGTAAAATATTTGGGAAGCAGACGGTTTTCCATCCGGTGACGGAGGAGCCGAGAGTTGAGATGTCGTTGATGGAAACTGTTCGACGCATACAGCGGCACATTTACGAGCATCGAATACGCATTTCCGAATTCTTCCAGGTTAACTTTGCTCCAGGTTTATTTTTAACAAAATAAGCTTTGCGACTTTTATTGAGCTTGATAAAATCGATTACAGAGATTTGACCATTTGAACGTGGGCAGAGTAACGATCTCGCAGTTCAAAAGAGGATTAGACGGTCTTCAGGTTTCGGGCTTGGGAAGGCTTTATTTAGCAGAAACGGAAATCGACGCCCTCGTTCAGCTCTACAAAGATCCAAACGATCCGGATCGAGTGTGTTGGCGCACATTCCAAGACGACATCGATCAAGGTTCTCATCCAAAGCAAACATTAAATGTTCAATGTACGTCAATTTTGTTTTTCATTCTCAGTATTCACCGTGAAGGAGTTGGAGAAATTGCCGAATCTGAAAGTTGAATCACCGCCGAAGGAAATAGCGGAGCTAAACCGGAAGGGAACGGCCGACTGGCAATGCGTGTCGAAGGACATCAGAGACCTTTGCGAGGAAACGTTACAGAAAGTTCGGCATCGAGTGAACGAAAGGAGAATTATGATCAAGCAATTTTTCAAAGACTACGATCGGTACGAACGTGAAAAGTGCAATTAGTTATCTGTAATTTATTCGTGTTTACTTTCCAGAAATAACAAAGGTCACGTGTCACGCGCACAAATGCGTCAAGTTTTAACAACTGCGGCGGTGTTGATTTCAGAACAGGAGGAGTACGCGTTAGAGCAGAGATACAACGACGAGTTAGGGTTTAACTATATTTGGTTCCTAAGGGAATTAGAGTCGCAGCGAATAGAAGAACCTTTGTACGCTTCTCTATTGAAAGAGAAGAAAATGATCAACGCCGAGAAACCGCCACCGGAACCCAGCGCTGACGAGACAAATATTGTTCTAATTTTAGCGAAGATCAAAGCGAAAGTCGTGCGCGAACGCGTGAAGGTAAACGCGATAGTAAAAATTTCCTTTGGGTAATTGTAATTCTCTCGTTTTGCGTAAAGGTTGTTGAATTCATGCGTCAATACGATGTTCATAATGAGCTCGTGATTAAAAAAGCGGACTTTATGCGAAGTTTAGATCAACTGCGTTGTAATTTAACTTGCGCGGAAGTAGGAACCATTATGAAGGTCTTCCAGTCGCCGATGAGGTAATGTGAAACATGGTGTTTTCATGGAACTTGGTTTTAAATTTGATCTGTTTTTGAAGATCGGATTACGTGGATTACGTGAAGTTCGGAGAAATGATCGAGGAGGCTGTTTCCTTTGGTAGTTTAGAGAGAGCTCCACTTTTAGTGCCGATGCAACACGTGCCCTCGGAAGCTTCTCCTAAAACATTTTTGACTTTCGATGAGAGACATATGGCTACGACTGCAATGGACAAACTGAGCAGGGTGAAGCAACCGAACCTTTCGGAACTGTTCAAGGTCAGCTGAAATCGTTCAAGTATTATACTAAATATTACATATACAATTAACTGTGTTATAATGTTGTACGTATTACAAATAATAATTTAGAAATATATATTTAATTTTAACTGTAGGACTGTGACAAGGAAAATATCGGCACGGTTTCAAAGAACTGCTTGATGAAGGTCCTCTCCACCAGACATATGTTACAGTTAATCGGTAACAGAGAGCTAGACGCGGTGCACAAATGTTTCTCAGTGGAGAGGGGTGGTCGCTTGGAACTTGACTATCGAGCATTTTTACATGCCCTGCACCTAATGCGGGAGAACAGAAAATATCTACACTTTTAAGTCAACTAGCTACTCTAAAAGAAAATTCAAGGAATTTGCTATTCTAAGCTTACCAGGTGCATTTTAGAAATACCCTGTATTCTCAGAATATGGCATTCAAAGTTGTTAAGAATTCTTGGTTTTTGACCTGCAGGCAATAAAGGTTTGGACCTATCATTTTTCCTTCAGTACCTGCCGTATGGCGTGCAGAAAATGGACAACAAAACCTGACCCTCCTAAACGAGATACGATCCTTCGGTAGGGACATGGTTATAAAGAAATTTTTCCTTCTATACATGTACCTGCTATAACGGATTTCTGTTCTATAGTTTCCTACTGCAGTAAAACAAAATTTAAATTTAGGTAACTTAGCTATCTTGTATAAAATGTTATTTAACTATGTTAATGCTTTGTATGTAGTTCTTAAATACAAGATTTCTAATTTGATCTTGAATACTTTGCATTTGAATTAACTTTTAATTTAGGAATTTTAGGACTACAGTTTTGACCATTTTTATAGTTGTTGCATGTTAATTGTGGTAGATGTAAATAAAAATGTAAACATATTTTATAAACTGAAATTTATTACTGTGTAATGATAAATGAACTGATGTTTTCTAGGTTATCAACAGCTGATTCCAGCTGGTATAGTAGAGTGTGACTGTATCAACTGCTGTCCTAATCTGAAATATTTAGAAATTTACTCTTGTACTCAGATGTAATTTGATGTATGTTGTAGTACATTAAGCAGATACAATATTAATTGAATTTAAAAAAAATATATAGGGCATGTCTTCTTATATTTTAATAGTCAATAAATAATAACTTTGCTAAAATAACTGATTAGCTTTTTAAAATAGAAGAATATAATCAAACGACGATAGATTTAAACATTAATAATTTGTTAACAGGTTTAGAATTCTTCATGATCGACGGCTTGATAATAGAACTCTTCTTGACCGACAACTCTGATGATAAAAAATTAATGTAACAAGTGGCGCCATCTTTCCACCGGACTCTAAAGTATTCTACAGTTACGTCGGTACATATATTTTTAAATTAGATTCCTACATTATCGATGAAAGTAATCTTCTTTTACTACAGTTGTTAAATATCTTTACTTGTTTAACTATAACCTTAACCTAACTAAACTAGTTTGTCCCCAAAATTAAATTAAAAAAATATGCGTTAAATGGTGCATTATGTCTGAGTCACGTATTACCCAGAGTCCCGCGAAATGCTTATCGGGTAAGCAGTGCAGCAATAAGATGTCGACAGTGTGGCCGATTATGGTCGAAAGTCTCCGTCTGTCTCGTGAAATGCCACGGCCCAAAAGTGGCAGCGCGTGTCTCCTGTCGCTCGGAACGATTCGGCGTGTGTTACTGTTGTGTACAATTGTTATCATCAAGATATCCCTTTAGTTTCGTCCGTTCTCCGTACGCATGACAAGTGTTCGTTCTCGTACGTAGTAGACCGCGTGCGAGTCCGCATGAAAACCCATAATCCCCAGCATTTCGAACGTTTACGTCGATCAAGGCGGTGACGACTGTGATTTGCATTGCGGCAGCGTTCGGGTGCGGTGACGGTGATTCAGTGTTGTTCGACGTGGACAGGAAAACAGTGTCGAGGGACAGGTGAATTTAGCCAAGCCGGACAAGTAGACACTGCGTACCAGACGGTCAGGGAAAAGGTTAACGCGACACAGACACGCAACGTCGCACGTACACAGCCGGGCAAAGAGACACGCGACGCTTACGCATATCGGTGCAGTGCAGGCGAAAAAAAACGAACGCGGTTGGTCGTCGAGCCGGGCGGAACGGTGATTTTTTCGCCGCCATATTTGTGCCGCCGTCACATGCAACCTGTTGTTTTCGGTGCGTCCTCGTGTCGTCGCTGAGATCGCTGCCGGATACGATCCGGCGACGTGTGCGTGAAACGTCAAACGCGGGAGTTAGAGGCCCTGGGAGACAACGTGGGTAGCCGCCATCAGGATGAACGGGTAAGTTTATCTTCCGTATATTATCGACGAGTCGCGGCGCAGTGACGGATTCTCTCGGAGCCCCACATCTTAAAAGATACGAATTTTTCGCAAAATTAAATTTGACCCTACTATGCCATATTTAAAAATTCGTGTAATGCCCCGGGCACACAGCGAGGTAAATCCGTCATTGGGCGCGTGTACATTCGTGGAAGAAAGGGAAAGGATACAGGGTGTAACTGAGTGGATGAGAGAGAGAAAGAGAGAGAAAGAATCGATCTGTGCGTCATAAAGAGAGAGGACATTACGAGAGTGGGAGAAGGAGAGTTCAGTGAGAGTACAGTGAGCAGGCGCTCTTTCAAAATACCGCTTTTCTTTATCTTCATCTCTTGGTATTCTTTACGCTTTCACGCGTATGTGTGCACGTGTGTACGTACACGTGCCCAACTAGACGTTACTTATGGCTTTTCTGCTTCTGCGTGCCGGTGGCCACGTGATGCCTCAAACTGCTGCGTCGCGTGGCCTATCTCTTACTCTCACTCTCATTCGACAATCATTTTGTCATCGGGCTTCGCTTCTGCCTATGGTTCTTATACATTTTCTTCAAACTTGCACATTAATGGGGCTTCAGAATTTATTTACGAAGTTTATCGAATTCAAATATTTGAGGGTTTACTTTCCGGTCGGTATTTCGACGCACGGGGTAAGTATCCGGATTCTAAACAGGTGTGTTTTATCAACCCTCGGTCACGTGATCACTTCTATCATCGGTGGATAATATTTGCGGTTATCAAATTCGACTGCCAATTGACGTGTAGGCAATCGTTTGGCCGATTGAGTATGTACAAATATATCCAAGGTTAGCTATACTATCAATTTTATTTTAGTAGAAAAATAGAAATTTCTAGAAAAAATTTATTATCAGACCATGAGAAAATAGAATCGAGACTTTTACAATATGTTCAATAATTGGAATATATCCAAGGTTTAGCTTTATACAAGGTTAAATTTTCATCAGTTTTATTTCAGTAGAAAAATAGAAATTTCTAAAAAAAATTCATAGTCACGTGACCATACTGACAAAACATAACAGTACAAAGTTTAGAAGTCTACTTCATACAAAGTCTATTGAAAAGTTTGTTCGAAACAAAATTTGTGAAAGCGTAAAAAGATTTCAAAATATGGAACAATGCGTAATATTGTATGCTTGATGAACTTAATGAGAGTCACTGTGTTCTAATTTTCGGTTCCTAATTACACAAAGTCATAACCCTCAATCCGAAGACGTCTATATACACTTCAGTAGAATCTCAAGACGAAATTAGATTTCGCCACTTCATCGGTTCTGTAGATATGCAATAAGACGAACGTGTCCAGCTCATGGATTCGCGCCAACGAAAGATTTATCGGCGAACCGTGTGCTACTACTTAATAAGACGCTCTGATAGTTACCTACCGGTAACCGTGCTTCCAATAGATCTCCCTATGACACGCCTGTTCGAATCCTAGCTCGCGGATAATGGGACAATTAGGTGACATCGTTCCTGCGCTTGTAACACGGAGATCATCGTGTTTCCGAAATCGTGCTGGCAATTCGTCAGACTTACTTTTTGGAATTCTATGGATTCATTTTGTTTATCATCATTGTGGATTTTAAGTGTTAATTATACCACTCAGATTATAGTTTATTAGTTTATAGCTTTCAGGTGCTAGTTTATTAGTTTATAGCTTTCAGATTTGATTATTAGGTCAGTTTGTTAGGTTCTTTGAGGTTCAGAGTCGGGTTAATTTAGAAATTACTAGGTTCAACGTAAGTTGACAGTTTTTGGGTTTAGTGGAGATTTTGGATTTAGAGATTCTTGTGATTTATACTTTTATTTACTTTTAGTTGTTATTAGTAGTGATGTTAGAAGAATAGTCGAACGTCGTGTCAGCGCGCTTCTGACGTATGCACCGTATGTGACGCCACTGCGTCCACAAGATGGCCGCCACCGCGTCTACAAGATGGCCGTGCGCCGCCATATTGTCACTGCGTCCCGCAACTCTTTTTTGGACCCATTTTTTGATCCTTACGCACTAGTATCACATATTATTTTTACAGTAATCGACACTAATTCAGTAGTCGACTATTGCAGGCAAAAAGGCTATATTATATTATTAATTCCAAAAATGATTTGGCTCTGCAGTTTCATTAGTGGTATACAAGAAATCTGTGCTTTAGAAGATCTAAGTTAGAGCAGTTTCTTTGGGTCCAAGTGTCCTATTTATTGCAGAATAAATGTTATTGCAGAATAAAGTTTATTGCAGAACATTACACAAATTTTCAATAAAATTCAAAGTTTTTCTTTAAACGCGCCATTTCTTCAATTTTATTTTGCACATTTCTGAGGTTCTACTGTGAATGTTTTCGAAACATTGTCAAACTTGCTTCAGACCAATATTGAAGCTAGAACCCCGATTCGAGACGCGATAAAACACTTCCAGAAAGAATCGTCATAATTCCGGCATTTTGAAATATTTTGCAAAACAGAAAATATTAATAGGCAATAGCTATAATAAATTATACCTGAAATTTCGAAAATGCAAAACAACGGTGTTCTATATAAAACAATTCACAAATATCAGCTTATTTTCTTCTGACTAAAGGTATTGTCTCCCTTAAGTGTTCTCAGGAGTAGAAGACATTGTATTGGTTTCAGAGTGTCCTCAGTTAAAAGTTAATCTCAATGTCTTCAGAAGTTGAAGAAATCTTAAGAAAAAAAAAACTTAAAAATATTTCGAAGGAACAATTTGAATTAGCTAGAAAGAAAAGTGAATTGTAAGAGAAGGAACAAGGTAGGCAACAGGCTCGATTTATCGACAAGCTGCAATTTCCAAGTGGAACGATGTCCCAACTATCCGCGACAATGGTTCCGTTATCGATGCTCGAAGACACGGAATCGCGTGAGGAGAATCGGATCGCGCGAATCTAGTCATTTCCGAGGATCGTCCCTTTGATCGGTTGGTAGCGGCACGATCGATGTCACAGCTATTGAAACGCAATATCGAGCACGAAGATAGGCTCCGGTCGCTCCGGCGTTCGCATTCAGCCGCCTCGCATTTATCAACGAACCGGCATCATTACCTAACACGTATTCAACCAAGTCAGACGCTAGCAGGCTTCAATAACTGCCAACGATGAATGCGATCCTGCGAACGCGAAAAACGCGACGACCAATAAACTGATTTTCATTCAGAGCCGATCCTTTCAGAGATGTATGCAATTAACATGTGCCGAGGTATTCGCGTTTTGTCACGTTCTTTCGCGATAACATTGTTTCTAACTCCTCGACCGTGCCGCACCTGCTGTTCAACGCGCGTTTTAACGAAATGAGAGAACTAAGGACGCGGTCCAGAATTGTTCAAGATGAAAGCGTTCAATTCACTCGTCATTTCCCGCGGAACAATTTCCATATCGAGCCATTTGAATCACATCGGTCGTCCATTTCGCTAGGAAACGAGCACTTAAAACGATCGATCCTTTCATCCGAGCGCTTCAGACCGTTTCTACGAATGGAAGAATCGTCACGATCGATCGTACAGAAAAATCAACCGTGACAACAACCTTCGAAAAAAGAGGCAAAAAAACAGCGAACAGAAAAAGGATTGACGCAACACGATTGACACGAGTCAGTGCACGTCGGGACACTGTGCGGCGTCGTATTCATCGATATAAATGCCGAACGGACGATGGGGACATTCGAGGCTGCATCGAAAAGTTCAATCGACGGATGCGCAACGATGCATCGGTAATGCACCCATCCGGGGCTTCGGGGCCAATTTTGCTCGACGAGAAAGGGTGAGAGCGAGAGACAGATGACGAAGAGGCGCAGGGAAGCACCGATGTCCCTCCAGTAGCAATTACCGGGCATTCATCGCGTGGAAACGTCGTCTGTCTCCTTTTCACCGCCATTGTCACCGGCCTGGCCATTTCTGTCCGCTCAGAAACCCTGCGTGTAATCAAAAATCAAGTGTTGACCCCTATGCACGGCTATCGATTATCGATATTTTATCAATGCCAATCGATACAACTTTGCAGCACAAATTTTACCTGTATTTGAAAGGAAATGGATAACGAAATGTAGGGGAGGATGTTTTTTCTTATTTTGTTGAGGGGTTGCGAGGGTAGTTAGGGTTTCGAGGGTTGACATCATTTGTCACGTAGGGATGTTATGAACAGTGACAAGAATAAAAGTTTCAGTTAATACACTCCACTTGTTAATCCCTCCACTTTGTGAGGGTACCATATAACGGAGCTTGACTGATTCTTCCAAATGTTCAACAGTTGGATCTTTCGCTATAGCTTTCACTAAAATTAATTTGGTCCGTATTATAAGTATACATTGGTGGGAGACTTGAAATTAAGGGATGTGAGATTAAGGGGTGTGAGATTGTCAGTCGTGTAGAGATTTGATTATTGACGATTATTGCGAATCGTCGAAAACAGGGTGTTTCATAACTGGTGTAGGTTTCAGAAATAGAGAGTAGTTCATTCTGAGTAAGATTTTCCTTTGCAGAAATAAGATTTGAAGCTTCGTTCTTGAATTATTAAAGAAAATCGCGGAGAAATCAGAGCGTGAGTTACGCATGCGCAGACGCTATCAAAGCTGCATACTCGCGTCTGCGCAGTCGCGTTATAAGTATCACAAAACGACCTTTTATAGCTAATTTCAATTTTGGAAAAGGGAAGTAATTACACAGAGATCAGGCGAATTTGGAGAATGTCGAAGCACACATTTTCCAAAAATTCACGAACAGACAGTTCTGTGACATGCTGCGTTATCATGCAACAGAAACCAACTTCCTGGGGAATTACGGTGCGTGGAATTACGACTCGTGGAATTAATAACGCGTGGAATTACAACACGTGGAATTACGACGCGTAGAATTATGGTGCGTGGAGTTACAACGCGTGGAATTAATAACGCTTGGAATTACAACACGTGGAATTACGACGCGTAGAATTATGGAGCGTAGAGTTAGAACGCTTGGAATTACAACACGTACAATAACGACGCGTCGAAGTATGGTGCGTGGAATTAATAACGCGTAGAATTTATAGTGCGTGGAATTACAACGCGTGCAATTAATAACGCGTGGAATTACGACTCATGGAATTGCGACGCGTGAAATTAATAACGCTTGCAATTACAACGCGTGGAATTACGACGCGTAGAATTATGGCGCGTGGAATTAATAACGCGTAGAATTTATAGTGCGTGGAATTACAACGCGTGCAATTAATAGTGCGTGGAATTGCGACGCGTAGAATTAATAACGCGTGGAATTACAGTGCGTGGAATTACAACGCGTGGAATTACATCGCGTGGAATTTAGAACGCGTGGAATTACGACGCGTGGAACTACGGCACGTGGAATTACGACGCACAGTGTCATAAAACGTTCCTTTCATAGCTAATTTAAATTTTGGAAAAACTCGATCCTCTTCCACAAATGTTCCATAACATCCATATAATATTCGCCATTAACATTTTGTCCCTGTGGAACGAATTCCCGAAGTATAATTCCTTTAGAATCGTAGAAGCAAATTAACATTGTCTCTCGGGACTTCTGGAATCGCTATTTTTTGATTTTGGAGAGCCTGGAGATTTCCACGTAGCACTTTGGCGCTTTGAGGTTCATACTTGAAGCACCAGGTCTCATCGCTAGTTACAATTGATTCCAGGAATGTACAGATTCTTCTGGCTGTTTTGATAAGATCGCAATATTCAATGCTCGCAATTTGTTGCGTTTGCCCGTGATTTTGTGACATGGACGAAAGGTTCTGTCGCATTAAACGCTATAAGTTATTCGTTGCTCGATTCCAATAACGACTGCTGTGTTTTGTAGAGGTATACTGTTTTAACACAGAGGAGATATACTGTTTTAACATAGAGGAGACTGTTTTAATAAATATCGCTAGTTTAAATTTAAAGACCGTATCTTTTCCGACATACGTATAACAATAACAAAGGAATTTTCGTGGAAAAAAAAAGAATCATAGGATCACCTTTCTAAACAAATCCAAAAAGGAAGAAAAAACATTCGTTCAATCAACAGAGGCAGGAAAAAAAATCCGCGCAAATCGTTGTTAACTGTCGAGCACTTCTGATCTTGGCGGACGGTAGCCGGGCAAAATTGAAAAACGTTCAGAGGCCGCAAAAATGATCGCGCTTCGATTTCATTGCCGTCGGTGGCCAAACAAAGCGTTGCTCCATCGCGATTCCGACGATCGAGCCGTTTTATAAAACGCCATCGAACAGTTACCCGACAATTTTCCAATCTCGCATTTCCAGCCTCGTTGGAAACGCGTTCCAGATGCCGTTCGTAACATCGAACACGGATGGAATCATCGAGATGATTCGATTACAAAGAACAGAATGCTTTCACGCTGGAAAAATGAATGCCCCTCATTGAACCATTCGTTCGCGTGCTTGTTGCAACCTGATGTTTAAATAAAACTATTTGTAGTTGTTGAATTGCTACGTTTTATTGGATTTCTTAGGTTCAATATATTGGTCACATGATACGTTTAGGTTTCCACATATATGAATTGCAAGATTCAATTTAACGTTCTATATAGTTTCGAACTGTTTGCTATGGACTTTTAGAAATGTTACAGTTTTTAGGTCCATGAAATGTAGTATTTTTAAGAAATTGTGAATTAATTATACAATTGTGAAGACATCATGCAGTTGGAGGTCCATGTCTATGGCTGCGACATCACTACTTACGGACATCACAATTTTTGTCATTATTACAGTGAATTAAAGTTTGTAAGCATCAAATCTTCTAATATGTCTCAACATTATTCATCCAAACTCCTCTCCTAAATCCCTGTGGCGATGTAACAAGAGTGTACCATATTTCATTTAATGTCCCTTGCGTTACGAAAACTTAACTCTACTCGTACTTACCACTGTAAAATACATTAGTGAACCTTGTAATAGCTGCTAACGTGAGCGTATGAACAATGGAAAACCCGCTGGCAACGGTGTATCGATGAAGGAAGGACATACTTTGAAGATTATTAACTCAATGTGCATATATTTTCATTTTATGACATCAATCCCGATACTTATTGCACAAACCCTGTATAACCACTGCAGTTGCTATACTTGCCACAGTCACAAACTCTCCCCAAGAAAAACCGATATCAATCGAAGTCGAATTAATTCAATAAGCGAATACACCAACGAAAATATCGAATCGAACGTTCATTTCCATGAAGGACCTCGAAATGGACTCCCAACGCAGCGACCTCCCATAGCGTTTCCCATCACGAGCGTTTCCTAGTCAAATCCAGCGCAGTTCAGGCGCGTGCTTCATTTATGTGCCGTCGATGTGTTCGTATAAATGTCGCTTGCACGTGGTCGCTCGCATACAGAGGGATTTCGACTAGATTCCAGCTTGCCCGACTGAACGTTCAGCCAAACATCAAGAATGACGGGCGAAATTATAATCGCGCGGGCTTGCGGCTGCATACGAATGTCGGCTCGATTATCGCGATCGATGTTTCGTTGATGTCCGTTCTATGAATAGATTTTAGAACCGGTATTGCTTTTTTTGGACGCGTTATTGATTTGTTGGGAACCATTTTTTAAGTCGATTAAGATGGCGTTTATTATGCTGTTGGATGTGACGTACACGTAAACGTAATGTGAACGTAATGTCATGTGTATTTATAGAGGACACTTTAAATGGCTGTTAGAGTAACTTGGCTGGCAAACAAAGATCTCTTCTTCATTAAACTAGCAATTAGATGATCAGTCTCTTCGTAGAAAATAATTTTGGCCTGATTTTCTTCTAACAGCAGCCATATTGAGGTTGCTAATTTTAACTCACCCTGTATAAAAAGACTGAACTTTAGTTATGGACGACAATGACGTCCTCAAGTAAAAATATCACACTGATTTAAATTATGGGAACGAAGAATGAAATTATAGATGAAGAATAAAAGTATAAAATGAAGAATGAAATTGTAAGAATGAAGAACAAAATTATAAAACGAAGAATAAAATTATAGAATGAAGAATAAAAATATAAAATGAAGAATGAAATCATAAGAATGAAGAACAAAACTATAGAATGAAGAATGAAATTATAGAATGAAGAATAAAAATATAAAATGAAGAATGAAATCATAAGAATGAAGAACAAAACTATAGAACGTTGTTCAAAATTATAGAAAGAAGAATAAACATATAAAATGAAGAATGAAATCATAAGAATGAAGAACAAAATTATAAAACGAAGAATGAAATTATAGAATGAAGAATAAAAATATAAAATGAAGAATGAAATCATAAGAATGAAGAACAAAACTATAGAATGAAGAATGAAATTATAGAAAGAAGAATAAAAATATAAAATAAAGAACAAAATTATAGAATGAAGAATAAAAGTATAGAACGAAGAACAAAATTATAGAATGAAGAATGAAACTATAGAACGAAGAATGAAGTTGTATGAAGAATGTTTTGTTACACATGTAGCGTTCCAGGACAAATATTTTGAGACAGCCTATACATTCTTGAAGCTGTAGTAACAAAGTTCCCTGCGCGGTTTAACGATCACGTTCTGATGCTAACAGTTTGTGGCACAGTGCCATGGTGGGCCATGAAAAGGCGCTATAAATTTCTGAGCATCGACATCGAGTAATAATTCAAGCAGCCCGCACCAATTGCAGCGAGATACTGTTTTGACCGTTAATATGACCGTAATTTGTATGGGAGTCCGGCTTTGTACTTGCAATTCCCTTTTACTTGTATCATTAAACATTGGTCTGGGAAGAAAAAATCAAGTCTGTTACTGAAATTTAATTTTCATTCTCAAAATTTTTATAATTTTTCAAGTTGTACGTCTTGAAAATTTTTGAAATTGTTTTATTTGAGGATTTTTCAGATTGTCCCTGTTGAAGGTTCTTTAAATTGTCTCTCTTGAAAGTTCTTTAAATTGTTTCTCTTGAAAGTTTTTCAAATTGTCCCTCTTAAAAAATTCCTCAAATTGTCCCTCTTGAAAGTTTCACAAATTGTCCTCAAATTATCCTCAAAAGTTTCTCAAATTGTCCTTAAAAATTCCTCCAATTGTCTTCCTCCTAAGTTCCTCAAATTGTCCCTCTTGAAAGTTCTTCAAATTGTCCCTCTTCAAAAATTCCTCAAATTGTCCCTCTTGAAAGTTTCTCAAATTGTCCTCAAATTGTCTCCTCAAAAGTTCCTCAAACCATCCTAAAAAATTCCTCCAACTCTCCCTAAAAATTCCCTGCACTCAAAACTAAACAAAAACAAAAATTTGTCAAATCCACCGAAATAATTTATCTGGTATACAGGAATTAAACCCGAAACGATCGTTGTTTTTCCAACAAAGAAAAAGCATTTCACTGCAGTGAAAGACCGTCGGTTGTCAAACGGTTTCGTTACGCGAGAACGTTTTTCCACAGTTATATGATCGCGACGATTTGAATCTTTTATGGGGTGCACGCAAACGCCAGATCAAACTTCACGCATCGTTAGGGTGATTGTATAGAATTTCACGTGGAATGTGTACAACCCGCATGCAGACCATACCGTTTCGTTATCGATGATTGCACCCTAACGTATGCGTAATTTTACCCTTATCAGTTTTTTACGTGGCCTGTGACTAAAACAGTCAAGGTGCATACTTGTCACGACACGTTTTATACAATTTTGAAGTTAACGAGTTGGGACTTGAAACGTTTTGCGCGTTTATTTATGCAGGGTAGGTTTATTGGGGATTTTATGAAAAATTATGAGGGTTGTAAGTAGTGTATTTGGTCATTGTTTGGTTTAAGGGCTTTTACGTTTGAAATTTAAGGGAAGCTTGATGTTTGAAGAGTTGGGAGTTTGGGACGTGTGGGATGAAGATGTGGAAAGTTGGGAATATGTGGACTTCACATGTGGTCTTATGTGATATGGAATGTAAATATGTGATCTTGTGTGACGTGGAATGTGAATATATGAATGGAGTCTAATAATGAGAAGCTATGTCTGCATCAGAAAGCCTAATTGGCACTAAGAGGTCTAAGGACATGTGGCTGTTCCATATAACAAACATGGTGCACAGTCTCTCTTTCTGCAAATGGACCTATCATAACTAACTCATAGTTAAGTTCATAGTTGGTTGTATATGATGTAGAATGTCCTTGTTGGATAACAAAACTGAATCTGACGTCTGCATCAGATAACCTAGCTGGCACCATGAGACCTGTTCATTACTGTTCCATATAACAAACATGCTTAGTCCTCTTTAAGTCCTATCATAACTCACAGTTAAGTCCACTTAAATTAAGTTCATAATTCTAAATATTTGATAAAGAGTTCGACGTGTATAATACGAGTAAATAGGACAAGATCGAATAATAATCAGGAAACGAAATTCGTGAGAACGGAAAAGGATCGCAAATCGGTTCGATCGTCTTCTAGGTTCGATTTTGATTTCCTTCACCGTGATTTCTCATCAGACCGACTAATAGGAATGCACCCGTAGAGTTCTACTTCAGCGTCTGGCGTCTATATCAGTGTGGTAGCTGTGTGTTGCTCGCCTTCTTTTCTTCGACACGAGGACCCTCGATTTCGTCCTCGTCGACGTCGTCGTTGATGGAAATTAATGAGATCGATTCCGCGCAACCGGCTTCAACCCGCCGTTAGAATCAATGTGCATCTGATCGAATTTCGAAACGCTTCAACAAACTCTGTCCTCGAGACTGGATTGTTTGTGATTTTCCGAGTTAACGGCGAATTTCACGCGGCCAGAAGCTTGGTAATTGATTATCACGCACCAGATACACGACATAATCGTTTAATTTTAAATTCTTTAATATCTTGTACAACTTTCGATCAAATTCAAGTACAAACTTTTCTCACTGACTCTGAAGAATGAAGAAGAATTTAATTTTGATAAAGTATTTTTATGTTTGAGATTATTATAAAGGTAGCAGCAAACATAAATTAACTTTCATCATTGGTAGACTCTGAAGATCAAGAAGAATGATGAAGACGAATATAATGTTGAGTACTAAACATTTTTACGTCTGAGATCATTATAAAGGTAGCAGCAAACATAACCTAGCTTTCATCATTGGTAGACTTTGAAAGTCAAGAAGAATGATGAAGAAGAATATAATGTTGAATACGAAACATTTACGTCTGAGATCATTATAAAGGTAGCAGCAAACATAACCTAGCTTTCGTCATTGGTAGACTCTGAAAGTCGAGAAGAATATAATGTTGAATATTTCTGCATCTCCTTACAAAGGAACTAACAAAAAAAGAATCGTTACACTATAACTCTCCGTGCAATTATTTTTCTCCATAAATGTCCGCCATTTTGTGTTTACGGTGATAGAAGCACGTGACGTCCATTTTCTCGAGGTATCGATTCGCTCAAAATGGAGGTCCATAAAAAAGTATTCGCACGCAATGTATCACGGTAAAAATTGCAAGAAGACATTAACGCGAAAAGGGGAAAGCATACGGAAATAAATATGAAGATCAAGATCGGTAAGAAATTCAGCGTCTCCCAAAAAAGCGAGGAGAATGTCAGAAAAATTCAATACCTGCCAGCCCGTATTTCGTGCAAACACGACCCTCGACCCACCCCTGCGTCCATCCCCCTCGGTGAATTTCAGCCATGCTGGGGCTCGAAGAATCAGGTTACACCGTGTGCGGGCCGAGCGATCGACAGATTTATTATTTGCGGACGATTTGTCATTTGCGCGTCGCCTTCGAGTGGCCCTTTGTGTGCCTTTAGGATCGAGATATCGACGCCGTCGGATCGGGGTATTCCTTTCACTCGACCCACCCCCACCTGAGGGTGAAAACGTTCTCGCGAAAGAACCGATGATTTTGGGGATGCGACCTACACTGGATATAAAGCTGTTTTATACCTCGAATATATCGACCGCTTGTGATTTCGTCGGCTTTATTCGGGAAAATGGCACCGGTGTTTTATTAGCGACTGCAATATCGCTGTTGTCATTCGACTACTTAGTAGATTTGTACATTCTTGGATTTTTTATTTTTTTAGGCTGAGTTTAGGCTGATGGTTTAATAGGGGAAGGTTTTGCTATAGGATTTTTTGGAGGGTGACTAGTTAGGTGAAGCATACGAGCTTCTCTAAATCTTGAACTTAAAAACATAAGACATTTCCCACAAAGAGAGATTTGTATATTAAATAAATTATGTATCGAATAAATTTATGTATTCATCGATGCATTGAACAAGAACTTATTGAAAGATTGCACAAGAGTTTATTGAAAGATTGAAAAAGAATTTATTGAAAGACTGAACAAGTACATGGAAAGCAATAGGGAGTAATTTCCGAAGCAATGATGAGGACGCGTGAAATCTTGATGGACGAATGAAGAGGAAGTTTGGCTGACAACGGAACCATCCAGACAGAACACGATGCGTCGCGTCATGGGACACCGTGTGTCAGTTTTAATTAGCGTGCACCGGCATCGATGCCAGCTAGCCATCAAACACGGACCACCGGCACGTTGCGGTCGTTAATAAAATTCCGTAACCACCGTGACGGCCATTTGCCGAGACGCAAAGTTGTCCGGGTAGTAGGATGCCTTCGCTACGATACGTTATTGGCTCTAGGGAGTATTCTGATGGTTAGATCGAAAAGGTAACTTTTTTAGGATACTTGTAGGGTAGGTGGTACTTTAGGACTAGTTTAAATGCGCTTAAATGTCGATTGGGAGTTTTATGTGGAATTGAAGATGTGTGGAGCTGTGAATATGTGGAGTTGAGCATATATGGATGTATGAATATGTGGAGCTGAACATATGTGGATGTATGACTATGTTGAGCTGAACGTATATAGACTTTTGATTATGCGGATATGTGGACCTATGAATATGTGAAGCTGACCATACGTGAACCTATGAATATGTGAAGTTGAGCATATGTGAACCTATGAATATGTGAAGCTCAGCATATGTGAACTTATGAATATGTGAAGCTGAGCATATATGGACCTATGAATATGTGGATCTGAACATATGTGAACTTATGAATTTGTGGAGTTGAACATATGTGGACTTTTGAATATGTGGATCTGAGCATATGTGGACCTGTGAATATGTGGATCTATTAATATGTGGATCTCAGGATATGTGGACCTTTGAATATGTGGATCTGACCATATGTGAACCTATGAATATGTAGAGCTGACCATATGTGGACCTATGAATATGTGAACTTATGAATATGTGGATCTGAACATATGTGAACTTATGAATATGTGGATCTGAACATATGTGGACCTATGAATATGTGGATCTGAACATATGTGGACCTATGAATATGTGAATCTATGAATATGTGGATCTGAGCACATGTGGACCCATGGATACGTGGACTTGTGAATCTATAGATTTGGTAACATAAGAGTATCTCAGTATTTGAGAATTGGAAAATTTGAAAATCCTAGTACCTGAAAATCTGATGATATGTGTATCTGAAGACATGTGAACCTGAGAATACGTGAACTTACAAATCTATGAATAACACAAAAACACTCTCCAACCTACTAATCTCAAATTCTCTACAAATAAGAACTCTATAACAATCTATCTCTCATACCCCAAATAACAATCTACTCACACCAAAAATCTAATTAAATCGCATTAAACGTCAGCTCTCCCACCAGAAAGGCTATAAAGAACAAAATTAAGTAAAAGATTTTAAATAAAATCGCAGGGTTGTTCACGATGCCAGGGGCGTCCCGATTAGCATTTTAATCGTTTATCCAACGAGTGACGAGCTCGTTCGTCGGTCCAGTGGTCGCCTCGCTCATTGGCCATCGTCTAAACACGTGCGAGCCTGTTGAATGCCTTCCTTCCGCGATGACAAAGTCGATATTAGCCTGTCTCGAACGATCCCGTAGACTCTGCTTTGCATATAACTCGCTAACGGAGCCTCGCTTTTAATTCTGTTCACTGTAGGAGGCGTGCAGCGTGTAATTACCTTGTTTTACGACGCGTTACGTCGGATGAGCAACGCTTCCATATTCGAGCGGAAAGTGTGACCGAGTTGACTCACCGGAAGGAACCCGAAAGTTTGGTCAACGGCTAATTACAAACTTATTTTAAGTGATATGGGAATCTTTTCAAAATCGTTTTACGAATATATGATACACATTCTGGTATTTTGTTAAAATATTCATTTTATGATTAACGAAGAATTTATAAATCTTTTATGTATTAAAGGAGGGAAGGTTAAATGGAATTCGTAAGGGATGAGAATAAAATATTTCTGAGAGATGAAAATACTTTGCAGCATCAAATGAAATTAAGTAATGTAGGTCGATTTGTGACCTCGATTTAAATAAAATACAGGGATTCGTCAAATTAATGTTTCACACATTTTTGTTTGGAAGTAAACGCGTGACCGAAATATTAAAACGACCATCTAATAGTTGGTAATATGTCTGTAAATACGTGAAAATATTCGTAAAGAGATCGTTTCGCAAATATGAAAATTTTGTTTTTTCCCAATTTCATCTCACAAAATGTCCGAATAAACACGATTATATGCGTTGGTAACTTTCAGCTCCGATTCCAGTTTCGACCCTCTTTTTTTCCTCCATCAACAGGCGCGCGTGCTTTATTTCATTATATCAGTGATAATGTATTTTAATGTATTCCGTATTTAGTACGCGTACGAAAATAAAGAGCAACGGTTCGATTGTTGCACGCATAAAAACTTGTCAATCGTTGAAATTCAAAAGCCTTGCTCTGCCCGATCGCTCGTGTCATTTTCGTGTTGCTTTTTCGCACGTTGAATATTTTATTCAACTCCATGTTTTATTAAATCTCTGTAGGAAAAAAATATCTCTGCAAAAGTTAGATATTGAATGCGAAATATTGTATTTCATAGCGTTACCGATGTCAACCAGGTGTCAAAATTGGTCAGAATAGAAAAATGTATGCCTTTTTTGGTATAGTGTCTCATACCAATTAGACCAAAAATGATAGTCGCCAAACGTCTTAACGTCTTAAGTTACAAATTAAATTAGCAACAACTCAGAACAATTTGCACTATATTTAAGTTAAAAATATAAGTCAGAAAATATTGATTACACAGTTTCTTATGAAGAGTTCATTCATATGTTACGAAGTGCGTTCCATAGAACCTAACGCAAAGATCCTAACGTGAAACGAATCCCATCACAGTGGAAAAGCCTTTCCGGTCGATCTGTCAGCTTATTTTCACCGATTTGGCAAAAGTACAAAGGAAAAGAGGACGACAGAAAGAAAGCAGAATCACGGCTGACATTTATGTTCACGCAGGTATACCGAATTTCAGTGACATGCCAAAAGGCGAGCGTCTCAAGGATAAATCCTTTAGACGTCGAAAAGAACACGACACGTGCTGGTTTTTCCTTTCAAGCTTTTTATTTTATTTCTCAGTGTATAAATAATGTTAGGAAATATTCTGATGGAACTTTTCAGAGGATCCTTAAACTTTGAAGGTTGGAAGAAGTCATATTCTAATTCTTGCATTATGCGAATTTCAAATGATCTTTGGGTCCTTATATATGGACTAGGTTCAAATTTAGATGTGAATCTTCAAGTTAAAATACTTGATTTCTTGTGATTAATATTTTTTGATTTCTGAGTTGCTGTAGGAAACAGCTAGTTCTTACATTTACAAATTAATCAAACCCTAAATCTCTCAATCCTTAATTACACAAACTCCACATTTGCACATCCCACTTTCACCAAATCCTAAATTTCTGAAATGCTATTTACCCAAATTCCAAATTCACAAATTCCAAATTCACAAATTTCAAATTACTCAAACTCCAAATTCTCAAATCCCATATTTACCAAACCCCAAATTTCTCCAAACCCCAGACTCAAAGCTGACCGATTTCCAAACCCAACATTGCATTTCATCTCCACCTAAAAGAATACCAAGCTTCACAAACTCTTACAAATAGCCGCCCTCACAAATCGGGTTTTAATCCAGTACTTCGGATTAAGAACGAAATAACAAGTAATAATCGCCCGAGCGATTGGAAGTTGTTGAGCCATTTTTTTCGAAAACAGCACGCCCGTAAGCCTCGATAAATCGCGCGAAATTTTTGTTCCCAAATCCCGTTTGGGACTTTCGTTCTCCATAAACTTTCCTAGAATCTGCTGGCACTAAGCTGTTCGTATAATTCTCGAAACGGATTTCCGAAAAACCGAGATCAAAATGTATGTCTCGTTTGCATTCTATCGATTTGCTTCGTCGAGAACATTTTGTTCGAATTTTACAACTAACAATAAGTTTATTAAAAATTCGAGTAAAATTGATCTCGAGCCAGACTCAAAATAGTGCAAAGCTTAAAAAGAAGTTGTGATTTAGCAGCCTTCGTTTACCAGCGGATTCTTTTCATATTAAACAATTCCGTGCCCGACGGGATAATTAAAAATACGCTTTGCCAGAAATTTCATTTCGCGTATGAAATTTCTGAACGCACAAAGTGCGGCGATCTTTTATGCAACGGAAGAATACTGTCGATCAAAATTAAAAAAGGAAGCGAATTAATCCAATATGCGAGATATAACAGTACGATTTACTGGTGTACGGAAAAAATTTTCATTCGATGGCGAAGTCTTCGTATATATTGCAATCTGCATTTTAATATGCCGTTTAAAACGGGCAACCGCAGAACGTACGTGACGTAATGTGAACTTTTATTATTCGTCTGATTGATGTATCATTTAAAAAGTTCCCGTCTCTTTCACCGTCATATTTGTTTTTATATTTTACGTTCTAAAATTTACGTGCAACGAGACGTTTCATTACGATTCGGCGAAATGAAAAATGCCGGGACAAAGCGGAGCCTCGAGCGAGGGTAAACCGAATTACAAAGAAATCTTACGATTTTCCTTTACATTTACCACTTGTGCCGCAAAAACAAGCTTTTCCATTAGGTACCGCTTAATCGCTCCTTAATGTCGGTTTTCTAATTTTTAATATTTCGTTTCGTTGATTTCATGCAATATAATTCGAGAGAGAAATAATGTTGGTTTCGTTGATGGTCAGTTAATTTCAGTTCTCTGATGAATTTTCAAGGAAAAAATTTATTATTCGTACATCATTTTGCACGGTTCAAAGATTTATTTAGGACAAAGATATATTGAAGTTTTTGGGACTTTCGGTATATTGCAGAGGGACATATATTGCGTAGCAGCGTAATGTGTAGGAATACCATGCGTTGATATGCAACATGTGTCTATGCGGCTCAAAGATTTATTTAGGACAAAGATATATTAAAGTTTTTGGGACTTTCCGTATATTGCCGGGGGACATATATTACGTAGCAGCGTAGTGTGTAGGAATACCATGCGTTGAAATGCAACATGTGTCTATGCGGCTCAAAGATTTATTTAGGACAAAGATATATTGAAGTTCTTAGGACTTTCGGTATATTGCAGAGGGACATATATTGCGTAGCAGTGTAATGTGTAGGAATACCATGCATTGAAATGCAACATATGTGTATGAGTTGATTTGTCAAGTGTGGAATTATGGGACGTGAGATTACAATACGTGGAATTATAGTATGTAGAATTAAAGCACGTGGAATTATGACATATAGAATTATGGCGCGGGGAGTTGCAGTGCGTGGAGATATGGCATGTAGAACCACGACGCGTGGAATTACGGCGCGTAGGACTGCAACGCGTGGAGGTACAGTGGGTAGAAATACGACGCGCGGAACTACAGCGCGTAGAGTTATGAAAGATGGAGTTATGAGAGATAGAGTTATGGTGCATGAAACTACAACGCGTGGAACTTACGGCGTATGGAGTTATGATGCGTAGAGCTTTGGCGCGTGGAACTGCTGCACGTGGAGTTAGGACGCGTGGAACTTCAATGCGTGGAGTTACGACGCGTGGAACTCCGGTGCGTGGAACTATGGCGCGTGAAATTACGGTGCATGGAACTATGGCACGTGGAACTACGATGCGTAGAGTTACTACGCGTGAAGTTATAGCGCGTGGAATTACGATGCGTAGAGTTACGATGGGTGAAGTTATAGCGCGTGGAATTACGATGCGTAGAACTATAGCGCGTGGGATTATAGAGCGTAGAATTACAGAGCGTGGAATTACAGTGCGTGGAATTGTAATGCGTTGAATTACCACGCGTGGACCTATGACGCGTGGACTTATGACGCGTGGAATTACGGCGCGTGGAATTACGACGCGTGGAGTTAGGAGGAATGGAACTGTAGCGTGTGGAACTACAACGCGTGGAATTACGGCGCGTGGAACTACAGCGCGTGGGATTATAGAGCGTAGAATTATAGAGCGTGGAATTATAGTGCGTGGAATTGTAACGCGTTGAATTACCATGCGTGGACTTATGACGCGTGGAATTACGACGCGTGGACTTATGACGCGTGGAAATACGACGCGTGGAGTTAGGAGGAATGGAACTGCAGCGTGTGGAACTACAACGCGTGGAATTACAACGCGTAGAATTACAAAGCCTACTAACAACCGCTATTTAATCTTTTTTAGCTTACATACCACAGTCGCCATTTTGACATACTCGTCATCCATTTTGTGTCATCATCCACTATCGCGCGAAGAGATCATGTCACCGCAGAATAATGAAAGGAAGAAAATTCGAAAGTGTCGAAAGCATATCCACACGTGTAAGAGAACGGGTCGAGTTGTTCAGGTCATTAGCGTACAAATTCGATGACAGTGCGGTATACCACAGAGACATCAGGCTGACATGCCGTTTGATCTTCGCACGCAAATGTTTACGGACCCATTAGGACCACGGATTGTCTCCGAATTTAGGCGACAGCCCTGTATGGGTATCCGTTACGCAAACAAAACCGCCTGCGGTCGATACGCAGCTCATAATTTGATCAGTCCAAAATCGTCGGATAACAATTATCGATCGAGCCGAGTGATTTGCGGATGAAGGCAGGATAGGGTCTGACTTGGTCGCGGTTTCAAAATTAGGTTAATTAACGATCGTGGATAATGATCGAGGCTGTGGTCCGAATATTCTCGATTTTAATAATTTTGATGTGACCTCAATTTTTAAATAAATTAAAAAAGTGTCAATGTACTAATATAATCTTTCTAACCAGAGACCTCTGTCCACATCTAGACCTAACCTACAGCCATACTTATAAAATAAAAATATAGTGTTTCATTAAATTCCCATAATAAAACAAAATAACACTTGAAATATTAATTAAGATAGATGCAGTATGTTTACCAGTTAATTTTGAACGAGAAAATGATTCGAAATGCGATGGGAGAGTAGAAAATAGTGAAGATAAAGAGTTAGTAATTCGAAGGGTGAACAGACGTGTACGAACGTCCAGGTGGTAATACCGTAATCCTGTAATCCTTTGCGCGATTCCTGTGGGCAACTCGGACCCAGAAATTCTCCTCTTTCGCGGGACAAACAGAATTAAAACCAACCTGGTCGCTCGACGCTTGCGTTAAACGCGATTAAATATCAAAGCCTGTCGTCTCTGCAGTCGGCCAACCCCTAACCTACATGCACCCCCTCACGCTCCATTATGCGGGGGTTAATTAGGACCAGGGAGGGGCCACAGTAGCTGCGGACAATCTACTGTCCGTGGAAAAACTTTGCCGTTACGTTGCTTTTATGTTGGTAACGTTGGACAATACTACATCCATGATTCATAGGTGGCGAATTAAACGCAATTTTTCTGCCGTTTCGAAAATTACGAGTACCGTGAGCTCGGTGATAATTAACCCTTTGAACGGGCTTATCTATTGGCGGCAAAGTGAATTTGCTGTGGATAATTTTTTGGGAAGATGGAAATGGGGAGTTAGAGGATTGCATTTGTGACGGGGATGCTTTAAGGTGTTGCTGTCGTGACGTAATTTGATGTGTTGTAAGTTTATGTGGCGTAAATCTATTCATCGTAGTTCCATGCGTTGTAATTCCACGCGTTGTAGCTCCACGCGCCGTAGTTTCACGCGCCATAGGTCCACGCACCGTACTTTCACGCGGCATAACTCCACGCGCCGTAGTTCCATGCGTTGTAACTTTACGCATTGTAATTCCACTCGTGCTATCTCCACGCATCGTAATTCCATGCGTTGTAACTCTACGCATTGTAATTCCACTCGTCCTATCTCCACGCATCGTAGTTCCATGCGCCATAACTCCACGCGCCATAATTCTACGCGCTACAATTCCACGCACTGTAATTCCACGCTCTGTAACTCTACGCTCTGTAATTCTACGCACTGTTATTTTACGCTCTATAGTTCCACGCGCCGTAGTTCCACGCACCGTAATTCCACGCGCCATAATTACGTGCACCGTAGTTCCACGCGTCGTAAGTTTTACGCATGGAAACTCCACGCATTGTAATTTCATGCGTCATAATTTCAATCGTCCTAACTCCACGCGCCAGAACTCCATGCACCACAACTCCACGCGACCCTAATACTTTTATGCACAGAATATTGAGATAAATTGGGTAATTAGGGTAAGATGAAAAATGAATATTTTGTAAGATATTTTGTAATTTGTCAAAATATTGGAACTTTCAAACCTTAATAAATCAGACAGTTTTTAATCAAAAAATACTTTACTATCGTGTTTTAGAAAGCTCTCGAGATAAACTACAAGAATATGCAAAAATATATAGGGTGTTCTATTTAAAAAAATTGAAGTGATCTTCACGTGACCTTCCAGTGACTCTTCAAGGTCAAAATGATATTGCCAGTAAATAGAACTTTTTAAACCCTACAACTTTTGTCTGCAACATTTTTTGATAAAAATTATATTTTTTGAAATATTCAAGGGTTCCGAACTTTTTTATACACCCTGCATATATCTATCTACGTGCCGTAAGTCCACGTACCGTATTTTTACGCGTCGTGATTCCACTCGTCCTAACTTCACGCGTCATAGTTGCACGCTCCGTAACTCCACGCGTCATAGTTCCCCGCGCTGTAACTCTACGCGCTATTGTCATAGTATCACGCGCCAAAATGCGTTTTTATTTCAGTCTTCTTTACTAAAGAAGAGAACAATTTGCTAATTGTTGAGAAAGAATCCGTTCATTCAGTTTTTTCCCAAAAGCAATAGAATTCATCTGTGGACAATGTTTCAATTACCCAGCTCTCGCGAGGGCAAATATATTGTTGGACTGCAGTTTCATTCTGTCGTCGCTGAAATGTGAAAAACGTTTGGGTAACAATGCTTCCATGCAAAAAGTTAGATCACCTTTTTTCGAGCCTCATTTCGAAACAGCTTTAATTTTAAAAGCATTCTATTTTAGTTTCCCGGGAATTTATTTTTAATGCGTTATTGAACGGTGCAGAATGTCCGAATGATTGACTCGAAAGAAAGTTTCGCAATAAAATCAACGATATTTGCACGAACATTCAAAGAATTTCACGCAATTTCGCGATTAATCCTGGCAAGTTTCCGGCATTAACTCTGCCACCTAGACACCGGATAATCCTCCATTTACTCGGTCGTTCAGTTCCTTTCATCCCCGGTTGGACTTCGGCGTAATTCTTTTTAATAATGAAAATCGTGTTTGTAGCGGTAGTCTGCGGGACACAGTAGGGGAAAGTTTTTAATGAGCGAAAATTTAGCGGCCAAAGAAAATCATCCGAGTTTCCTTGAGGAAAGAAAATTAATATCCAACTTCGGCCTGTGAGATAATAATCCTTGTAGTTTCGATTCTTGCGTCGGATTTGTTAATGGTTATATTATGGTTGCGGTGATGTGACGGCAGGTGGCGGGAGGATATCGAATTTCAGAACTTAGAAATTTTGCAAGTGCCAAAGTGTGGAAAGTTGTGAAGTTGAAGATTTGGCAGTTTGAGGTTTTTAGGATTTTAGGAGATGAGAATTTGGGGATTTGGGGATTTATGGAGTGAGGAATTAGGGAATTTGGAGATTTGAGACATTGGGGGATTTTTGGAGTGAGAAATTAGGGGATTTGAGGATATTGAGATTTTGAGGTTTTTAGAATTTGGGGATTTATGGAGTGAGAAATTAAGGAACTTGAGGATATGGAAGATTTGGGGATTTATGGAGTGAGAAATTAAGGGATTTGAGAATATTGGGTTTTTAAGGTTTTTGGGATTTTGAGGTTTTTAGGATTTGGGGATTTATGGAGTGAGAAATTAGAGAACTTGAGGATATTGGGATTTAGGGATTTATGGAGTGAGAAATTAGGGGATTGAGGGTATTGGAATTTTGAGGTTTTTGGAATTTGAGGATTTATGGAGTGCGAAATTAGGGGATTTTAAGATTTGAGGCATTTGGGGATTTATAGAGTGGGAAATTAGGGGATATGAGGATACTGGAATTTTGAGGTGTTTAAAATTTGTGGAGATGGAGAATTTGGAATTTATTGAGTGAGAAATTAAGGAACTTGAGAATATTGGGATTTGGGGAGTTATGGAGTGAGACATTAGGGAACTTAATGATATTGGGATTTTGAGGTTTTAAGGATTTGAGGAAATGGGGATTTAGGGATTTATGGAGTAAGAAATTAGGGAACTTGAAAGTATGAGGCACTTGGGGATTTATGGAGTGAGAAATTAAGGGACTGTGGATATTGAGATTTTAAGTTTTTTAGGATTTCAGATGGTGATTTATGAATTTAGAAATTAGGGAACTTAAAGATATGGAAAATTTGGGAATTTATGTAGTGAGAAATTAGGAGACTTGAGGATTTATAGAGTGAGAAATTAGGAGACTTGTGGTTATTAGAATTTTGAAGTTTTTAGGATTTGATATGGTGATTTATGGAGTAAGATGTTAAGGAACTTGAAGATATGGAAGATTAGAGGATTTATGTATTGAGAAATTAAAGAACTTGCCGATATCAGGCATTTATGTTTTTTTGGAGTGAGAAATTAATATATTATATTTAAGAACATAGGGTATTTAAGAATTTATAGAGTAACAAATTAAAGGACTTAAGTATACAGAAGATTTGGGGATTTATGTAGTAAGAAATTAGGGGACCTGAGGATACTAGAATTTGGTGATTTATGGGGTTAAAAACTATGGGATTATATAAAAACATTTATATAAAATGTACTCTATTATATTTCAGTTTCCATATTGTTTGTTTAGGAAGAAGGAAGTTATTGCTTTGTACGCTGATGTTTTACAAGCATCCAACCAGTTGAAACGGTAACCAAAAGCAACTACACGATCCGACCGAAAATATGAAACCAGGCAGTGGTTCCGTTTATTATTTCATGGGGAAATAGCTTCTGGTAAAGATGTTCGACATTTAACCATCATATTTTGTTGCATACAGTTTTTTTTTCGGTAGAATTGACGTTTCATGGAGGCCCCAGGGAGGGGGATAAAATAACCAGGGAAACGCGAAACGTTATTCAAGCGACGTGCTTCCGCAATACAAAGTGTAAAAAAACGTTTGCTTGCCGCCAATATTTGACTCCTCGTTTAAATAATATTTGACGAACCATTTTACCAAATAATAATTATTTTCTCGATAAAATGTCTGATCAATATTGCTTTACGTTGCGACTGTCAGGAAAACATACGCAAATTAAATTATCCCGAAAACGTCCTTTAAATGATGTTAACAAAATTCTCCATTTTGAAATATTTTTAAAAATACACGTTTTTAAAAATATTGATATTCTTCATTCTTTTTACAACTCCATATTTTATAAATTTAAACATTTACCATATTTTCAAATATATTCAGAGGTTAGGTATTTAAATTTAAGTCAAGAGTGTTCACAGTAAAATGTATTATAACAACGACAAATATATTTTACACATTTTAAAATATTTTAAGAAATTATTAATCTGAAAGGTTAGGTTAGGTTAGGTATTTAAATTGAAGTCAAGAGTGTTCACAGTAAAACGTATTATAACTGCGATAAATATATTTTTCACATTTTAAAATATTTAAAGAAATTATTACCCTAAGAGGTTAGGTTAGGTTAGGTTATTAAACAGTGATCAGATCCTAATATATTTCAGCTAAAATTCAGCATCGAATTTTGACGCTAACGTGCGCCATTTTGTTCCGTTTCCGTGTCAGCGTCTTCCATTTTGTTTCTCTTTGAAACGGTTACAATGTTAATCAGAATCCCGACCTTGTTAGCCGGCGCCGTATCTTCAGAGGAATTCTTCTGACGTCAATGTTTCGCAAACGAACAGGGGCCACGTGTGTAGCGAGCACGATGCAAAATCGGAAATTCAAAGTAAGTTGCCTTCGTTCGTAGCTGCGTTTGACACATCTGTACTGATTCGTAGCCGTATGCGTCCTCCACTTTCGTCACAAGATGTCTTTCTATCGTGATGCCGTCCCTCTTGTCTCCTTTCACGTCCTTCTGTTCTTTTGTATCAATCTGAAAGTCGATATCCTGTACCCTTCTGCTTGTTCTTTGAATTTCTTCGTCGGTATTCTCTTGTCGTTTCCTCTTGTTAAAACTTTTATAACTATTTCGGTAACTTCACAATTTTTTTGTCGTTCTCTTTTGAGATACGTTTAGTATTCGTTTTTGAGAATATTTGGGAATATTTTTGTGTAGTGTCATAGGTATTTTTTTTCTATTTTTGGAATAATAGGGAGCATAGGAGTGAGAGGAGGTCTAGGGATTTTAGGGGGGTTAGGAAGTTTTAGGGAGTTTTGGAATTTTAGTGGAATTTGGGGATTTTAGAGAATTTGGGGAGTTTAGGAATTTTGGGGAGTTCAGGGAATCTGGGAATTTAGGGATTCGAAGGATTTTTGGGATTTTAGGGATTTTGGGGATTTTAGAGAATTTAGGGAGTTCAGAGAATTTAGGCAGTTTAGGAATTTCAAGGATTTTAGGGAATTTTGGGACTTTTAAGAAATTTAGGGAATTTGGAGAATTTAGGAATTTCAAGGATTTTAGGGAATTTGGGGATTCGAGGCATTTTTGGGATTTTAGGAATCTTAGGGAATTTTTATGGATTCGAGGGATTTTAGAAAGTTTAGGGAGTTTAGAGAATTTAGAGAATTTAGAGAATTTAGGAATTTTAAAGAATTTAGACAATTTAGGAATTTTAGGGAGTTTAGGGAATTTAGAGAATTTTGGGATTTTAGCGATTTTAGGAAATTTAGGAAATTTAGGGAATTTAGGGAATTTAGGAATTTTAGAGAATTTAGGCAGTTTAGGAATTTCAGGAAGTTTAAGGAATTTAAGGAATTTAAGGAATTTAAGGAATTTAAGGAATTTAAGGAATTTAGGAAATTTAGGGATTTTAGGAAAATTGTGGAGTTTGGAGTTTTAGAGATTTTAGAGAATTTTAAAAGTTTAGGAATTTTAAGAAGTTTGAATAGTTTAAGGAATTTTGTGGAATTTAGGGAATTATGGGACTTTTAAGAAATTTAGGGAATTTGGAGAATTTAGGAATTTTATGAAGTTTAACGAATTTGGGGATTTTAGAGATTTTATAAAGTTTTAAAACTTTATTAATTTTAAGAAGTTTAGAAAGTTTAGGGAATTTGGGGGAATTTAGGGAATTATGGGACTTTTAAGAAATCTAGAGAATTTGAAGAATTTAGGAATTTTATGAAATTTAACGAATTTGGGGATTTTAGAGATTTTATAAAGTTTTAAAAGTTTATTAATTTTAAGAAGCTTAGAGAGTTTAGGGAATTTTGGGGAATTTAGGGAATTTTGGGACTTTTAATGAAATTAGGGAATTTGGAGAATTTAGGAATTTTATTTAAGTTTAGCGAATTTGGGGATTTTAGAGACTTAGAAAATTTTAAAAGTTTAGGAATTTTAGGAAGTTTATGGAATTTGGGAAATGTACCGAGTTTAGGGAATTTAGTGAGTTTAAGAAGTTTTAGGGAATTTATGAAGTTTAGGGAGTTTATTAACTTTGGTACTTGGAAATACTTTAGAAACTTCATAGTTTGTAAGAATCCTAGTAATACTAGGGAATTCATGCATGTTGAAGTCATTCTGACTCTGGTGATTCATGGATATGGATTCTAGGATTTCTGAAGACAGTAAACCTCCAAAAGTAATGGTCTTTAATCTTAAATATTCTAAGAATTCTTTTGAACCCTCCAACCCTAAAAAGTTACAATATTAAAAAATATCTCCATCTCCACAAATTGCGTCCATATTCCCATTGAGCACGCACAATTAATATGAAACGAAAACAAAAAACGCGCTCGAAAATTTCCCATTTTGCCCGCCGCAGCTCTCATCGAGCGTTCCCAATTCGCCAAAAATTGAGAACGTACAATTAAAATCAAGCCGAAGCGAAAAAAAAAATGGCATAAAATCCCTGTCAAAATTTCTGTGCCATTGCAAACAATTCGGCCTCGTCATCAGCCCCAAAATCGTTTGAACTCCGGCGTTCATCGTGCGGTGAGGTCGCGCGCAGCGAAACGCAAAAGGTAACACGCGAAACAATACGCGGCGCCCAAAAACCGGCAGGAAAGAACGGAAAAAAATCAGGGAAAATAAGTTCGTTCCAATCAACGCGTATCGGTCGTGTGGTCGAACGGAACGGCAATCGTTGCAACGGCTCCCGATTCAATTAAACGAAAGCGAGGTGCAAAAACAGGGTTTCGTTCTTGGCTTACTCGCCGTTTCATCAGACCGGAAAGCGGAAATATTCCGCAGGAAACCGTAGGGGAAAAAAGAAAATCCCCGGCGCAACGTTTGTTGTTTGACGGACGTTTGTTTTCAACGGGGTCTGAGAAGGATTCTTCTCGTTATTGGCCTGCCATTTGTTTCTGGTTGCTTTTGATACCCGGCGATGATGTTTTTCCGCGGTTAAAGAGCAGCCAGCCACGGTTGATCTTCTCTTTCGACCTCGGGGCGAAATGTTTAAACGTTTTTCAAAGCGACCCTGTTTCAACGGCGAAACTTAATAATGATATACACGTCTGTTTCTGATCCGACGGTGGGCCGCTCTTTTTTATTTAATGTTCAAACGAATTATTTTCTAGCTTTATGCGTTATACGGTTTGTGGAATAGCAGGATTTTTTCATTAGGAGGGCTGTTAGGTGGATCTGGAATTATGATATTTTATGTGGTTTTGGGATAAATACACATTGTGTAGATTCTTTCTTTTGTGAGGTTCCAAATTATGGTTTAAGGTGTGGGGATAGCTGGGGGAGAGCCATGGAGTAGGACTGGGAGTGGGTCTTAACTTCAAGAGAGTTTAACGAGTTCTATAGGAATAGGAAGGATTCTAGAACCAGTAGGGTTTGTAGCAATTAAAACATTCTTAAAGCCACTAAGGTTTGAGGGGTATCTATGGACTGAGGAAGGTTTTGGGTTATACGGACTTTGAAGAGGTTTGAAGATATGGACTTAGGAATCTTGTGGAGTTTATAAACCTTGATGGGCTACCTATGGACTTAGGAAGCTTGTGGTGGAGTCTATATACCTTAGAGGTATACCTATGGACTTAGAAATCTTGTGGAGTCTATGGTTCCTGGAGGTACACCTATGGACTTGGGAAGCTTGCGGTGGAGTCTATAGACCGTAGAGGTATACCTATGGACTTAGAAATATTGTGGAGTCTATGGTTCCTGGAGGTACACCTATGGACTTGGGAAGCTTGCGGTGGAGTCTATGAACCTTGAAGGGGTACCTATGGATTTAGGAATCTTGTGAAGTCTATAAACCTTGATGGGGTACCTATGGACCCTAGAGATATACTTATGGACTTAGGAATCTTGTGGAGTCTATAAACCTTGATGGGCTACCTATGGACCTAGGAAGCTTGTGGTGGAGTCTATTTACCTTAGAGGTATACCTATGGACTTAGGTAGAAACAACAAACCCTGGTGGGGTGCTTATGAACTTAGGAACCTTGCAATCTCTGAAGACTGTGAAAGTTGTAGAACCCTTGCTACTTCTATCCACACAGAGTTATAGGAACCTTGGTGGCCTTCAAATCTTAGTGAACCTACAAACCTTCTAGGCTCCACATCCTGCTGCTTCCAGCTCTTCTGCTATATCTATGAATCTACGTATCTTAACCTAAAGATACAAGGTACCTACCTTATTAAGAACTTTTGATAATCCTATAAATCCTTGTATTCCTATGAACCTTGAAAGTCAATGGCCTTAGAGAACCTAGAAACCCTAAGAACCGTGGTATCATAACCTTCAGACCTTGCAAAATAACCTGACCTAGTGTATTTAGTTTCAACATGTCATTTCCATCAAATTGTACAATAACTAATCTTGTAAACTTAAAAAAGAGTAAATATAAATTACCCTTGAAGCGTGAACGATAATGCATTGTAAGAAGGTGTATTCCACAAACGGTACTCAGACGTGTAACGCTGGAATTGGCACTAAATACGTATAGTATGACGTTCGCAATGGTGCGCAGGAACGATCACGCATGTCCGAGTACGTCTAGTTAGAGTTCCAAGTTGAAGGGGGATGATGCAGCAGCTACAGGTAAATGTAATTAGGGACTAATCGAATGGTAAGCACGAGGCTGTCTAATTGCCCGAGCAGATAGCTCTCTTCCGACAGCCGGATGCTTTGGCTGCATCCTAGCTTAAGATAATTCATCGCGATGCCGCGTATTCGATACGAGTCTGTTTTGTTATATTGCACACCGTTGTTAAGTCTAATAACGAACAGGGTATTATTGTTTCAGCGGTTGCCATTTGCGGAAACTTTCACGGAATATATTACTAGCCAAACGAACAATTTAAAAATTAATTTGTAGCTTTACGTAGTTTTCAGCTTGTTTCGCGCTTCATAAGGCGCCTGCCAGATACTGAGGGATTCCTGCGACTCGGATGAAACGATATTGGACGAAACTTTTTTCAATAAAAGCATTTTCCTTTTTTTGATTAATCTGCGCGAAATTCCCTGGAAACTCATAGTTCAAATGGTTTCCTACAGAAAGATAGCGTTCAATTACAAATTTATATAAAACAATACCGCGGCGATATAACAAGAGTTGACGAGAGGTTTAAAAAGTTCGAAAGTCTACAAGTCCTTTTTACAATTACAAACTTCGGAAATATTTCATGCTTTTAACCCTTATCTGTGCGGTGCTGCTGCAAACAAAAAATTCACGGTATTTATTCAAAAGTCCGGTTGAATCGTTGAAAGTGTTGCTCGTTATCTGGGGCAGCGTTCGAAAAGGCTCGTTTCTCGCCAAACGTTATTGATTGCACGCAGAATTACACGGGGATTATTTGTAACGTTATATAGCGGCCGATCGAGCGTTACTAATTGCCGGCACAAACAAACGTACAGTATCGTTTGAGAGCAGTGGGCGCTTTGCATCTGTCCAACAATGTTTCAACAAATAGAAATTTATGACAGCTTTAGGGCTGTTTATGGTTCGAATTCCGTATATGAATGGAACTATCCAGAACGTGCATTCTTTTCAAACGTTTCTATGGTTCATTCAAAAAATTACAGATCGTTCCAAAATAAAAGCTGCACGTTATTTGTTCACAAAAAACAAGCGGAAAAGTCCTTTACAGTATTTCTGTACGATGATTCGTTTACGAGATACGAGCGGTTAAAGTTTTGAGGTGACGCTTGTGACGTCATGATCAGCTGATCGCGCATGCGCAGTAAGGTTAAAACTTTATTCGCTTATATTTCGGGAACGGTACGTTGGATCGAGAAGTGGTAAAGGACTTTTCGGTCTGTTTTTTTATGTACAATTCATATTTTGTAGAATTACGCGCACAATTATTATAGTATACAAGCTTTTCTGTTAAATGTATGTAATAAGTTGTATTCAACTCTAGTTATATAGACTATGATTGAAGATCCTTCAAATTTTCTTAAAATGAGAACATCTTATAATAAAAATGATTTCGTAGTTAAATAGTGATCAGCTTTTAGAATCGAATTTATGGAAACATACAAAGAATTTGCAGCAGTGTAAGCGCAAAACGAATGCAAATATGGTGCAATGACTGTATAAAAATGGTGTGTTAGCATATTGCGCAGACGTTTGAATAAATTGTTAATAAAATGAAATAAAGAGCAAGCCTCGTCAAGATTACGTATCGTCGAGAAGGAATTCTAATTAGTCAGCACACCGACGCATTATCAACCCTTTGCGAACGGTTGCCTGTTGCCCTACGATAACGCCACCCCCTCGCGAGGCGACCACAAGGCGCTTAGGGTGCCTCGAAGGGTGCCTTACAACGACGTTTAAACCCGCGCGGATACTCGCATAGGTGGTGCCGACAGTGCAAAATTTTTCGAGCGATCGCAAAAAGCGCCTGTGGAACTCGAGATTAAGCAGATTAAGGTTGTTCGATGCTGGCAATTCGCGAATGTTTTTAACCCCATGCATATTTTGTACAGCGCCGTTCAAAAGTTAATCTCAACAACTCTCAACATTAATAATTTTTGTAGATTAATTTTTATAACGAAATTGTAAATTATTGATTAAAATTTTGAGGTTAGAAATTTATAAATTATTTTTGATAACAAGAGTTGTTCGAAATGAAAATATTTTTATAAAAAAACAAAATGGAGGACAAAGCAGTGAATTTTGATTTTGAAGCGACAGGGAATTATCGAAGAGGGAATTAACAGAAAATTATTTTCGTAGTGTGTGACTAGAAATGAATATTGAGTTATTTTGAGTGCATTTTTATTTGTGGACTATTGCATGATTTTCTGCTTCCTATATTTTTTCAACTTTCAATTTGCTACTAACAGTTTCTGTCGAGAGCTCTTTGCTTAAAGATTTTCCAAAGAAACATGAAGTAATGGAATCTTATACTGTTGCAGGTAATCTATATGAGAAGAATTGAAATTCCAAATTTTTTTGTTTGTTTAATTTCGGAACGCATTTTTGCCTTTTTTGGAGCCTGTGCTGAAGATAATGGATACCGTATTTTCTTTTGCAGACATTAACATTTGATCATATGTTGCTTTTTGTATAATAAAAATAATTTATATTGTTAATTTGCATTGTTATGCAGAATTTTGTTCTAGAATTTCTTAGGAGTTAATAAAAATTATGAATTACTGCTGATTCGTTTTTCTTTAACAAACAACCCTTCGAATTTCAATATTATTATACACAGTTAATATTATAAATTTAAATACTTGTCTACTGTTTATTAATAGTTTATAATTTTATTGTATAATATTCGGTACAGAATATTAAATAATTTAATATTTAGTGATATTGAATGTTTGTCAAATAAAAACAAATTATTTAAAAAAATCATTCTTTTTATTTAAAAAAATATGAAATTTCAGGCGTAGTTTCAACATTTTACAACACATTGTTACATAAAATCAATAACATATTTTGCGAGTTTTTCAAATGATTTTGCAAGTAATTTTAAAAAATGCACAAATGTGTTTGCAAATAATTTTACAAATTTCAGAAATGATTTTGCAGATAGTTATTTAAATTTTGCAAACATACATTTTACAAATTATTAAAATATTTTTACAAATGTTCATTTTATAAATAAAGACAATTTGGAGGATAATTAAAAAAATTTTACAAATGTTTATTTTATAAGCAAAGACAATTTTAAAAATAATTAAACAAATTTTACAAATGTTTATTTTATAAGTAAAGACAATTTATAAAATAATTAAACAAATTTTACAAATGTTTATTTTATAAGTAAAGACAATTTTTAAAATAATTATATATATTTTATAAATGTGCATTTTACAAATAAAGACACTTTTAAAAATAATTAAACAATTTTTACAAATGTTCATTTTACAAATAAAGACAATTTTAGACATAATTAAAATATTTTTACAAATGTTCATTTTACAAATAAAAACAATTTTAGAAATAATTAAACAAATTTTATAAATGTTCCTTTTACAAATAAAGACAATTTTGAAAATAATTAAAATATTTTTACAAATGTTCATTTTACAAATAAAGACATTTTAAAAAATAATTTAAACAAATTTTACAAATATTCATTTTACAAATAAAGACATTTTAAAAAATAATTACAAAAATTTTCCAAATAATTTTACAAATAACTACCTTGGAAAATTCAACAGAATATTGTGCAAAACTCCAGCCCTCAACCCCATAAAAATACCAGCACACAAATTACAAAAAAAAAATATGAAAAATAAAATTGTTAAAAAAATTGTTCATTCTTTATTTCAGACCCCATAAAATAATAACAAAGAACATATCGAACCATTCGAATCCCAAGAAATGCAGCAATCTTTCTCTTCACCCTCTGTCGCTCGCTTTCTCACCCTCTGTCTCTCTCTTTCTCTATCTCCAATATTATGTTCGTAGACTTAGTAATTAATCCTCTTCACCCGCTTCTTAAACCCATATCTATCGTATTTATGTGTACGTTTTTTCTAACTCTTCTCTTTTCTGTTTTACTTTACAGAGATACTCTGCACAGCGGGCAAAAGGTACGAGCCTCCCCTACATTTTACAGTTTTCTTTTTTGTTTAATTATTTATTTTTTTTTTCTCTCTCTTTTTCCTCCTCGTTTGTTGTCTGTCTCTTTCTCTGTTGCTCACTTTTCTCTGTCTGTCTTCGTCTCTTCTCCAAACCCCTTGTGCCTGTCGCGTTTCATCGCCATCTTGAAATTCGATACACAACACGAATATTCAGTCTGTAATTTTAGGGATGTTCGACGGTTTTATCTGAGAAAGAGGGGGAAAATATTCGAATATGAAGGTCACCCTTTTGTTCAGTTTTATTTTATTTTACTGAGTGAAGTTTTACAAATTATTTTTTTTACAATTTTTATAAAAATTATTTTGATACTAATATTTGCAAAAATTATTTTGGTAATTTTTGGCAATTTTTGTACACATTATATTGGTAATTTTTGGCAATTTTTGTAAAAATTATTTTGGTAATTTTTGGCAATTTCTGTGAAAATTATTTTGCTAATTTTTGGCAATTTTTGTAAAAATTATTTTGGTACACATTTTTTTAAAAATTGTTTTGGTACAAATTTTGACAAAAATTATTTTCGTGCAATTTTTATAACAATTATTTTGATACAAATTTTTATAAAAATTATTTTGCTACAAATTTTAATAAAAATCATTTTGATACAAATTTTTATAAAATTCATTTTGTGACAAATTTGAATAAAATTCATTTTGCTACAAATTTTTATAAAAATCATTTTGCTACAAATTTTTGTAAAAATCATTTTGCTACAAATTTTTATAAAAATCATTTTGCTACAAATTTTTATAAAATTCATTTTGCTACTAATTTTTATAAAAATCATTTTGCTACAAATTTTTATAAAAATCATTTTGCTACAAATTTTATAAAAATCATTTTGCTATAAATTTTTATAAAAATCATTTTGGTGCAAATTTTTATAAAATTCATTTTGTTACAAATTTTAATAAAAATCATTTTGCTACAAATTTTTATAAAAATTCATACTTATTTTATAAAATGATAAATAGAAAATTAGATACGTTTATTTAACACATACATTAATTTCACATATTAATTCAGTTGATAAAAAAATAAAAATCAGAAATAATTTTTATCTCAATATCACTTGACTAGTTATTCCAGTATAGTAATCACAATAAATTAGAAACAGTGAAAAATTAGATTCGAATTTCATTGAGTTTGCGACTAAAAATCCCGGCCAATAGACGTCGAGCAACCCCGAACCTGAAAAATATCCCCCGGTCTTCAGTCTTCTCACGTAAGTAGATACACATTTTATTTTTATTTTTTCTTTAACTCATTCGTATGTGTCAGCGACACATCTCACGCGATATCGCGTGTGAACAGAATTTGAATTTCGTGGTCTTATGATTAAGTGGACGGTAAGTAACAATGTATAAAGAAGTTTGATAAAAGTATTTTAGACTTAACAATGTTAAAATTGATCGAAGAGGTCGCGTTTCAATGGATCGTGTTCGCACGTTTCCCGAAAGCCCAAGACTTACGCGAATATCCCATGACTTATGGCTCCCGTTACCCGTGGGTTCTTTGAATATCGCCACCCTTGCCGCGGTTTAAGCGCTTTTCCCTTCGTCGAGCCCCTCCGATTAGCAACCCGCTCGAATCGCACGATATCAAGTTTCCGCAAAGCAAACGGAATTAGCCGAGCTACTTCTGATGTTTCCGGGAAATGTGATTCCGAGAAATTAACCGTTTCATGAACCTACAAATCCGCGTATTAAAGTCAATTTGTAATCGCGTTTTTTTCGGGGGTTTTGCTCTTTGACCAATTTGATATTCTCATTTTGTGCTTCATTTTTTTTAACCGCCAATTTGCAAAAGATTTTAAGAGAAAATGACTGTGGAAAGATGGACAATTTTGGGATTTTAGAATTGTGCAATTTTATCTTTGAAATTTATATATGAGACTTTGAAATTTATATGTTTGTACTGAAGTTTGCGTTGTGAAACATAAAGCATGTACAAACTATTTTGGACACTGTAGGAATCATTAATGAACATTACTGTAAAGGGACAGTTAAAAAAGAGTGAAGGAAAAGCACTGGAATAAACATTTTATGTGTTCAAACCCGAGTAGGTAATATTACTAACTGTAGAAATAAAGTGGTGTTTAAGAAGCACTGAAACTAATAACTGATGCGTTTAAACCCAACTGAGTAATATTACCACCTCTAGAAATAAGGTGATCTTTGAGAAGCACTGAAATTAACAGCTGATGTCTTCAAACCCAACTAGGTAATATTACCACCTCCTAAATAGTGTCATTTTTTATCAAAAAGCCCTCAAACGAAGATCTGACGCCCTCAAACCCAACTGAGTAATATTACCACCTCTAGAAATAAGGTGATCTTTGAGAAGCACTGAAATTAATAGTTGATGCCTTCAAACCCAACTAGGTAATATTACCACCTCCTAAATAGTGTAATTTTTTATCAAAAAGCCCTCAAACGAAGATCTGACGTCCTCAAACCCAAGAGAGTAATATTACCACCTCTAGAAATAAGGTGATCTTTGAGAAGCACTGAAACTAACAGCTGATGTCTTCAAACCCAACTAGGTAATATTACCACCTCCTAAATAGTGTAATTTTTTATCAAAAAGCCCTCAAACGAAGATCTGACGCCCTCAAACCCAACAGAGTAATATTACCACCTCTAGAAATAAGGCGATCTTTAAGAAGCACTGAAATTAACAGCTGATGTCTTCAAACCCAACTAGGTAATATTACCACCTCCTAAATAGTGTAATTTTTTATCAAAAAGCCCTCAAACGAAGATCTGACGCCTTCAAACCCAACAGAGTAATATTACCAGCTTCCTTCCAAAACTTCGAACTAAAAACTCAGAGAACTACATACTAAACGATTATGATTACAAAATATCATGCTTAGAACGCACGGAAAAATTTGTCGTGCATTTTGTAGAAAAGACCCCATGGTGCAGATATTTCAGAGAATCCGTTGGAAAGGGAACCGGTTCGACAATAGCCGAAGAGAGCCAAGGTATCCGCAAAGAGAGGATCCAGAAGGTGGATCGAACGGTAGAAGACGTTGAATCGTATTTAAATTTCAAATGCCCCTTGAGAAACCAGTGCGGCCGGATATAATCGGATATCCGGACGTTCCGTGGAAAGCTAGGTATTACGCTCGCTGTTACGGGGATACCGATTTACCTGAGTAACCAGCTGGAAAGCAACTAGAAATAAACTTTGTTCTTTTTGAACGCGGGTTTAGATGTGAAATGTTCTCCTGTATGTCGACTGCGATATTTAGGTTCTTTGTTAGGTTATCAGTATTAGGTTACGAATAGGTTATAGCAAGGTTATTATTGTTGTTTCTGAAGTGGTGAAATTGGGAAATGTATATGTTGTGCAGTAAGGTTACTGTGAAAGCAAGGTGTGGACATGTTGCAACATTACAAGGTTACTTCTTACTGTCCAATCCTTTTGTACCGTGGGCTCCTATATCTTCAGATCTCCATACCTTCTTTCCTTTGTGTGCTAGTACCATTCAAGCCTTAAGATTCTTACTACCTGTACAGTTGCTACATTCCCATATTTCCATGACCCTATGTCCCTATATCCTCATATCTGTGCATCCACTTATCAGTTATCGTCAAATCCGTGGGCTTGTAATATCTATACAATCTTTATAGTTCCTACATTCATATATCCTTATATGTCAATATCCCTATGTCCACCTAGCCACATATTACATATACCTACATTTCTATGTGTCTACGTATTCACACATCCAATATACCTATATACCTATGTCCATATGTACCATATCCTTATATCCACATGTACCTATGTGCCTCTATCCACGTATCCTATATGCCACATATTCCTATGTCCACCTATCCACACATGTCGCTATGTCCAGCTATTCATACATCCCCACATCCCTGTTCACCTATGCGTACATCCCATATCTCTACAGTCCCATATCCCTATGTCCATCTCTCCACATATCCCATATCTGTACATACATATCCTACATCCACCGATCCCTGCATCCATGGGTCCCTACATTCACAAATCCCTACATCCACCGATTTCTACATCCACCCATCCCTGTATCCACCGATCCCTACATCCACCCATCGCTGCATCCACTGATCCTTGCATCCACCGGTCACTACATCCACCGATCCTTACATCCACCGATCCCTACATCCACCGATCCCTACATCCATAGATCTCTACATCCACTGATCCCTCTATCCACCGATCCCTCTATCCACCCATCTCTACATGCACCGATCCTTGCATCCACCGGTCACTACATCCACCGATCCTTACATCCACCGATCCCTACATCCACTGATCCCTACATCCATAGATCTCTACATCCACTGATCCCTCTATCCACCGATCCCTCTATCCACCCATCTCTACATGCACCGATCCTTGCATCCACCGGTCACTACATCCACCGATCCTTACATCCACCGATCCCTACATCCACTGATCCCTACATCCATAGATCTCTACATCCACTGATCCCTCTATCCACCGATCCCTCTATCCACCCATCTCTACATGCACCGATCCTTGCATCCACCGGTCACTACATCCACCGATCCCTACATCCACCGATCCCTACATCCATAGATCTCTACATCCACTGATCCCTCTATCCACCCATCTCTACATCCACCGATCCCTCTATCCACCGATCTCTACATCCACCGATCCCTCTATCCACCGATCCCTCTATCCACCGATCTCTACATCCACCGATCCCTAGATCCACCGATCCCTCTATCCATCGATCCCTCTATCCACCGATCTCTACATCCACCGATCCCTCTATCCACCGATCTCTACATCCACCGATCCCTAGATCCACCGATCCCTCTATCCATCGATCCCTCTATCCACCGATCTCTACATCCACCGATCCCTCTATCCACCGATCCCTCTATCCACCGATCCCTCTATCCACCGATCTCTACATCCACCGATCCCTGCATCCACCGATCCGCATCTCCGCATCTCCATATCCTTCCATCTCCAAATTTCCATTTCACTTCATTTATTTTCGAATACCTGTTCTCACGAATATTCCTCATCCACTCCGTATGACAAAAAAATCATCCCCAATTACCCTCTTTGTTTTAAATTCAATTTCCCACCCGGCTCAACAGTCAGAATTTCAGTTCTTTTTTTTGGAACGTATCAACCGGCATAAACTCTCTTTGTGTTACGTGTGCACTTGACGTGCGCATATTGCCACATGTCCTCACCAAATTCGCTGCCATAATACTCGTCAATAATCGATATCGCGTTTTGCAGTTCCTAGCCGACGGTCATTTATTCGCTCGACGCTCGACTTCTGTGCAATGCTTTCCTTTCTGTTTTTTTGAATATTTAGAGCATAGTTCAGTTGACGTGGGTTAGTGCTCATAGAATTGACTATGTCACTATTGTATATTTCAAAGGACAAGATACGTTCGAACAACATAAATAAATATAAATAAATATATATACAAATAAATAAAAATTGACTAATTCATTAAATAGTGACTGACTTCTGAAATAAATTAAGAAAGACGACTCATATTAAGTCGTCACTAAAGTAGTACAAAGACATCCACGTGAAACAAATATGAAAATGGCTTCACACTAGGACCAATATCGTCCACATTCGCTACTCGTTATATTCGATAATCAGCTTGCAGTATCCTTGAAACGTCCATACTAATTACAGATCACCGCATTCGTGTTTTCATCCCTTTGCTCGCATAATCTACATCCCAGCCCTGCATGTTCCCTTTTGTGCCGCGTCGCTGCTCTCGATCTCGAGTGGCGTGTCGAATCCTATAGGAGTATTAGTCTCCTCGAATCGTTAATTAACCGTTTGATGCTGGACTCGGTCCACTGGATGTCCTGTACAATGTTTATCGTTCGCTGGACCACCTGGATCCACATTTCGTTCGCAAATATTTTCGTACTGTTCCTTGACAAATTAATACAAGATAATTTTTTATGGAGAGCCCACTTTTCGATACTAACTTGATCTGACCTATATAACCTATAAGTTATTAATTTAATTTGAGATAGTCAATAAAACTTATAGATTATTATCTTAACCTAACTTACATAACCTATAGGCTAATGAGTTGAAATAACCTAACCTACATAACCTATAGGCTTTCAAGGTGACCTAACCTAACTTACATAACCTGTAAATTATTATCTTAACCTAACCTAACTTACATAACCTATAGGCTAATAAGTTGACCTAACCTAACCTACATAACCTATAGGCTTTCAAGTTGACCTAACCTAACTTACATAACCTGTAAATTATTATCTTAACCTAACCTAACCTACATAACCTATAGGCTAATACGTTGAAATAATCTAACCTACATAACCTATAGGCTTACAAGTTGACCTAACCTAACTTACATAACCTGTAAATTATTATCTTAACCTAACCTAACCAACATAACCTATAGGCTAATAAGTTGGCCTAACCTAACCTACATAACTTATAGGCTTTCAAGTTGACCTAACCTAACTTACATAACCTGTAAATTATTATCTTAACCTAACCTAACCTACATAACCTATAGGATTTCAAGTTGACCTAACCTAACCTACATAACCTACAAATTATTATGTTGACCTAACCTAACCTACATAACCTACAAATTATTATGTTGACCTAACCTAATCTACATGACCTATAGGTTATTAACCAGATCAAACCTAACCTACACAACCTATAGTTTATTAACCTAACTAAATCTAATCTACATAACCTATAAGTTATAAACCTAACCTTAATTTTATCTAACAAACATAGCCAAATACCCATGTCACAAATATTGAATGACTTCTATTCAACACCCTTCATATATTCCACAAACAAAAATGTGACAATAGTGTATACAACAACAAAATATAACAACAGTAGTCGTATCATAGCGTGGACGAACCTTAAGGTCCTTATTTTCCACCGCACTTTGTCCACCACTATTAATGCTCTCCCGCAGGCGTACTAAGCCGAAATAATGTTTCAGCTAAATACTTAAAGGCCCAGTCGTGGCCCCGTTTCCGCGGACGGCTTACCTGCTCACGGTTCCGGAATTACCCGGAAATCCTTCTGCGTAATTCGTAATGCATCGATCTTGAGTTTATGCGCGCGAAGGATTCGTGATTAAAGCTTCACGGATAATCTTACAGACATTTGCTTATTGCTTTGGGCGAGGCTGCTACGAGGATTTGCTTTGGCTATTATGAAATGCGGGGATTTAATTATGCGTGAATGACTGCGTTTGCAGGTTATGGTTACGGATGACGAGTTGCCTCGCGTTATATTGCCGGAGGAGGAATTTTTCTTGTGGAGTAATTTGAACAATTTTTAAGTTTTCTCATATGAACAATTTTCTAATTTTCTCATATGAATAATTTTCTAATTTTCTAATTTTCTCATATGAACAATTTTCTAATTTTCTCAAATTCACAAGTTAAACCATTCTTGATATTCATTTGTGGCGATATAACGAATGTCTACTGTAGTTTACTCTAGCTATACTGTACTTAGAACTTAAGGTCTGCCATAGTCTAATCCAAACGATAGCTATACCAAAATTTCTGCTGAACACATATCAAACTTTTACATTTGAAGCTTCCACATCTTCAAATCCCTAAATTATAAAATTTGAAGGCATCCATATTTGGCGATATAACAAACGTCTACTGTACTCCATCTCTACTTAGAACTACGGTCTACCGTAGCACCCAAACGACAAGTATGCTAAAATTTCCGCTGAATACGCATACAGAGTGAAAAGGGTTGATCGGGCAGAAAGGGGGTTCTTGGAATCGTCTTGAGAGCTCGTTTTACGAAACTTGGTCATTGTGGACGGTTCGCCGGAATTTAGGACGCTGAGACCGCGCTTGGAAATTTGTTTTGGGGTGGATTTTATGTGCAGGCTTCTTCAATGATGTATAATTTGAAGGAGAGTTGCTCAGGTATTTTACGGCGGAGGAAGGAAGTCGATTAATAATATCGTAGTTTGCGGTGAGCCTTTGTGTTTATTAATACGATGATGAAAATTAAGCGAGGAATAAATATGTTAGGGACGTGAGTGATGGGTGAAATTACTGTTTATTAATGGTCTGCGATGCTGAAATGCTCTCATTTATTGTTATTAATTAATTGCACTATCAAATTGGGGAGGTTTAATGAACTTGAATTACCTTTTGGTAGTCCCTGTAAGGTTCATGTTGCTTGGCTCTGTTAGAGCTATTTTTCCAAATGGCGGATGTGTGGACTCACGTTAAAAAAGTAGGTATTGGTTCTTTTTTGAAGTAGTTAGGTTAGGTTGTCAAAATATATTTTCGGTATACTAGCAGGTGTATTTGTTAAATAATCAGAATTATAGAAAATCATAAAAACAGTTAATATATTTTTGAATACAAACAAATTATTTAATAAAAGACACAAACAACTAACATTATGACTTAAAGATTAATCATTGAAACAGGGATTGCTTTTTCTACATAACAAAACTATCACAAACGCTTACATTATCTAACGAACAAGACGGAAGTACAATATTCAATTATTTTGTTTCTAATATTCAATTATTCTGTTTCGAACATTGTACATCATTCCTAATACTGTAAGATGTCACTATAAGCTAAATTTGTTAATAATTTAACAGTGTTAAATGGTGTGTTAATAATTCTTAACTCTTTGATTTATAATATCGTGACGCACTGATGACCCACTAATGACGTATAGATGACGTATGCATGAAACTAGTGACGCAGTGATGACGCACGCATGGTATACTAGTGACGAACTGATGATGCACGCAGGGTATACTAGTGACGAGTTGATGACGCACGCATGGTATATTAGTGATGAACTGATGACGCATGCATGGTATACTAGTGACGAACTGATGACGCACGCAGGATATACTAGTGACGAATTGATGACGCACGCGTAGTACACTAGTGACTCTCTAATTATCCAGGCTTGGAACTAGTGACGATCTAATGACGCACGCATGGTACTAGTGACGCTCTAATAACGCACGCGTGGTACTAGTGACGCTCTAATGACGGACCCGTGGTACTAGTGGCGCTCTAATGACGCACGCGTGGTACTAGTGACGCCCTAATGACGCACGTGTGGTACTAGTGACGCTCTAATGACCCAAGCGTGGTATTAGTAACGCTCTAATAACGCACGCGTGGTACTAGTGACGCTCTAATGACCCACGCGTAGTACTAGTGACGCTCTAATGACCCAAGCGTGGTACTAGTAACGCTCTAATAACGCACGCGTGGTACTAGTGACGCTCTAATGGCGGACCCGTGGTACTAGTGGCGCTCTAATGACGCACGCGTGGTACTAGTGACGCTCTAATGACCCACGCGTGGTACTAGTGGCGCTCTAATGACCCAAGCGTGGTACTAGTAACGCTCTAATAACGCACGCGTAGTACTAGTGACGCTCTTATGACCCAAGCGTGGTACTAGTAACGCTCTAATAACGCACGCGTGGTACTAGTGACGCTCTAATGACGCACCCGTGGTACTAGTGACGCTCTAATAACGCACGCGTGGTACTAGTGACGCTCTAATGACGGACCCGTGGTACTAGTGGCGCTCTAATGACGCACGCGTGGTACTAGTGACGCCCTAATGACGCACGTGTGGTACTAGTGACGCTCTAATGACCCAAGCGTGGTATTAGTAACGCTCTAATAACGCACGCGTGGTACTAGTGACGCTCTAATGACCCACGCGTAGTACTAGTGACGCTCTAATGACCCAAGCGTGGTACTAGTAACGCTCTAATAACGCACGCGTGGTACTAGTGACGCTCTAATGACGGACCCGTGGTACTAGTGGCGCTCTAATGACGCACGCGTGGTACTAGTGACGCTCTAATGACCCACGCGTGGTACTAGTGGCGCTCTAATGACCCAAGCGTGGTACTAGTAACGCTCTAATAACGCACGCGTAGTACTAGTGACGCTCTTATGACCCAAGCGTGGTACTAGTAACGCTCTAATAACGCACGCGTGGTACTAGTGACGCTCTAATGACGGACCCGTGGTACTAGTGGCGCTCTAATGACGCACGCGTGGTACTAGTGACGCCCTAATGACGCACGTGTGGTACTAGTGACGCTCTAATGACCCAAGCGTGGTACTAGTAACGCTCTAATAACGCACGCGTGGTACTAGTGACGCTCTAATGACCCAAGCGTGGTCCTAGCGACGCATTGATGATGCACGCGTGGTACTAGTAACGCTCTAATGACGCACGCGTGGTACTAGCAACGCTCTAATGACCCAAGCGTGGTACTAGTGACGCATTGATGACGCACGCGTGGTACTAGTAACGCTCTAATGACCCAAGCGTGGTACTAGTAACGCTCTAATAACGCACGCGTGGTACTAGTGACGCTCTAATGACCCAAGCGTGGTACTAGTGACGCTCTAATGACCCAAGCGTGGTACTAGTGACGCATTGACGACGCACGCGTGGTAATAGTGACGCACCGGTGATGCACGCGTGGTACTAGCGACGCACTGATGACGTACGCGTGGTAATAATGACGCACTGATGATGCACGCGTGGTACTAGTGACGCTCTGATGACGCCCTAATGACACACGCATTCCACACTAGTGACGTACTGATGACGTACACATACAACAAATATATTATAAATCGTATTGCAAGTAAAAAAGTAGTGTAGAAAAAAAAAATTAGTTCTGAAAGTTGCAAAGTTTGAAGATGAGAACCACTGAAACAGCTGATCCGCACACGCGCAGAAAATTTTGTGTGATCACGAACGCGTGTGAACGGTCGAATTTGGACGAATCCAGTTGCACGGAGCTAATTACGCGACTCATTAACAATGAAGCCACTTCAAACGGAGCTGCTCGCACCGTTGCTTGATTATTATTAGCGTACAACAATGAGCGTCGTTACAAGGTTCGTCGAAATATTCGTAGCAGCCCTATGGCGTTTTAGTCGCACGGCCGTAATTAAATGTACTCGCACACGGTTATTCATTTTTGGATACATATCTTCATTATTCTTTGAATTATATTTGGAGTTCTGATTGTTTAAAATAACAGTGGAGGTAATTATTTTAGCGTTGTTGGTTTCAGGCGGTTGAATTTTATATTTGGGGATTGGGAGGTTTGTGGAGTGGAATGGGAGGAATTTTGGTGGATTAAATTAGCAAATTCTGAATTGTATTATTCTTGATTCCCAAATTGTCCTATTTTTTTAAATTGTCCAACTGTCTAGGGTAAATTTGTCCAAATGTCGAATCACAAATTTTTTAGCTTTTAAATTTTTATTTGACTCAGTTTTGATTCTCACATTGTCCCACTATTGATTCTCACATTGTCCCATTCTCGATTCCCACATTGTCCAACTCTTTTCTCTCAAATTGTCTAAATGTGGAATCACAAATTTTCAAAATTTTGAATTTCAAATTGTACCACTTTTGATTCCCATGTTGTCCACTCTTGATTCCCAAATTGTCTGATTATCGATTCTCAAATTGTCCAACTCTCTACTCTCAAATTGCACAAATGTCGAATCACAAATTTTCTAATTTTTAAATTCCAAATTGTCCCACTTCTGATTCCCAAATTGTCCAATTTTCTACTTCCAAATTGTCCAAATGTTGGATCACAAATTTTCTAATTTTGAAATTCCAAATTGTTCCACTCTTGATTCCGAAGTTGTCCCACTTTTGATTCCCAAGTTGTCCCACTCTTGATTCCCAAATTGTCTCATTCTTGATTCCCAAATTGTCCAACTCTCTACTTCCAAATTGTCCAAATGTTGGATCACAAATTTTTGGAATTTTTAAGTTCCAAATTGTGCCACTCCTGATTCCCAAATTGTCCCACTCTTGATTCCCAAATTGTCCCGTTTTCGATTCTCAAATTGTCCAACTCTCTACTCTCAAATTGTCCAAATGTTGAATCAGAAATTTTCTAACTTTTGAATTCCTAATTGTCTCTCTTTTGATTCTCAAATTGTCCCACTCTTGATTCCCAAATTGTCCAAATGTTGGATCACAAATTTTCTAATTCTTAAGTTCCAAATTGTGCCACTCCTGATTCCCAAATTGTCCCACTCTTGATTCCCAAATTGTCCCATTTTCGACCCCCAAATTGTTCCACTCTTGATTCCCAAATTGTCCCATTTTCGATTCCCACATTGTCCAATACTCGACTCTCAAATTATCCCACTCTCTGCTCTCAAAATGTCTCACTCTCGACTCCCAAATTGTCCACCTCTCAAATACCAAAATCCCCAAAAATCGCAACAGTCCCTAAATTACTAACTTCCCAAATATATCCACCCCGCCATTTTCCCTAAAGACCTCCGATCAGCGCAAGCAGACGTGACATTATTTCCGATGAAATTCGAGCCGGGTGAAACGTCGCGAGTTATCGCGTCAAACATCAACAACAACCAAGCAAACAAACGGAATAACGTGAACGCGAAGATCAGCGCAGGGTCAAAGGGTGTATTTTTCTTCGTCAGCGGCAAAGGTCGCAATTTCCGGCCACCTGGCAGAATTCGGTTGAAACACGGCCAGATAAGTCGGCTCGAATTCAGACCCAGATGTTAGCAATCAAACTGTCAGCGGCATCGTCTCAAAAGCAAATCCGATATTGTACACACGGTGCATCTGCAAGTATGGATAATCAACGGGGTGATGTCGGCCAGCGCTAAGTCACAAAGGGAATCGCAAAGTGCGTTAGTATTGCGGCCAAATTGGCCTGCGCGGCCACAGATCGCAGTATGATTGGTCGATGTAACATTCGATCCGTGGCTTAGATTGCCCTCGTCTCGATTGTCTCTGGGCTTCAACGGTTTACTGGAATTCTGATCATTTCAGTGGGGATAATTTCAACCCCAGGTTAGTTACTTCGTTGGGTGGAATGACACTGATACGTTCGTCTACGAGGGCTTCTCACGTTAAAAAATTGTTAAACATTATGTACTTTCTTTCTTGAAATGATTAAGTTATGTTAGGTTAGGTCGAAATATATTTTTGGTATACTATTAGGTATGTTGGTTAACTCTTAAGCATTTGAGTTATAATATCGTGACGCACTCATGATACACTTGTGACGCACCTATGACGCACGCGTGACGCACAGATAAGACAAATCTAAGTCGTATCGGCAGCATGTGTCTAAATATGTGTCTAAGTAAAATTATTTAGAATGTAGTTATGTGTAGGTGAGATGCAGTTGTCTCTTGTTATATTGCCAATTTCAAATATCTTGAATTCTAAATTGCAAATGATGATGTAAATTATGTTTATGCATTAAAAATTTCATGTATAAAAACATAGAAGGAGTTTTATTTAGAATATAGCAACGTTGCAGTACCTCTCGTTATATCGCCGATTTCAAATATCTATAAAACTGCAACCTACGATGTTTGTACACTAAAAGTCTCGCGGAGATAAACACCCAAGAAGTTTTATTTAAAATATAGTTATATTTAGGTGATATACAGCACCTCTCGTTATATCGCCGATATCAAATATTTCCAAAATTGTACTCTATGACGTTTATATATAAAATAGCTCATGTATAGAAACATCTAAGAAGTTTTATTTAGTATATAGCTACGTTGCAGTACCTCTCGTTATATCGCCGATTTCAAATATCTATAAAACTGCAACCTACGATGTTTGTACACTAAAAGTCTCGCGTAGATAAACACCCAAGAAGTTTTATTTAAAATATAGTTATATTTAGGTGATATACAGCACCTCTCGTTATATCGCCGATATCAAATATTTCCAAAATTGTACTCTATGACGTTTATATATAAAATAGCTCATGTATAGAAACATCTAAGAAGTTTTATTTAGTATATAGCTACGTTGCAGTACCTCTCGTTATATCGCCGATTTCAAATATCTATAAAACTGCAACCTACGATGTTTGTACACTAAAAGTCTCGCGTAGATAAACACCCAAGAAGTTTTATTTAAAATATAGTTATATTTAGGTGATATACAGCACCTCTCGTTATATTGCCGACATCAAATATTTCCAAAACTGTAATCTATGACGTTTATACATAAAAAATCTCGCATAGGAAAACACTCAAGAAGTTTTATTTGAAATATAGTCGTATTTAGGTGATATATAGCACCTCTCGTTATATTGCCAATATCAAATATTTCCAAAACTGTATTCTATGACGTTTCTACATAAAATAGCTCATGTATAGAAACACCTAAGAAGTTTTATTTAGAATATAGTCGTATTTAGGTGATATATAGCACCTCTCGTTATATTGCCAATATTAAATATTTCCAAAACTGTATTCTATGACGTTTATACATAAAAAATCTCATGTATAGAAACACCCAAGAAATTTTATTTAAAATATAGTCATATTTAGGTGATATACAGCACCTCTCGTTATATTGCCAATATCAAATATTTCCAAAACCGTAATCTATGACGTTTCTACATAAAATAGCTCATGTATAGAAACACCTAAGAAATTTTATTTAGAATATAGTCATATTTAGGTGATATACAGCTCCTCTCGTTATATTGCCAATATTAAATATTTCCAAAACTGTATTCTATGACGTTTATACATAAAAAATCTCATGTATAGAAACACCCAAGAAATTTTATTTAAAATATAGTCATATTTAGGTGATATACAGCACCTCTCGTTATATTGCCAATATTAAATATTTCCAAAACTGTATTCTATGACGTTTATACATAAAAAATCTCATGTATAGAAACACTTAAGAAGTTTTATTTAAAATATAGTTATATTTAGGTGATATACAGTACCTCTCGTTATATCGCCGATATCAAATATTTCCAAAACTATATTCTATGACGTTTATACATAAAAAATCTCATGTATAGGAACACCTAAGAAGTTTTATTTAGAATATAGTCGTATTTAGGTGATATACAGCACCTCTCGTTATATTGCCAATATCAAATATTTCCAAAACCGTAATCTATGACGTTTCTACATAAAATAGCTCATGTATAGAAACACCTAAGAAATTTTATTTAGAATATAGTCATATTTAGGTGATATACAGCACCTCTCGTTATATCGCCGATATCAAATATCTCTAAAACTGTCCAATGTTTGTACATAAAAAATCTCTTGTACAGAAGTTACAATCGAAAAGAAAAAATAAATCGATTTGACGGATCATTGAATCCACTGGCCCGACAACTTTCATTTAACGAGAATTATGTAAAGGGGCAGTGCTGTTCGAACAATATCGTATTATTCAGTCTCTTTCAGGGGGGAGCGAGACAGAAATAGAAGGAAGTCGATGTAAGGCTGGCGATATCGTTAATCGAAGACGGAAATTCCCGACAAAGGATGAATAGACCGAACAGGGAATACAAAAGCTGGATAAGTAAATAGCTGCGGGTTTACGTAACTCTTGAGCCAGCTAGTTTCTTTTTTTCCTACCCCCGTGGTTAAGCACAAGTTCGTCGAAGCGTTGTTAACGTTTGTTCGTGGTATCGATTACCCGGTTTGGTTTGCTGAAAACTGATACTCTATTTTCAATACGCGTTTCCAACTCGATAGAATCCTCGGAACGAATCTTCCTTAAATTTCCTTCTCGCTTTATCGAGTCATCTTCGCACAAACTTATTTCGTAGTCGATCCTTTTGACGAGTATCAAATATTTATTAAACGCGTTTGAAATTATGTCACGAGGAATTTTTGAAGTTCGCCCAAAAATTGAAGTCAAAGGTTGAATAATTACAAACGCGGAAAATTGGTTGATCAAAAAAGTTTGGGAATTCTTTGCCCATGAACAATAAAATATTTACAGGGCGAGGTTGTTAACGTTTTTTTATCCCGGAGCACGTACGAGCGAATTTCTCGTCCGCTCGTTTCTTGCCTTTTTCACATCGTAAATGGAATTTCAACAACCTCCCTCTCCCGTTCGTAAAACAGAAATTTCATAATAATCGAGCAAAAAGGGAGAAACATTTGACCAGCCATGATAAATTCGTCCGTATTTTGCACGGTCTGAAATTTTTATCTTCGCCAACGTATCGCAAGGCCGCGCTCCTCCATTTCTTTCCAACATTTCGTTATTCGTCAAATTATTGATCAAACCGTGACGAATGGATTTCGCGATTTAATCAACCGAAACGTGTCCTCCTTTTTCCGTGTTTCTTTTGATATTACAGTCAATTTCATTAAGTTCGTTTGTAGGGTGCGTTAGAGGGAAAAATTTCGTGTGTCGAAGGAACGTAAATTTTTGCAGTTCGAATGGTTTTATCGCAGACGGAAACAAAATGAGACGGCGTTTAAGCACCGTGGAAAATTCAATTTGGAAAAGCGATCCCGGCTCGTGTATCTCGGCTTCAATTTACCAGTCTCGAAAGGATCATGCTGCTGTTATGGATACTGCGGATTCGACGGAGAACTCCATATCGCGTTGCCAATAGAAACTAGAAACCGTATCAAATCTTTCGGGTCCTGCAACAGCGTTGTTTTACCGTAAACAACGGTCACTGCTGCTCAAATGGTCGAATTATTGATGCTAACGTCGTTGCGGACTACATCTTCAACTAATACGGCCATTAAATCTACACAGATCTATAGTATATACAGATGTCATGTACAGTGTAGTATACACAGTATGTTGGTAAAGTAACGGAACTTTTTAAATTTAAGGAAAAACAATTTTATTATCATCTATTAAAACATTTTTATCTGAGAACAATATACTTCGCATACAAAACGCAGCAGTTTTGTGTGCTCCAACTCCAAAATCTGACTTATCTCCTTGCCAGAGTTTTTCCAAAATTAAAATTAGCTATGAAAGGAACGTTTTGTGACACTGTGCGTTGTAATTCCACACGTCGTAGCTCCACGCGTTGTAATTCAGCGCGCTATTAATTCTACGCGTTGTAATTCCACGCACCGTAATTCTACGCTTCGTAATTCCACATGTTGTAATTCCACGCATTATTAATTCCACGCGTTGTGACTCCACGCACTTTAATTCTACGCGTCGTAATTCCATGTGTTGTAATTCCACGCGTTATTAATTCCATGAGTCGTAATTCCACGCGTTATTAATTCCACGCGTTGTAACTCCACGCACCATAATTCTACGCATCGTAATTCTACGTGTTGTAATTCCACGCGTCGTAATTCCACGCGTTATTAATTCCACGCGTTGTAACTCCACGCACCATAATTCTACGCATCATAATTCCACGCGTTATTAATTCCATGCGTCGTAATTCCACGCGTTGTAACACCACGCACCATAATTCTACGCATCGTAATTCTACGTGTTGTAATTCTACGCGTCGTAATTCCACGCGTTATTAATTCCGCGCGTTGTGACTCCACGCACTTTAATTCTACGCGTCGTAATTCCATGTGTTCTAATTCCACGCGTTATTAATTCCATGCGTCGTAATTCCACGCGTTATTAATTCCACGCGTTGTAACACCACGCATCATAATTCTACGCATCGTAATTCTACGTGTTGTAATTCCACGCGTCGTAATTCCACGCGTTATTAATTCCACGCGTTGTAACTCCACACACCATAATTCTACGCATCATAATTCTACGTGTTGTAATTCTACGCGTCGTAATTCCACGCGTTGTAACTCCACTCACCATAATTCTACGCGGCGTAATTCTACGTGTTGTAATTCCACGCGTCGTAATTCCACGCGTTATTAATTCCACGCGTTGTAACTCCACGCACCATAATTCTACGCATCGTAATTCTACGTGTTGTAATTCCACGCGTTGTAACTCTACGCACCATAATTCTACGCGGCGTAATTCTACGTGTTGTAATTCCACGCGTCGTAATTCCACGCGTTATTAATTCCACGCGTTGTAACTCCACGCACCATAATTCTACGCGGCGTAATTCTACGTGTTGTAATTCCACGCGTTATTAATTCCATGCGCCGTAATTCCATGAGTCGTAATTCCACGCGTTATTAATTCCACGCATTGTAACTCCATGCGCCATAATTTTACGCGTCGTAATTCCACATGTTGTAATTCTACTCGTTATTAACTCTTTATATTCGAAGGTAATTGGACTGTTTACAAATAGCAACTTTAAAAATTAATTAAAAAGTTAAATGAATTCTTTTGAGGTTATTATTTCTGTACTAATAATTTCCAGTATTATTTGTTTCACTATGTTTATACATCACACGTGTCATATTATAGGGTCAGTTAAAAATGCTTATTTCAAATTATTATATTAAATAAAATGGTGAGTGAGAGTCAGTTCTCGAGCGCAAAGGGTTAATTCCACGCGTCGTAATTCCACACGTTATTAATTCCACAGAACTGTCTTTTCATGAATTTTTGGAAAATGTGTGCTTCGACATTCTCCATATTGATTACTTATTCTTCATTATTTGATTACTTCCCTTTTCCAAAACTGAAATTAGCTATAAAAGGGACGTTTGTAACACTTATAACGCGACTGCGCAGATGTGAGTACGCAGCTTCGATGGCGTCTGCGCATGCGTAACTCGCACTCTAATTAGTCCGTGTTTTTCCTTAATAATTCAAAAACGATGCTTCAAATCCCATTTCTGCAAAGAGATATCTTACTCAGAATGAGCTACTCCCCATTTCTGCGACCTACACTAGTTATGAAACACCTTCTATATTTGCCTACAATACGCTTTTATACACCCTGCAGTAATCGTCAATTATCAAATCTCTACACAACTGACAATGATTCTTAATCTTATGCCTCTTGATCTCCTCCAAGTACAAAATCATATATAGCAAAGTATTTAGTTTGGTACCCCTTCCCCAGAAGTCCATGATGGTTATTAACCCCATGATTATTGACGCTAGCGCCAGAGGTAGACGTTGACAGACCTGACATAATACAGCTGAAAATCGAAATCCGTGCCCAACTTAATGCCCCAGCTGTTTCCATATTTACAACCGTGGCTACCACGGAACATAACGAGGCGAAAACTAGCAGTTCCGTATAATATCGAAGATTCTTCATAGCCTTTCAAGCTCGAATTTCTGATAGCTATTCCGTTGCATCAGTCGGCGCTACTAATGCAGTTTGGATTTGCTGTTCTATGGCGTTCGCCACACGTCACACGGGGAAACACGGAGAGAGGTCTGCATAATCCGAACTCCGGCTCAGATCAAAGCCAAGTTCCTCGTAATGTATTCTCTATGAATAACTGTGCGCCCGAGCTCACTCTATATCTACCGTATGTAGTTTTCCCTGTTACGAGCTTCGACGTTCTCTGTCTTTGACAGATGCTGATTTCCTATCGATATGGATTCCCTGCTGGACAAACAACTGTTTACAACTTGTAATTATCAGTCTGTAAGAGGTTCGTACAAGTAGAACATTTATGGGAACGACTCGTGATCGTATTTTTGAGAAAAGTGTTAAGTCCGAGAGGCACCGTCGGTAAAGTAGGGATCTGCAGCAAATGGAGGACCTATAGGGATTTACAGATAAAAATTATAGACACCTGTTGTTTTTATATAGAACTAGCATACCTAACCTACCTAACCTACCTAACCTACCTAACCTACCTAACCTACCTAACCTACCTAACCTACCTAACCTACCTAACCTACCTAACCTACCTAACCTACCTAACCTACCTAACCTACCTAACCCACCTAACATATCTAACCCACCTAACTCACCTAACATATCTAACCCACCTAACTCACTAACTTACATCATCTAATATACTTGACACTCCTAACGTACCTAACCAACCTAACTTACCTAACTTACATAACCTAATATACCTAACACACCTAACTTACCTAACCTAATATACCTAACACACCTAACTTACCTAACCAACCTAACTTACCTAACGTAACACTAGAAACTTGAGTGTTCAGAGATTTTTAAATTTGACCATTTAGTTTATAAAAATATTTGTATAGTGTAGATGGAACTGTCTAAAATTGTATTTCTGTTGATATATTTTCTGAAAGTCGAGTTACCAATCAATTGCAGTTGTAAGTAGAGTTAGGAAGTGACGGAAAAGAGTGAACACCCGGTAGATGAGGAAAACTAGTAAGACGGCGAACGAAACGCGTGCCAGGCACGCGAGAGGATCCACCGGTATCAATCGACGTTCCAATTCCATCAGGAACACGCATCATCGTCCCACGAGATATCGCGCGTTAATTTTCAGCGAAATCTCGCACGACAGCTCGATCTCGTGACCCGTACCATCCCCTGTCAGAAGGATAGAAAATGCCGGCGAGTTAATAGAGGGAACCTAACCTCGCTTGTGTTCACGACAATTTTACTACGATCGCATTAAATTTACGAGAGGATCGCGCATAGAGCGTAGACAGGCTTCTGATTTTACTGTTACCACTGTTCTGCTCGTAACTTCATAACCGAGAGATGGCTTCTTCATGCATGCCAGCTCGAATAATTTTATTGCGATTTCGATGGCTTCCCGACGGGAACCATTCGAAAGCTACCAACTGTCATCCTCTAGTTTATTGCGCGCTGAAATCGATCCAAAGAGTAAGATGTCTATCAATCTTATTTTATTACGGGGATTAATATTGGTGGGGAAATATGAGATACAATTGTGGATATTTTTTGGAGTTCCGGCTGTCGCCGCTAGAGGGACTTTTGGAACACTACTTTCTCGAAAGTGGTCACTCAGTAAATCGTCACAAGTTGATTAAACTATTCTCACTCCATAAATTCTTGACATACAAGATTTTAACTGAACATGTATTCATTAAATTCTAAGCTTCTCTGCTATGGAGACACATATGTAAAGATATAATATGGTGGAGTCTGTTATTGCGTGAATTTTGTGTTTGTTCTTACAGTCACCGCTAGAGGGACTTTTGGAACACTACTTTCTCGAAAGTGGTCGCTCAATAAATCGTCACAAGTTGATTAAACTCTTCTCACTCCGAAAATACTTGACATTCAAGATTTTAACTGAACATGTATTCATCAAATCCCCAATTTCTCTGCTATTGACACACATATGAAGATATAACTTCAAAGAAATTGCATGAATCTAACCATAAACTACGTTAGAATAACATAGAAGAATTTTAAGTGTGTAAGAAAATTCACGTCAGAGTGGAGACAGGTTCTAACGAAGTTTTTATAGCTTCTACGTCGCAACGGCAACAGGAACGTTAATTAATACGTTAACGAAGAGGGTGCGACCCCTTTGAGCTTGTAAAATCTATATAAACATTCAAGATTCGAGCCAGCTGTTCGTTCGACGAAAATCGTGCCTCTGCGTTATCGAAAATGCCAGTCAAGATCGATATGCATTTTGGTGGAGCTTGCAGGAGCACAACGTTCCAATTGCTCGGCTAAATTAACAATTTAATTAATAGCTTACTTGACTATTTTTTTAACAACTCTTACCTAATAAATTTCCTCTAAATTTTTAATATTTTTCTAAATTTACGAATATTCTAATTCGTACATTCATGTCGAGTTTTTTTTTTTATGGAAGATGTAAAAATTGTTTTATGTGAAATATGATGGCAGGGATTTATCGAACTGGATCTACGCTTCAAGCCTCAGTTATGAAAATTGTAAAAATTTAAGATGTAAAAATTATTTTACGTGAAATATGATAGCAGGGATTTATCGAACTGGATTTACTCTTCAAGTCTCAGTTATGAAAGTTGTAAAAATTATTTCACGTGAAATATGATAACAGTGACTTATCGAGCTGGACCAGCTCTTCAAGTCTCAGCTACGAAAGTTGTAAAAATTATTTCACGTGAAATATGATAGCAGGGATTTATCGAGCTGGACCAACTCTTCAAGTCTCAGCTACGAAATACCATAAGTACCGAAACTGTAGGGTCAAATGTGACCTTATCACGGTACTTAAACATTAACCAAACCGTGTCGTGCAGCGTAGGTCTTCGGGTCCTCAGATTGAAGAACGATGAGGAAGGGAACGGCTCGAGCATCGTCGCATGAAAAGTTGAAATATCGTCGGACGTTGTTTGTCTCGAGGGCATACAGGCTCGTTAGGCGGGCAAATATGCGACAAAAGACTCGGGGAAGACGAAGGGACTTAGTAATACAAGATATTACAGTTGCGTAAGATAAGGGTTTGAGGTAGAAGTAGCGTACGATCGTTAATAAGACATGTTCGACATGAAAGTTGATCTCGAATGCATTCTCTTCTAAGGCGGAAGGTCGTTAAATGTTTCAGGAAGATTACGCACGAAGTTCCGAACTTTTGAAATAATTATTCTTGCTACATCGTTGAAAATGCTGACTTAACTACTTCGGGATCGTGTTAAAATTAATATAAATTGTTCATTTTGTACCGTGTTATATAAATCACATACTTTGTAATGTATTCAAGAGAAATGTTTGAAGTAATCTAATTTCGGACGTTCAAGTTTTAGGTTAGCTTTTTTGGCGGGAATTTTAAATTCTCTTAAAAGGCTCTTTTTAGTTTCAGTGAAAATGTGGATTATTTTTTGACGATGTATAGTTGAAATAATCTAATTTCGGACGTTCAAGTTTTAGGTTAGCTTTTTTGGCGGGAATATTAAATTCTCTTAGAAGACACTTTTCAGTGAAAATGTAGATTATTTTCTGATGATGTATAGTTGATTCAAACAATCCCTTTCGTCAGGGATAATACATATGTATACATTCATAGAGTTATCAAGTTTTACCTCTGACACATTTGGCGGGAAATTCAAATTTTTTTCAAAGTAATTTGTTACTTCTAAAGAAAATAGCACGTATAGATTATCTTTTAATTACGTACTCATCTAAGAATGATTAACTCAACTAATTTTGTTGACCACAACTGTCAAAAGGACCTTTTTTATCTCCAGACAAATTGGCGCGAAATTCAAACTGCTTTTAATGCAACCACTGCTTTCTCCAAAGAATTTCAAATCATTTAATAATTTCTTTTTATCAGCAATATTCAGGGACATAAAATTAAGGATTTAGCGTGTGTTAAGATCTCAAAAAGTGTAATATGAAACTTAAAAAATTTCAAATAATTCCAATCTTTATGACCGCAATCTCAACTCCACTTTCTGCAAACCTGAGACAAAATTCCTTATGTCACGTATTTGTCGAGAAAGATCGAGAGAATTGTTGCGGAAAATGAAAGTTGTCTTCTGAAGTTCTCTCACGAGTTCGCTCGCGCGTGCATAATCTCTCGAAACGACGATCTTAATAACCTCTGTTCATATTTTTCTTTCTTCAACGACTTCAAATAGATATTTGGAAATTTGAGGATTTACAGATTTGAAAAAGTTGTAACATTTGTGAAAACACCCGAAATTTCTTTTTCTAGAAAGATACAAAGATAGCAGGTTTAAGAACAGCAGTTCGATAAAGCTCTATACTGGATCCGACATTCATGCAACGTACATTATGCATAAGGTTCGTAGCCGGACACCTTCATGAAAGATTCAGACTAAGCCTCGAAATGCACATACGCAAATCTTATCGTGGCTACTGCGCATGCACCGCTGCATCCTGCTGCTAATTAATCTAGTAATTATATTTTGGTCGGGGCATGTTTGCCGGGTGTGTTTGTGCACCTGTAATAGTTGGTCCTTGAAAAACTATAACAGTTGTATTCCAAATATTGTAAGTTATGACAAGTTTGGTAATATTGGTACATTGTCGAGGCTGTTGAAAATTTGGTTAGATAGTACAATTATTTTTAACAAATATTATTAAATAGGATATTAAATTAGGATGATTTATTCTATTTGTTAATTTGGGTTCTAAGTGGTTAGTATGGAACTTCTGATGAGATGGGAACTCAAACTTTTAATATTATGGGTGATTCGTGTGATGGTTTAAGTATTATGCACATATGGTTCGTCATTCACATATGAGTTTCTTCATCCATATATGAGTCACTTCATTCACGAATGTGTCTCTTCATCCACATATGAGTCTCTTCATTCACAAATGTGTCTCTTCATCCACATATGAGCTTCTTCATCTACATATGTGTGTCTTCATCCACATATGAGTCTCTTCATCCACATATGAGTCTCTTCATCTACATATGTGTCTCTTCATGCACATATGAGCTTCTTCATTTACATATGTGTCTCTTCATGCACATATGAGCTTCTTCATTTACATATGTGTCTCTTCATCCACATATGAGTTCCTTCATCTACATATGTGTCTTTTCATGCACATATATGTCTTCATCCACATATGAGTCAAAGTATTAAAATCGTATAACAACGTTAACAAATTTAATCAGAGACCCAAAGAGACCATGACAGTTAATCATAAGCAATAATTTGATCATCATTTGCCAGCAACATCAGCATCACCAACGTCATCATCGTTATCATCTTCTTGGAGGGTATTGGCGTCGAACCGATCCTCTAATGACTATTGTTGTGTATCGAGGGAGGATCATCCCCGAGCAAGCGAGCTGACCTAAATTATCTGGCCATGGGACGGGTCTAACACGGATGTACGAAGGTGGACGTATGTCCGTTAAGCTTCTCCGGTTACCTGCTGGTTATACTATGTCGGTACGTTTCACTTCCAGCCTCCTAAGAGCAATGGAGATCGGCTTTCGTCGATCGATGAGCAAACTGAATACGTACGTTGTGCATACATTGGTCGCTCGACTTTAAGGAACACGATATTTCGTGGACCATGGTGTTTCTGCGTACATTATATCTATGGACGAATTGTGGATTCAAAGTACGGATATGGAAGGCTTGTATCCCAAAATGAGATATCCAATTGCTGATAGAATTAGCGTGCTATTAGGGCGCATTAGTCTAATAGGTGTATCTGGGATATTCATGGTAAGGTGACGTTCGATGAGATTGGTTCACGGGACAACTCATCAGATACAATGCTGACGGGATGCTATACTCAAGTTATGGCGGTTTCAATAGTACGGAAGTCGACGCTAGATGGCGTAGGAGATGGACTTTCTCGCTGGTACTCACCGAGCTATCTACTCACACAAATAATGTCCTCAAATCTTCAAATCCTTAAAACATCAAGTCCTTAAGTGTTCAAATCGTCAGAAACTGAAATTTTCAAATTTTGACCTCCAAGGGCTCTAAATCTCAATGTCTTCAAGTTCTTAAATTTCCAAGTTTCTAAGTCCTAAGTCTTCAAGTCTCCAAATCGTCAGAAACTGAAATTTTCAAATTGTGGACCTCCAAGGTCTCTAAATCTCAATGTTCTCAAATTCTCAAATTTCCAAGTTCTAAACCCTCAAGTCTTCAAGTGTCCAAATCGTCAGAAACTGAAATTTTCAAATTGTGGACCTCCAAGGTCTCTAAATCTCAATGTTCCCAAATTCTCAAATTTCCAAGTTCCTAAATTCTCAAGTCCTCAAATCTCCAACTCGTCAGAAACTGAAATTTTCAAATTTTGACCTCCAAGGTCTCTAAACCTCAATGTTCTCAAATTCTCAAATTTCCAAGTTCTAAACCCTCAAGTCTTCAAGTGTCCAAATCGTCAGAAGCTAAAATTTTCAAATTCTTGACCTCAAGGGTCTCTCTTAATGTCCTCAAATCCTCAAATCTCCAAATCTCCAAATCTGAAATTTCTCCAAATCTCCAAATCTCCAAATCTCCAAATCTCCAAATCTCCAAATCTCCAAATCTCCAAATCTCCAAATCTCCAAATCTTCAAATCTCCAAATCTTTAAATCTCCAAATCTGAAATTTCTCCAAATCTCCAAATCTCCAAATCTCCAAATCTCCAAATCTCCAAATCTCCATATCTCCAAATCTCCAAATCTCCAAATCTTTAAATCTCCAAATCTGAAATTTCTCCAAATCTCCAAATCTCCAAATCTCCAAATCTCCATATCTCCAAATCTCCAAATCTCCAAATCTTTAAATCTCCAAATCTGAAATTTCTCCAAATCTCCAAATCTCCAAATCTCCATATCTCCAAATCTGAAATTTCTCCAAATCTCCAAATCTCCAAATCTTTAAATCTCCAAATCTGAAATTTCTCCAAATCTCCAAATCTCCAAATCTCCAAATCTCCATATCTCTAAATCTCCAAATCTCCAAATCTTTAAATCTCCAAATCTGAAATTTCTCCAAATCTCCAAATCTCCAAATCTCCATATCTCCAAATCTGAAATTTCTCCAAATCCTCAAATCTCCAAATCTTTAAATCTCCAAATCTGAAATTTCTCCAAATCTCCAAATCTCCAAATCTCCAAATCTCCATATCTCCAAATCTCCAAATCTCCAAATCTTTAAATCTCCAAATCTGAAATTTCTCCAAATCTCCATATCTCCAAATCTGAAATTTCTCCAAATCTCCAAATCTCCAAATCTTTAAATCTCCAAATCTGAAATTTCTCCAAATCTCCATATCTCCAAATCTGAAATTTCTCCAAATCTCCAAATCTCCAAATCTTTAAATCTCCAAATCTGAAATTTCTCCAAATCTCCAAATCTCCAAATCTCCAAATCTCCAAATCTCCAAATCTCCAAATTCCCAAATCTCCAAATCTCCAAATCCCCAAATCCCCAAATCCCCAAATCCCCAAATCCACTCTCGGTAACGTCCTGTCGAAATAAAGCACACAGCCACCTATCAGCCTCCTTATACATCCATTATCGATCACAGTCACAGTATACTTCCGTATCGTAATTAACCGTTGTCCACCGCAGTACAAAGGGCCAGAAGTACGTAAAACTCGTGTCCAGCTCGTCCAACGAACGAGAGATTACGGTCCCGACTAATTAGCTGATGAGAAGCGTGAAGGGTCCTAAGACTACCGTTGTTTCGGTTACCAGTATGCACTTGAACGCTGGATCGAATATGGTTTCGGAATATCGAGACCCGGATAACATGTTTGTACTCTTAAACAATGGAGGGCTATCGTTAGAAATAATCGAACCACTCTCGTGTGATCGGGTTAATGGAAATTTTGAAAGCCTCGGTTTGATGGCTGAAATGGCCGGCAATTGAGTGGTCGGTTAAATCGTTAAATTATTGCTACTTCAATACGTAGCCGCTGTTGAATTTTCGAAAATGTTGTTATTGTGCATCCCTGCGAAATCGGGCAAATCGGAAATATTTAATGGGAGCTTCTTCTTCATTCGAGGGAGTAAATTTGCAGTTTCAGATATTTTCGCAGAGCGTGGAAAAAGTCCGCGTAATTCGTAGTGGACAAATAATTATTCTTCGCAAGTATTTGGTGCATCAGCTTGTCAAGTTCTCCCCGAAGAGGGTAAATTACTCGGGGCCGCATAAAAGCGATGTATTGCGTCCTCCCCCGCTCGCCCCCGAAATTTTTCATTTCCCAGAAGCGTAATCGCGGATAGAGAAGTGAACTTCTTCTCTTTTTTCGCTCCCCCGCCCGCAGCCCCTGACGGAACCATGAAAGACATACAGTGGAACTGCGCGGGGGTTGATTATGGGGAACTCGGAAAAACTCGGCCACTCCGCGTGATTGCGGCTCCAACGCGTTCTTTTTCCGCGGATTATTTACGTCCACGCCACTTCCGGCCTCTTCCTTCTTCGCCAGTCCTGCTTTTTGTTTTCGCTTTTTTGTTTTGTAAGATGAGCTCCAGGTGGAAACTCGTTCGAACTTCTCGCTTTTCAATTCTGGCTATCGTGGACTAAATTCTTACGGGAACTTTGACATGCTTGGTGTGACGAAGTGTTTACATTACTGGGATTGGGTAAACTGATCTCGTTGTGGAGAGCAGCTGAATGGTACTTCCATGCGTGGATATTTCTTTTATTCTGATCAGTGGAGGGTGTATTCAAATATAAGTGACCGTCAAACGTCGGTAAATCTAGTGTTAAAAATGTGTAGGATCAGAGATCTGAACAATATGAATAAAGGGATTCGCTAGAAAATTTAAAAATATAAAAATGTAAGATTATAAAATTGAAAATTCGATTTGGACTTCACACCCGGCTCCAAGTAAATTTTCCAAATCTTTGTTCCACCGTTTCGTCTCCATGTTTGACAAGAAATACGGGTTCCGTTAATTGTCGGAATAATGAACACAGTTCCAAAGAGGGGTTCAGTTATTCGGTGGTGTGCGTCTCCACCTGTTCTCGTTATTCCATCGGCACCGTTCTCGTCGTTATCGTTCCTTCGTGATCCCTCTGTGCTCCGTTTTCCAGCACGTCAAGAATTCTTGTCCGCCGCGATAAATCTGGTTGCCGTGTGTTTTGCGCACCCCCAGCAGCTACCTTCGGCTCTTTGTAGACGCACGGAGTTGCGTTAACAAGCCCGCCAGCTGAGATGCTAATCACGTCGAACTGCTTGGAAAGAAGGGCCTCCAGGACCCCGTTTGATCGAGTCTTGCCTTCTTGTCCTACTCCCTTCTTCACCGCGATTGTGTCGCTCGAGACGGCTGCTAATTAATTTACCAAAAGTTCCGAAGATTGTTCGAGCTGGTCATTGTTTTGGAGACAATCGTCGCTCGCTGTTCATCTCAAAAATCACCGTCCTGTTGTTTATGAGCAGAAAGGCTCTTATCTTGCTTTGGGTGCTTCAAGTTTATGGGACGAGAGAGCAAACACTGTAGTGACTCGATTTCTGTATCTAAATTCAAAAAAATTGGGGGAGTGAAGTATTTTGTGGAAGTTGGGAGCTGACAAGGTTTTGTAAAATGGAAGGGTAAATTGGTAATAACTGGAGACCTGACTGTGTAATATGACACATGTGGACGTCCACATATGTGTAATATGACACATGTGGACGTCCACGTATGTGTAATATGGTACATGTGAACATCCACGTATGTGTAATCTGACACATGTGAAATATGAGACATGTGAACGTCCACATATGTGTAATATGACATATGTGTAATATGACACGTGTGAACATCCACGTATGTGTAATATGATATATGTGTAATATGAGACATGTGAACGTCTACGTATGTGTAATATGACACATGTGAACATCCACGTATGTGTAATATGATATATGTGTAATATGAGACATGTGAACGTCGACATATGTGTAATGTGACACATGTGAACGTCTACAATTGTGTAATATGACACATGTGGACGTCCACATATGTATAATATGTCACATGTGAACGTCCACATATGTGTAATATGACACATGTGAACATCCACATATGTATAATATGACACATGTGAACGTCCACATACGCTCCCCAAGAAACATCAGTGTGATTTAAATTGAAACTTCATCCCTAACCTCATCAATTTAAACAATCCAAACTTCAAGTATCTCAATCCCTAGAAAACATATCGTATAAAAGTCTCATTAGAGTTTCTCCAGTAGAAATTCATCCACATACTTTTTAAGGAAATACCGCTTTGCAGTTGCTTTTACTTGTTGAATAAGGGCTAGATTGAAATTTTCAAGGTTTTAAACAGATTACGTTTCTTCAAAGAATTTTATAATTGAAACTTGTATAGTTATTCAGGAAACATTTCATCCGTTTCTCATTTTTCGTAATTAAGATCCGACTGCCATTTCGTCCTTTGAACGTCTTAATTCATTTTTCAATCTCGTCCTTGCTAGTTTTCATGTCATAAAAGACATTATACTGATTTGTCAAAATGTGAGAATTGTGCAAATGTTCCAAAATTATAAACTTGAAATTTTTTCATATAATATCTTAAATTTTGAAGTTGGATTTTGTAGTTCTTGAAGTGTAGTGATTTTTGAAGTATATTTGTGGGACACCCAGTAGAGTCGCAGCACGGAAGAAAATGATGTACAACAATTTTCTCTCGTCATCTGGCGTTTACATCCCCATCTCGTTGGCCCTTTTTCTTCGCTAGAGAATCGTAAGCATAGCTCGTGTCACTATCTTGACGTGCCCCGAAGTATATTCGAGACAGTTCCGTATTACTCGCGTCAGAGATTCTCAATCGAGAACGCATCCGAGTTTTCCGAGCAAAGATTAATAACAACGGAAGTTACAGTGTAGCCGGCATTGTTGTCGATGAATCACCCTCCGTAATCCTCGAAATTCTTCTCGAAGGGGTTCGGAATCAAATTTCGACGCGGTCCCACGGGGAATCCGGTGTCGAATTAGATACAGCCGTATTAAGGCAACTAACGGGGACATAACGTTGGCTTCATCCCTCCAGATTTTCAAATATTCATTTTCTCATAGCGGCTCTTGCATGGGCTACTCTCCCGTTCGGGGATGCAACGGATTACGGCAATGGCGTACCCCCCTCTGCGGAGCTCGGGAACTTTAAGACTTAAGATGTCGACCCTGAGCCGATTAATCGAACTTCCTATCGATCAGCTCGTTCAACATTCATGGAATTCGGGGACTTTTCTTCCAAATTTCAGGTCGTTACAAATATTATTTAAATAACAATAAGATTTCTGAGGGATATTAGGAGACAGTTCTTCGAATGTAGTATTCATAGACACTTTAGGAAGACAGTATTCGTTAAAAGAATGGTTGGTATTCTTAGCTTTTGTGGATGACATGTACATATGGATGACATGTACATATGAACGTGGTCTTCATAGAAAGATTGTTATATATTCAGTAAGAAGTGCCATATATTCCACAAATATATATAGAATTAGTTATAACTGAATTTGTCAAGGAGTTGCATTTTTAATCATCAGACTTCTATATGTAGCCTGAGTCCAAATCCAGTGTCATATACAGTGTCTTCCATTCTGTGTGTAGACTTATGGACCTTCAGGTAGCAAGGTTTCTAATAACGACATGTTTAGAATTGGTTACATGATTAATACTTAGGGTTTGTCATGATGAATTAGCTCTAAATCTTCCAGCATCCTCCTATGGCACTTATGGAACTTCAGGTAGCAAGGTTTCTAATAATAACGCAATTGGAGTTGGTTACATGATTAATATTTAAGGTTTGTCATGATGAATTAACTCTAAATCCTTCAGCATCCTCCTATGGCACTTATGGACTTTCAGGTAGCAAGGTTCTTAATATCAACGCATTTGGAGTTGGTTACACGATTAATATTTAAGGTTTGTCATGATGAATTAGCTCTAAATCCTTCAGCATCCTCCTATGGCACTTATGGACCTCCAGGTACCAGGGTTCCTAATAAGAACGCATATGGAATTGGTTATGTGATTAATATTTAAGGTTTGTCATGATGAATTAGCTCTAAATCTTTCAGCATCCTCCTAAGGCACTTATGGAACTTCAGGTAGCAAGGTTCCTAATAACAACGCAATTGGAGTTGGTTACATGATTAATATTTAAGGTTTGTCATGATGAATTAGCTCTAAATCCACCAGCATCCTCCTATGGCACTTATGGACCATCATATAGCAAGGTTCCTAATATCAACGCATTTGGAGTTGGTTATGTGATTAATATTTAAGGTTTGTCATGATGAATTAGCTCTAAATCTTCCAGCATCCTCCTATGGTATTTATGGACCTCTGCATCGTGGACTCTCAGTGAGGTTTCTGATAATAAGACATTTTGAATTGGTTATGTAGTTAATAGTTGAGGTATAACTTGACAAGTGAGTTCAGAATCCTTCAGGATCCTCCTATGGACCCTTGTGGATCCTGAATCCTCCAGCATCCTCCTATGAACCTCTATGTACACTCCCGCATTGTGAATCCTCCGCAAAGTTCCAGTAACACATAATTAATAATTGATATCTTGTCAAATTAGCTCTGAATCTTCCAGCATCCTCCTATGAACCCCTAATCCTCCAGCATCCCCTATGAACCTCAGTGTATACCTGCATCATAAATCTACTAACAACGTACCTAACGTACATCAAAGTACCTAACGTACATCAAAGTACCTACTAACAACGCACGTACTTCCTAACATACTTTAACCATACTTAAATAAACTCTGAATCCTTGCTTCCTACGATCATCCGCGAACACCCAGTAGACAACGGATGTCCATCCAGCGAATTCCGGACACGTTCACGCGTCTCGTTCATATTGACGGTCGACTTGCCACGATAATGACCGGCCGGGCCAGGGCAAAAGTGCAGCAGGGATCCTGGTCGTCCGCGCGTTCCCCTTTCCGCGACATGGAAATCGGGCCAGCATCGATTACGATATCGTCGTGTCGCATGACAGAGCGAGCCACCCGGCCATCACAATACGCTAATGCGACATATTGTTCAGCTCCGCAAAAATTGCCGCTCGTTACACCACCGACAATGGACGAGTCACTGTCCTACGCCACCATCAAACGTTCTGAAAATTATAGTGGACATATTCTGACTTCGAATTGACTCTGTTGGACTGCTGGAGAAGAATCTGGTTGGCTTAGATTAGCTTGCTATGTGCTCGTTGCGTTTTATGGTCTTGGAGGGACTGTTTCGTTCATTATTGAATAATTATGCTAATGCACTGTTACTGTTACGGTGACGAGGGTTAGGGTAGGGTTAGAGTGGGTTAGGGTAATGTTAGGGTGGGTTAGAGTAGGGTTAGGATAATGTTAGGGTGGGTTAGGGTAGAGTTAGGGTGGGTTAGGGTAATGTTAGGGTGGGTTAGGATAGGGTTAGAGTGGGCTAGGGTAATGTTAGGGTAGGTTAGGTTAGGGTTAGGGTAATATTAGGGTGGGTTAGGTGAGGGTTAGGGTGGGTTAGGGTGTGCTAGGGTAATGTTAGGGTAGGGTTAGGGTGGATTAGGTTGGGTTAGGGCAAGGTTAGGTTAGGTTAGAGTTACAGTAGTGTAGTGTTAGGTTTGCTTAATCGAAGATTAGGTTATTATTCTGACACTCGTGGATTTATTATGACAGTTTCGTGCATTGTTGAATTACTATACTAACTGCAGCACTACTTGTTACAGTTAGGGTGACAATGGTTAGGTTAGTTTATGTTAGACTGTTTAATATATGCTGACATCCATGTATTATAATATTTTGAACTTTAAAGAATAGATTTAACAGAATGTACATGTTTATCTATGTGGAAACGAAATATCACCGTTCGAATATTGTCCCCTAAAACACCCTAACGAAACTTGATCCAAATAAACTCGACCCGACAGGATCTTCAAAGAGTCGTGACGACGAGCTCGGACAAAGGAAAACTCGGGTGTATTTTTTTAACCGTAGCAAAGGACAAAGAGAGCGAACGCTAACGTCCGCGAGAGGAAAAACAACCAGTTGGAGATACTTGAAGCGAAACAACCACGAGGACCGCAGAGCAGGCGACCGGCCTGGCCGTTGATTGACGATTTGCATAGACAAATAAGTTCCGGAGCTCTCTGATGAGTCGCGTCGCCTAGCCTGTTTACCTAGCAGTCGAATAATCGTTTTCGAAGCGATTTCGAGAACCGTGTTGAAATGTGCAAGGGCAAACAATGGACGAGTACCTTTCGAATTCGTTCGCGATCGACTGTGGCCATTTCCGCTCTTCAACGCCTTTGAAACATTTTCCAAAGAAAATTCTGGCTGTATTTTTTTATGGGAACCTAAAGGTATAATTATGAGGTGTTTTAAGTGTTGAAAGGTGGTTCTTCAGAATTTAATAAATGAAGAGCTAAATTATACAGGGTTTGTCCAATAAGTATCGGGAATGATTTTTTTTGGAAAACCAAATAATTGATGCAACGTCATTTTAGGACCTGGAAAAGGGATTTGTAAACGTACAATACAATATCTCGTCTAATGGTCCATTAATTTCAGGAAAGTCCGAAAATAAAAATTCTTCCGTAGATTCTAAAAGTGTTATTGCGAGGGCTACCCGATACATCTTCATTTAACAAGCACCACAATTATCCTCTTTTACTATCCGTTCTTCGCCAGACCGCCCACAAAATCCACATAACCTCGCCCTGAAAACAAGAACTAAAGTAGCCCCCAGTGGCTCATTTCTCACCGTTCCCGCAGGAATCTTCGGTAGGTTAGTCCAGGAAACCGCTGGACGTCATCGAAGACGTAACCAATGGCCACTCACGGGGTCATCTTATGGACAGCTTCCTCAAGGTGGAAGAGCAATATTGTAATATTATTCTGTTCTATATAAAATTAATGGAAAAAATGAAAGAGTGCTGGTAGTGTCATTAGGGTACCTAAATCTGAACCTGCTGCATTCTTTCGGACTTTGAAGTTCCTTAAAAGTCCTATAAGTCTTCATGTACCTGGACCAGAATTTTTTGATCTAGATCACATTGAGGTGTCTACTGACCGTATGGACCTTGAAGACTCGAATATTTTTCGCGAATTTCCAAGAAAATGATATCCGTGAGCTCCCCATAAAATCAAGGAAATCCTCGAGAGTGTGCCCGAGGAATCCCTAGATTAGTGTCCGTTTTAATTGTCGCTGGAAGCGGTCGAAGAAAAAACAGCGACTCGAGTGTGTATAAACGTGGGGCCAGAAAGCTGGCGGATTATCAACGGCTAGACCTCCCCGGAGGATGGACACGGCTCTCGGTTCTATTAAGACAGGGCTAATATACGAAAAGCATAATGGAATCCGTTGGAAATTAAGTTCCACGCGGTGCGGAGAGTTAACGCGTGCATAAAATATGCAGGAGGCCAGGTTTCCATGGGGTTTCTTCGCCGCTCAGGGAAATTAATCATACCAGGACTTGGCGGAGGCGTGTTTGTCTTCCTACCGTTTCCCATTCGTTTCCGGCTGCGCGAAAAAGAACTCGACGCGCAGGAATCTTGGTCGCGATTATAATGAAGACAAACGTCGCGTTCTTTTACGACCACTTTGCGGAACGAATTTGACGATCGGGGGAAACGTTTCAATTAATGAAATTTATAGGGGCGATTGAGGTACTCTGTTGGAATTTCTTAATGACAAGCGTTGCATAATAGGTTGATGTAACATTACAATTTTTTTTTTATCAGTTTTAATGGAGTAGCTGTGATCAGGAAATTTTGGTGGACGCATCTGATACAACTAGACGTACCTGATGCAACTTGACGCACTTGACGCAACCATTGCAGCTTGACGCAATTTGACGCGCCTAATTCAACTTGATGCACTTGATGCAATTTGAGGCACCTTGATGCACTTAATTCAACTTGATGCACCGTGACGCATCTAATTTAATTTGACGCACTTGCCTCAACTTGACACATCTCACATAACTTGACGCACCTTGACACACCTAAATCAACTTGATGCACCTTGACGCACCTAATTCACCTTAACGCACTTTATGCATCTTGACACACTTAATTCGACTTGATGCACTGTGACGCATCTAATTTAATTTGACGCACTTGCCTCAACTTGACGCATCTCACATAAGTTGACGCACCTTGACACACCTAAATCAACTTGATGCACCTTGACGCACCTAATTCAACTTAACGCACTTTATGCATCTTGACACACTTAATTCGACTTGATGCACTGTGACGCATCTAATTTAATTTGACGCACTTGCCTCAACTTGACGCATCTCACATAAGTTGACGCACCTTGACACACCTAAATCAACTTGATACACCTTGACGCACCTAATTCAACTTGATGCACTTTATGCATCTTGACACACTTAATTCAACTTGATGCACTGTGACGCATCTAATTTAATTTGACGCACTTGCCTCAACTTGACGCATCTCACATAACTTGACGCACCTTGACACACCTAAATCAACTTGATGCACCTTGACGCACCTAATTCAACTTGACTCATCTTGACGCACCTGATACAGTTTGATGCACTTGACGCAACTTGGCCCACCTTGACGCACCTGACGCAACTTGACGCACCTAGTATAATTTGATGCACCAAATGAATTTTCATTAAAATCATTATGAACATCTCAGTCTTCCCTCATTACTCCATTCTAAAATTTTACTTCTACACAGCTGTGTTACATCAAAGTTCCAATAAGATTTAAGGAAAATTAAGAAAGTCATAATTTTATAAAAGCAAATGTTCGAACCCCGATTCATCACTATTCCCACAGGTTTTCCCTAGGGCGAATTTCCGGTCCGTTTGCACGCAGCACCTTCGCTCGTTACGCGTGTCGTTTGCCGAGCCGTTTATCTCCTACCCGTTAGTTTTGCCTGCTTCCAGGCGTACCTTCTTCGTTCCACGCCAGAATACCTTGTGGTTCTAATTGCCAGTCACCTCGCAGTGTTTCGTGCTCGCGAGATCCTGAAGCGTGTCGGACACCGGAATTCCCTTTTGAATTCTTGAGAAAGGGTTGGAGATAGGGTTCTTTCGCGCTCCTTGGATTGCCTTTATGGACGAATCACGGGAACTTGGATCACTGCGGTTCTGGACGGTTTGCTCGGAAGATATGGGTTTCAAGCTTTCGTTTCGGTGGAAATTTTCTTAACCCAAATTTTCTTAGAAAGCGTAAAGACATCTTCAGAAGGGTCCCTCATTCTACTTTGAAGAGAAGTTTGCAATCTGAGATGTCTAACACTGTTTTTTATTTTCCTAAGGATTTTAATGAATTAACGTTAGTTCAGTCGATAGATTTTTAAATCACAGAATGGATGCTTTCTAAAAATTAAAAGCTTAAACAACGCGAGTACACGTGCACAGATTCGTATTAAGGCAGCTTAAGTAGTTTTCCCGTTTATCGGCGAGCTTCATTGGACACGAGCGAGCTCGTAAGCACCCTTCACCCTTACCCTGTGGATACGAGTTTGATAACGGGGAATTAAGTTCGTGGATTAGCAGTTTGACTTAACAAATTCGGCTTCGCATGTACACGCAGCTCGGCTTAATTCGATTACTAGCGCCCCATGAGACCCATCTTGAATGACATATTTTTGACACCGTAATAGGAATAAATTGTGCCATAAAATTTTGATGGATAAATTACAATTATATTGTAACAGAATAAATTTATAATAAGTGTCACAAAAACATTTATTGAGCAATGTATACATAGTAAAACTTCTCTTAAAAGCCTAGAGTGGTTTTCGGCCATCTTGTTTGTTGACGGCCATCTTGTTCGTCGACCGCCATCTTGTTTGTACACAACTTTGCGCGGGAAACTTTCTTTTACATTTAATCTCACGTTAGAGTAGTTCAAACAGCATGGAAGCTTTCTGAAAATATTTATATTAATAAAACATCACAGTGAAAGTTCTAACATATAAAAGTACAGCTATTCAAATAAAATTTGTATACAAAAAAATTGTGGCTATTACATTTTTGATTAGATAACATTTGAAATGTTTGTAAAATTGAAAGAAGAGATGTATATAAAAAAGGCGATCAGTATCTTTCCAATGGCAATTGTACGGGCTGCACATGTTAATCAACGTGTCCACGTGTGTAGAACGTACGCCGGTGACCGATAAAAGGTAACTGGACTGGATTACCCGTCTATTTGTCGCGAGAAACTAATTGCAGCAGGACTGCGGCCATGCATCACGACGACAACGGTCTCTTGGAAAAGCACGGCTCGGTTTCGAGTGAATTACTGGCCAGAGGATTGCTTTATCACTTTTAACGACGCCCTCGTTGACTCGTTTCCAGCATACTGCTCACCCTCCAGTGTTTTCGAGTTCACTGGGTAACCTTGAAGGGCTCGTTATGTGGAAGGACTAACGTATGCTCTCTGCTGTCATGTCTGTTCTATTTTCTCGGATTTAGACGTCACTCATCAAGTTTACATTTGTTATTTTGTTATACAATTTCTTATTTAATTTCTTACTTTTTTTATGCAGTTTGTAACAATTTTTTAATTACTGAAGACGTCATTGGTTCATCAAAATTACATTTGTTATTTTGTTATACAATTTCTTATTTAATTTATTTTTTTTTATGCAATTTGTAACAATTTTTTAATTACTGAAGACGTCATTGGTTTATCAAGCTTACATTTGTTATTTTGTTATACAATTTCTTATTTAATTTATTTTTTTTTTATGCAATTTATAACAATTTTTTAATTATTGAAGACGTCACTGGGTCATCAAGCTTATATTTGTTGTTTTGTTATACAATTTTTTAATTTTTTTTATTTATTAATTTATTATTTTTTTTATACAATGTATAACAATTTTTGAATTACTACAGACATCATTGGTTTGTCAAACTTAAATTTGTTATAAAATTTGTAATTATTTTTGTTAATTTAATTTATTATTTTTGTTATACAATTTACAAAAATTTTGTGTATACAGTAATTGTTATTAGAAATTATGGAATTAGTTTATGTAAATGTAAGTATGTTTGTAGTTATATAAAATGAAACTATGTTACAAAAATTTTATTGTTAAATAATTATTGAATTTTAGATTTATGAATACAGTGATTGTTATTAAAAATTATTTTTGTGCAATTACTTTCTGTATTATTTTATATAAATGTGAGTGTGTTTATACTTAAATTAAATGAAACTGTGTTACAAAAATTTTATTGTTAAATAATTATTGAATTTTAGATTTATGAATACAGTGATTGTTAATAAAAATTATTTTTGCGCAATTATTTTATGAATTAGTTTATGTAAATGTTAGTGTGTTTGTACTTAAATTAAATGAAACTGTGTTACAAAAATTTTGTTGTTAAATAAATACTACAGTACAGATTTATGAACAGAGTCATTGTTATTAAAAATTATTTTTACACAGAGTGAAATTATAAAATATTAAAATGTGGAGATTTACATAAATAATCACGTGTGTAAGAATTTTGTTACGAACGTCATATTCTAACTTTAGTTTACCTCGAAGAATAAAAATTTTATTAAAGTGAAACACGAAGTAATTTCGCGTTTTTAATGAATGCAAGAAACGAACGCTATATCCTCTAACGACTCGTCTTCTTTTTGTTGCAGGTAAGCATTCTGGAGAACACGGTGAGTTTACATGCAAAAATCTGTGATATTTTGTAATCTCCCTTAAGAAGGGCTTCTGCGTAAAACGTTTGACCTAATTCGTTGTGAATATCCTTGCGAAATCAGTTTAAACCGAATTATTACGATCTTGTGAATTTATTCACTTATTGCAATAATACTAACCTCAAACCTGGGTTTTAAAAATTATACACTGCTATTATTTATTTTATTAATTGTCTATAAACTTGGTAGACTTCATAAAAGTATTTTAGTTACTGAACTAAAAGCTATTTTAGTTACTAAAGTTCAATTCGTGTTTTTGTATGTTCAAAATGTACATAGTGACGCGTAACGCTACTACTGGGTCGTTCAACAAAATGGCTGCCATAAGACTCACGGAGTTAAAATGGCTGCCATAAGACTCTCAAGTTAAAGTGGCTGTTATAAGACTCTCAAGTTTAAATGGTTGCTATAAGATTCTCAAGTTAAAATAATTGCTATAAGACTCTCAAGCTTAAATGGCTGCTATAAGATTCTCAAGTTAAAATAACTGCTATAAGACTTTCAAGTTAAAATGGCTGTTATAAGATTCTCAAGTTAAAATAACTGCTATAAGACTCTCAAGTTTAAATGGCTGCTATAAGATTTTCAAGTTAAAATAATTGCTATGAGACTTTCAAGTTTAAATGGCTGCTATAAGATTCTCAAGTTAAAATAATTGCTATAAGACTCAAGTTTAAATGGCTGCTATAAGATTCTCAAGTTAAAATAATTGCTATAAGACTCTCAAGTTTAAATGGCTGCTATAAGATTCTCAAGTTAAAATAACTGCTATAAGACTTTCAAGTTAAAATGGCTGATATAGGACTTTCAAGTTAAAATGGCAGATATAGGACTCTTTAGTTACAATGACTGCCATAAGACTCTCAATTTAAAATGGCTGTTATAAGACTCTCAAGTTAAAATGGCTGCCATAAGACTCAAGTTAAAATGTCTGCCATAAGACTCACAACTTAAAATGTCTAAAACATCAACAACTCAGTAAAAACATATCCTACATCTTCAGTGAAATCATAACCTACAAAAGAATATTTAAAATAATTTAATTTACATCAGCAACCACATATCCAAATTTCTAGAAACAGCAAATAATTTGCAAAGCTCATTTCATCAGAGTGTTGGTGTAAATAAAATTATCTGGAAGCCTTTTCCACTATGCATCAACAGTATTTCAGTGTATGTGTAGGAAAGTTTCGACTACGATAACCGTGAAGCGAATCGGGGACGCGGAAGCTATTTTTCCTCGACAAACTTCCCATGTATTATTCACCCCTTGCGCCTCTGATATTTCACCCCTGAATGCTCTAACGCGTTCGGGTTATACGTTGAAGACTCGATTCTTCAGGATAACTTTTTGATCTTTGTAATTCTCGGAGATATGGATCGTGTCACATCGACAAGTGTACGATTATTCAAAATGGCGATAAGGACAGTACAAAATGGCGGTAGTACTATAAATAATGACTTATTAGGTAGATGTCTGAACTTAATAAATGTTGTACGAATGTTATCGTGTATTTTTAAATCATTTCCGTTTGTTGTTAAAAATACAAGTCAGAACAAAACGTTTATCAAACATTCTTCCATTTCCACGTCCGTCATTAATTATGCGCCATTTTCGCGAGCACCCACCCCTTGAACGTACCATCAAAGGAATTAACAATTATCTTCATCTCGAGATAGGATCGAGTTTTTTCTGCTCGCTTCTCCTAAAGGGCGAAATTAACCGGGAGAAAGAGAAACGGACGGAAGAAAAAAGGGAAGAAGAGGAGGGGGAAAAACGACCCTTTGGCGGTGCTTAAAGTAGCTTCGGCGGTTACGAAACCTGCAAAGCGCGCCGGATATCCCTTTAATTTCGCGTAAGCCCGGTCTTAAGTTGCGGCGAGCAAAAAACCCGCGGGAAAGTGAGAGCAAGCGCTGCTATCCTCTCAAACACGCTTCGACAACTTAGCTGTTTGTGGAACAGCATGTGTCTACAATTGGTTTTGCTTTGTTATGATAAATTCAGAATTAACTGATGAAATGTGAAGTTTTGTGATATGTGGATAGATTGGGTGAATAAATTGGATTGGATTGAGAATTGAAGTACAATTACGGGTCGTAATTCCATGTGTTGTAATTCCACGCGTTATTAATTCCATGCGTCGTAATTCCACGCGTCGTAATTCTACGTGTTGTAATTCCACATGTTATTAATTCTACTCGTCGTAATTCCATGCGTTATTAATTCCAGGCGTTGTAATTCCATACGTTATTAGTTCCACGCGTTATTAATTCTACGCGTCGTAATTCCACGTGTTGTAATTCCACGCGTTGTTAATTCCACGCGTTATTAGATCCACGTGTTGTAATTCCACGCATTATAATTCTACGCGTCGCCATTCTACGTGTTATAATTACACGCGTTATTAATTCCATGCGTCGTAATTCCACGCATCGTAATTCTACGTGTTGTAATTCCACATGTTATTAATTCTACGCGTCGTAATTCCATGCGTTATTAATTCCAGGCGTTGTAATTCCATACGTTATTAGTTCCACGCGTCGTAATTCCACGTGTTGTAATTCCACGCGTTGTTAATTCCACGCGTTATTAGATCCACGTGTTGTAATTCCACGCATTATAATTCTACGCGTCGCAATTCTACGTGTTATTAATTCCATGCGTCGTAATTCCACGCGTCGTAATTCTACGCGTCGTAATTCCACGCGTCGTAGTTCCACCGTCGTAATTCCATGCGTTATTAACTCCACGCGTCGTAATTCCATGAGTCGTAATTCCACGCGTTATTAATTCCACGCATTGTAACTCCATGCACCATAATTCTACGCGTTGTAATTCCACATGTTGTAATTCTACTCGTTATTAACTCTTTGCACTCGAAGGTAATTGGACTGTTTACAAACAGCAACTTTAAAAATTAATTAAAAAGTTAAATGAATTCTTTTGAGGTTATTATTTCTCTACTAATAATTTCCAGTATTATTTGTTTCACTGTGTTTATACATCACACGTGTCATATTATAGAGTCAGTTAAAAATGCTTATTTCAAATTATTGTATTAAATAAAATGGTGAGTGAGAGTCACCTCTCGAGCGCAAAGGGTTAATTCCACGCGTCGTAATTCCTCGCGTTATTAATTCCACGCGTTGTAACTCCATGCACCGTAATTCTACGCGTCGTAATTCCACGTGTTGTAATTCCACGCGTTCTTAATTCCATGGATCGTAATTCCACGCACCGTAATTCCCCAAGAAGTTGGTTTCTGTTGCATGATAACGCACCGTGTCACAGAACTGTCTGTTCGTAAATTTTTGGAAAATATGTGCTTCGACATTCTCCAAATTCGCCTGATCTCCGTGTGATTACTTCCTTTTTCCAAAACTGAAATTCGCTATAAAAGAGTCCTTTGTGACACTTGTAACGCGACTGCGCAGACGTGAGTACGCAGCTTCGATACCGTCTGCGCATGCGTAACTCTCGCTCTAATTACTCCGTGTTTTTTCTTAATAATTCAAAAACGAGGCTTCAAATCCCATTTCTGCAAATTGAAATCTTACTCAGAATGAGCTACTCTCCATTTCTGCGACCTTTACTAGTTATGAAACACCCTCTATATTGCAATACGCTTTTATACAGCCTGCAATAATCATCAATAGTCAAATCTCTACACGACCGACAATGAATCCTAATCTCACATCTCTTAATCTCCCACCTCTTAATCTCACACCTCTCCATCTCTTTGTAATATATCCTTCTACCATATCCTCGTACATCCAATCGAATATTGAAACCTACAGTTCGATAAAGTATCACCATATCACCCAATCCAGATCATTTAATGCTGTTTGATGCTGTTCGAACATCATCTTACTGTCAGCTCGAAGCCGGATCACAGGGAATGCATCATTTAGCGTGCGCGTAGAACAGCTCGTTGCTCGGGAAAGCAGCTCTACCCGGTGATGCATTGCCCCGGGAGATTAATGTATCGTGGCGCACAGTTTGTTAGAGTGAATAACGACCGGCTGCAATAATGATATCGCCGTTAAGCTGTCCGCAAAAGTTTCGCTTTCGCGGCCATACACAGCGAACGATCTGGCCTTTGCAGTCCGATCGACTCGAACAAACGGATCGATTGTTTCGATCCTTGTAAATGCTACTCTAATTTGTTAACGGGATGCTGACGGGATAATTATTAATGGGGACGTGGGAATTATGGAGTCTATTGGGAAATTGGGAAATTGGGAAATGGGGTTTATTTGGAAGTTTTTGGATAGGTTGGCCTGATGAGAATTTGGGGTGGCGGGATGTTAGAAGTTTGGAAGTTGGAGAATTTTTGGGCTTTGGAAGTTTTGGAGCTGTGGGAGTTTTGGGATTTTAGGGATGGTGGGACTTTGGGATGTTGGGATGTTAGGACATGTGAAGTTTGGGACGTGTGGAGTTTAGGATATGTGGAGCTTGGGACGTGTGGAGTTTAAGATATGTGGAGCTTGGGACGTGTGGAGTTTGGAATATGTGAAATTTGGGACGTATGAAGTTTGGGATATGTGGAGTTTGGAATATATGAAGTTTGGGACGTGTGAAGTTTGGGATATGTGGAGTTTGGAACATGTGGAGTTTGGGACATGTGGAGTTTGGGATATGTGGAGTTTAGGACATGTGGAGTTAGAGACATGTGGAGTTTGGAACGTTTGGAGTTTGGAACGTTTGGAATTTGAAATGTGTGGAGTTTGGAACATGTGTGGACTTTGGGACGTTTGGTCTATATGACGTTTGGTCTATGTGACGTTTGGACTTTAGGACGTTTGGTCTATGTGACGTTTGAACTTAAGGACATTTGGACTTTTGGACATTTGAACTTCAGAACGCTTCGACTTTGTGTCTTTAGGACTTTTGGACCTCAAAAGTTTAGTGGACCTGATTCTTTGTGACTTTCTGACCTCTAAACTTTGTTACTCCAAGCCTTTGAAACTGAAAACTATATAACTTTTGAATGACTGATCTTTTGAGACTTTTACTCCTACTTTGAGACTTTTGAACAATTATACTTTTGAATTTTCCAAAATTCCTAAACTTTACTACTTCATGACTTTTTAAGGTATGACATAACCTTAATTACTTTGTAAATCTACATAAAACATTGAGAACCACCCCCTAATTAAAAATAACACATTCGAATAATACAAAACATTTGATTAAATCTAAAACAAGCAACTACCATCCATCATCTCGAAAACGAGTTTAAAGTTCCATTGAATATGACACGTGTACGCGTAGTTGTAATGGCACGAAGAAAGATGGCGCATGTCGCACAGTTCATTTAACCCCAGCCACGGTTACTCTGACCAGCTGGCCACCAGGGTGTAGTAACGCGCTAATGAAGTATTTATTATTCCATTACCACGTACCACGAATTCACCGTGCCCTATCGTTCCTCATACATTGTTTTCTCTGTGCTCACGCGAGACAAGCTTCTATAACTACGCTCCTTATCCTCTGATGAAACGTGTCAACTTTACACGACGCGACAGTAAATCCCGCTAAACGTTAACTATTTAGAACGGCGACTTTCTGAGAAATTGAAGTTCTGTTCGTTTGATATTGGGTGGGTAATTTGTTAATACACTTTATGCAATTCTGATGATTTCTGTAAACTTGACATTTATTGTAGTTTGTGTTTGGTTTTAAATTTGTATGGACTTTTATAGTAATTAGTGAGAAATTCACATTACTAACTAATCCAACCTTATAATAGTAATGTACCTTACTACCTAACCTAACCTTATGATAGTAATGTACCTTCCTAACTAACCTAACTCTACAATAGTAATACATCTTACTACATAACCTAACCTTATAATAGCAATACATCTTACTATCTAACCTAACTTTACAATAATAATACACCTTACTACCTAACCTAATCTCACAATAGTAATACATCTTTCTGCCTAACCTAACCTTCATATCATAACGTGTATCATGTCACCGTTACAGTTATTATGATCAGATCAGTTTAACATAACTGAAGTGCCCCTAAAAGTATGTAACCCGTTCAGAGCAGTCGATCGCACAGTAATCTACTTCGTGGGATAACATCCTCCTTTTTGACATATTCACACTCGACTTATTTTTAATGATGGATTTACTGATCGATATTCGTCCAAGCAGCTCTCGTCAGAATATTCGGTTCAAGACGATAAACCCGATCCTTGGACACGCATGGATAGCATTTGGCACGATATTGGAAACTAATCAAGCGCTCTGTCATCATCGAAGTGTTATCAATCTCGATTACGCGAGCAGAGACGAATAGTGAGTAAGATCGTATCCGATGCGTCTACTTGGATCAAAATTGTCGTAATGCGACAGTGATATAACTTCTTCAAAATGATCTTTTGAACTTTGAGGATTTCAAAGTAGAAGCATTTTGTATATGTTCTTATACGGACGTTCATTCATAATTATAGGATTAATACCTTGTCTGACATGTGATGCACCTGACGCACAATTTGTTCAAATCCAATTACAATCCACATAATCAAGATTCGTTGAATATAAAAATATTCTCCGTTCCTTGATATTGTGGTCATACAGAGACGTGGTACCACTGCAGTGCCTATAGTGTTCATACAGAGAGATAGTACCACTACAATGCCTATAATGGTCAAAGTCAGTTATGGTACCACTACAGTGCCTATAGTGGTCATACAGAGACCTAGTACCTCTATAGTGCCTATGGTGGTCATACAGAGTGATGGCACCACTATAGTGCCTATAGTGATCCTACAGAGACATAGTAACCCTAGAGTGCCTATAATAGTCATACATTGATATAGCTCCACTATAGTACCTATAGTGATCCTACAGAGACATAGTACTGCTATAGTGCCTATAATAGTCATACATTGATATAGCCTCACTATAGTGCCTATAGTGATCCTACAGAGATATGGTACTACTACAGTGCCTGTAGTGATCATACAGAGACATGGTACCACTACAGTGCCTGTAGTGTTCATACAGAGGCATAGTACTACTAATACTGCCTATAGTGATCCTACAGAGACATGGTACCACTATAGTGCCTATGGTGATCCTACAAAGACATGGCAGCCCTATAGTGCCTATAGTGATCCTACAGAGACATGGCACCACTGTACTGCCTATAGTGCTCATACAGGTCGTTAGCACCACTATACTGCCTTACAAGTTAAATAATACAAGTCAGACTACCATCATCTTCTACTAAAAACTCCTACAAACTCATAATTTTATCCAAACGATATAAGTAAGACCACCTATTTTTGAACACTAAAACAGAAAGCACTTGTAGCACGTTTCCAATAGGCAACGTTCTGTACGAGTCGAAGAGAGCCCTGCGTGTTTATTCAGTGCACGGCCGTTCATTACCCACATGACAATATTGGTTGATGGGAATTGCTTGTATCCCGTGGTACGCACCATTTGATATGCGGGCCCTTCTCTTACTCGCTCTGTGAGTCACTCGTCCGACCGATCTGTTTGACGTCGCTCGTACCAAGTTTTTTACCGTAATTGTCAGCCATTGTCAGGGACTCCGTGTGGCGATGTACAGGGTAAGGCACTTAAAACTTGAATTAGCTGCTGATAGGAAAAATGAAGGCAAAATTAGAGGGTACCTATTTTTTGATGGGTGAAGCTGAGGATGTGTGAAGATCTCTGTTAGTCGGGTTAGGTAAATATTAGTTATTGGCAAAATCTGAAACTGTGAAATCATGAAACATGAAAGGTTTCACAAAGCTGTACATAATCATAGTTGTATGTCAGGATATCAAATTTCCAAACTTAAAGTATATTTTCTCTCTCTTAATCTCCGTCTCCCTAAATTCTCGAATCCCCAAATTCCAACTCCCTTAATCCCTGTCCCTGCAAAGTCCTAAATTTTCAAAATACCCCGCAAACATCGCAAACTTAGAAAATTTCAAAAATTCCAAAGCACACTGCCAAAATCACAGTCGCACCAAATAATTTACCCAATAAAATAAATCCATCGAACGTCAGAAAAATGAGTCTCTTAAACGCTTTGAGTCTGCATTAAAAAGCAAACGCGAACTACACGATATATTGCATCGAGGCCAATTGATAAAACGCCAAATGGAACAACGAGGACATCTGAAGCTCATTCAGTGACACGACGTCACCTAATGATACGCACGACGTTTATGATGCCGCAAACAATATCGTGCCGCCATTTCAAAACCCCTTATTTTATTGGACTCTAAGGAAAACGATTTATTATCGGTAGCCAGTGCCCGTTTGAACAGTCGAGGAATAATTTGTTATATAGGTATATATGTGGGCCGGATGTCACCCGAAATACCGCTCTGTATTTCAACGAGAAAATAAAACGATTGACCCGTGACATTTGCTGCCTTTGAGAGACGCCTTGAAATATTCGATGCGTATTCACATGGTAATTGAAGAGGCTTCGGCTTTTGTTGGGATGGATTTAGTGTCGCGCTTGTTTACGGACATTTTGTTAACATTGGCGAAATTATGTAGTTTTGGAGGTTTCGATTTTGGAAGGGAATTTTTGAGGTTTTAGGTTTTGAAATTTGTGGATTTTCAAGGTTTCAAATTTCTAATTTTGTAAATTTCTAAGTTACTGAATTCAAAAATTTTTGACTTCCTAATTTCCCGACGCTCAAAATTTCTGACTTCCTAAATTCCCGACTCACTAATTTCCCGATTTTCTGAATTCCCGAATCCCTAAATTCTGAATTTCTAAATTCCGGCTTCCTAAATTCCTGGTTCCCTAAATTCCCGCTTCCTAAATTTCCGCTCCTTAAATTCCCTCTCCCTAAATTCCCGAATCCCTAACTTCCCACTCCCTTAATCCCTGTCTTCCTAAATTACCAACTTCCTAAATTTCCGCTCTCATAATCCCCGTCTCTCTAAATCCCCGTCTCCCTAAATTCCCAAATTCCTTAATTCCGTCTCCCTAATTTCCCAACTCCCTAATTTTCCCACTCCCTAAATTCCCAACTTTCTAAATTCCCACTCTCTTAACCCTCATCTCTCTAAATCCCTATTTCCTTAAATCTCCATCTCCCTAAATCCCCATCTCCCTAAATCCCCGTCTGCCTAAATTCCTAACTTCCAAAATTCCCAAACCCCTAAATTCCATCTCCTTAACTTCCCGACTCCCTAAATTCCCAACTTTCTAAATTCCCACTCTCTTAATCCCTGTCTCCTTAAATCCCCGTCTCTCTAAATCCCCGTCTTCCTAAATCCCCGTCTCCCTAAATTCCCGTCTCTCTAAATCCCCGTCTCGCTAAATCCCCGTCTCCTTAAATTCCCAAATCCCTAAATTCCGTCTCTCTAATTTCCCGACTCCCTAAATTCCCATCTATCTAAACCCCAACTCCCCAAAATGTTTATCTATGTACATACAACAGTTAATTAATTGTGTACACGCGTTAGTTAAATTGTGCATGTGAACGTGGAGTTGAATGTGTATAAGAAAGTTAGAGTAGTTAACGTTATACCGGTATCGGGTTAATTGAAATCGATTCGTTTGCTTTTCGATATGATATTGTAAGCGAACTCATGAATGAAATCGAGGTTACGCGACGAACTTTGTAGTAACTGCGGGTAAAATCGGAAAGGAAGAGATACGAGCGTGAAACTCGATAAAACGGACTCATTCACTAGTTATCTCGGGTAAATATGTACCCAGATACGCCCTTACATAATGCATCTGCCTGTTCTCTGTCCACGTGCATAGCAGTTGCGTCTTTCGCAAATAGAAATTTTTGACTATGTATAATGATAGAGTTTCTTGCTTTTGACGATGATGGTTAGGTTAGGTTAAATACTGTGAAAAATTAAGTAGTGTTAAAAACGTTAGGTTAGGTATATGTTAGGGTTTGTTTAACAGTGAATTAGTATTATTAATGTTACGTTAGGTCAAAGTTAGGTTACGTGTAGCATCAAATTACTACAATTAATGTTAGGTTAGGTTAATGTTAGGTTAGATGTAACACTGGATTAGTGTTATTAATGTTAGGTTAGGTCGATGTTAGGTTCGATGTTGCAATGTATTAGTGTGATTAAGGTGAGGTTAGGTCTATGTTAGGTTAGATGTAACAGTGGATTAGTGTTATTAATGTTAGGTTAGGTCAATGTTAGGTTCAATGTTGCAATGTATTAGTGTTATTAATGTTAGGTTAGGTCAATGCTAGGTTCAATGTTGCACTGTATTAGTGTTATTAAGGTGAGGTTAGGTCAATGTTAGGCTACACGTAGCAGTACATTAATATTAATAATGTCAGGCTAGGTCAGTGTTAGGTCATTTGTAACAGTAAATTAGTACTATTAATATCAGGTTAGGTTAAAGTTAGGTTAGTTGTAGCATTAGATTAATATTATTACTGTTAGGTTAGGTCAATGTTAAGTCATATGTAGCATTGAATTAGTGTTATTAATGTTAAGTTAGGTCAAAGTTAGGTTCAATGTTGCACTGTATTAGTGTTATTAAGGTGAGGTTAGGTCAATGTTAGGCTACACGTAGCAGTACATTAATATTAATAATGTCAGGCTAGGTCAGTGTTAGGTCATTTGTAACAGTAAATTAGTACTATTAATATCAGGTTAGGTTAAAGTTGGGTTTGTTGTTGCATAAGATTTGTATTATTAATGTTAGGTTAGGTCAATGTTAGGTCATATGTAGCATTGAATTAGTATTATGAATGTTAGGTTAGGTCAATGTTAGATTATATGTAGCATTGAATTAGTGTTATAAATATTAGGTTAGGTCAATGTTAGGTTATACATAGCATTGAATTAGTATTATTAATGTTAGGTTAGGTCAGTGTTACGTTATATATAGCATATCAAAGAGTATATGGTCTCCCTAATACATTGCCAACTTCATTTGTACGTTCTCATATTGCACCAGAAACAACTATCCTAAGTATATTGCATCGAAAGCAAGGACAAACCCTATCAAACGAAAAAGCAACGCAATCTCACGCGCAAGCAAAGGGCTTCTCATTGAACGCGACATCAGCCCGTCTACTAGGTTGCGAATATTAGCCGGCACGTCGGTCCTCTGGCAAAGATTTGACAAGCCCACAAAGAGAGAGGGGGAGGAGATCCCTATGGAAGCTTCCACTTGGACGTCCTGGAATGGAAACGAGCAGCCTACCGGTCTGACGTCCGCTGTCAGGCGATTTGACAACGAGATGAGCGTAAGCATCCGTGGCTCGCTGAGCTCCACCGATATCCGATGGATTTCGGTTACGTAAGGGTCCTGTTTGACGAAACTTGTCAGAGAACGCGACTTTACTTTTAACCAGAGATAGGGGAAGATGGCAAATTCACATGTAGGTTAATTCCAAACAATCGGTAACATTGTAGCTTTCTTCACGGTTATTGTTTATGGCTTGGCATGCTATTGGTGCATTATTATTACATTATTAGAACAGTTTATTTTGATGGATGCTCTTGGCTGTGATTCATAGCAAGGATTTACCCCGGCCCACTTTTGTGATGACATAAGAGGTATAATTAAATAACCGTGCTACATTTTAAACGACATAGCTGGTGGAAACACTCACGACGCACAATTTCTTCAAATCCCATTACAATCCACATAATCAAGGTACTGAATATAAAAATATTCTCCGTTCCTTGATATTGTCCGATCAGTTCTGACTGACCCGACAAATAAATCATAAGGCAAGTACCTCGTAGCACTACAGTGCGTGACAATGCCGTCGCGAGTACACTGGACCGAAGTTTTCCATGATTAAATTTTTCCAAAGACACGATATACTTTAACTTTGATAATTTACTTTCGCAAAATTCACAAAACATGTCATTTCCAAATGTTTCCGACATCCTGTATTAGTGCGGAGGTGCCCATGGTGCCCAAACTTGGCGCTACCTTTTATTTACGTGTCATGTACTTTTGTGGATACTCTTCTAAAACGGGGTGAAAAAGTGCGAGTCAAAATGTGTGGATCATTCAATTGAAATGGGTGAGCCGGTAGAGCCAGTGGCGCTATGTGATGATGTTTGCGAGGGACACTATAGTGGTCGTACAGAGAGATGGTGCCACTACAGTACCTATAGTGGTCGTATAAAGACATGGTACCAGTTTGGTGCCTATAGTGGTCGTACAGAGAGATGGTACGTCTGTAGTGCCTACTGTGGTCATACGGAGACGTGGTACCACTGTGGTGCCTATAGTGGTCATATGGAGAGATGGTACCACTACAGGGCCTCTAGTGGTCGTATGAGGACATGGTAGCACTGTGGTGCCTATAGTGGTTGTATAGAGAGATGGTACGTCTGTAGTGCCTATACTGGTCATACAGGGACGTGGTACTACTGTAGTGCCTATAGTGTTCGTACAGAGAGATAGTACCACTACAATGCCTATAATGGTCAAAGACAGTTATGGTACCACTACAGTGCCTATAGTGGTCATACAGAGACCTAGTACCTCTATAGTGCCTATGGTGGTCATACAGAGTGATGGCACCACTATAGTGCCTATAGTGATCCTACGGAGACATAGTAACCCTAGAGTGCCTATAACAGTCATACATTGATATAGCTCCACTATAGTGCCTATAGTGACCCTACAGAGACATAGTACTCCTATAGTGCCTATAATGATCATACATCGATATAGGCCCACTATAGTGTCCATAGTGACCCTACAGAGAAATAGTACCACTCTAGTGCCTACAATACCCATACCCAACCTTATTCCTCCAAAGAAAAATGATAACAACGGCAGTTCTAATATAGCCAAAGGCAAAATCCCCATGGAAAAGTTAGACAGCCATATCCATGTGATAGCTGCTTAAACGTCGCGAAGTTTAGTCGGAACTGTTATTGGAAAGTCAAACATCGAGCGGCACGGAGCCGGGTCAAAAGTTGGCCACGAGCCCAGCTCGTGCTGTTCTGGCACCAGAGTACAGGGACAACCGGCTCGTGTGCCGAGCGGGAGAGACAGAGACGCGGGAAGACGCGAGAGAAGAATAAAGAGCTGGATCGCAACAAGTCGCTTCTAGCGCGACACGCTTTGACACCGTGGTTAATTAACTGGCTATATAGCGTATGATCGACTTGTCCGCGGCAATTAACGCAAATTCGTGCGCGGAATATGTTTAAGATGGCCAATTTATAGCCCTAATTGCGATTGCGGATACTGACTTCTAGTGGGATGGGCGAGATTTTAATTTGCATGTGATTTATGCGATGACAGTGGTTCTCAGTTGGACGGATTTGAAGGGAATTTATTTGGAGAGATGGCTATAGGTTCATGGAGTCCTAAAATTATAAAGTCTTGTAATTCCAAAATCTCCAAAGTCAGAGAATCACAAGATCCCTGAAAACCAAACTCCAAAACCCAAAATTTCAAAAATTACTAAATTCCCGTCTCCTAATTCCCGTCTCTCTAAATTTCCAACTTTCTAAATTCCCGAAAAATTTCCGAAATCTTAAAATCCAAAACCCAAAAATCCCATGACCCCAAAATCCTAAAATCGCAATATTAGTAAAGTTTGAAAACTGACTAACTCCATCCACATTCCATTCCGACTTTCTCAAGCAGTAAAAGAACAGGGTTCCATCAGAATTCCAGAGAAATCTTCCGAGTGGCCAGACGCGTAAGAAACGAGGGAAGTAAAATTAATCTAAATTAAGTAATCGCTCTTCCACCGTTCTCCAAGGAGTTCTATGACTATAACAGAAGAAGAGGGATGTCGCATCGTCATAATCGGTCCTCCTCCATCTTTCTTCGTTTCTCGTCGTCTTTTACTTTCTGTTTCGTCGTTACGGTATGCGCCATCTGCCATCCGTCTGCTGGTTAATTAATTGACCAGCCTGTCCTTTCCTCTACTCGCGTTTCCCTCTTATTCGTGCGATAGTAATAGATTCGTGGAGGAGACTTTCTCAATGATGTGACATCTTTTTATTTTAATAGGGTTTCAAGAAAACTTCTTGTATGGCGATATGTAAAGCCTAGTCTTTCGAATTGGGACTAAACTTAATTCTCGACTTGTTAATTTCCCGACTCTCAAATTTTTTGATTCCCAAATTTCTCGTTTTTCTAAATTCCCACTCCATAAATTCCCGTCTCCCTAAATTCCCGACTCCCTAATTTCCCGGTTCTTAAATATTCCGTCTTCCTAATTTCTCGACTCCCAAATTTCTCACCTTCCTAAATTCCCACTCGATAAATTCCCGTCTCCCTAAATTTTCGATTCCCTAAATTCCCGACTATCAAATTTCCCGCCTTCCTAATTTCCAACCTATCAAATTTCCCGCCTTCCTAATTTCCAACCTATCAAATTTCCCGCCTTCCTAAATTCCCGACTCTCAAATTTCCCGCCTTCCTAATTTCCCGACTCTCAAATTTCCCGCCTTCCTAATTTCTCGACTCTCAAATTTCCCGCATTCCTAAATTCTCACTCCATAAATTCCCGATTCCCTAATTTCCCAACTCTCAAATTTCCCGCCTTCCTAAATTCCCACTCCCTAAATTCCCGTCTCTCTAAATTCCCGACTCTCTAAATTCCCAACTCCTTAATTTCCCGACTCTCAAATTTCCCATCTCCCTAAATTCCCACTCCATAAATTCCCGTCTCCCTAAATTCCCATTTCCCTAAATTCCCGTCTCTCTAATTACCCATCTCCCTAATTTCCCGACTCTCAAATTTCCCATCTCCATAAATTCCCGTTTTCCTAATTTCCCGTCTCCCTAAATTCCTCCAGTGTCCAGTGTCTGTAAATTGACGCCATAACAAAGAAGCTCCCTCAATAACCCTGTCAAAATAATCAATACGTGAGAACGGTTTCCGTGCAGATTATGATGGCCATCTACAATCGTAGATGTCCCAATTAAATGCTCAAAGCCGGCACGTCGATACGTCCTCAACAATGACGCTTATTTTAAATTCTCGTCTGTCGATCGGTTCACGAATGATCGAACGAGCGTGTAATAGGTTCTTAATCGGACTTGAAATTCAGGTTCACGGTTGTTCGATCGAGAGGCGAGGAAGCGAGGCGTGTCGTTTAATCGGTCGCTTAAGTAATTGTTTCCGCCTCGTTGGTCGTCGCGTTGAAACGCAAAGGAGCATCACTGTGCGATCCTGTCGAATTGCTGTTTCTGGTAATGTTTCTGTAAATAGTTATTACGAAAATTCTCCGTGCAAAACTGTGTATAGATATGTCATTTGTGACTATTCTCATGTTCTTTGATTTTGAGATTAGGTTATGGTATTCGACAAAATTTATGTGTATACATATGTGTATGTGATTGAAGATATTTATTATACATATGTATGCATGTACATGTATACTTGTTCATATATATTTGTATATTCAGAAGTCGAACTTAAAAGAAGATGAAGTAGCGTCCATAATGTGGATGAACGTCGGGTTCGTTCGTGCATCCTCGAGTCTCCCCGCGTTCCAATATGGCCGATCACAATCATCCCTTCAGTACTGACTTATTACCGCAAACTACGGCGGTAAAAAGTGAGATTTCCAGTAAAAGAAGTTCCTGAGAAGCTTAGCCAATTTTTATGGCATCGTTCAAGACAAGTTCCTCTGTCACATCGTGAAAGAAACACGGCAATGCAAGAACGCTGCTAGTTAAAACTCATAAGTCTTCGTCGTGACTTCGCGACGCCACGTGAAAAGGCTTCTCGGTCAAACGGCGCCCACGATAAATCTTAATTCGCGCGATGAAAGCGGCGCTTAACGTTTCGCCGGCTGAGATATGGGCTTCCTTCTTTGTGTGCGTCCCGTGCGAAAAAGGAAAACAGGGAAATTGTCCTGCTGGAACAACCTCGTTTGCATATTTATTTCTGGTCTATTGAGTTGCTAGTTTCTTCAGGGTCAGATCGTACGATTGCGGTACGCAGCGAGATCCAACAGATAAGTACGTCAAATTAGAGAGGAAAAATACGGTAAATGATTCGCGTTAGTCTTTCGACATTAATCATTCTCTATTTTATTGCGTGAAATTGAAATTACGTTTGATTACGTGAACGGAGTGGGTGTTTGGGAGGACTCTTGTTATATTGCCGAAAAGGGTGGTAGAATATATTAAGGATTTTGCAAGGTTTTTTGCAAGGTTTTTTGCAAGGTTTTTGTAAATGGATTGGTTTACGAGAGGATAACTGTCGGATACTCAAAACGGCAATATAGTGAGAGTCTAAACATTCAATAATATGTTAACGTATTTTTTCACATTAGGCAATCGATTTAATTATTGACTGATTCTCGTTAGTCAAGCTCAAACGTTAATATTCTCAATTTGAAAAAACTCTCGTTATATTGCCGAAAAAGTTAGTATAATAAATTAAGGCTTTTGCAAGGTTTTTTTTCAAGATTTTTGTAATAGTCCATGAAATGAATCGATTCACGAGAGGATACATGTTGAATTCTCAAAACGGCAATATAAAGAGAGTCTTAATATTTAGCATAATGTTAACATATTTTTTCACACGAAATCACTTAAATTACTCAGAAAGGAAAAATACATTCACTGGTTCTCGTTAGACAACTTCCAACATTAATATTCTTAATTTAGGAGAACTCTTGTTATATTGCCAAAAAAGGTATTATAATAAATTAAGCCTTTTCCAAGGTTTTTCTCAAGGTTTTTGCAATTGATCATGAAATGAATCGATTCACGAGAGGATACATGTCGAATTCTCAAACCGGCAATATAAAAAGAGTCTAAATATTCAGCATAATGTTAACATATTTTTTCATGTCAAATCACTTGAATTACTCGGAAAGGAAAAATACGTTCACTGATTCTCGTTAGTCAAGTTCCAACATTAATATTCTCAATTTGGGAAAACTCTTATTATATTGCCGAAAAGGTAGTATAATAAATTAAGCCTCTTGCAAGATTTTTTTACAAGATTTTTGTAATAGTCCATGAAGAGAATTGATTTACGAGAGGATATATGTCGAATTCTCAAAACGGTAATATAAAAAGAGTCTAAATATTTAGCATAATGTTAACATATTTTTTCACATGAAATCACTTAAATTACTCAGGAAATAAAAATATAAAGGTTTGATAGAAAAAGTGAAGACTTGCATCCTCGTTTTCAATGAACCATTGTGAATGAACATTGCTGGCGGTCATTACACGCCAGCACATCGTTCCGCAGAGCGAATAGAGAACGTGTATTTTGGTACTCTTGCAGCGTGAAATAATAATTCATTACCTAACCTAGCCCAACCTCTCCGTCGGTCGACAAACACGGAACAGTTTTATTTTCTTCTTTCAGGTTTATCGATCTCCGCGACGCGATGAATGTATTATATTATCGAGTTACCGTTTCGATACGTAGCGCGCAATCTCGCGGTAAAAAATGAAGTCCGCCCAATCGACTCGCGTTGTTTCCCCCGTAATAATGTTACCAATTTATCGGTAATTAAAGGCTGCCACGCGAAGCACGCCGGTATGCCGGTTTAATTAAACTTTTTCTTTATTGTTGCTGCCGATCGTTAAAACCGATGTAACGGGACCGAAACATCGCGAATTTCTGCGCCCCATTTTCCATCCCCCGGTAAATATTCCGGCCTTTATCAAACGGAATTCCTTGTTTTTGTAACGACGGAAATATTTTCCTCACGAATTCTGCCGTTCGATTTTGTCGTCATTTACCCGCCATTAATTTGCCGTTCAAATTCAGAAACTGCCAAAAGTAAAATTACGTTTGTCAAATTAATTTTTGATCACGGTTGGAAGGGGGTATTCAAATTTTGCGACGACGATGTACTAAATTATTTTATTGATCAGACACAGATGCAATTTTTGGGATTTTTATAAGTTTACGATAGAAATTTGTTTTATTGTTATTGATGTTTGACCATTTTCCTGGGGAGCCATTTTGACACCCACAGCTTCGATTTAGAACAGGTATCGTTGGCGCCACCGTCGCAGACAGAAACCTGTTCGTGCAAATACGATTGCACGAGTTTACACGCGAAGGCCCATCCTTTGTGTATAGAACAAGGATTCTATGGGTATGTTCCCATGCAGGAGCGTCTCAGGGCTGTAACTTTCTACTTTCAGAGCGGCCCTACTCAGACCGCGCCTTTGGATATTGCATATCTAAATTCTTCACTTTCTAGGTTAAAGCGAACTAGTAAATCAGTGAGTTACTATTACTTTCATAAAAAATGAAAATAGGAGTGTTATTCATATATTTTCATAACTTTTAGATGTACATATCATCCCCGTTTTCCTTAGGAAAGCTTCGGGAGGTTCTAACCTAACCTAACTTTTTGATGTTCACATCCTCAAATACTCAAATTATTCAAATCTTCAATTGTACGGAAAGAGAATGTTAGAATCCTTTCAATTACATTAACATTTTTCATAGAGAGCCTTAGAAGCTTCTCACTAAACCTAACCTAACTTTCCAATAATCTAATCTGACCTAACTTTCTAATAACTTAACTTAACCTACCTTTCCAATAACCAAACCTAACCTAACTTTCCAATAACTTGACCTAACCTTACTTTCCATAACTTAAACTGACCTGACTTTCCAACAACCTAACCTAACTTTTGCAATAATTTGACCTAACCTAACTTTCTATACCTTAAACTAACCTAACTTTCCAACAACCTAACCTAACTTTCCAATAACTTGACCTAACATAACATTCTATAACTTAAACTAACCTAACTTTCCAACAGTCTAACCTAACTTTCCAGTAACCTAACCTAACTTTCCAATAACTTGATCTAACCTAACTTTCTATACCTTAAACTAACCTAACCTTCCAACAACCTAACCTAACTTTCCAATAACTTGACCTAACATAACATTCTATAACTTAAACTAACCTAACTTTCCAACAATCTAACCTAACTTTCCAGTAACCTAACCTAATTTTCCAATAACTTGACCTAACCTAACTTTCCAATAACGTAACCTAACCTAACTTTTCAATAGCTTAATCTAACCTAACTTTCTAATAACTTAACATAACCCAGCTTTCCAATAACCTAACCAAAACTAACTTTCCAATAACCTAACCAAAACTAACTTTCCAATAACTTAGCCTAACCTAACTTTCACATAACTTAACTTAACCTAACTTTCCAATAACCTAACCTAAACTACCTTTCCAATAACTGAACCTAACCTAACTTTCGAGTAACCTAACCTAACTATTAAATATCCACACCTCTAAATGCCTATCTCTCAAAATGCCCAAATTATAATTAAATATCAGACTACATTTCCATATCCCAATTTTCCCCAGGGAAACCTCGCAGCAGACTGCACAACGTTATATAAATTTACTATTAACAAAAGCTTTTACGTAATTCGAATATTCGTATCCGTTGAGTCAGTATCGCCTCGATATTTACCGTTGCGTAATACAAGTATATTGCATGCTTTTATGTAACTATTGCGCGATTTTAGCAAATTAGTTTTGAACGTAATAATTGGTTGACAACAGGCAGCGTTCAGGACAAATGTTTCGATCGCTGCTGCATCCTTGGGGAATTCCGAGAAACGCCAGGGACAGTGGCTTCGTTTTTTCTTCGAAACCGTCGGTGTTTCCTTATTTCGCCACTGGTCGCTTCACAACTCGTCCGACTACTTAACCTAACCTCCAGCCTTGTGCTGGATTAAAGGTTCGGAATTCTGATCATTCATTTATAATGTAGGATTATACTTTCTTTAGTTGTGGACAAAATAGGGAGATTACTAAGAAAGACAGATGATCATTTAAAAATATAGAAATTTGGAAAGTTTGATATTTATAAAGCGTGAAATTTGGTTTACAACTCTGGACAATGTAGAAGTTTCTGATTAGTCAACTCGCAGAGTGGTCACCATGTCTGAAGACACGGAGCGCGCGAAATTTGAAATACATTTTCAAATATTTGTCATAATAATCAAACTACAAGTCCATTTTCAGTGTATCTTGCGCCAATTCATATTTAATGCACGTACACATTAATTTTATATAAATACAATTATTTTTGTTACAAAAAACTTTCATTATTCAACCTGTTATTGTATGAATTCAATAAATGAAATTACTTCTGGAAGTTGAACATTAATTAAATAATTAATAAGACACCATTACAAGAATAATCTTTTCACAATTTTAATAATTAGCCCACCACAATGCGAACGATATCGTTCGTTTGATTGGATCTGGGTTACGCTCGCTAATTAGTCGCGAATTTTCGGCAGAAAATTGATGAAAGAGGCAAACGAACCGGGTATGCGATACCCGTTTCATTGCAAAAGCGTTAAAATGTAACCGTTAATTAACAGACCGCTACGTCTTTCTTAACTTTTCCTTTCCATTTCCTGCCGGCTGTGTAATGCGAAGTCGTCTTGTTTACTTTAACAGTGAAAGGGGTTACTTCACTTACATTCATTGTTCGTTACAAGTTAAAATAAAGGGAATGGTACAACGAGTGAGAAATTGAATAATATACTTGGAGGATTCTGTAGGAATTTTAATGGCATAGCAATTTATGCAGCTTGTAAAGTTCTAGGCAAGTATGTGTTGAGATAGTACCAATGGAGTGTGGGGATAGTGGAGAGTCTCGAGTATATGGACTCTAGGTGTTATAGACAGTGTGAGAATGATGGAGACTGTGGACTAGGTGGACTCTAGAGCTACCATTGGTACTGAGGACTCTGGAGTATATGGACTCTGGGTGTTATGGATACTCTGGGAATGATGGAGACTGTGGACTAGGTGGACTCTAAAGCTACCATTGGTACTGACGACTCTGGAGTATGTGGACTCTGGGTATTATAGACACTGTGGGAATGATGGAGACTGTGGAGACTAGGTGGACTCTAGAGCTGCCATTGGTACTGAGGACTCTGGAGTATATGGACTCTAGGTGTTATAGATACTCTAGGAATGATGGAGATTGTGGGGACTAGGTGGACTCTAGAGCTACCATTGGTACTGAGGACTCTGAGGACTACCAGATCTCTAGAGCTATCATGAGTACTGAGGACTACCAGGATCCTGGAGCTACTATGGGCACTGAGGACTCCCAGAACTCTGAAGCTACCATGGGTACTGGAGACTACTAGATCTCTGGAACTGTCATGGGTACTAGAGACTACCAGATCTCTGGAACTATCATAGGTACTGAGGACTACCAGGACCCTGGAGCTACTATGGGTACTGAGGACTACCAGATCTCTAGAGCTACTATGGATACTGGGACTACCAGATCTCTGGAGCTATCATGAGTACTGAGGACTACCAGTACCCTGGAGCTCCTATGTGTACTAAGGACTACAAGGACTCTAGGAATACCATGACTCTGGGTGCTCCCTTGACTCTGGAGGCTATCAGATCTCAAGGAGCAATGGATACTCTGTAAATCACCAGGACTGTAGAGACCACTAGAGCTATAAGGACCGCTAAGACTATGAAGATCTATGAGGACTATGAGCATAAACACGTCCTATTAGCATTGCAGCTCAACTAACAGAAAAATTGTGCAAATGTTTCAAAAGTATCGAGTGATTATATGAACTTATTTCACAAAGAACCTTGCCTTAAAGAAAAAGGCTAACCAATTCAATGTCTTCCATTAATTAAACCAGCCCTCTACTTGTGTCCTGTAAAATGTACGAGGGTAATGTACTAACTACTGTAAACAAGATGGCCGCCTGAGCCCAAACATCGTTCCATTAACATAAATCGAAGCCAGCTACGAAAAAACAATTTTTCCAGAGTGCGATGAGTCACCATTTTCCCATCCGAGACATACAACTTGAACCCGTGTCTAAGACCGATGAAGAAGAAAGGAGAATAAACTGTGAAAAAAAGAAAATATCGGGCATTCCGTAGCCGGAGGCGTATCTTCATCGAGTGTCTTCTAGCAAGCCGGGAGAGCAGCCGTGTGAAAAGGGCTTTACGTGTGCGAATCGCCGCCAGCGGAGACGCACGAGGGCCTTCTTTTCCTTTAGACCTGTACTTCCTCTCTTATGCAGGCTACCCCAACACAAAGCGGCGTTTTCTACGCGGCACGGAGCCACGCTGTGCAAGGTCTCTCGCGTTCGTTCCCCTCCCTCTGCTAACCCCTCCCCCCTTCGCATCGCGCATCCACGCTGTTTCACAGTCGTCGTTCCTCTTTCTCGTTCGCCCATTCTTTCTCAGGCCCTCATCGTGCCCTCTCGGTTCCTCACCTTGCCCAGTCGTGTATTTTTTTCGCCTATGCCAGTGGCGCTCAACTACCACGCAGGTGATATTCGATACTTTTATGGACTTTACGTTTGAAAATGTGGACTCTTGGTAAATCCCCGCTGCATAATTCCCTGTTGGTATTTCACTCTTGTTAATACTCTTTCACACTTCATGCGAATTATGAAATAAATTAACGCCACGTTAACGTCCACTTTCTATTACTGTCTCTGGAGCCCCAAAAGCAGGCAATTATCGAGCATGTAAAGCAACCAAATAAAAATTGATTCAAACAATCCTTGCAAACTAATTGTTTACTCTTTCCAATTATTCTAAAATAAAATGAACGTCTTCCTATGTACACACAGCAATTTAACGTTGCGTTTGCGTATTAAAAAATGGTTGAAAACCGCTGACTGCGACCGTGTGCATACACCGGGTGTTAAATGGGAATACATTTGCGATTACTGTAATTAAGTATAGGTGAATCTGTAAAAGGGGACTTTATTCAAATGCTGTCCAAACTGGGCGGAGTTAGCGTGTTGTCTACAATGTTCCATGGCTGAGAATGACTCACCATTTGCATTATTGTTCAGTGCAAGTTCAAGGTTAACTTTGAGATTTTTGGAACGAACTTGTGGTTTTGAAGCTTGAATGAGTGATGAAAGCCCATGAAGGGAAACCTTGCCCTAGGTCCCTGCAAGTTCTCCCCTCTTAATCAACGGAAGTGGCGAAAATATAGTCTTCACCGATATAGCGAGATCATAAATACCCTTGTTAAAACATGACTGCCTGTATAAATTTTCTTATAAGACAGTTCACTTTAACAATTTTTCGCATGAAGGATAAAAATCCGCGCGAAACAATCGCGGGTTTTAACGGGAGGCCCGCCTCTTGGCAACCGACGACAGCTCCCACGAATCAGACAACAATAGCCGAACAACAGCAACACCTTGCGTACCGGCAAAGTTTTCGCGTGTGCGAAACAGCATTACCGGCTTTCGAGTTTCGCGTCGTGAGACACCACCCCGTATAGGAGGTAGTGGCGGCGGTACACAGAGGGGCCGGGTGTATCGTGTGTCGATACACTAATACACATCACACAGATGGTCGCAGAGAAACGGAGAAAGGGTGCCAGACAGAGAAAGGGAAAGAACGAAGCAAGAAGAAGAAGAACAGGAGTAGTCGAGTCGAGTCGGCTGTTGCCGGCTGTGCGAGCTTCTCCCTCCCTTCGTTCTCTTGCCATCCCACCCCGGCTTCGTCGCCCTACCCAGCATGGTCGCTTCAATCACCCCACGTCCCTCCGGCGAGTCGACATGTTTCCCCGTCTGACCCCTCCGCACCCTAAGGCTGCGTTCACAATACTAATTCTATATCTCGGGGTTGCTTCTATTTTATGTTTGATTGTAACATATATTTCATGTATCATCATTTCATATATTTCATATAGGATCATTCCATATATTTCACATATTATTATACATATTATTATATTATACATTATTATATTATACATATAGATTATTATACATATATTTCACATATCATTCCATATATTTCACATATGACTATTGCATATATTTCACATATGACCATTGCATATATTTCACATATGATCTTTCCATATATTTCACATATGATCATTCTATACATTCCACATATGACCATTACATATATTTCACATGTGATCATTCCTTATATTCCACATATGATCATTCCATATATTTCATATATGATCATTACCTATATTTCATATATGATTATTCCATATATTTCACATATGACCATTCCATACATTTTACATGACAAGTAACTGATTTCATAATAACAAATAAATAAGTTCAAGAACCAAATTCATTTTGTGGTAATACTTTCAGGACTTAATTACAAGAATATAATTAAAAAATATTGGATTTAAAAATGGTAGGTTTGAAGATACATACAAATATGAAGACTGGCAGTGGTGATTTTGCTATTTGAGAAATTAATTACAAAAATGTAATTTAAAAATATAGGATTGAAGTATAGTAGGTTTGAGAATATGTAAGAATATGGATACTGTATGTGGTGATTTTGCTATTTCAGAAATTAATTACAAAAATGTAATTTAAATATATAAGATTGAAGTATAGTAGGTTTGAGAATATGTAAGAATATGGACACTGAATGTGGTGATTTTGCTATTTCAGAAATTAATTACAAAAATGTAATTTAAAAATATAAGATTCAAGTATAGTAGGTTTGAGAATATGTAGGAATATGGATACTGTATGTGGCGATTTTGCTATTTCAGAAATTAATTACAAAAATGTAATTTAAAAATATAAGGTTGAAGTATAGTAGGTTTGAGAATATGTAAGAATATGGATACTGTATGTGGTGATTTTGCTATTTCAGAAATTAATTACAAAAATGTAATTTAAAAATATAAGACTGAAGTATAGTAGGTTTGAGAATATGTAAGAATATGGATATTGTATGTGGTGATTTTGCTATTTGAGAAATTAATTACAAAAATATAATTTAAAAATATAAAATTGAAGTATTGTAGGCTTGATAATGTGTTAGAATATAAAGACTGACAGTGGTAATTTTGCTATTTAAAAAATTAATTATAATAATATAATTAAAAAATATACTATTGAAGGTAGGTTTGAGGACATGTAAGAATGTGAATACTAATTTGAAAACTTTGTAACTTGTAGTGTATATTTAAAAGTGCTTAGTACACCACGTGATCCAGGCAGCCATTTTGAAATGAGGGACCATACAAACACAAGTATGACATAAATAGAAAATGTGAAAATTTAGAAAAGAGAATAAAGTGTACAGAATAAAAAAATTTGAAAGTATCAGAGGTGAGTAATCGTGAAAACAATTGTGAACGCAGCCTATAGCAGCCGAGAGTCGAGTGGTCGTGTACGTCCTCCCCTCGTGTCCCTCGCCTATCGTCTCCTTTCCCCCTCTGATTCGTCGTCTCGCTCTACCCCTCTCCGTCCTCTACCCTCGGCTCCTCTCGTGGCGTGCCACGACTCGTGGCGAAGTTTTAGCGTCGCCTACCTCTACTCGTGGCGTGCCTACAATTCTTAGCCGGATCTATTACGCGCAGTTTTCGTGTTCGCGCGACGTTTCGTCCTCGCCAATTCGTTTTCTCTGCCCGTAACCTTCCTTTTTATCCAACCGTTCGTCATCTGTTCTCACATATTTTTTTTCATAGCCGAGCGGAGTCAGTGTGTAATACGAGCCGAAATAGTGAAACGGTTTACGATTTTTTTTTCACCACGCGGGTGTACCGGAAGAAAGATCTCGCCGGAAGTAACCCCCCACCAGTGTGCTGTAAGTGGCCGATCCGCGCCATCTCCTAACCTCCAAAAACGTTTTCGCGAGGCAAACCGCTGTTTCGTGACAAGCCAAACCGGGCAGCGGCTGCGTCCTGCTCATCCGCGTGACGTTGTCTTCGATTCAATATTCAGCAGGCGTTCGCGCGTTCGTTCACTTCGCTTCGGTTTTGTGCGTGGAAATCATCGATCTCCGGTTTTTCGCCGTTTGTGAACCGATAACGTTTTATTTCGCCTGTGCGGTTTTTTTGTGTATTGTGCCAAGGATACGCCTCCATCTTTACGGAATTACGTTTTGGATACGATCTTCTCTGCCCGCCCGGTCCTACCGTTCGCACGGTGAGTAACGGAAATTGTTTTATGACAAGCAAAGCCGAGCTCGCGACGATGCTCGGCGCGCGCGTGCTCCGAAATCCGTGAGTGTACGCGCGTACCCCACCGTCTGTGAGTTTCAAGGGCGCATGTCCAACGACCATTCGCCGACGCTTCGTTCAAACGTAACGTCTCTTTTCTTTTTTTTTTTCCTCCCAGGTAACTACGCCGTATTCGCATCGCCGTGTTTTTGTTCGTGGCGCGGCGTCGTTAACCCGCTCCGTTTTCTCGCGCACGTTTGTCCGGCAACTTTTGTTCGCGTCTAGGTCACGATTACTGGCGTCGATCCTGGAAATCATAATATTTGCTTCGCTTCGGGTGTTTACGTTCGCGCGCTCGTCATTCGTTCACACACGCGCGTTTCGTTACGCGCCAAAACTTTGCCCAATTTTTACACCGGTTTCCTTTCTTTCGATTTTTCAATCGAAAATTAATTTTGTCGATAATAATTGGTAGTCTGTAATTTCGTACAGAATTGTATCACTTGAACTTAGTTTTTAGATTGTCAACATTAGATCTAACCTGTTTACTTGACAGATTTGAATGACAAGTATCGGGTAAACATTAAAGTTTAATTAACAAATTTAATTGATGAAATGTTGCATTCTGGACTTTCATCAATTTTATCAATATTAGATAAATATTAAGCTACATAATAAAATATTAAACTACATAATAATAGTAATATATTAAGCGATACCCTACAACTGCGTTTCGATATTTGAATTTCGCGCGCTTCGTATAGCGTTCAAATTCAAAAGTTCTTTGAACATTTCAATTACCACAGAGTCTAAGTAACCCTCCACAGTATCTCAATTATATTATATGATGAATTTAAGCTTATTATACAGTTGAAGCAATATACCAGTATTCCAATGACTACAATAAATATTAATGTTGGCTCGATATCTATGCTTTGGAACTATTATACAAAATCACAGCGTGTGTATCATTTGTATCCAGCTCTTTACATCATATTGCTCTACAAAATGCTTAATTTCTTGCACCACTGCACAACTTAGTTTACGAATACAAATTTAGCATTTGCTCAACCATAACGTATATCATTCCAAGTAGATTTACGATTGTACCATCATTTTCGAAGTCTGCCAAGTGTCAAATAAATCATGTTGACGTTAACAATTCCTTCAAGCATGCAAAAGTATTCGACTTTACAAATATACCGACCACTTCCTCCTAAAACTCTCTCGTAATCCTCGCCCGTGACCAAACTACCTCCTTACTTTCTCGATTTCCCTTACGAAACAGCCTCGGTCTTTGATGATACTAGCCTTGGTATACTACCATTATAGTTTTTTTGTGCAATCATTAGATCACTCTACGAGTAATGTTCTTTCTACTTTTGTGTATCTTGTGACTCATGTCGGATATTTAAAAATTGTTTAGGTTTCTGGTGGTTAGATTCTTAAATTTTATGAATGTTATTGTTCTTAGATCTCTAACAAGAGTCTGGTAAATTATTAAGTGATAAATTTTCTATATTGCCGAATTTTCTACTTCTAGTTTTCTATATCGCCGAATTTCTTATATTGCCAAATTTCGAAACTATTCAATTTTGGGATCAATGAGACATTATAATTATTATAATCTACATTATAATCTACATATATCGCCGAATTTTGAAAGTACTAAATTTTAGGATCTTCAAGGCGTTCTTACCATTATAATTTACATTATAATCTATAACACTTATCATATACAAATCTACATATATCGCCGAACTTCCTATATTGCCGAATTCTCTATATTATGAAATCTCCTCTATTCCCGAATTTTCCACACACTCAAAGCTCTATTTTCGAATTTCCTACATCCCTAAATTTCTTATATTGCCGAATTTCTTATACCACCGAATTTGCTATATTGCCGAATTTCATATATTCTCAAATTCCCTATATCCCCGAATTTTTCACATCCTCAAAGCTCTATTATCGAGTTTCCTATATCTTCAAATTTCCTATATCGCCGAATTTCATATATTGCCGTATTTCGTATATCGCCGAATTTTCTATATCCTCAAATTTTCTATATCTCCGAATCTTTCACATCCTCAAAGCTCTATTATCGAACTTCTTACATTGTCAAATTTCCTATATCGCCGAATTTCATATACTGCCGAATTTCGTATATCGCCGAATTTTCTATGTCCTCAAATTTCCTATATCTCCGAATCTTCCACATCCTCAAAGCTCTATTATCGAACTTCTTACATGATCAAATTTCCTATATCGCCGAATTTCATATATTGCCGTATTTCGTATATCGCCGAATTTCCTATATCACCGAATTTTCCACATCCTCAAAACGGTATCTCTGTATTTCCTACATCCTCAAATTTTCTATATTGCTGAATTTGCTATATTGCCGAATTCGCTATATCGCCGAATTTCCTATATCTTCAAATTTCCCATATTTCATAATTTCCTACATACCCAAAGTTCTATCTCCGAAGTTTCCACATTCTTACATTTCCTATATCGCCGAATTTCATATATTGCCGAATTTCGTATATCGCCGAATTTCTTATATCTACGAATTTTCCACATCCCCAAAACTCTATCTCTGCATTTCCTACATCCTCAAATTTGCTATATTGCCGAATTTGCTATATCGCCGAATTTGCTATATCGCCGAATTCGCTATATCGCCGAATTTGCTATATCGCCGAATTCGCTATATCTCCAAATCTCCCATATCCCATAATTTTCAACATCCCCAAAGTTCTATCTTCGAAGTTTCCACATCTTCACATTTCCTATATCGCCGAATTTCCTATATCGCCGAATTTCCTATATCGCCAAATTCACTATATTGCCGAATTCCCTACATCCCCAAATTAAATTTGCAACTTCTCAAACCCCGAATCCCAAATTTCCAAGATTCAAATTCTAAATCTCCAAATCTCCAATTTTGCTATATTGCCGAATTCGTTAATTTCCTAAAACCCCAAATTATATTTCTAACATCTCTTAAAAAATTTGCACTTTCAATTCCAAAATTCCTAAATACGAAATATCCAAATCCCCCAGACTCGATTTTTGAAATTCCCACGTTTGTAGAACCACAACCAGGTCTAAGATCACCGGACTTATCGTAGCATTAGGGTAGTATACTTAACCACTTACTCGTAATCCTCTTTCAGTCCTTCTTTCAGGTCAGTTCCTACCGCAAAACAGTCCGAACAGAAGGCCAGAACTGATCGATACTTTTCCACCCACGTGGGCGCTTGTACGAGGGTATTGGACCCATTGGTTAGCGTGGTCGCGTACACGCGATGAGTTCGAGGAACCAACAGACACAGAAGTCGACGTTTCCACGATAAAGCCTCGTGTAACTGTACGCTACGAGGGCAGCATTTTTACGCCCACTACACACCGAGTAATCACAGATATCGTGGGGTCGCTAATAACAATTTAATGGGTCAAAAGCGGACGAACGCCCCGAGATAATTCTGGCTAATTGACATCGCCGATATCGTGCAGCATTAACGAACAACCAAATGGGAGAAATTTATGAATGGACAGTTCATTGGCGGTGATTAGAATTTCCATGAAATCACTTCGATAACAGATTTAACAAAAATTTTCCACAGGTTTAATTGTTAAACGTATAGGTTTGTCAGCGGTTGGTTAATTCAGAATTTGGCAAAAATGCCAGAAATTGTCTCGTTATCCTAAATCATCGTAATTGAAATAATTAGAGTGGAATTAATGAAATATTCCCGATAACGGATCATTTTAAAATACGTTTAACACCTTGTAATTAATGAACGATATCGCGGATGTTTTGCGCGATCCCCAGCAATTTTGGAACGCTAGAAATTCATTTCGGATGCTATTGAAATAAATAGAATATTCGAAATATTACACGCGCGCGTCGAACGGTGATATTGCAAATTAATTTAATACGTTCAACGCGATGTACATAATTAGTGACTTAATTGAATCTCTGTATCCAACTAAATTAACCTCGTTAAATAAAAACGTTAATTGCTCTTGAAAAATTCGCGAAAAAACGCGAAAGATAAATAAAAAAATTGCTCGTGTACAAACTTTCGGATCTCTGGATAATTAACGGAACAAAACCTAACAAGTTTCGACACACGATTCGCTCAGAAGTTTGCTTTCAGTTCGCCTAGAAATAGTTTCGATTATTAATATCGTCCAAAATTTCACTGGAGAACGGAGTATCTGGCAGCTACTAATTTTAGCCGGTATTTCCTTAGCAGGTGCTCGTAAAGCAACTTCGGCATCATTTTTTTATGAAGCGGCAGCTATAAAGCGCGATCGAAAGGAGTTAATTTGTTTCTTTATTCGAACACTTTGCTGAAAAGATCATAATAAAAGTAGCAAGTTGAATTTTTAGCTCAGTATGTAACTGTCCTGTCATCTGTTACTTTATTAAATTTAGCTGTGAAAAAGAGAGGCAAATTCCTCTCCAAATAATTGCAATTTTTGCCCGAAAATATCCATCAGGGTCTTTCCTAGAAAAGTCGATGAAAACCCTTTGTTCGACCCATCTGGGTCAGTCAAGAATAATGGACAGTGCTCAACACAAATTTGACCAAGGTGGGCTCTGTTTTGATCGAAAATTGAGGGGGCGTTTGTTGCAACCGCAATTTACCTCGTACGAAGACGGTCGATGTCGATCTGGCTCGCAATAACGACGCCATTGTCAATAGAAACTGGCTTTAAACCGGCAATCAGAGCGTACCTTCCTGCAAGTTAAACACGTTCGCATAGCGTATTGCGTTAGAGCGGTTGTCGGCCAAAGAAACTCTTTGTACGTAACAGCCTCTTCGGCGATTAGAAACTGTGTCTTTTGCGTTGATTTTCACCAGGTTTCTTCCTTGACGAGGAATTTGTCGGACGAAATCTTAAGGCAATTGTAGGGATCTCAAAATATACGATGGATGTATATTTTATATTTGTTAGGTCAGTATTTTTGTTGGAGAAATTCGTAAGTTTTGGTTTGTTAGCTTTGTACACTGTTTTCGTTTGTTGTGGGTGGTTTTCGTGTATTATAGGGAGATTTTTGGGTTTGTAGGTTGTTTTGGGATGTTATCAGCCATTTTCGTACGCTTTCGTCCATTTTTGTATGTTTTCGACCATTTTCGGACGTTAGCAGTCATTTTTGTATGTTTTCGACCATTTTAGTACGTTTTCGGTCATTTTCGGTCATTTTCGTACCTTTTCGGTCATCTTCGTACGTTTCCGGTTGTTTTCGGTCATTTTCGTACCTTCTCGACCATCTTCGTACGTTTTCGGTCATTTTCGTACCTTTTCGACCATCTCCGTACGTTTTCAGTCATTTCCGTCCCTTTTCGACCATCTTCGTACGTTTTCGGTCATTCTCGTACGTCTTCGGTCAGTTTCGTACATTAGCGGCCATTTTCGTACGTTGTCGGCCATTTTGTGCACGACCAGTCCTTACTTCTCTTCCTCATCGATCAAGATTCAATTTTGAAACACTTTTCTTTCAAAAACCATCAAACATCAAATAAATTTCTCATTTCTAAAGAAGTATAATACATATTTAATTCAATAAATCTACCCAGAGAATTTTATTAAGTAAAAAATAACTTTCAAAAGTAAGAAATAAGTTCATAAAATTCCTCTAAAAGGAATGTTCTTCTACATAAAAATTATCTAAACTAAATGTTAGAACATTAAAACTCTCATCAAAATAAAAAATAAGCGATCTAATCGTAAAAATTCGTCCGAATTCAATCGCCAAGAATATTCAACCAGTTTCGAAGCTCCGTCTGCGTTCCTCGACTGAAATTCCCCAGAACACCGGTGAAACCGGTTCCACGTGGCTGCTACCGCGATGGGGTCCACACCGTTGCAGCAAGGGACGTCCAGTAACAAAAAGCGTCCATGGGCATCGAAACAGGTGGCCCCTGCGTCATCCGGGAAAATAACTTTCAGTTTCATTGGGGCATTTGACTGGAGTCATCGTTTATACGTAACGCGACACGAATCGTTGAGATATGGGTCGTTTTGATAAGACAGCAGATTCACGAGCTATGATTGCGAGCTGTGCTACAGTCATCAAATGTTAAATTCCTCTCTTGCTAATGCTAACTGGCATTTTATCATTGTACGAGGTCATTTGTGGTTTATATGGCTCTTTTATTTATTTAGGTTAGGTTCTGGTAGTTATTTGAGTGAGGTTGTGTTAGGTTATTAATAGGCAGGTGTTGTTTTATGGTGGGGCTAATTTTAAAATAGGTCGCATTCTAAGTTTGGTTTAATTTTAAGCTAGGTTTCATTTTACACTAGGTTTCATTCTAAGTTAGGTCTCACTCTAAGTTAGGTCCCACTCTAAGTTAGCTCCCAGTCTAAGTTAGGTCTAATTCTAAGCTAGATCCAATTTTAAGCTAGGACTCATCATAAGCTAGGTCCAATTCTAAGTTTGGGCTCATTCTGAGTTTGGTATCATTCTAAGTTAAGTCTAAGCTAGATCCAGTTCGAAGCTAGGTTCAATTCTGAATTTGGTCTCATTCTGAATTTGGTCTAATTCTAAATTTGATCTCATTCTAAGTTAAGTCTAAGCTAGGACTCATCCTAAGCTAGGTCCAATTCTAAGTTTGACCTCATTCTGAGTTAGGTCTAATTCTGAGTTTGGTCTCATTCTAAGTTAAGTCTAAGCCAGATCCAGTTCTAAGCTAGGTCCAGTTCTAAGTTTGGTCTCATTCTGAGTTAGGTCTAATTCTGAGTTTGATCTCATTCTAAATTAAGTCTAAGCTAGATCCAGTTCTAAGCTAGGTCCAATTCTTAGTTTGGTCTCATTCTCAATTAGGTCTAATTCTAAATTTGATCTCATTCTAAGTTAGGTATAAGCCAGATCCAGTTCTAAGCTAGGTCCAATTCTTAGTTTGGTCTCAATCCAAGTTAGCTTTAATTCTAACCCAGCTCTAACTCTGTGTTTGGTCTCATTTATCAGTAAGTGACGTTTGATGTGAATGTGGAGGTCCATGTTGTAAGACATTATACTGTTCTTCCATCATTCATCACATGTGGTTCTATCATTTACTTCAGTTGGGTTATGTGATCATTCCATTATCATTGAAGTTAGGTTTCATTTATGAATGAGTGACTTCTGGAATGAACATAGAACTCCATGTTGTGAGACATGATTTTGTTCTTCTATCATTCATCACAAGTGGTTCTATCATTTACTTTAGGTAAGTTATGTGGTCATTCCATTATCATTGAAGTTAGGTTCCATTTATAAATGAGTGATTTCTGAAACGATCATAGAGATCTCATCTCTCATGTGGTTGTTTCATTATCATTGAAGTTAGGTCTCATCTGTTGAACTGAACATATAGGTCCATGTTGTAAGACATGATTTAATTCTTCTATTATTTATCACAAATGGTCCTATCATTTCCTTTAGTTAGGTTATGTGGTCATTCTATTGTCATTGAAGTTAGGTTTCATTTATGAATGAGTGACTTCTGAAATAAATATATAGGTCCCATCTCTCATGTGGTCGTTCCATTATCATTGAAGTTAGGTCTCGTCTCTTGAACTGAACATACAGGTCCATGTTGTGAGACATGATTTAATTCTTCTATTATTTATCACAAATGGTTCTATCATTTACTTTAGTTAGGTTATGTTATCATTCCATTATCATTGAAGTTAGGTTTCATTTATGAATGAGTGACTTCTGAAATAAACATATAGGTCCCATCTCTCATGTGATCATTCCATTATCATTGAATTTAGGTCTCATCTCTCGAAAGGCACCCACAGGTCCACGTTAAAATATTGTCATTTTGTAGAATACCACCCCTATAAAACACAATGAACATTAAAAAACCATAACATCAGTTTACCAAGACCGAATGTTCAAATCCTAAAATACACGTGTACTTTCCCCGCGGGCCACTGTGCAAATTAACACACACACGAAACGCGTGTACGCGTAGCTCGAAGTTGCAGTACGATTTTATTTCACAAAAAAATAATTTAAAACGACAAAAGAAAAACACACAGAGACGAATAATTAAATAAACCGTCGGTTTATACTGCGGTCGCGGCTTTCGATAATAACACTCTCTCGCCCCGAACCTCTCGGCCCCCCTTTTCGAACGGTCTCCCCCCCCGGATTAATTTATTTCCCCCGTTCCTCTTTGTTCCGTTTAATCACATTGCGCCATTGAAATGCGTGGTCGCAGTAAAAACAGCATTTTCGTGCTGGCCCGTTGATAAATTGAATTTAACCGATGATCGGAGCACCGGGATCAAATATTTATTACGTGTACACCGGTCGCGTTTACTATTTTGTCTCGCGCCCCCGCCGTTATTTAGGTTGCTCTCGTATCGATTGCAACCTATCGAATCGTTCTGCCTGGTAACTATCAATTTCCATCGAACCAACGACATAATCCAAACGATCTACCGGTTGTTACAAAATTAGGAGCTAGGATATTTGTTTTTATTTGCAATAATTCTGACTCGTTGAATATCTTGTGGTCACTTATGCGGTCACTGGAGGACGCTGGACTTCCTTTGGGAAATCAAGGATAATTGTTGAATGTCGTAGAGAGACGAGATCCATTTACTGTATTTTCTGGAGCCTGAACTCCACTACGTTATGGGGATTCTTCACTATGTTATGAGGAGACGGGGTCTCGTATTATCTTTTCCACATGTCCTAAACTCTGAACATCCTCACCACGATTCTTATGGTATCTAGGTTATTTAGGATTCTTAGTGTACCAAGTGTAAGGGAACATTTGGTCTGATAGGTTTCAAGATTTTACACTTAGGTGTTCTTCAGTTCTAGCTGTCTAAGTGAATCTCTAGCTTTGTGGAGTCCCTGATTCTTTAGACTCCAACATTTCCCAAGAATTCTAAGTGATTCTCCTGAAGAAGGATTCTCCTTCAACTTCTTAGACTACCTAGGATTGCCAGATGAATTGAATTCTTGCGTTTCGTACTTCCTAGTTTCTAGGACCACCCCCTGTAGTCTTCCATTCCTTGTAGCCATCTCTTAGATTTCGATTTTGCTTGAAGTCTCTAAGTCCTTTGTAACAGATATCCTTACCTTCATCTTCCTCCTTGATTCATCTTTCCTCAACTGTCGATCTTCGGATTTATAAGTTTCTATATATACACTCATCCATACTTAATTTATTAAAAAGAATGCAGTGTCACAAGATGTTACAGGTATTTTTAGATGACCATGCAATTCGCCAGCCACGCAAAGGAAAAAACAACTTTTTTCACTTGCGTAGTTCATGTTATTGAATCTGGATGCCGTCCAGTTTACACTCGCCGATATCACATTAATTGTACGAGGAAAAACGAAGAAAAAAACGTTGAAATGAATGGCTGTCCTCGTACGAGGCCTTGGGACTCGCTATTTTCGTTGCCATTGGTTCTATCGATGTTATGTCTTCGTCAAATATAACAAAATAGAAATAGAATTCGAAAACTTGTTAGCCTCGGTGAAAGTGTTGGACGCGTTAATGAATGTGGGTACCAGAAATTTATTGAGTTGTTTATCATTTCGGAGACAATTTTGAATTATTAGGAAAGAGAATGTTAGGTTTGAATGTGAGACATCTTTGAAATTGGGGAAATTGACATTTTATTATCTAGATATGGTGTTGCGTTGTTTTTGCGTTATTACACGTGGTAATTCGGTGCGTGGGTATTCAACGCGTGGTAATTCGACTCATGGTGATTCGATGCGTGAGTATTCGACGCGTGGTTATTCAACGCGTGGCTATTCGACGCGTTGTAATTCGACGCGTGGTAATTCAACGCGTGGTAATTCGGTGCGTGGCTATTCGACGCGTGGTAATTCGACGCGTGTTAATTCAACGCGTGGTAATTCAACGCGTGGTAATTTAACGCGTGGCTATTCGACGCGTGATAATTCAACACGTGACTATTCGACGCGTGGTAATTCGACGCGTGGTTATTCAACGCGTGGCCATTCGACGCGTGGTTATTCAACGCATGGCTATTCGACGCGTGGTAATTCGACGCGTGGTAATTCAACACGTGACTATTCGACGCGTGGTAATTCGACGCGTGGTTATTCAACGCGTGGCCATTCGACGCGTGGTTATTCAACGCATGGCTATTCGACGCGTGGTAATTCGACGCGTGGTAATTCAACGCGTGGCTATTCGACGCGTGGTAATTCAACGCGTGGTAATTTAACGCGTGGTTATTCGACGCGTGGTAATTTAACGCGTGGCTATTCGACGCGTGGTAATTCGGTGCGTGGATATTCGACGCGTGGTAATTCGACGCTTGGTAATTCCACGCGTGGTAATTCAACGCGTTTATGATAGACGTCGTCTGAGAAGTCGATGTCGTTCAAAGATTTCTGTGTTACCGCGCTTCCTAATTATCCAGTTAAACGAAACACATAAGGCCGGTTATTACAACCAGTCCAATAACTTCTCCCCTCCAGATACGCAAAATAAATAATAGTAGACGGTAATAAATGTCGTCGTTTGTTCTTTGGACGATAAGAACACCCGATAACAACCAGTTCCCGCGTATTTCTAACGACGTGGATTTTGTTCAATTACCGTGATGATGTAGCTGGTTTCGCTCCATTGAATGTCTCTCGTTTTATTTGCACGTAATAAAGTGACGTAAACTTGATAGCGTAAATTGTTAAGTAATGTGAGGTTCTAATGGACCGAATTTCCGTGAAATTAATTATTCTCTGTTCACGTATCGTATTCAATTTGAACATTAATTAATAGTCAGTTTTGAGGTTTTACATGGAATTCGGTAGATTGGGATTGAAATTTGAGTTGGGTTAGGTTAGGTTTCATGGAGGTCTATGTTCCATGAAATTCAACAAAGTACATTTAGAAAATTTAGTAAAAATTTTTAAAATAATTTTGTATATTTTTAGCTTATTTAGTAAGTAACTACTGTTTTTGTTAAATGATCATAAAGTATCAAAATGATATCTAAATAAAATAATTTTCATCCGAACCACATTATAGTCTTGCACTAATTGGCCTTTCATTACTGAGAAACAGTTTCTAAATTCATGGCCATGTCCGCAACGTCGAATTGGTTTTCTCCGACAAAAGGATTAATTGAGTTCATAAAAACCGAACGGTAGAATGTTTTTGTTTTAGGGAGAAAGCAAACAGAATACAATATTGCATTTAACAAAGAGCTGTAACAATACCGTTGTAACTATGAATACACGATCATTAAACTCCGAAATAAAACCCGGTTGCCTGAACAGAACGGGAAAAATATTTGATTTTTCGGATATCAAAATGTACGCTGTATTTTATATTAACAAGATAAAAGTAACTCACACTATGAATTTTAATAAACAAAAAAAAAAAAAAAAAGGAAAACAAATTTCAAGAGAATGTTTACTTTTCCTTGTTTGCGGTTTGCAATTTAAACTGTACGTGAAAGGTAAATGTTTTGTGAATTTTAAATTATAAAAAGGTTTTGGGATAGTTATTATGTTCTGATGCAAATTGTACGTTTATTATGTAAATATGAGTTTCTTGGGTTAGTATAGTACTGGATTAGTATATCATTTTTGTCACTAGATTTCTTTGTCACTATATTATTTATACTTTTGTCATTGCATACCTATGGTACATAAAATGTACCATGCTCTCTAAATCCCTGTATCGTTTGACCTCTCTTGTTATATACACGCTCATTAAATCCCTGTTCATTAAATTCTCCTACCGTTAAACACCCGTGCTCTCAAATTCCCATACACTTAAATCCCCGCTCACTAAATCCCCGTACCCTTAAATCCCCGCTCACTAAATTCCCGTACCTCTAAATCCCCGTACCCTTAAATTCCCGTACCTCTAATTCCCCAAATCCCTAAAATCCCAAATTTGTAATCTTTCCAACTCTCAAAATCTTCCACAATGAAAAATGTCATTAATCTAAAAATTCAATATTCACAACGCCTCCAAAATCACATGTGACGCACTCCCTTCATTCCTCAAAAACGACCAACAAAAATTCAATAAAAATTATCAATTGCTCTCTTCACCTCACTAACCACAAAACTTGAACGACCAAAGAAAAATATCGAAGATTTCATGCGAAAGTTATTTGTTCGAAAGAGGAGAGAAGTATTTGCAAAAGAGAAGTCTTGGAGCCGAGTAAATAAAAGATTCGACGAATGCGTTGTGGAACCCCGACGAAGAAGCAACTAGTGTCGCACGTGGTTTCTTTGGCCATGCCGAGGAGCCATGACGTTCGACGGAAAGTTTTTTCCGCCGTCAAATTTGCATGACAAACGACGAGCATCGTGCGACAGCCATACGAACAATGAGAGGCATATTTTTCGTTGGACAGCGTTCGACGAATCTTGCCGCATTCGTTATGACATTATCATTTTTATATTTAAGGTTAGAGTTATGGTGCGTGATTTGGGGTCTCTGGACTTTTTTGTATTTTTTTTGTGAGATTATTTGACGCACCTGGTGTGTCATGTATTGTCCCATATAAGTGGGGCATCACATATAGTTCCATATGAGTAACGCATGACGCACCAGGTGTGTCATACATAGTCTCATATAAATAACATGTGACGCACCTGGTGTGTCATACATCGTCTTATATAAATAATAACGTGACGCACCTGGTGTGTCATACATCGTGTCATATAAATAGTAACGTGACGCACCTGTTGCGTCATACATCGTCTTATATAAGTAATAACGCGACGCACCTGGTGTGTCATACATCGTCTTATATAAGGAATAACGTGACGCACCTGGTGTGTCATACATCGTCATATATAAATAATAACGCGACGCACCTGGTGTGTCATACCTCGTCGCATATAAATAATAACGTGACGCACCTGGTGTGTCATACATCGTGTCATATAAATAGTAACGTGACGCACCTGTTGCGTCATACATCGTCTTATATAAGTAATAACGCGACGCACCTGGTGTGTCATACATCGTCTTATATAAGGAATAACGTGACGCACCTGGTGTGTCATACATCGTCATATATAAATAATAACGCGACGCACCTGGTGTGTCATACCTCGTCGCATATAAGTAATAACGTGACGCACCTGGTGTGTCATATATCGTGTCATATAAATAACCTGTGACGCACCCTATGCGTCAGGAATAATTTCTCTTTAAACGACGGTTTCTGAAATTTCTAAAATATTCTGGAAATATCGTGCACATAATATTTCGTAATTTAACCGTTCGCGATGATTTAACTTGCATGGCCTATCGTCGTTTCGCGAGCGAACCGCTAAACAAGGAATGCGGCCCATTATTATGCTCCCAGTTGCACCACTTATCATCGATCATGGCGTATTCCACGAGAATTGTTCTCCACGGATCGTTCCGTCGGTCGCGAAGACCTTTTTGCAGAGAAGGTTACCCGGCATTTCACCTTGGAAAGCGACTTTTAACCCCTTGGCTCACAATTTTCTTCCGTGAATAAGTTACTCGTAAGTAGCGTCTAGCGCCCGCCTCTCTTTGTCCGAGAAATTGTGCGAAAAAAAGCAGCGAAGTGGGAATTTATTAGACCGGAAGATTAACGAGCTTTCTGCCATTTGTAACGAAACATGAAAACGTCGGGGTACTCGTAGCGAGTTGCCGGAAAGAAGTCGTCCGCGGAAGTGGCGTTTTCCTTCAACGTTCTCGAGGCACGGAAGGCTGTTCACGTTCGAAGCCTCCATTTTTCCCGTCGATCGAACCGTCCAATGGAGGTGGCTCGTAATTCACGTCGCTGAGAGTTAATTAATTAAATCGGCCTCGTTGTGCCGGCTGATCGATACTGAAAATTATGTGGCTCGATATGACCGGCTTCCGCTCTCTCCTGCCAACTTCCTACAGAGAGAACGATCATTATCACGACTCATTTTCGTTATTGCACCTATGTATTCACATTCCATGCGGCATTTAGGACGAAATTGACCGGTGACGTCGTGAAATTCTGCCGGGAGGTTACTTTAAGCTTTCACGGGGATATTCAGTGTTTGCGGTCTGGAGATATAAAACTATATATATTCACAAAATTCTTATTATACTTCCTCATTTATACCATTCAAACATTTTAAGATAAGCAGGATTTGGAACTGTAATGGTTATGTGGCACTAGACGCACCTGGTGCGTCAGCAGTTGATAACCCTATACGCACCAGGTGCGTCATGAAGTTCCCATGTCCAGAAATGTATGAAACTCCTAGATTTCAAGCCTAAAAAATACCATAATTTTCAAGTTTATCACCATCAAACTGCCTCCAAATATTTGTCACTACTACTTGGCAGCCGGTCAAAAAAATTCGAACTGATTTGACGCACCTGGTGCGTCACTGAATTCCGACGTCCAGAAAGTTCAAAAAACTCCAAAATCTTCAAACTTGAATACCCTAATAAAATATTGGTATAGTGTCCCAGATAACCCTTGACGCACCGTATGCGTCATGGAATTTCGACGTCCAGAAAGTTCAAAAAACTCCAAAATCTTCAAACTTGAATATCCTAATAAATTATTGGAGTGGCATCGAAAACAGCCCTTGACGCACCATGTGCGTCACAGTATCCTATATCTAGAAAATTAATAAAATTCCAAACTTCGAAACCTAAAAAATAACCATATTTCTAAGACTTTCAAGCTTTCTTTCAAAGAGCTGGCACCCTTTTTGGCAACCGTACGAAAAGACTAGTACGAAGGTGTCCAAGCCATCTATTTCACACTGAGCAGCTGAGGAAGAAAGGTGTCCCAAAGATCACGCAGCTGTTCTTTTCCTCTCGATACTATCGACGTTTCTCCAAAGAGAAAAACATCTGCTCGATTATGTCTCCAACACATTTGCTTATTTTGCAATTATAAAATTTGATCTCAGTCAGTTTTTAAGTGGAACGCTTTTTTGAATAGTTAGAACCTGGGATTTTGTACCACGTACACACCTTGACCCAGAATCGGCAAATTATTGATTTATCAATTTGCATTCTGTACTGAGAAGCTGATCGCTGAGTACCTGGCTCGGGAAAGATTTTTAACTTGCACTTTTTATCTTGAATGATTAAGAGTCAAGTATTTAAAGATAGAAGTTTATAGACGGCAATATAGGACTTTGAGGTATCTGGATCTAGGAATATATCTAGCTATTAATGTTTGAGAACTTAACAGAGTGTAACATTGTTTTCACGATCACAGAAATATCATTATAGAAATTAATTATTGCATCTCGAACGCAACCTCCATCAGAATATTATTTCTGAACATTGACCGCTGGCGGGTCTTTTGTCCTTAAAACGGGATTACTCGATACAGAGTTGAAATTGTTCCGAAAAAACGAGTAGGTCGTGATCTTTGAAACAATATCAGCGTTACATGCGAACGAGCGCATCCGGATTATCGACGGATTGAATAATTCAGCTGGTTGATGAAACCCAATGGGTTGTGCTTTTCCATTGAATGATCACGCGTTTTGAGTGCTGTGCTGTTCCGAGAACGCGAACGTTCGCTGAAAATGGACTTCGTGTAACGTTTCCACGGTGCAGCCAGGCACAATGGACTCGGGAAATACGGTATATAAAAAGAAACGTTGGTATCCAAGAAACAAGAGCTTTCAGATTTTCTATATGGACCCTCTTTTTTCTTATTTTCGTCTGTGAATGTTCGTAGGTAACGTTCGTGTGCTATTGCAGGGCGTTTTTAGTGTATAATCTAATTTTTATGATGATCATTATTTAAAAAGGGGGAAAGTAAACCATTTAGTTCGAAAGAGGAAAGAAATTAGGATGCGACGCACCTGGTGCGTCATCAATAGTAGCGAGTAAATATTTGACGCAACTAGTGCGTTCACATTTCAGTCACTTATGTAATGTTTCATACGCATGGTGTATTTTACCATATCTTAGTATTGGACGCACCAGGTGCGTCAGACATTTCACCATATTAAATGCATTATGTAGTATAGGACGCACCAGGTGCGTCAGCTATTTTGTCATATCAAACGCGTCGTATTGTGTAGGACGTACCAGGTGTGTCAGGTATTGTTATATACAAATAACATTTGACTCACCTGGTGTGTCATGTCTTACTCCATATAAGTAACATATGACGCACCTTGTGAGTCATATATCGTTCCATATAAATAACATATGACGCACCTTGTGAGTCATATATTGTTCCATATAAATAATATTTGACTGACCTGGTGCGTCATGTATTGTACCATATAAGTAACATACGACACACCTGGTGTGTCATGCATCGTTCCATATAAATAACATTTGACTCACCCGGTGCGTCACATATAGTTCCATATAAGTAACACTTGACGTACCTGGTGTGTCAGAGCTTACTTCATATGAATATTTGACACACCCGGTGTGTCAGACCTTGTTTCATATGAATCACATTTGACGCACCTGGTGTGTCATACCTCGTTGCATTAGAATAACATTTGACGCAACCGGTGTGTCAGACCTTGTTTCATATGAATAACACTTGACGCAACCGGTGTGTCAGACCTTGTTTCATATGAATAACATTTGACGCACCGGGTGTGTCAGCGTTCAACGTCCGCCATGAACATCGACGTTTCGCGTATACCACACACACTCATCAACGTCATAACGCAGGTGTACATTAATTGAACGTTACACGACGTGAGGAACAGTGTGTTCCACGAACGGAAGTGTACGTGGACGGTGACGCTCGTCGCACACGCCAAGGCGGCACATGCACGTATCTTAAGTCCTCGTATATTAGTTCGGGGCGAGCGCATGCTTTTATCAGCTTATCTTTGAAAGCAATGGTAAACATTTGAATTATTAACTCCACCGGCTGGCTGTCTGGTCCTTTCTACTTCTCTCCGCTTCTGTCTTTTGAACTCCGTTTCGTGCGTCACCGCTTCGAGGCGTAGGCGGGCCGTGTAACAAAGAGCAAGATCATCCTGAAGCGGAAAGTAAAGTTAGTCTGGTACAAGAAAAAAAGAAGAGTACTTTGTAAGAAAGAAAAATGGAAATTAATGAATCGTTGCACATTTATGATTCTGTGCTGAGAGAAACAGGGATCTCCTGGGGTCTGTACAAATTTTTCAAGATTTTTCAAGACTTTTTCCTGGCTTTTCTTGGGCTATTATTTTTAAGATTTATCTGAACTTATGGCATTTGTAGATTTTCCAGATTCTTATATTGCCAAGTGGGTCAAGATTCCTTTAGGTTAGATCCTCTGATAACACTGGTTCCTAGAGACCGTAGGCTTTATGGACCCCAGGTTCTCAGGTTTATTCAGGTTCTGAAACACCGTTAGGATTGAGTCCAAGTTTTAGACCTGGGTGAATCGTAAATTTTCTTGAGAAACTTTCACTAGCTTCATCTCTATTCTATGGTCTGGCCAGGTTTCGTGGTACAGTTTTGTCGATCACTCGGTGGAAAGGAAACAGATGACGAGTCTGCGAATGGAAAAAGTGAAAGTATGTTGGTGGGTCAAGTGTGCCGAGGGCTCCTTGCATAACCTGACCTCGTTCTCCAGTGATCGTATAATCCGTGATCGGTGATTTCTAATGACTTGTGATCAGGAAGAGCAAGAATTTTTACACCATTTTGTATTTAACCACAAATCACCTGAATCTTGCAGAACTCATCAAAAAACATGAGTGTACTCTGAATGTCTCATAGCCTAACAACTGAGCTATGGAGGATTCTCCAATCAACCGACACAAAAAGAACAGAAATCGGTAAACAATTTTCCCAAGGACATTGTTCAGCTGTTCGTCACGTTCAAGGTTAACCCACAGTTTCCAGAGTTCCACGAAACGAGCAAGCTGGCGGGAACAATGAACAATTACAGGCTGGCGGCCAATCGGGTCATTGCTCGTAGCCCCTGGGCCTGAACCGGGTCCTGAACAAAGGATGAGCCTCCCTTTCCCTTTCTGTTCTGGCTCGTGAAAGCAGAACTTGTCGCGGATGAAAGGCGACTCCGGGCTGAAAGAACCGACTGGAACGAAATGGGGGGCGTATACCGCGCCGTCAACGGGAGGGTTCACTCTAACAATGTGGCCAGTGAAACGTGTAAAAGTGTTAACTGTTAATTGTATGGGAGAAATTTGTTTAACCTTGGCTTTGGGAAATTTTGCGTTGACAGCTGATCTTTGTTGATACTAGGAATTATGAGGATCGTGGGAGGTTATGGGTAATGTGGAGGCGGTTTGGATTGTGAAGAGTCTTGGTTCACTTGGTGAAGAGTGTGGAGGTTCTAGAGGAGATTTGGATGTGAGAATCGTGTGAGTTTGATGAAGGTTAAGAATTGTGGTTGGTAGGTTAAGGATTGTAGTTTTGAGGATTTTGATAGGAAGATGGTAGGACAGGAGGGCTGAGGACTAGGGGGGTTCTGAGGCAGTTAGGGACTGGGGGTCCTAAGGAACCTAGGTAGTATAGGATGTTCTGGGGAACCTGGGGACTCTCTAGTCCATCTCCTATCTCTTTCTGGAGATTCTAGGGAACCTAGAGACTAGTGGTGGTTCCTAAGGAATCTGGGGAATAGTGAGAGGACGCTGAGGAACCCAGGGACTAGAGGAGTTTCTAAGGAATGTAGGGATTAGAGGAGATCCTAAGGCACTTTAGGGACTAGGGGGTGTTCTAGGGTATCTAGTGATTAGAGGGGATTCTTAAGGAACTTAGAGATTACTAGGGAATACTAAGGAACCTAAGGAATAGTGTAGATGGTCCTAAGACATCTAGGGACTAGAGGGGATCCTAAGGAACATAAGGACTACAGAGCATCCTAAGCCACCTAAGTGCTAGACAGGGTGTTCTAGGATACCTAGGGACTGAGAGAAGGTTTCTAGGACACCTAGAGACCAAAAGAATGCTTTTAAGCATCCTAGATACTAGGGAGATTCCTAAGGAACCTAGACATTAGAAGGGGTTCCTAAAGAACCTAGGGAATAGGGTGGGAGGTCTTAAGGAACCTTGGGACTAAGGGGGATTCTGATGATTCTAGGGATCCCTAGGATTTATAGAGATGTATGAACCTTCTATAGGAGTCCTAGAAACTCTAGGGACCCTAGGGACCCTAGGGACCCTAGGAACCCAAAAGTCCTATTATTTCAATGTCCCAAAATCCTAAAATTCTAGTCACAGCCAAAAATTCCCAAAATTTCCAAAATTCCAAAGTCCCCAAAATTCCAAAATTCTAAATTCCAAAACTTCTAAATTTGTAAAATTTCTAAAATTTCAAAATTCCTAAGATCCTGAAATTCCTAAGGTCCCAAAATTCCTAAAATCCCAATATTCCTAAAATCCCAAAATTTCTAAGATTCCAAAATTCCCAAAATCCTCAATATTTCTAAAATCTCAAAATTCTTAAAACCCCAAAATTCTTAAGATCCCAAAATTCCTAGACTCCCAAAATTCCTAAGATCCCAAAATTCCTAAAATCCCAAAATTCCTAAAATCCCAAAATTCCTAAAATCCCAAAATTCCTAAAATCCCCAAATTCCTAAAATTTCAAAATTCCTAAATTCCCCAAATCTCAAAATTCCAAAGTCCCACTCCCAAAAACCCAACAATCGCAAATTTCCACAACAAATCGTTGTCAAAATCCGAGAGTGTCGAATCGCGATAACGAAAATAATGTGCCTGCATTACGAGCGTCGAAACATTTTTACGACAGCGAACTGAGATGCATTTAGCAAAAACTAGCGCACGTCGTGCTGTCGCCAGAGAAACACAATACCGTCCGTTAATTACACCGCTATCAGCCCGTGATAAGCGTCGGTTTACATAACGTGGACAAAACGTTTTGTTCGACCGAAACCAGAGAATGGTCGTTGCTTCGCGTTTCCAGCGAAATCGCTAGAACGATCGAAATTGTTGCTTCAACTTCGACGAAGTCTGTTGTTCCGTTGTATCTGCCGCGTCTGTCGCCGTATCGAGTGCCTGCAGTTGACTGTCACTCTAACTGAATTTCATGACAGAAAAGTATCGTCAAATGGTGTTTATGATGCGTCATTTTGAACCTGAAAACTTGTTGAAAATTTATGTAGTAATTGTTCAACGATATTTTTAATGGGGACCGACTATTTATTATATTTACTGCAACGGTTAGGTTTGGTCATATGTGGAGATTTATGAAACTTCACGTATTTATTTAGTTATTTTTTATATGTTAGTGTTTAAGTTTGTAGAGATGAAGTCATATGTTTAAACAAGTATTTTAATTGTTACATTAGTTGTTGCGTTTGAGTATAAACGAAATTAAGATTATTTCAACTTGTGGTGCTAGCATATGTCATATGTGGACATCAATGAAACTTCACGTATTTATTTAGATATTTTTTATATATTATTATTTAAGTTTGCAGAGATGAAGTCATATGTTTAAACAAGTGTTTTAATTGTTACATTAGTTGCTACGTTTGAGTTCAAACGAAATTAAGATTATTTCAACTTGTGATGCTAACATGTGCCATATGTGGACATCAATGAAACTTCACATATTCATTTATTTTTGCTCATATGCGTTAATATTCAAATACCATAGAAATCATCTGTTTACAGAAATATTTTAATCCTTAAATTTATCGTTACCTTCAAATGCAAACGAAAATAATTATGACAGCCATCACATGTGGACATCAATTGACATCAACAAAACTTCATACATTAATTTTTGCTTGCATAATACTTAGATTCGTTTTCAAAAATATTTAATTCTTAAATTCATCGTTACATTCAGACGGAAATAACGTCATTAACATATGTCGTGCAAAAGACAAATTTAACTTTCCGTGTATTCGATTTTTATTACGAGCTTAAAAAACAAGAGTGACTCATTTAAACGGTAATGTGGAAGTAACGCGGTGAAAATATTGCAGTTGCGAATAAATATTTTAAAAGCTGGATTATAAATCAAGAATAATTTATAGTCGAATATTCTGCAATGACCATGAGGATCTGTTATATAAAATGGCGCTGCAGATTAGCTGGATTCGGTACATGTTTATGAAATATTGCAATTGTAAATTTTACCGGTTTGTACACTTTTAAAGTTTACTTTGTGACGTCGAAAATTACGTAACAGAAATTTACAAAATACTATAAAATTCATAAATTTACAAAATACAATAAAATTCATAAATTTACAAAATACAATAAAATTCATAAATTTACAGAATACAATAAAATTCATAAATTTACAAAATACAATAAAATTCATAAATTTACAAAATACTATAAAATTTATAAATTTACAAAACACAGTAAAATTCATAAATTTACAAAATACAATAAAATTCATAAATTTACAAAATACAATAAAATTCATAAATTTACAAAACACAATAAAATTCATAAATTTACAAAATATTTCTAATGAATTATATTTTTAAAATAGCGGTTCCTGAAATATTCCGAGTATATCTAAATAAAAAATGTAAGTGTAAATAAATAATTTTACGAGTGTCTGCAAGATTCCTCGACGCAGAATATTTTGTTCAAATCGCGTTTCGAGTAAAAATACTGTAACAAGGACAGGCTATTTTTATACGCATGAAATATTGTGAAATAAAAGATTAAAGTGAATTACGAGAAATACCGTGGCACGATAAAATGACGAGGTTTAATACCGATCATTTTCACGTAATTCCGCGGAGATGTAAAAATAAATGATACACCGATGACGTTGTTGAAATAGAATTACGTGGTGTTAAAAAATAGCCGAGCCCGGAAAAACATGTTCTCTGGATTTAGATCTAACAAAAATAACGTTTATTAATTTTCTTAAATATAATTTTGATATTTTTATGATTCAAAATTTAAATTCTGCAGGTTGATCAGTCATGTAATCGTCCATTTTATATTCTTTTTCATCTTGTCTCCACGTGGCTTTCTTCGACGACCTTGTCCGACATTCCGTGAGCGGATTGCGAGTTTCCGCTGAGTCCCTTCTGCCGAGCGTTGAAATCTTTAACTCGTAATTCTATCTTGGGGTCCCTAGATTCAGTAAACTATGTTCTAGGTCCTTAAATTTTTTGCAATTCCCAAAATTTCTTGCAGATTCAAAATTTTTGTCATCTTCAAGTCTCCAGATTTCAGGTCCTAACACATTGAGTGTACACTAAAATTTCTAGCGTCCTTAATTCTATGTCAATTAAGCATTGTCTTTATAAATAAAATTATTTTTAAGTATACGATATAGTATTTTTGAAATGAAAGAAGGTAATTATTATTGAATTTCAGGCAGAAAGTTCGTTCAACTGTATCCGTAATTTATTTAACAGACGTCGATCGAACGTTGAAAGATTCATTACCAGTTTTGACTAGCTGCATTAATCATGACCGTTTCTATCACGCTGACAAATATAAGCGTTCATCGAATACTTCATTTAGCGAGTTAAATTGGTTGTTGAGATCGAACGAATTTCGAAGTATCGGCTCTGAATTACGCTCGCAAGAATAGTTCGTTCAACCTCTCGGTATCGTTGAAAGCGAATTACGTGGATGACTGGACGTTAACTTTCAGCGATATTAAACTTCGTATTGAACCCCTTTCTCCGTTGATTCCAGTGTGAATGATACTTGTATTTTATATCGGTTTTGTTTCATTCATCGCTTCCGTTTCTACTCGTTCTTTCGTGTCAAAGTAAATTATCCAGATTCATATAATTGCTCTTACTGTAGCTTTTAATGATACATTTTTATTAATTTATTAAGGGATACTTATCATATTTTACATCTTCTGTAATTTATGAATTTCATCGCATTTGTGCAGATTGGTTATACGTAAAAAAATTAACCCTTTGCACTCCTATGTTGACTGTGGCTCGACATTACATTTCTCTTGCTTCTTACAAATAATTCAGATAAATAGATTGGTTAAATATATATGTTTCTATTTATTTACTATTTATAATAAATGAAAAATGTATTTGTCACATACTTCACACTATTTTAACAAATTTTACTGAGGACCCCTATCTTGATCAATTTTTGTAAATTAAGGAATCGGTAGGTAAAAGAAATTGAGGAGTGCAAAGGTTTAAAATGAACTCTAAATATAATAAGAGCAAAGGAATGAATAATAAGTACTTATAAAAATAGTCGGTACCGATAATTAGAAAAAGAATGAAACAAAATCTTTGTAATAGCACTGAGTATCACTGCACACCAATAACAAATCGTTTAACTGCAAAGTAGTTAAATATTATCTCAATTTGCTTACATAACGCAGAGATCAAATATTGACTGAGGTAACAGAAACTGTACCGATAAGAAATGGAGATACCGCTGCCAACCCATGAGTTGTCGCGTGACCCAGGTGTGTAGAGCTACTATCAGAATAGAAAGGACACCTTTTGGGGATATTGGCTGATACTAAGTGGATCAAAAATGACAGTAGGCAAACTGGGGATCTGAGGAATTGTGGATGGAATACTAGTACTTCACATGCTAACTCTCCTTGTTGTCCACATTGTAATGTTCTCTATTATACGCAATTTCGCGCATGGTAGTTATGTGGTGATTCGATATATAGTAATTCGGCGCGTGGTTATTTGTCGCGCGGTTATTTGACGCGTGGGTATTGGACGCGTAGTAATTCGACTCATGGTGATTCGATGCGCGGTAATTGGGTGCGTGGGTATTCGACGCGTGGTAATTCGGCTCATGGTAATATGATGCGTGCTAATTCGGCGCGTGGTAATTCGACTTATGGTGATTCGATGCGTGGTAATTCGACGCGTGGTAATTCGGCGCGTGGAAATTCGACACGTAAGTATTCGACGCGTGGTAATTCGGCGCGTGGGTATTCGGCGCGTAGGTATTCGACGCATAGTGATTCGACGCGTGGTGATTCGATGCGTGGTAATTCGGCGCGTAGGTATTCGACGCGTAGTAGTCCGATGCATGGTAATTCGGCGCGTGGGTATTCGACGCGTGGATATTCGACTCATGGTGATTCGATGCGTGGTAATTCGACGCATAGGTATTCGATGCGTATTGAACTAGTTATCCTAACCTATAATTTGCAAGGAATATTGAATGTATGGATGTGGGTCCTGGGTTCCATGTGGAGGTCCTAGCAAAGTTAGAGATACTGAATCTTACTAGAGGGACTCTAGGCAACCTTCCTAGTAACCTAATCTCCCCAATACACATATTCTAACTTATAAATCCACCTCTCGCGCCATCTCCTAATTTGACTACACTACCGCGATTTTGTTTCTATCCAACTACGAACTCTATATGTTCTAATATACATCTCAGGAAATATATCAAATCTTAGTAATCTTGAAATTCCTACTCATACTCAAATTAACTCTCCTTCGCCACAATTCACCCTAGAGAAGCCTAATCCAGTTAACGATTCCCTAAAGAAGCTTCCACATTCTAACTTCACTAATACTCACCTAACTTCTCTACTATTCATCTAGCTTCACTAATATTCACCTTACTTCACTAATACTCATCTAGCTTCACTAATATTCACTGTACTTCACTAATATTCACCTAGCTTCGCTAATATTCACCTAACTTCGCCAATATTCACCTAACTTCACTAGTACTCATCTAGCTTCACTAATATTCACTTTACTTCACTAATATTCACCTAGCTTCACTAATATTCACCTAACTTCACTAATACTCATCTAGCTTCACTAATATCCACTTTACTTCACTAATATTCACCTTACTTCACTAATATTCACCTAACTTCACTAATATTCACCTAACTTCACTAATATTCACCTAGCTTGACTAATATTCACCTAACTTCACTAATATTCACCTAACTTCACTAATATTCACCTAGCTTGACTAATATTCACCTAACTTCACTAATATTCACCTAACTTCACTAATACTCATCTAACTTCACTAATATTCACCTAACTTCACTAATACTCATCTAACTTCACTAATATTGACCTTACTTCACTAATATTGACCTTACTTCACTAATATTCACTTTACTTCACTAATATTCACCTAGCTTCACTAATATTCACCTAACTTCACCAATATTCATCTAACTTCACTAATATTGACCTTACTTCACTAATATTCACCTAACTTCACTAATATTCTAATATCCCATATTCCAACTTCATTAACTCTACCTCACGCGCCAACTCACGTGTTGCCTACCATACACAGAAAGATTAGAACAATAACATAAAAGCCTGCGAACACGGAATTCAACGATCACCTTTCCACACGAAAGTCCCATTCGATTCGCAAGCAATCGCCGGTCGAAAATAAACGTGTTGTCACGTTCGTAAATCGAAGCAACGGTGCAGTCGTGTGTTTGCGGTGGTTCGCTAGCTGGTACGCACGCTAACCAAGTGACACACTGTTTGGGGACACAGGTGAGACCATTTTCGCGTGTCCGGTCATCAAGCAGTCATATCCGGTCCACGGCGCTTCGGTAAATAGATCGATTCTTCGTGTGTGATTGCGTTGGACGCGTAGAAAGGGCCGGCTGAGAAATATTCCACGTTGTTGATGAAATCGCCTTCCCTACGGAAATCGAGGAATCGATCGTCGTTGTCATGTGTCCTCCATTTGTCAGCCATTTTCGAAGGAAATGAATTTCTGCTTCGCGTCGCTTTTGCACGCTGTGTTGTACCATTTGTCTCATTTTTATTCTTGAGGTGTGGTGTCGGAGGTCCAGAGTTGCCATACTTGTCCATTAAACACCTCAAAACCCAACCACGTTTCAGATAGAGCTCATCAAACGTGCAATGTATATAGAATTGTACGATAGTTAATATTTGTATATTAAAAATAGTCTAATTATGTCCGCGAAAGGGTATAGAGAAACAAAATAGGACTCATCTAATTACGAAGAAGACAAGAGCATCCCTGAAAAAAGCAGAAAAAAGCACACGTACAACCCGATACCAGAACGCCCTTTTCAACCCGGGACTACGGTTTTCGACATAATTGCGCGTACGAGCGAGGCAAACAATAATCCGTGTAGGAAAAAGGGAACGGGTCTGGCGTAGTAACAAACAGAAGCGTCGAGTGGGCCAAGTAGCAAAGCATTCGTGCAACGCGAGCTGAAAGGGCCGGAGGGTGAGCACGAAAGCTGCAGAGAAAAGTGGACTAGCAACGGAACAGGGTGAAAACGGGGGGAGATAGATAGGTGGTCGAAGGGTGCACACAGGCAGGTACACGAATTTACATGCAGCTGCGTTGACTCGGCTTTAATAATTCAGAGGGCCGACTGACCGACGCTCCAACGTGTCTGCGGTTACGGCTTCGAACGAAACCGACATGGCGGAACACGGAGAAAGTCGCTGCTCTTTGTTCCCTTCAACGATCAAATTTTCTTTCCGACTTCTAGGTGGAAGGAATTTCAATTTGTAGGGTAACTGGTTGTAAATTATATCAGAAGTAACTTTTAAAATCTTACTGTCTAAAAATCTCAGAAGGCTACAGTTTCAAACGCCTGAGAATTCAAAGATGTCAGTGTCTATCTTAAGGTCCCAAAATCACAATATTCCTTAAAAAAAAAATTCTAAAGTTCAGAGACGTTGAAGTTCTCCGAACCTAAAGTTCCACTATCAAATCTAAAGTATACAAAATATGGAAAACTATGCTTAACCTTTCAGCTTTCTGTATTTAATCTTGAGGTTCTTTGACGTTTGGAGCGATTTTACGACCGCGCTATACCCACATGGAAGGTAGAGACGCAGGCCTATAGGTGTCGTCCGCAGTCGAAGGGTTAATCCGTCCATTTAATTTGATCGCTGCGGACCGTTTTAGGATTTAATCAAGTTAATGCCGGCGGGACCATAGCGGGCACGATTAATTCGCTTGAAACGCGGTTGGGCCGCGCCTATGGCAAGGAATCCGCCCGCAAAATCCACGACACAAAGCGGCATGATACAACGAGCAGTGTGCAAACGTCTTTTGTGGAACGCACAAACGGCCACCAGACGGTCCATTAAGCTTGCGTTTGGACGAGTGTGTCTGTCCTGTGAACCGCTTCCTGCGGGATCCTGGCCTGGCTGTGGCACAGTTTCGGCCGGGGATGTTATAGTTCGGTTCTGAATTTTGATAATCTGGTGTTAATGTTTAGGACCGGTTTATAAGGGTAATTTTATCATGGTACACTAATACGATTATTACGTTACTTCGTTTTGTTATATGAACACTTCATTTTGTTGTGTTGAGTCCATTTTATTATATGATCAATTAATTTTGGTATATTAGGACACTTAATTTATTAGCAGCACCTCAATTTACAAAAATTTGTCATGTCACATTTGCTCTATTTGATGTCACTCTATATTGTCACGCTTCGTAATTCCACGCTGTCTATCGTCCGTGTACACTTCATCACCTAGACTATCTCTTGATTTTGGTATATTATCATAAGACACTTAATTTATTAGCAGCACCTCAATTTACAAAAATTTGTCATGTCACATTTGTTCTATTTGATGTCACTCTATATTGTCACGCTTCGTAATTGCACGCTGTCTATCGTCCGTGTATACTTCATCACCTAGAATATCTTTTGATTTTGTTATATTGTCACAGGACTCTTAATTTATTAGAAACATCTGAATTTTACAAAAATTTTGTCGTGCCACATTTGTTCTATTTGATGTCACTGTATATTGTCACGCTTCGTAATTCCACGCTGTGTATCGTCCGTTTATATTTCGTCTGGACTATCTCTTGATTCTGTTATATTATCACAGGACACTACATTTATTAGCAAGACCTCAATTTACAAAAATTTGTCATGTCACATTTGTTCTATTTGATGTCACTCTATATTGTCACGCTTCGTAATTCCACGCTGTCTATCGTCCGTTTATATTCCATCACCCCGTATACAAGTTCTAATAAGTATGTCCGGCACATGAGTCCAATAAAATATTTCAGTCCGCAAAGGAAGTGATTAGTCTTGGGTCAAGCTTCGTCTGTTACGAGGCGATTTGGCGTGTGTTAGAAAATCTAACGGTACCATACGTGACAGTTATTCGAATAGTACCGATTAAAATATTTGTAGACAAAGATTTTTTTGTTAAAACCATTCCATGCCTCTGATTACAAATTTGAACTTTGTTTAAACAAATTAGAACTATTTTGTTTTGTACTCTAGTTATTCTTGCATATTTATAATCACTATGTTATTTATTTGTTCTGTATAAAAATTTTGAACATATGAAGTCAGTCAAATTGACATGGTCAAACATGGGTCATACGTTGGATCAAGAATAGGTTTTTACGGCTGGCAAGACTGTGTATCCCTAGAACGAATTATTTACTTCTGGCTAGGAATAGAACGGCCGGATATTTATTTATCCACTGTCCCTGCTCGCACCACCCGACGAAAATATAATTTCCTACGAAATGTCGATTGTTCGACTCGTCTTGGAATTTGCTTGTGCACTCTTCTGCGTTGGGTCGTTACTTCCCGACGAATTTAGCTGGCGTTTGTGCCAGTTCTCCAGAGACCGCCTTCAAAATGCCTCGTTCATGTTGCAAATAAGTTGGGAAGTTTCCGGACAATTTAATCTGGCATTAATTCACATTACGTGACAGAACGTGTAATGATATTAACAATAGTAGTGGAAAAAAAATATCAAAAGTTATTTTTAACGAAAGATTCAGATTTGTCATTAAAAAACAAATAAAAAAGTCCTTTACAGTTTTTCGATACGTCTCTTTGTTTTCGAGATACAACCGTTTGAAAATTGGTTCCTCCACTTCCGGTAGCGTCAGCTGTTCACCGGAAGTGAATCTTCAATCGCTCGTATCTCGGAAACGAAGCTGCAGATCGAAAAACGGTAAAGGACTTTTCGATTCCTTTTCACGAAACAAATCTACAGCGATGGTTTTCAAAATTTTCTCAGCAGTTTTTGAAATGCAGTGCTTTGAGAGCAAAATTGACTTGTAAATAAGGGAAAGTTAATCGAAAGAATGCGAAATAGGAGCAGATTAATTCTGATCGACGTTGAACGTCGAGACGGATGGTAGGTGTCAGGCAAATTCTCGACGTGACGGCAGCATGACCGGCAACGTCGCTGCGACAATTGGCAATTAGTCGGTTCGAGCCGGTGGGTCAATTGGACCCACGCTTACAACGGTCCGATTTGCGAGTCTGGTCACGTCTTGCCACGAAATTACTCGTTGGTATACGCATCGTCGCTGCTCTCCTGAACTGGCAACTTGAATTACTCGACTCAACTCGTACACTCGCGATCATAAGTTGTCGAACACCTTAGAGCTGCTTGAATTTCACTTCTTATTGTCTTTGTATCGCATGATAGTCATACCTGTTAGTATCTACAAAATTAATATGCGACAGTTGAAAATGGGTGTATCAATTTAATAAAATGGCTGCCTCTGAACACCATCTGTACATCATTCAGTAGTACCTTCGACATTTTTTGTTCTGAGAGAAAGAATGGTGAAAAATGAAAATGACACCACAAATAGGGTTCTCATATGCAAGCTATAGTTTTCTGCAAGTTACTAGAATCTGAAGTTGGTGCAAACATGTCCTTTTTTCACTTGGCACCTCAAACTTGATAGACTTTGAAATTTCATATGTTTTAAGTGTTTTGTTGGTAGCTGGTGAGATTACTATACATCATATCGTCACATAACTTGTACTCAGAGTTGAAAGTAGTGTCCTACGACTTATGGAGGGGGTTGTACATCCTCCTTCGCTGTTACATGTGTTCGACCTTCGTTCAAGCTCCATCTCCGTGATTCTCATCCGCTTAGAATCATTTACACGTTTAACGCTTTGATACAGAGCCAATCAAACGTTTACCGTTCCTTTGATTCACGAAATTACTAGTATCAATATGGAGCTACAGGGTCTTTCAAAACGGAGTGATCCTCTTTTTGCAAGGTGCATTGCTTTTTTCTTCATCTCAAGTTTGAATACTTATTCACAGAAAATTGCGACTAAACTCGATCAAATTGTGATTGTCAACGATTGTTTCAGTGCAAGTTTATTCCAACTAATTATTAAAGAAAGCAATCACTGATGTTGCTGTTTGTAAGTCACCCAGTACGCAGTTACGATCCGTCGATTCTCGTAGGACGAACATACGCACGAGCTCAAAGGGTTAATCGTCTTTTTGCTCCAAGCTGTACGCGAACACGAAACGACATATGGCAGTGCTCCAACAAGTGGTAGCAAGAACGTCATATGCAGACGTTGTGGCCGCGTGCACGTCGTCCATTGTCTGGCCTGACGCGTGACGTTCTATACGGTGTTGGAAAAAGTATTGCTCGAAAATCTGTGAGCTTATGGTTCTGTAAGCTGTTCTATAATGGTTGCTCTATAATCTGTTCTGTAATGGTGGCTGTAAAATCTGTTCCATAATGGTGGATATATAATGTGTTCCATAATGGTGGTTTTATAATCTGTTCCATAATGGTGGCTGTAGAATCTGTTCAATAATGGTTAGGTTAGGTTGATTAGATTTGTAGTTTGTTCCATAATGGCTACATAGACTGTTTCACAGTGGTTCTATAGTTTGTTCCATAATGGCTACATAGTCGGTTGCATAGTGGTTGATCTATAGTCTGTTCCATAATGGCTTCTACATACCTTTGATAAGTCAAGTGGTTCATAAGTCAAATACGCCTACAGAGAGATAACAAAATATAAAAATAAACAACTGCATAATTACTCCGACCATCAGTCACTCAAGCAAGAAATATAACGAAGACAAACTCCTCACTTTAAAACATCAAATGCAGATAATAAAGTACTAGAAAATGTTTGAAACAAGGACTTAAGAATGACCTAATGTAGGTTAAATTGTTTCATGCATCATGGTCATCTGTTCCACCATTTTGGTTTGTTCTTACTAAGACGTGGCTATTACATGGTCATTTAAAGAACTTCTGGTCCTCCATTTTGTTTTATAATTACTATGACATGGCTGTTGTGTGGTTATTTAAAGAACTTCATCTCTTACACCATTTTGATGTACTCTTACTACAACATGGCTGCCATATGATCACTTAAAGAACTTCACCTCTTTCTACAATTTTGATTGACAACAACTGTGACGTGGTTGCTATCTGATCATTTAAAGAACTTCATCTCTTCTATCATTTTGATGTACTTTTACTATAACATGGCTGCCACATGATCACTTAAAGAACTTCATTTCTTTCACCATTTTGACCTACTCTTAATATAACATGGTTGATACATGATCACTTAAAGAACTTAACTTCCTCCACCATTTTGATTGACAACAACTATAATATGGCTGCCACATGATCATTTAAATAACTTCATCTTTATCATTATTTTAATTGACAACAACTACAACATAGCTGTTATATGATCATTTAAAGGACTTCATCTCTATCATTATTTTAATTGACAACAACAATAACATAGCTGTTATATGATCATTTAAAGAACTTCTTCATTTATTCGACCATTTTGCTTGATACTTACAATATCATGGCTGCCATATGATTATTTAAAGAACTTCTTCATTTATTCGACCATTTTGATTGATACTTACAATAACATGGCTGCTATATGATCATTTAAAGAACTTCTTCATTTATTCGACCATTTTGATTGATACTTACAATAACATGGCTGCCATATGATCATTTAAAGAACTTCTTCATTTATTCGACCATTTTGATTGATACTTACAATAACATGGCTGCTATATGATCATTTAAAGAACTTCTTCATTTATTCGATCATTTTGATTGATACTTACAATAACATGGCTGCTATATGATCATTTAAAGAACTTCTTCATTTATTCGACCATTTTAATTGATACTTACAATAACATGGCTGTTATATGATCATTTTAAGAACTTCTTCATTTATTCGACCATTTTGCTTGATACTTACAATAACATGGCTGTTATATGATCATTTTAAGAACTTCTTCATTTATTCGACCATTTTGCTTGATACTTACAATAACATGGCTACCATATGATCATTTAAAGAACTTCACCTCTTCCTACAATTTTGAAAGACAATTATCAACCTGGCTGCAATATGATCATTTAAAGATCTTCATCTCTTCCTACAATTTTGCTAGACAATTATCAACCTGGTTGCAGTGTGATCATTTAAAGGACTTCATCTCTTACACCATTTTGACTTACTCTTATTACAACATGGCTGACATATGATCATTTAAAGGACTTCATCTCTTCCTACAATTTAGATAGACATCTATCGACCTGTCTGCAATACGATCATTTAAAGACAAAGTCATTAAACGAGTACTAGAGCAAAAAGTTGATGAAAGTCACGCAAGTGCAATGTGAACGAACCCTAAGTCCGTGAAGCGAAACGCTGGCGAAGGTCAAGGCTTCTCGCCGCTTGCCAAGAAATTCGCCGGCTCCCTTGGATGTCCATTGTTCCCGGCAAGCTAGCGAATCCGTTGATTATCTTCCGGGACTATCGGAGTCCCCATCGCGTTATGGGAGCGTGGGCAGAGCCAGGGAATGGGGTCGTTTTCGTACGGACACGCTTTGTATTCGTGATACTCTCCGAAAAGTTATTCCGGGAGCCGGTCGCCGAGGAAAGGGAAAGTTCTCTCGTCGAATCGATTAACGGAGGTCGTTTCTTATATCGAAAATTCGTTGGTATCTTGGTTATCGATATATCCTATCTTAATATATCGCACGGTGATTTAGATCGAACGTATAATTTAATGCAGAATAAATTTACTGTACGGACTTAAACTTAGTTCAGATAAGATTCGAGTTAAATAAAAGTGGATGAAGATTAAAACTTTTGGCGGGGAGTGTACGGCCACATACCAAGCCGCGATTTGAATTACAATCGGCGCATCCCGCCATCCCGTCCAGCCGGTTCGCGTCTCGTTAACCACCCGCCATTCTTATGTAATTTTATGCTAAATTTCCACCATCGCGCACCTAAAACTCCGTCCGTCAACCCTTTTCCCATGAAACGTTGCTTGATTTTTCATGTCTAAGACATTTATTTTTTCTTTTACTTGATACAAGGTTTTAACTCTCTAAATTTCCTGTTTTTCTTTGCAGGAAATATTGCAAAATTATAAGAAAATTTGTGGATGAGAAAGGGGCAATACCTTTCGACAGATTAAAGTAAAATGATATTTGTGAATATTTGATATTTGTTTGTGATATTTGTACGAACCTACCTAACCTACCTAACCTACCTAACCTATCTAACCTATCTAACCTACCTAACCTAACTAACATACCTAACATACTTAACCTACCTAACATACCTAACCTACCTAACCTATCTAACCACCTAACCTACCTAACCTACCTAACCCACCTAACCGCCTGAAGGTATTTTGAAGGTAATTAAAGGTATTGGCCCCTTTAATTTTGACAATGTCTACGGAGAGTTATTAATCCCCGAAATGTTTTCAAACATTCGAAACATTTCATTAATACTAATTGATATTACAGAGTCCATCAAAAAATCAATTCAATATTTACCTGTAAAAATGTCGATGTCTCTTTGATCAGAATTTCGCAGAATTTTTTTTAATTAAACTTCCATTAGGTTACATAAATTGCGAGAGTGGATAATTCAGTTGTAGAGAGAACACGGTTGAGAAAAACAGAGGTTGCCCTTGGAAAGAGTGGAAGATTCCTTCTATTGTACTTTTTCTTCAGGAAAAATACTTGAAGTCGGTACAAGATTCCTTGCTTCTTCGAACACTTCCTTACCGCCAGCAGATGAACAAGCATTCTACCTTATCCTCTTGCGGCCAAATGTGTCTCTAAGAAAGTTTCCTCCGGGGCGATCGATCTTTCGGGTCTTTGAAAGTTTCGCGTTTGAGGTGGACAGGAAATTTGGCGTGCAATTTTACTGGTAGTTATATTAATTTTATCGAGGTTATTTTTACTTTGCATTCAAGAGGTGACAATTATATTTAATACTTTAACTAAGCATTTCTCAACTGATTTTATAATATGACATATGTGATGTATAAACATGGTGAAAGAAACAATAGTAGAAATTATTAGTAAAGAAATAATAACCTAAAGAAAATTCAGTTAACTTAATATTTTCATTGATGGTATTGTCATTGATGGAAATAGTAGTAATTATACTAGGGATATGTAGTTAAAGAATTGCATAGGAATTGCAAATATATGCATAGACTGTAAGGTATTGCATATCCACATATTTGGAGGTCCAAGTATTTGAACATCTAAGTAATAACAAATTAGGTACTTAGAGTCTAGTGATTTTTATGTTTAACAACATTGTGGTGGTCCAGTTATAAGTACTGTATAACGACATCATTGTTATCATATGTATACAAACATTATTATAATCATATGTATAGAGATATATTTTGAGGATGCACATATGTGAAGATCCATACGTTCCCACATGTTCTACGTCCTCTACATAATAACAGATTACAAACTAATTTCTACTAATTTCTATTACAAAAAAAAAAAAATTACTTCCAAATTAACATCAGTAATACTATCTATATGCCAAAGGACGTCAAATGACCGTCGTTTAAACATCATGTGACATTACGTTGCCAGAGGTGTGGTAACTGTATAAAATTTCACAGGAACATGTTTGAAATCGATAACGCTTGGTAAAAATCTGGATACGGCTGGTCGTCGAAGCCCTTTTAGCACAGAAGGTTCTTTGTACCTTCACTGGAAGCCTCGCGTGAAATCAGATATGGAAAGGAAGGAAAAGGGAATCAGAGAGCGGAAAATCGCGACGAAACGAAGGTTCGTTGCTCTATTCAATGGTGACGTTTACCGATTCACGTTTTTAATGAATAAAAAAAAAAAAAAAACACAGATTCAGAGGTAGTTATCTATCGTTTCGACTACTTTACAAAATTAATTACGTTATTTAATACATAAAGATGGGTTATTAGTATTTGGATTGGACGTTTGGGAACGTATGGAGCATGTCATGGAGAGTTATACGTAAATAGGAAGGTGTCATAGGTGGTCAGACTTTTGTTGTGGGTAGATGTGATGTTTTCATAGGTAGATATGCATTTTTCATAGGTAGTCACGCTGTTGTTATAGATAGATATGCTGTTGTCATAGGTAGATATACTGTTGTCATAGGTAGATATACTGTTGTCATAGGTAGATATGTATTAGTCATAGGTGGACATGCTTTTGTCATATGTAGACCAACGTGTGTCATAGGTACACATGCTTTTGTCATAGTTAGACATACTCTTATCATAGGTAGATCAACTTTTATCATAGGCAGACATGATCTTGTCATAGGCAGTCATAACCTTGTCATATGTGGACATGCTTTTGTCATATGTAGATCAACGTTTCTCATAGGTAAACATGCTTTTGTCATAGTTAGACATACTCTTATCACAGGTAAATCAACTTTTATCATAGGTAGACATGATCCTGTCATAGGTAATCATAACCTTGTCATATGTGGACATGCTTTTGTCATATGTAGATCAACGTTTGTCATAGGCAAACATGCTTTTGTCATAGTTAGACATGCTCTTATCATAGGTAGATCAATTTTTATCATAGGCAGACATGATCTTGTCATAGGTACTCATAACCTTGTCATATGTAGACATGCTTTTGTCATATGTAGACCAACGTTTGTCATAGGTACACATGCTTTTATCATAGTTAGACATACTCTTATCATAGGTAGATCAATTTTTATCATAAGTAGACATGGTCTTGTCACAATCAGTCATACTTTCCTCATACGTATACATATAAAATCATACCTTAAATAAATCATCCTCAAAAACGTATTCATATCACTCCACGAGAATAATTACCACCAACAGTAAATAAATAATTTTTGCGTTAATCACCTCGAAATCAATCGTAAAGAACATCGATTCGCACGAGAGTTTATCCGTAAACCGGCTCATGAATCGTTAAATTGCACCTTTATCGACGGGCGACAATTTATCAGTCCACTTTCTCCCTTCCTCCAAGGTTCATTTTTCCCCGGTTCCAACAGCCTCGACAGGGATTATACGTCGCGTACAATTAATAATGGATCCGAGAACGGGAACGGTGACGGTCATGAATAAATTGAAACTTCATTGGGCGAGCAGGAGCTGCAAACAGGCTGGCCTGCTCATTAGCATGCAAATTTTCTAAAGCCGACCTGTCCCCTTCGAGTAAACTCCCTCTTCTTCGGCTACTTCTTCTTCTTCGCTTGCTCTCTTCATTTTTCAACCCTCTATCCGATTAAGACTTTAAACGTTCGATATCTAATCGTCATCATTTTTTACTTGTTAAAAATAAATTTATAGCTATAAATGGTTTATGTCGTGTATTTGTGCGCGTTGCTCCGCCCACTGCGGCCGAGCGCGGCCGACGGTGCACGAAGACGCACGATGGCGGCCGACAGCTACCGAAGGTAACTTTATTCTTCACTTCCGTTGGATATTTGGTTGCAGTATCCGTGAAGCAATTTTGTTCATTACAATTGCAAATAGTTTTGCAACGTATTAATTTCCGCACGTTTCTCCTTGTCAGCTCTGATATGGAGACTTCCTTGATTGTTATCTGAGCCAGGAATTACGGTTCGTTGATAGCAGATTCGGGTAAAATCGACGAAGTTTCTTCACGATTGCTATCCAATTTTTATTTATAGACTTTTCAATTTCAGTTCAGAATATATTTTCAAGTCCAAATAAATTTGAAGCCCCTTATTTCTAATTCGTAAGCCTCTCCCGATATAATTCGATAATCGGAAAATTCATAAAGAAACGAGCTTAAAATCGTTCTATCGCGAGTTCATTCAGAAGGAAACGAGAAAGAGACAAGTTACATCGAGGAGAAAATTAGCGAGCTTTGCGTAATCCTCGTAATCCGCTTTTGTTCCACAAAAATGGCCGGTTACATTCTCCGTCGGGTCACCGTGAATTTGCATGCGACACCTGTTTCTCGTACTTCAGACCCTTGTCCATTCTGTTTCTGCCCGTAAGTACAAAGCGTTTCTGGTGCCGGCTTAACTGGTTCGTTGAACTGATTAAAGAAAAAAGACTAGGGACACAGGACTGGACAGTCTTTGCACTTTTTGCTTCTTAATTGCTCCTGCTAGTATTACTGCAGGTGTCTAGGGATATGTGGAATATTATAGGGTTCGAAATAAAAATGATACATCTAGAGAAATGTTACATTAGGGACATAGTGAGGGATTTACTGAGAAGTATCATCTCTAGGGACATATTAACGGTTGGTGCATTACTACTCACCCCTAGGGACTCACTAGCAGTAGGAAAATTACTCTAGGCACATTAGTTTGGGGACTACTATCAGCAACAGGCATATCACTACTTCTGAACATCAGAATTAATCTACTACACTATATAAATATTTTTATAAAGTATAAATTGTCAAATTTAAAAATCTCTGAACACTCAAGTTTCTAATGTTAGGTTAGGTAAGTTAGGTTGGTTAGTTAAGTTAGTTGTGATAAGTTAGGTAGGTTAGGTATGTTAGATGGGCTAGGTAGGTTAGGTGGGTTAGGTAGGTTAGGTGGGCTAGGTAGGTTAGGTGGGTTAGGTATGTTAGATGGGTTAGGTAGGTTAAGTATGTTAGGTGGATTAGGTAAGTTAGGTTGGTTAGTTAAGTTAGTTGTGGTACGTTAGGTAGGTTAGGTATGTTGGATGGGCTAGGTAGGTTAGGTGGGTTAGGTATGTTAGATGGGTTAGGTATGTTAGGTATTAATAAAGAGCAATTAGAGATCAATAGCAAAATATAGGGAAACATTCCTAAATGTGTATAGAACAGTGCGAGACAAATTTTCCAAACGAGCGCCGCACCACGCTTCCGCCTTGCACGCCCATATTAACGTAATTCGCGGCAGCGAACGAGCTTTTTAATTAAAAGTACCTGCGCCGCCATTATCTCGCGCGGACTTATAATCGCGCCTATCCATCCACCCTGGTCGTCACCTCCTAGCGACCTGGAAGTCGGCCTTTATTCGCCAAGCACGAGACCGTAATGAGTAATAATTCAAATTTCTATGCCGTACGCGGCCGGCGCACCGCCACCAAGGAAAATAGAACGGCTCTCTGTAACGGCTACGAACAAGATTGTCTCCATTTACCGCGGTATAATGCGCGAATGAAATCTTGTTTCAACTTCAGGAATCTATTTTTCTTTTTGGTTCACTGTTCTGGTGACGAATAAATTGAACCTGTAACTTCTTTTATTACTTTATTAATCGGTTGGTTGTGATAGCTTAGATGTAATAATTAGATAGGAGAATCAGAATTTGGTGGAATGTATACTGATTTTGTGGGCGTGGTCTGATGGGAGGAGTCTGATATAATTTCCTTCATTATGTTCTTTTTTATATAGTACTCTATTAATCGGTTGGTATTGATAGCTTAGATGCTATAATTAAATAGGAGAATCAGAGAATTTGACGGAATGTACAATGATTTTGTGGGTGTGGTCTGATGGGAGGGGTTTAATATAATTTCCTTCTTTACTTTCTTTTTTATATAGTACTCTATTAATCGGTTGGTATTGATAGCTTAGATGTGATAGTTAAATAGAAGAATCAGAGAATTTGACGGAATGCATAGTGATTTTGTGGGCGTGGTTTGATGGGAGGAGTCTGATATAACTTCTTTCATTACTTTCTTTTTTATATAGTACTCTATTAATCGGTTAGTATTGATGGCTTAGATGCGATAATTAAATAGAAGAATTATAATATTTTACAGTATGTACAATGATCTTGTGGGCGTGGTCTAATGGGAGGAGTCTGGTGGGTGGGTCATACGACGGGGAGTGACCATAGTGGGAGTGGCTAGTGACTGTCCAACTTCCTTGTGGCTTCAAGGGCACAAACGTCATTTCTGGGATATAGTGACGGTTGGTATAGTCAAGATCTCAAGCTATGTGACTATTAACCGTGTGATTATGGTACCAATAGATGACCATAACGTCGTGATTAGTGATTACTAGTCCCGGGAGGCGTGGCTGAGTGGGTGTGACCAATAAGCGTGACTAATGTTCGTGCCTATATAATTGCCGCATTCAGTAGCACAAATCGACATCTAACAAGCAATTGAATCAAATTGCTTCAATTATCTGTGTCTATCGTAAAAGAGACTGCCTAGTAACCGCAAAAGTAACGTCACAATATTCTCGAAGATCGTCATTTTTCTCGGCATCGTTATCCCCCGGTGTGTTCGCACCCTTGAACAGTCGAGCACAGAAGGGGGTTGAAATTCGTTCGGCAGCGCAAAACTCCGAAGCAACCAGCCGAAAACTCGTTTCGAAGCCCCTCCGCAAACTCTCGTGCGCCTGTCTTTCCGTGCCGTGTCACGTAGAAACTTGGATCGTTGAAGTTGCAGCTTTGCCAACGACAAGTTGGATCGGCGAAGTTACCCTGTTGCCCCTCCCCCCTCTGCCCGCCCCCTTCTGCCGGTACACGTCTCTTCGAAGCTATCGTCGACTTTCGTCTGTTCGCTAACGGTGGCGGGCACGTTTTGAATCTGTCCCCCGTAGCCGTAGCCCGACGTTGGGAAACGAGGGAATTGTCGTTGGAATCGTGCGTAGAAGACAGGACAAAGGAAACGCCTCCGGGCGACGGGCGGGCAAAGTGGGCGGTTGAAAGTCTTCCCTCCTCTTTCGTTCGCTAACGTTTCCACGAGCCGGGCTCTTTCGCGGGGCTGTTTTGACACGCTCGTTAGGATAATAGGGGAGATGTAGCTGCTGTAGATGAAGGGGAGGACGTTTAAGGATGGTAAACGACGAAAGACAACGTTCGAGAAGAAATTCCGAACTAAATGGCCTTCCGAGATAATAAGATTCTTACGTCGATTCACTTTGGGATTTCTGGACTTTGATAACTTTGGTCTTAGAAGCACGAGAACTTAGAAACCTTACTCTGAGGTTCTACATATTGTATGGACCCTAGGGTCATTTACGAATTCTAGGATTTTTGAGGATCTCAGAATTTCAGATGAGTTTTGTAGGTTAAGGCGAATTTGTAGGTCGATAATTTTGGAGGTTATGTGACGATTAAAAAATTTACAATTATTTAAAATTTAATACTAAAATTAATGTGAGAATATTTTCAACAGATTTTAAACAGCAGTTAAAGTGGAAGGCGTGATTTAATTAAAAATTATCTGACGGACGTGTTTCCCTCGCGTGCTCCGTGGCGGCACACGTGTGGCCCCCGGTTCTTGCGGCACGTCCGTGGCACCCGTCGACGAGCTCGTTGATAAAACACGCGCCGGAAATTCCGGTAACGACACCTGTTACGTCTCCCGTGGTTTCAGATGTTTAACACTTTCACATTTTAGATACGAAAAATCCCCGATATTCTTTTCGTAAATGTGTCAAGGTAAAATGAAAAGTTACGGGATTAATTAGCGAGAAAGAAAAATTTGTATATTCCGGAAAGTCATTGGAACTTTCACTGTTTGAATAAATTAAAAGTTGCGTAAAAATGGAAGTTTTAAAGCTTTGAAAGAGGCATTCTTATCATTCAACGGTTGATTAAAAACAACGAATTAAGAAGAAAGTTTCGCGATATTACAAAGCAGAAGAGGGCAACCGCTGCAATTTTATACGGCAGAAGGCTAGTGGAACGTTCTTTCACGTTTTTTCCCCCCAACAGATCTGACTTTTCCTCTTTTCTCTGTTTCAGGTGAGTTTCCCCGTTTCCTGAGGGACCAAAGACTTTTCGCGGCGAGTCGGGGTGAGTTAAGGCTAAAAGTTTCCTAAGAATCCCTCCCGTTGAGGGATCGACAAAGGTCTGCCCGGTAGACTTCCCTGACTACGCGCCTGCCACAATGAAGATGATCTTTCAATTTCCTGTGAAGGATCTGTTTTTCCTTGCGATTCAATTATTTCTCAAAGAACAATTCACCAAGACTCCATGTTTCAGTTATGGGTCATTCCACGAATCGATCACTTCTAGACATCACCGTTTGCTCTAATAAAAATATTTCATAATCCACGCGAAATTAGGGGGGGTTTAAGTCATCACTTCACTGATTTCGAATTTGTTAAAGAATAACAAGCTTTCAAAGTCTGTAATTTTTGCTCACTTTTCCAAAAATGGGATTCACTTACGAATTTTTTTCTCGGAAACTATTCAACCTATTTACCCACATTCTTTTTTGTTTTGTTCACAAAGAATTGGACTATTTTAAAATATTTTTTAATTCCGACAATTTGTTGAAAAACAACAAGTCTTCAAAGCTTGCCATTTTTGCTCACCTTTGCAAAAATAGGTTTCACTTACGAATTTTTTTCTCGGAAACTACTCAACCTATTTACCCACATTCTTTTTTGTTTTGTTCACAAAGAATTGGGCTATTTTAAAATATTTTTTTTAGTTCCATGAAATTTGTTATGAAATTTTGAGAAATTTTAGAATGCGCTCATTGAAAAAAAACGCAGAAAAATACTTTGTTTAAATTTTTCGATATTTTATAACAAATTGATGGGATTAAAAAAAATATTTTGAAATAGGCCAATCTTTTGTGAATAAAACAAAAAAGAATTTGTGTAAATTCGTTGCGTGGTTCTCGAGAAAAAAATTCGTAAGTGTAACCTATTTTCATGTAAGAATGTGAAAAATTGCAAACTGTGAAAGCTTGTTATTCTTCAACCAATTCTAAACTGACAAAATGATGACTTAAACCCGCCCTAATTTCACATGAACTACAAAATACTTTGATTAGAACAAAATCGCAGATGGTGACTAAAAGAAACTTGCAATCTGTGAAATTACACTAAAGATTAAAATATTCGCTAAAATGGGTAATAAACGAAAGGAGAGGGATAAATATTTCGAAAATGTGTTCCCAAGATAATTTTTAATTCACCCATGCACGGTTAATTAATTGTCGTTAATTAGCGCGTTCCCTCCTATTCCTCTTTATTCCCGGCGTGTTAATAATGTCATGGTAATGTCGTTTTTAATTACACTTTATTACGTCGCTCTTTTATTACGCTTTTACCCCGTAGCGTTTGGAAACATTTAATTAGTCGAACGGTTCGCTTCCTGACGAAATAATCTCGAAACTTTCGGGCGTTACATTTTTTCTGTCCGATATTTTTAGCTGACAAGCGTTGACTCGTGTTCCGATCGCGGGTTCACATTAGAATTACATGTCTCTCGATTTAGAACGAAAATGACACGGTTAGGAAATCGATGGCGCCTCATAATTTATGGCACCCTCGGATCTTTCCTCCGGCAAAAAAGAAATTTACGAAATTACTCGACATCATTTTTTCGTTGAATTTATTCGAGAAAGTTGTGGAATTCCGAAAAGGAAAGGGGTAGAGTTAAATTGTTCCATTGTTCGTTGCGAGTAGAAAGACACCGGGGGTGGGTCGACTAGAAAGGGGTGGGAAACGACAAACGAAGGGTGGCAGGCTGGCTGGGTTTGTGTGCGTGGAAATTTTCCCCACCTGTTGCCAAACAATTCCCATGGAAACGAAGTTATGGCTACGGTTTCCGCCAGATAAATACCGCGTACACGCGCACGCGTTTCCGGTAACGAGCGTGCTACGTGAAATAAGTTTCCGTTGGATTTCTGCTAAATCTCGGATTCAAGATTTGTGCTCTCGAAAAAATTCAGGAAAATTGTTCTGATGTTACATGAAACACTCCGAACATTTATTGAAATAGGTGCTTTTTATGTTTCTAGAAAAATAGAGGACACTTTAGTGAGTAACATAATATGAAACACCCTGTAGATTTGTTAAAATAGATGCTTTTTGTGTGTCTAGAAAAATAGAGGACACTTCAGTCAGTAACATAATATGAAACACCCTGTAGATTTGTTAAAATAGATGCTTTTTGTGTGTCTAGAAAAATAGAGGACACATCAGTCAGTAACAGAATATGAAACACCCTGTAGATTTGTTAAAATAGATGCTTTTTGTGTGTCTAGAAAAATAGAGGACACATCAGTCAGTAACAGAATATGAAACACCCTGTAGATTTGTTAAAATAGATGCTTCTTATGTTTCTAGAAAAATAGAGGACACTTCAGTCAGTAACAGAATATGAAACACCCTGTAGATTTGTTAAAATAGATGCTTTCTGTGTGTCTGGAAAAATAGAGGACACTTCAATCAGTAACAGAATATGAAACACCCTGTAAATTTGTTAAAATAGGTGCTTCTTATGTCTTTAAAAAAATAGAGGACACTTTAGTCAGCAACATAATATGAAACATCCTGTATATTTGTTAAAATTGATGCTTTTTGTGTCTCTAAAAAAATAGAGGACACTTTCATTACTACCACAATATGAAACACCCTGTAGATTTATTTAGAAAAGTGATTTGCATCTAGAAAAATGTAGAAGACTCTGTAACACATTTTGAAACACCCTGTAGATTTATTAAAGCAAGTAGCATGTTTGTCTCTAAAAAAGGAGCAGACGACTTTAGTTTCTAATACAAATTGAAACACCCTGTACAATTATTTAAAAAAGTGTGGAAGACATTGTAACACAATTTGAAACACCCTGTAGCCTTGTTAAAGTGGTCTTTGTGTTCTCAGAAAAGTGGAGAAGCCCTCGTATTTAATCACCTACTATTATTTAGATATACAGGGTGTTTCATTTTTACCTACCAAGTATTTTGAACAGCCCTATAGTACTCAAAACGTAGTATATCACATGTGTATCACAGTGTATCACACATTTCAAGCCCTCTATTTCGTAAAGCTCACTATACATAATTCCCTCTGAATTGTCGAACAATTAAAGGATAAGGAACACATCTATCCCAGAAACGAAATAAAACGCGTTTTAGCCGTCATCCTCCACATGTTTCATCCGGTGGTCGGGTGTTAATTGCTTTCGCGAAGGGCGGCTGAACGATTTCAATTATTCCTTCCCTCCACCACTCTTCCTTCCTGCACTTCCCCCGCCCCCTGGTCGTCTGGTATGATCGCCCTCTCGCCCTTGTTCGCCGGGGTGGAAATGTGTCGGAGGATCAGAAAAAAAATCCGGAGATTTTAATTAGAAGCCTCTCTCGTCATCGTACCGAAGATCAGAGTCATCAGCACAAGGGTCGACGTCTACGTCACAGACGCTCCGCGGGGGTGCAATATACAGGGAGCACCCCCTGACTCTGCTCCTCTCCGTAGCCTGCGATCCGTGAAACTTCTCATCGTTTTATATGCACGTATTTCGTAGAAGTGCGTGTGGTGTTACCCTATACAGGGTGTTTCAGTCGAAAAACGCACTTCGTTTCGACGTAGACGTAGTCAAAAGACGGCCATATAGGGAAATATTTTAAAATTCAAATCTCCACATATTTATATTACATTTCCTGGAATTTTCATTTTTCCAAAAAAAACCTTTTTCGAAATAAATATTTCCACCATTGAATATTTTATTGGGAACGCAAGCAGTCGAACCGTTATATAAACGTAAATTAATGAAACCGCAATTATTACTAAAAACAGGGATTTATATATCCTTGCTTATTAACGCAACAGGAATTTACGAAGCTGTATTGTAAATAAACGGGAAGAAGGCTTGATTAATCTTGGCTCATTATTGCAAACGTTTCATTATTTCCCATGTACCGAAAGCATCGTATATCGATACTCCCCGCATCGTATTATGTTTCATTTATAATCATTCGCAAATTGTAATTGTGCCGAAATTATTATTGATTCCTACAACAGATTTGACGGTGATTAAAATACGCGGGTGTAGACCCGCAGCAAGGATATGTTTTCGCTTAAAATATTTCGTAGTGTTGTTAATTGTAACGCGCGCTCGTGTAATAATTAATACACGCCGATCAGTTTCAGGAGGTGGATTATGAATGTATTTAGGAAACAATAGCATCGATGGGGGCTGCGTAATTCTGTATAAAAACATATACATGATACATGAAATCGTTAATGGTCTGTTTTCGTATTCCATTACTGATTGTTAAACTACATTTATATTTTATATTTGTGTATGTTATACTCGGAAACTTGGTCTTGTTGTTATTGATTAATGCAGAAATTTATTATTGTGGCGCAGTCAATGCGCAGTGTGATGATTTGGGCGTGGTCATTTGGAGGAGTGGTCATTTGGGGCGGAGTTATTCGGGGCGTGGTATTTGGAGGCGTGGTAATTCAGAGCCTAGCAATTCGCGGAGTGGTAATTCGGAGCATAGTAATTCAAGGAGTGCTAATTCGGAGCGTAGTGATTCAGAGCGTACTAGAAATTGAAGGCTTGGTAATTCGGGGCGTGGTAATTTAGAGCGTGGTAATTCGGAGCGTAGTAGTAATTAAACGCGTGGTACTTCGGGGCGTAGTGATTCAGGGCGTGGTAATTCAAGGCGTAGTCGTAATTAAAGGCGTGGTAATTCGGGGCGTATTAGTAATTGAAGGCGTGGTCATTCAGGGCGTAGTAGTAATTTAAGGCGTGGTAATTCAGAGCGTAGTAATTCAAGGCGTGGTAATTCCAAGCGTAGTAGTAATTGGAGGCGTGGTAATTCAGGGCGTAGTAGTAATTGAAGGCATGGTAATTCAGAGCGTAGTAATTCAAGGCGTGGTAATTCAGAGCGTAGTAATTCAAGGCGTGGTAATTCCAAGCGTAGTAGTAATTGGAGGCGTGGTAATTCGGGGCGTAGTAATTCAGAGCGTGGTAATTCGGGGCGTATTAGTAATTGAAGGCGTGGTATTTCGGAGCGTGGTAATTCGGAGCGTAGTAATTCGGGGCGGGGTAATTCGTGGCGTATTAGTAACTGAAGGCGTGGTAATTCGGGGCGTATTAGTAATTGAAGGCGTAGTAGTTCGGGGCGTATTAGTAATTGAAGGCGTGGTATTTCGGGGCGTGGTAATTCAGGGCGTGGTAAATTGGGGCGTATTAGTAATTGAAGGCGTGGTAATGCGAGTCGTGGTAATTGAGGGCGTGGTAAGTAGGCGTATGACAGTAGGGGGCGTGGTGACTTGGGGCGTGGTAATAATGGGTAGTTGTGCCACAGGGGGCGTGTGATAATAGACGTAGTATCTCGAAATATAATAATATATAATATATTGAAACACAGCATATAAATACTAAAACTGTTCATTCTAAACCTAATAAAATATATCACAAAAATATAGAACGGTCCAATACAAGGTCTAACACATAAAAGTACAACACACCCAAATACAATTCATGTCTCTACAACAATCGAGCATACCTCACCTTTCAGAACGTTGATTTCTAACCCCGTTCCGTTACCCAGAATCATTCATTCAAAGACAAAGCTGCTCGTCCACAGCTTTGTCCTCGCTTCAACCTGAAAAATATCGTCCTCGGCTCGCCTCTTAATAGTTTCAGCGTTCTTTCGCCGTCGCCGCGATGATTTATCGAGCGTACACGGTGTCGTCGGGACACGTCGAGTTAATCGTTATTTCCTGTCCAGCTCGCACGCGAGCCAGCTCCTGGAGCCTTCCATGGCTACAGATATCAGCTCCTGCGCGCTTTATCGGCCGCCAGAGAGGGGGGGAGTGGCTTAATAATTTACAACGACAAGATACACGCCTCTGTTATTGGCCCATAAAGCATCCCCGCTATGCTTCCACTCGTTTACTCGCCGTCCGTGTTTTATGTCGTTCTCTTCGGCTTTAGGATGGACCGATATGGAATTCCTCGAAGGTTGTGGCCTATACGACTGGACATCATTTTTGTTCCTTTCAAAATTCCTTCTGGACTGTTCATTCTTCACTTCGATTCTTCCTGCTGGTCACAGAGTGTTCTCAGGTCAATCTGGACAAATTCTTATCTCTGAACGTTCTAAAAATATGTACACATTTTTTAATTATATTTTGCTTTAGGTTATTTCTCTGGGAAACCTCTCACACATGGATAGGGGTGTTTCGTGGAGTGACGATGCCCCGACTTAGGAGGCGGTCTTAAGTGGCCCCTTAATATTAAGGCAAGCGTTGCCAGTCGTTATTGGCACCCCTGTGCATTAATCCGGTTACGGCGCGCAGCAGCCGGAAATTTGTAGGCGGTTATAAATTTTAAAACTTGTTCACGCACCTGCGTTCATACGCCCTACCATTTACGGTTAATCGATTGACCTGAAATATTTGCGGGCTCCTTAATGATGTACCTAAAAAAGTAGCCAAGTTTCTGTCTGTTTTCCAGCAGGTGTCAAATCTACAGATAGGTGAACACATCCACGGCCAATTAATCGATAATATACTTAATTAACGCCGTCTCGTTCCACGCTACTGGCGGATATTTAATAAATAGCGTTGAAAAGCGGCCTGTTAGCGTCCTTTACACGGACATCGTATTATATGTCAGCTAATGAGAGACTCAAAGTTAGCCCAGAGGCCGTTCGTGATCCCGATTGGTCGACTATTAACAACGGCCGACCGTAACGATCATGGGACGCGCGACAAATACAAATTAATTAATAACGTTCATAAACCACTCCCGGCCGTGGAGTTGCTTTAACGGCTGGCCCGGGCCCGGGTTAGTTAATACCCGTTAAATTATCTCCGGTACTTACGCGGCGATCATTAATTTACCTTCTGTCCTCCTGCTTTTCGCGTGCACGCACTAGCCAAGACTTCCTACCTAGATATTAACTAGAAGTTATTTCGTCTATCGATTTTTAGGTGCATTCATCATTCTGGACAGTGTTACAGGGTACTCATAGATCTGCAATGTGGACGTCTCATTCGTTTACCTAGCTAGGGTCTTGGGAGATGCTGGTAGAAGAGATTCTTGTTAGGTGATACGTATGTGGAGTCATATGTGGACTCATATGTGGTCTCATCAAGATTTGGTGGCTTCAGAAACTTGGAAACCTAACGAGAATTTGAGACTTGGAGAATGTGGACACCTCATTCGTATCTTTAGCAAATATCTTGGTAGATAAGTCTGGTTAGATGATACATATGTGAAGATGCATATGTGGAGATGCATATATGGTCCCATCAAGGTTTGCTAGCTTCAGAGACCTGGAGAAGGTAGACACCTCATTCCTATCTTTAGCAAACATCTTGGTATATGATTTTGGTTAGATGATACATATGTGAAGATGCATATGTGGAGATACATATGTGGTCCCATCAAGGTTTGCTAGCTTCAGAGACCTGGAGAAGGTAGACACCTCATTCCTATCTTTAGCAAACATCTTGGTATATGATTTTGGTTAGATGATACATATGTGGAGATGCATATGTGGAGATGCATATGTGGTCCCATCAAGGTTTGCTAGCTTCAGAGACCTAAAGAAGGTGGACACCTCATTCCTATCTTTAGCAAACATCTGGGTAGATGATTTTGGTTAGATGATACATATGTAGAGATGCATATGTGGAGGTGCATATGTGGTCCCATCAAGGTTTGCTACATCCATAGACCTGGAGACCTAACAAGAATTTGAGACCTGAAGAATGTGGACACCTTCTGAACCTATATCTTGAACGTTTGTCCTACTACTCAGTTACCACATCAGATTACAATGTGAACACCTTCTGAACCTAGGTCTCGAATGTGTGTCCTACTACCCAACTACCTCATCAGACCAAAATGTGGACAAATTCTGTACCTATGTCTTGAAAGTGTATCCTACTACTCAACTACCACATCAGACTACAATATGGACACCTTCAGAACCTAGGTCGTAAATGTGTGTCAAACTATCCAACTACCACATGAGACTCCAAACGAAGGAGTATAAACGAGTTCCCAATGTGGCCACCAAGGGCTACCCAGACTTGGACCGCTTTTTCCCTCTGTAATGTTTGCAATCACGTAATTCGACGCGAAACAGAGTGGATGTCACTTGTCCTACCGCTGTCGCGACTAAGTGATTGCAAACCTTTGTCTCGTTTTAGGGACAGCGTAGTAATTATTCTTAATTAACATGAAGGTGGTTCGGGATACAATTGTGGTGGAGGGACTAAATGCTGGACGTTAAAGTCAGACTTCACGTAACTGATTTCAAACATTTTGCAGATGTAATCTAAAATGTACATGAATGAGTCCATGGGTGAAGTAATCATTGATTACATCGGTGTATTCTTCATCAGTTAATACGAACTGGTACCTGACATCTCTTTTACACCGCCCGTGTTAAACGAAGCATCAAATCGCCCAATAAAACCAAATCGCTCGCGATACAGCTGAGAGGTACATCCCAGCGAATGCGACACCTCGCGGTTCCCAGCCGATCGTTAAAGCGCCCCCTACGAAACGGCTGCTCGTAAATCAGAACATAGTCGATCGGACATTCGTCACATGAGCTTTCGGCCCGGTTGTCCGAATAAAAGGGACACCGAGCGAACGGTTGCAGCTGGGGGCTGACAGTTTTCACCGTAAAAATGACGACGCCCCTGGCTATTTTATTACAGCCTAGCCGAGAGAGGACGGGATCTACGTTTCCCTGTATAAATCGCCGTACTTGGTAGTTCAATTATTATCAGCCTCGTACGGACGTTTCTCGGGGCTGAATTTGTCCGCTCTGGTAACGTACAGTCTGTTTGGAAAGCGTGTATGATTTGTGATGTGGAGGATGAATGTGATGTGGATGTGTGTTGGATGGAAGATGAGAATTGGAGGAGTGGGATGGAATTTGTGGAGTGGGAGAGTTGGGGAGGATTTTTTTATTTGGGAATTTGGGAGGCGAGAATTTTGGGATTTGGGAATTTGGGAGGCAAGGATTTGGGGATTTGGGAATTTGGGAAGCAAAGATTTGGGGATTTGGGAATTTGGGAGGCAAGGATTTTGGGATTTGGAAATTTGGGAGGCAAGGATTTTGGAATTTGGGAATTTGGGAATTTGGGAGGCGAGGATTTTGGGAATTTGGGAATTTGAGAGGCAGGGATTTTGGGGATTTGGGGATCTGCGAATTTGGGATTTGTGGAGTTGGGGATATGTGGAATTGGAGATTTGTGGATTTGGGGTTTGTGGAATTGGGGATTTAAGGATTTGGAGATCTGAGAATTTGCAATTTGTGAAGTTAGGATATGTGGATTTGAGGATATGTGGAGTTGGACATATGTGGATTTGGGGATGTGTGGAGTTGGGATATGTGGATTTGGGGATATGTGGAGTTGGACATATGTGGATTTGGACATATGTGGAGTTGGACATATGTGGATTTGGACATATGTGGATTTGGACATATGTGGATTTGGGGATATGTGGAGTTGGACATATGTGGATTTGGGGATGTGTGAATTTGGGGGCGTGTCGATTTGGGGATGCGTGGATTTGGACATATGTGGAGTTGGGATATGTGGAGTTGGACATATATGGATATGGACATATGTGGATTTGGAGATGTGTGGAGTTGGGATATGTGGATTTGGGGACGTGTGGAGGTTGGGATATGTGGAATTGGACATATGTGGATTTAGGGATATGTGGAGTTGGACATATGTGGATTTGGGGATGTGTGGAATTGGAATATGTGAATTTGGGAACGTGTGGATTTGGGATATGTGGAATTGGGATACGTGGAGTTGGAATATGTGGAGTAGAGATATGTGGAATTGGGATACGTGGAGTTGGGATATGTGGAGTTGGGAATTTGTGGATTTGGTGTTTATATAATTAGGATTTGAGGATTTCAAGATCTGAGAATTTGGGATATGGGAATTTGGGTTTTGTGGACGTGGGATATGTGGATATGCTATTTATGGACTTGTTATATATGTATATAGCATTTGTGGATTCAGTGTTTATTGATTTAGTAATCTAAGTACTTGGAGACTTGAGAACTTGAGATACTGTCCACTTACCAACCTGACAATTCATTTCAAATGTCACAAACGTCACCTCAAATGTAAAGTCCTTACCCCTTAAAAGTTTCAGAACTACCCAATTTGAGTACACAAACCTTCGTAAACACGTCACCCAGACGAACATATAATTACATCTACCTCTCCACACCTATCCACATCTACCATTTATACCTTCTGTCCCTATCATCAAACCGACGTCAGATATACCGAATTACCAAGCCATCCTCAATAGTATTTCCTAACGCTACCGCGTTAAGAGACCGATCATTCCCCATAAGCAGAGAGAGACTGATTCCAAATGGAAAGGAAAAAGGTAGTTCGAAGTTCGAGTCGAGTGTCGGTAGCACTTAGACGTGGTTCGTTAGTTTCTGGAGATTGCATCTCCCTGGATTTAGCCAGGTTACCAAGCCTGCACGTCGACCATTACCAGACGATTGCCGGCTCGAGTGCAATTTCGTTTCCGGATATCGAGCCTTGGTCGCCGCAATTTCTTAGCTGCCACTTAAGTATCCGCTATTTTTCGCCCCTATACCATCCTGCCCTCCACAAGTACACTTACAGCTGGGTTAGAGCGCCCTTCATTGATGTTATTCTGTTCGTCTCTTGGATAAGTGTCCTCAGCCGTAACATAATTACGACGGTATCAGTGGGTCTCAAATAACCCAGCATTACTGCATCCTCTCAAACCTAAAATTAAATGTTTAATGTGAACGTCCTTTTACTTCCCAAATATATGTATTATTTAAAAATTTTGTTTAACGTTTTACTTTCAACATCAAACTTTTTTGAAACACAGTTCGTGTGAAAATTTCCTTCAGATATTGGACGAATGAGCTCCTTTTTCAAAAGTCGCAGCGTTATTTTTTTACCTGTAATAGAATCAAGATCAATCGCTCGCGATGAAAGCGGCAGGAAACTCTAAGCCGACAGATACGGACAAACAAATGTCGCAAAATGACAAGCACATCAGTCTTCGGAGAATTTCGGTAACCGGAGCGGATCCGCTCTGAAGACGAAGCTGTTTCGTGCACGCGGCGCGCATCGGAAAAGCCATCAGTGTGCAATCGAGTCCTGGTGCGGCCACGATCTCTGTCCGATTATTCCGCGGATTTCGACACGAAGAAATACGAGCTGTCAGGGGAAAACCTCACGGTGCACGCTGTCGTGCTAGGAAAATTGCGGGACATCGTTTTGAAATTAGCCTTCGAAAGGACAAAGCGTACCGTGAAAAATGCGAAACGCGGAAGCTTACATGAGATATTGTGTATCTTCATCTCTTTTAAAACGCTTTCGAATGAACTTTTTGCTTAATTAATTATGTATTGAGTCGCTAGAAGTTTGAGCATAACTTTGTATTGAATCGCTAAGAATTTGTGAGATTGGGAACTTTTTTGTTTGAGAAAAAGTGCATTTATACTAGCTTGTTTCGTTTTGTATTTCATTTACAGCGATTTTGTTGGTCTAAATGGTTTTTAGCTACGCCTACTGAGGATATAACACGCCTACTTTGTAAATATCACGCCTACTTTGTGTATACCACGCCTACTTTGCACATACCACGCCTACATTGCATATATACCACGCCTACTTTGAACGTACCACGCCTACATTGCATATATGCCACGCCTACTTTGTATAGACCACGCCTGCTTTGCATACACCACGCCTACTTTGTGTATACCACGCCTGCTTTGTGCATACCACGCCTACTTTATGTATACCACGCCTACTTTGTGTATACCACGCCTACATTGCATATATACCACGCCCACTTTGTGTATACCACGCCTACTTTGTAGATACCACGCCTACTTTGCACATACTCCGCCTACTTTTTACATACCACGCCTACTATGAATATACCACGCCTCTCAAGTCACTCCTACCTATCTCCGCCCACACAGCCCCGCCCCTTGGGTCTGCATGTGGTAGGAGAAAACAAAGGCTGCACAGTTCAATAAATTTCACGAAACAATACATCATAAGAAAATTTGATTCATTTTTTAAAGAATTTGAACAGCAATCGAGTCATGCTACTTGAAAATACAATTCAATAAAAATAATGGATGATCAGATGGATTCAGAGGATTGAAAGGTTTTCAACGTTCTCGTTGATCGTTCTACATCTACCGAAACTCCGGGGACCACGATGGAAACCGGAAAATGTCGGGAAACCTTGGTTGGATTTAATTCCCGGAGGACGACTGAACGTCCTCTCCCGAGTGTTTTCGATTCCCCTGCTTTTTGCATTATGCCGTGTTTCACCTGCATCTACCTCTTGATTCCCAGCTGTCGACAAAGAGAATTATTTTCGCTCGATAACGAATTCCATTAACGTGAAAGTGCGTCTTTTATAGATAAGCTTATAAGCTAGTTACATCCCCTTTTTGACCTTTTTTTCCCCACCATTTCTCTGCTTCTCTTGATTGTTCGACTTCAAAGTCGGGAACTGCAGTCACAGAATGATCTTTGTTAATTAATGTCCAATTAACTTATATGTCAGAAAGCAGTTTTAATTAAAAGATGAAGCAGGTGAACCATTTTGAACCTTTTTTGAGGAAAAATTAAATTTTGGAAATTTTAGTTTAGACTATTTTTACGTAATCCAGCGTAGAATGGGTGCACCCGGAAAAAGAGTCAAGTCGTAATAATAATTTTGTTTATGCCCATTTTCCTAAGGCCAGATTCGTGGTAGAGGCAATACCGGTTCAATGCAAGCCACCATCTGGCAAGTTTCACCATCCACCTTCGTAACTAACTCTGTCCTTGATGGCTAATTAGTTATTACTAATTGCCCGGAGTAGTTTGGCAGTTTCGATTCGTCGCCTCGCATCGGTCCAAGGGTGTGGGACGCGTTCATGCTTCTCGGGGGGATATCACGTTGGAAGGGTCAATGGGGGTGAACAAATATGTGGCTGTCTCTGAAATTCTGTCAGATTTATCAAATGACAAATTATTGTAATTTTTTGTAATATACGTAATAAATAATTCTTCTTGTAAAGTATGTTTGACACTGGTATTAACAAGATGGAGATTTTTAATGGTAATTAATCTGTAATTATGTGACACACATATGACGCACATATGATGTACACATGAGTCACAGGTGACTCACACGTGACGCACATATGTGACGCACACATGACTCACATATGACTCATATGTGACGCACACATGACTTACATATGACTCATATGTAACGCACACATGACCCACATGTGAATCATACGTGACATATACATGACGCACATGTGACGCACACGTTATGTTTATATGACGCACACATGTTGCATACATGATTTACACGTGACGCACACATGATCCACATGTGATTCATACGTGACATATATATGACGCACATGTGACGCACACGTGATCCACATGTGACACATACATGACGTACATGTGACGCACACGTAACGTACATATGACGCACATGACTCAAGCGTGACGCGCACATGACGCACACTACAGTTGGAATATGATAGTCCAGACTTATTTACTGCAATTAAATTTTCTGTTCAATTCTAATTATAATCTATATCATCAAGGGACTGAAGGCAAAACATGCCTAACATTTTAACACGTATTTTAACATTATAGCAACGATTAGTTAGTTGTGAATGACAACCAAGAAAATGATAGGTTAAGAAGTTAATTCTCGAGTCACAATTTTTGTCTAAAAGTGTTATTCACCGAGGTTCGCTAGAAAAAGATTCTCTAACGATTTAACCCAGCATCTTTAACCCAGCCTTATTAAACATCGCCAACGACAAGAACGGAAGTCGAATATAACGATTCCTTTCGGCAGGATCGATCGAAGCGAACAATTGTTCGCTAAGTACGAACAACCGCTAAAGGGGTGGCCGGGGGTTGAAGAGGGTCTCCTCTCATCTAGCAACACGACAAAGGACACGACCGACGATTATTTTATTTATAGACACGCTAATGACCCTCGCTGGAACGAGAAAGTTGTCGGCTCGTTATTTCCTTTCTCCCTTGCAGCTCTTCCGGTTCCTGCGCGTGACGTGGCACTCTTTTAATCGCTCCAGACGTCGATTTCGAACCCTTACGAATTTCACTCACTCATTGTTTCTCGGCTAATTTTGACCCATGCTTTTCATTACAGAAAAAATTTTTTTTGTTTTATGTAAGTTTTATTGTAAGTTTTGTGTTGATACTATTTTGTGAGAATATACAAACAAATATATTAATTTTAAAATGATTAAAATTATTAAGATTATTAAGATTATTACAATTATTATAATTATTAAAATTATTAAAATATATTAGAATTATTAAAATTATTAAAATTATTAAAATTATTAAAATTATTAAAATTATTAAGATTATTACAATTATTATAATTATTAAAATTATTAAAATATATTAGAATTATTAAAATTATTAAAATTATTAAGATTATTAAGATTATTAATATCATTAATATTATTAGGATTATTAAGAATATTAATATTATTACAATTATTATAATTATTATAATTATTAGAATTATTAAAATGATTAAAATTATTAAAATTATTAAAATTACTAAAATTACTAAAATTACTAGAATGATTAAAATTATTAAAATTACTAAAATTATTGAAATTATTGAAATTATTGAAATTAATTATTAAATTTATTATTAAATTTAATAATTATTAAAATTATTAAAATTGCTAGAATTGCTAAAATTATTAAAACTATTAAATAAGTTTACAGCCAAATTACACAAACTGAAATGCATTTTTGTTGTCTTGAAATCTATGTTGACTTTCCACTTGCAAAATGAGCAGTGCACCATTTTATATTTACTTACCCATTTTTTTTAAACTTCATTTCCAAACGAAGAGTATATATACCAGTTTACGAAGAATTTAATTTTCCCAAATTTGTACGTACAGTTACTCAGTACCGCAAAAATGCTTTACAGAAGCGTGGCACGTATATTTAATTAGTGTGATAAAATCGATGTTAAACGGGATAAAAACGAGTCAAGTGATTCGTAAGGGAATGTCTGTACGACCCTATAACTTTGATAACGTGCTTTGAGTGCGGACTATCCGGGCCAGCTACATGGAGCTCGTAAAATAATTACCGATCAATCGAATCGGTGTTAATCGGGTAATTAGCCATTAACTGAACCGTATGCCGGATCGTTTGTAACGTGTCCCGAAATAAACCGGGCGAGATCGCGATATCGTTAATTTTAATCTTTCGAACGTTTTGCGTCGTCGACAACAATTTTGTAAACTCCCGATTAAAGTTTATCATGCAAATTAACGATCGTTTATAGATTTCGTTCGAACTTTCGGTCACAGATTTTCATTTTAAATTGTGGAAAAGGAATGTGCGAAATCTATGAAAAAAAGGAGCGAGGCGATTTTCCGCGTGGATGAAAAGTGTCTGTAAACGATATCGTTGCCGTTAATGGTTACGTTTAAAAACATCCAATCAACGCCGCTATATCCCGGTTTCAATTAGTTTTGATTGACTGTTCAGTCTTAATTGAAGCGTTAGCGTTCGCTCGCCGGTGCCTAAATTAATTTCTGCAATTAATAAAATCGAAAACCATCGGCAGCCCCGGGGGCCCCGTGTTTATCGGCCCCCGCAGCGATTTCTATGTAAACGACCGCGGCGACGGTTATTTGGCCAGTTTTCACACGGTTTCGCGTTCCAACGCGTCCGCGAAAATCGAATTGTTCTGCCGTGAATAACGAACGTTGTTGTTTCATTAAATTATCTTTACCCTATTGATCGTTTTATTAAAACGCGCGCCGACCGACACACGGTGTCGTTCCTTTTCTCCGCGTTCATGATCGCACGGATAATTTGGAAAATTGAAAGGAATACGTTCGCGGTTCCAGTTGTTAATTAACACCGTTTCAATGGACGAAATAAATCGTCGGAATTTATGCCACATGCTTCCGAATCAACGTTCAATGGCGGTATAATGAGGCTGATATTAAACGGGGCTTCGTACTTTTATCGCGAAATTTCCGAATGGAAATTGGTCAGGGTTTATGAGTAGTCGAGTCGTTCGTATACGAGCTTAAATTGCAAAAAAAAAAAAATGCAATGGATCGTTAATTGAATGTTTAGAATGGGCTATTAAGGGTAAAGAACGTGGGGATGTAATAGGGAATATTGCAGCATGAGGAAATGCGCGAGATATGAGCATTCGTGGAGTAAATGCATGTAGAACATTAGAATGTGAAGATATGACGCATGGAGTTATGGCGCGTGGAGTTACAACGCGTGGAACTGCGGAGCGTGAAGTTACTTCACGCGGACTTATGGTGCATGGTATTGGAACGTGTGCACTTATGGCACATAGAACTACGGAGAGTGAGTTGCGACGTTTAAAATTACGATGCGTGGAATTACAAGGCGTGGAATTACGAGACGTGGAATTAAGAGGCGTAGAATTACAGCGCGTTGTGTTATTACGCGTGGAATTATGGTGCATGGTATTGGAACGTGTGCACTTATGGCGCATAGAACTACGGAGAGTGAGTTGCGACGTTTAAAATTACGATGCGTGGAATTACAAGGCGTGGAATTACGAGACGTGGAATTAAGAGGCGTCGAATTACAGCGCGTTGAGTTATTACGCGTGGAATTATGGTGCGTGGTATTGGAACGTGTGCACTTATGGCGCATAAAAGTACGGAGAGTGAGTTGCGACGTTTAAAATTACGATGCGTGGAATTACAAGGCGTGGAATTACGAGACGTGGAATTAAGAGGCGTAGAATTACAGCGCGTTGTGTTATTACGCGTGGAATTATGGTGCATGGTATTGGAACGTGTGCACTTATGGCGCATAGAAGTACGGAGAGTGAGTTGCGACGTTTAAAATTACGATGCGTGGAATTACAAGGCGTGGAATTACGAGACGTGGAATTAAGAGGCGTAGAATTACAGCGGGTTGTGTTATTACGCGTGGAATTATGGTGCATGGTATTGGAACGTGTGCACTTATGGCACATAGAACAACGGAGAGTGAGTTGCGACGTTTAAAATTACGATGCGTGGAATTACAAGGCGTGGAATTACGAGACGTGGAATTAAGAGGCGTAGAATTACAGCGCGCTGAGTTACTACGCGTGGAATTACAGCACATGGGATTATTGAAACGCGTGGAATTATGGCGCATGGAACTATGGAGCATTAAGTTGCAACGCTTAGAATTACGGTGCGTGGAATTACAACGCATGGAATTGCAACGTCAGCAGTTATGGCACGTAGAAGTACGGAGAGTGAGTTGCGACACATACAATTACGGTGCGTGGAATTAGGTGACGCGGAATTACGAGGCGTAGAATTATAGCGTGTTGAGTTACTACGCGTGGAATTACAGCATATGGAATTGTTGAAACGCGTGGAATTATGACGCATGGAACTATGGAGCATTGAGTTGCAACGCTTAGAATTACAGTGCGTGGAGTAACTACGCGTGGAATTACAGCGTATAAAATTGCAACGCATCTAACTACGGAGCATGGAGTTCTGACGCTTAGAATTACGGTGCGTAGAATTATGAAGCGTAGATTTACGGTGCGCAGATTTACTACGCGTAGAATTACGGCGCATGGGAATACAACGCTTGGAACTACGGAGCATGCAGTTGCGGCGCTTAGAATTACGGTGCGTGGAATTACGACGCGTGGAATTGCAGCATATGGGATTGCAACGCGTGGAATTATGGCGCATGGAATTGCGGAGCGTGGAGTTGCAGCGCTTAGAATTACGGTGCGTGGAATTGCAGCGCGTGGAGTTACTACGCGTGGAATTACAACGCATGGAATTGCAACGCGTGGAATTATGGCGCGTGGAACTACTGAGCGTGGAGTTGTGACGCTTAGAATTAGGATGCGTGGAATTATGACGCGTGGAATTACAGCGCATAGAATTGCAATGCGTGGAATTATAGTGCGTGGAATTACGGCGCGTGGAGTTCCTACGCGTGGAATTACAGCGCATAGAAGTGCAACGCGTGGAATTATGGTGCGTGGAATTTTGGCGCGTGGAGTTACTACGCGTGGAATTACAGCGCATAGAAGTGCAACGCGTGGAATTATGGTGCGTGGAATTTTGGCGCGTGGAGTTACTACGCATGGAATTGTGGCGTGTGGAGTTACTACGCGTGGAATTACAGCGCATAGAAGTGCAACGCGTGGAATTATGGTGCGTGGAATTTTGGCGCGTGGAGTTACTACGCATGGAATTGTGGCGTGTGGAGTTACTACGCGTGGAATTGCAACGCTTTTAACTACGGAGCGTGGAGTTGTGACGCGTAGAATTAGGATGCGTGGAATTATGACCCGTGGAATTACGGCGCGTGGAGTTCCTACGCGTGGAATTTTGACACGTGGAGTTACTGTGCGTGGAATTGCAACGCATAGAATTATGGTGCGTGGAACTACAGTACGTGCAGTTGCAGCGCTTAGAATTACGACGCGTGGAATTAAAGCGCGTGTATTTACTGCGCGTGAAATTAGAGTGTGTGGAGTTACTACGCGTAGAATTACGACGCATAAAACCTGCATTACAGATTCAGCACTTCCCCAAATTACCAGGCTACAAACACAGAAATACTAAACAACTCGTCCACATAATTCAGCAGTGATCCCCAAAATCGTCAGAACCGTAATAAATAAATTTTATCGCCGGGTTCCGTGTCTGCCGGACACAGAAGGTCCAAAAAAACTACTCCCATTTTCTCTCTCTTCATGAGTTGCCAGGTGGCCAGAGAATGATGTTCTCGTTTGCGAAACGGTGCAGCTAAGCAATTCGTTAGCTTCGAGAGGGTCGTTCGTCGACGATCGTTCTCTGACACGCGAGATCCTGATACGCCGCGCGATTAAGTTTCGAAACGAGAGAATCCACGACAGGATTGCGCCACTTAGTTACCAGGACGAACGAGGTTAGGTCTGGAATTGGGTACTCCAGAGAGGCTGGCGCGGCTGCTGGGAACCAGAGGAATCTCGGTTATTCCGATTAAGTCCGACCAGCTAGCGGAAACACGCTTGAGTGCCTTCGAGAAAAGGGCTATCAGAGCCCTTGGCTTATGATCGATTTTTCATCGTTAGTGCCTCTTAATGATTGAAGTCAATGCATTTTTGAAGTTATATGTACTTCATTTTTACACGTGGAAATACTAATGTTTACGTTTGTACGTTGTCGAATTCTCAAGGTATGTTTCTACATTGCCAAGTTTACGTATTCTCAGGTTGCCAAATTTCTACGGTACAATATTTTCAAGTTGCAGGTCTCTTGATTTTCCATATTCTCAAGGTATAGTATTTTCAAGCTTCCATATTTTCAAGTTACGGAATTCTTAAGTTTCCATATTCTCAAGTGACAGAATTCTTAAGTTTTGATATTCTCAAGTTTCCATTTTCTCAAGTTTCCACATTCTCATGTTTCCATCTTCTCAAATTACAGCATTCTCAAGTTTCCATTTTCTCAAGTTTCCATATTCTCAAGTTCCCACTTCCTGAAGTTACCATATTCTCAAGTTTCCACATTCTCAAGTTACAGCATTCTCAAGTTTCCATATTCTCAAGTTACCATTTTCTCAAGTGACCATTCTCTCAAATTTCCACATTCTCAAGTTTCCATATTTTCAAGTTTCCATTTTCTCAAGTTTCCATATTTTCAAGTTTCCATTTTCTCAAGTTTCCATATTCTCAAGTTTCCATTTTCTCCAGTTTCCACATTCTCAAGTTTTAATTTTTCCAATTTTTCTCATGGTTATGTTTGAACATACTGAAGTGCCTAGTATATTATCTCACATGTTCATATTTTTATATTTCTACAATTTTAAGTCCATACATTCCCAAGTTCTCACATTCCTAAGTTTCTACATTCCCAAGTTTTCATTTTCCTTAATTTTCTCGTTGTTATGTTTGAATATACTGAAGTGCCTAGTATATTATCTCACATGTCCATATTTTTATATTTCTACAATCTCAAGCCCATACATTCTCAAGTTTTCACATTCCTAAGTTTGTACATTCCCAAGTTTTCATTTTCTTTAATTTTCTCGTTGTTATGTTTGAACATGCTGAAGTGCCTAGTATATTATCTCACACATTCATATTGTTATATGTCCACATTCTCAAGTTCATACATTTCCAAGTTCTTACATTTCTAAGTTTCTACATTCCCAAGTATTTCATTTTCTCAAACTTTCATATTGTTATGTCCCTACATGTCCAAGTGTCCAATGTCTCACCTCAAATATTCAGAATTGCATATGACCACATTCTCTATTTCATATATTCCCAAGTTCTCACATTCTCAAGTCCATACATTCCCAAGTTCTCACATTCCTAAGTTTCTACATTCCCAAGTATTTCATTTTCCCAAACTTTTATATAGTCATGTCCTTACATATCCAAGTACCCAATGTCTTCTCTCAAATATTCATATTTGCATGTGTTGACATTCTCCAGTCCATACATTCCCAAGTTCTCACATTCCTAAGTTTCTATATTCCCAAGTATTTCATTTTCCCAAATTTTCATATAGTCATTTCCTTACATATGCAAGTGTCCAATGTCTCACATCAAATTTTCATAATTTAATAATAATATATCCACATTCTTTAGTTCATACATTCCCAAATTCGCACATTCTCAAGTTCCCACATTCCCAAATTTGTCCTCTTATCAAAATCATTTATTAAGCAAATAAAACCTCATATTATAATACAAAAAATGCATCTCTTCATATTTCAAAGTTATATTATTAACATGAGTACTCTAAGAACACACATATGTGTTGTACATATTTGTACATATTGTACATATGTCACGAATGTCAACGAATGCATCGTACAAAATTGTTTAAAACTCCCCTATCTTTCCCAACTTAAGATATACTACAAAAAGATAGACGAAGTATGTGAATAGAATCGTAGCCAGATTTCTAAAGCACAGCCAATGGCTCGGGGCACAGGTGAAATTTATTAACGGCTCCAAAAGGACAGCCTTTGGATCTTTATGAGCAAGCTTAATTACCTTCGGCATTTCAACCCTTCGCCCCTCGTTTTCTCTCGGAGGCGTTCTACATCTCGCAGAAATTCACTATCAACGCGATGCAGGGGAGTTTGCGCCTTCCCTCTCCTTTCGCACCCTCACCGACGATGCACGAAGCCTCAAAACATAATTAAAATTTTCTAATTAAGAATTTCGATAACGCGCTGCTTTCGCGATGCACCTTGGCTCATTTTCTTCGACCCCATGACGCCATCCGTTATCTACCCGCCTCCATCTTGTTCCTATCGTTGTCGTTTAATATCGGATGCAACCCTCCGTGTTTACCGAATTAACGAATTCCTGCCCGCCATTGTCTACGGATGCATCGGTGAGCCTCAAAGGAATCTTTTCAGGGAATCGAAGAATCTTGGTTCGGTTGGCTGTATGAAACGAATCGGAGCATGATTGGACAACAGACTCCTTCTGATTCGAAGAATTGTAGGGTTGATTCTCTTCTGGGTGGCTGCTTATTGTTCTTCGAGGATATTTTCAGATGGGAACTGAATGCACTTCTTTTGTGTTAATTTCAATTTTCTTCCTTTGTTTGTGTAATCTTGTTTAGCTACGCTCTAGGGAGTCCATTCAGGGTGGAACTAGATTTATAATTGACTCGGAGGGTGAACTTATGGTTCCTGTATTTCGAGGTGGATTATTAATTTGACTGGTCGTATGGTTAGAAATTATTATGATGCAAGTGTTTGTAGTCACGAGCTTTCGCGTTCTGAAGTTTGTATATTAAGTACTATATTCTCAAGTTTTTTTGTTCTTAAGTTTAGTTATTTTCAAGGTCCACATTTCTAAGTTCCTATCTTCTCAAGTTTCCATATTCCCAAGTTTTCACCTTACCAAGTTCCAACATTCCCAAGTTCCCACTTTCTCAAGTTTCCATATTCCCAAGTTTCCACCTTCCCAAGTTCCCACATTCCCATGTAGCCACCTTTCCAAGTAACCACCTTCCCAAGTTCCCACCTTCCTAAGTTTCCACATTCCCAAGTTCCAACCTTTCCAAGTTCCCACATTTCCAAGTAGCCACCTTTCCAAGTTCCCACCTTCCCAAGTTACCACATTCCCAAGTTACCAGTTTCCCAAATGACCACCCTTCCAAGTTTCCACCTTCCCAAGTTCCCGCCTTCCCAAGTTACCACCTTCCTAAGTTCCCACATTCCCAAGTTTCGATATTCTCAAGTTACCTCCTTTCCAAGTTACCAGTTTCCCAAGTGACCACCTTGCCAAATTCCCACATTGCTCAGTTTCCACCTTCCCTAGTTCTTACATTCCCAAGTTCCCACATTCCCAAGTTCCCACATTCCCAAGTTCCCACATTCCCAAGTTCCCACATTCCCAAGTTCCCACATTCCCAAGTTCCCACATTCCCAAGTTCTCACATTCCCAAGTTCCCACATTCCCAAGTTCCCATATCCTCAAGTTCCCACATTCTCAACTTCTCTCTTTTACAAGTTTCTTCATTCCCAAGTTTCTACATTCCCAAATTGTCATTTTCCCACCTTCTCAAGTTCCCACCTTTCTATATTTCCAAGTTGTCACCTTTCTTAGTTCCCATATTCCCAAGTTCTCATATTACCAAGTTTCTACGTTCCTACATTCCTAAGTTCTTACATTCTCAAGTTTTCATATTCACTACTTTGTACATTGTCAAGTTCATGCATTCTTAAGTTTCCATATTCTCAGGTACTTAGTTCTTCAGTTATCACATTTCCTAATTTGTACATTCTCAAGTTCATATATTATCAAGTTCTCATATTATCAAGTTTCCATATTCCTTAGTTTCCACATTCTCAAGTTTTTATATTCCTAAATGATCACATTGTAAAGTTCTCACATCTTCACATACCTAATATCTGATCTTAAATCTTCATATTCCCTAGTGTTAACATTCCTACGTTCATACATTTCCAAGTTCTCACATTCCTAAGTTTTCACATTCCTAAGTTTTCATATTCCCAAAGTTTCATATTGTTAAGTTACTACATGATCAAGTACCTAATGTCTTATCTTACATGTTCCTATTCCCAAATAACCACAATCTCACCTTAATACATTCCTAAGTTCCCACATTCCTAAGTTTCTACATTTCCATGTTCTCACAATTCAAAAGTTTTTGATTGTCAAATTCCTACATGATCAAGTACTTAATGTCTTTTATTAAATGTTTATATTCCCAAATGTCCACACTCTCACGTTCATACATTCCTAAGTTCCCACATTCCTAAGTTCTCACATTCCTGAAGTTTCATATTGTTAAGTTCCTATATTATCAAACACCTAATGTCTTATCCTAAATGTTCTTTCACCCAAATAACTACAATCTCACGTTCATACATTCCTAAGTTCTCACATTGTCAACTTCCTACGTTCCACCTCTCACATTCCAATATATTCTAAAGCTTCCAAAACAATGATCCTCAAATTCCATAAACGCTTGACCATTCCACCCTAATTGATCTCCATCACCTTCCAAATCGAATCAACTTCCCCAAATATTCCACCATTCTCAAAATTCCGTTAACTACCATCTTAGCATCGCACAGTCCATGGCTTAAAGAGGCAGCAGAAATTAGACGCGGTAGCTACACACAGCGAAGGCTTCAGCCGGACGTCGTGCTTAATCCTCGAGCTGATGAATATTTTTTCACGGATTCCTTTTTGCCCCCATCGCGCACAACGCACCGCCTCGTTTCTGACCGTCTTTCCGAGCCGTCAGCTCGCGCTCGAGAAACGCTGGCCCGTGTTTTATGCAAGCCTCGGGTTTTATGCAATGAGACTGCAATATCAAACGCCGCGAGAGACGAACGGGCCGAGATGCCGCTGAATAAAATATCCACCTCTATAAAAAACCGTGCGAGAGAAAGGAGAGGAGGTGGACGGGACCGGGGGGCGAAAAAGTAACGCTGTTTAAGGGATGGAAGCAGATGGTAGCCTCACGCTTCTCGGATTTTTGTATTCCAGTCTGTTTGTAACGTGCTCTCGCAAAGGGAATTTAAGGCGATCGCGTGGTTCATTATGTTCTTTATGCCTGTGTTTCACTTTGTTACAAATCTTGCTTAGTAACAATTATTTATACTTTGTCGAGGACGCTTTCACGGCTTGATAGTTTGCTGTTAATGATTTATCTGCTGTTTGAGGTACTGTGTATCAATTGAAAGTTATCAAGGTCATTTGAAGGCTCTCGAGGTCATTCGGAGGCTCTCAAGGTCATTCAAAGACTCTCAAGGACATTCGAGGTCTCCCAAGGTCATTCGAAGGTCAAAGGGGTATTTAACGTATAGGGCAGTTGGATGGTGGGTCATTATTATTTGGGAGGTACTGTGTCTCACTTGAAGGCTATCAAGGTCATTTAAGGGTCAAAGGGGTATATTGTGAATAGAGCAGTTGGATGGTGGATCATTATTACTTGGGAGGTACTGTATCTCACTTGAAGGCCATCAAGGTCATTCAAGGGTCAAAGGGGTATATTACATATAGGACAGTTGGATGGTGGGTCATTATTATTTGGAAGCATTCTGCATCTCATATAGGATCTCCTTATGATTGGTAATTGCTATTGATGTGGTACTATGCCTCACATGAAGTCTCTCAAGCTCATAGTTAACTCAGAAGGTTATATCTCATATAGCATCTTCTGATGGGTGATCATTGCTATTGATGTGGTGCTGTGTTTCACATGAAATCTGTCAAGCTTATAGTTAGGTCAGAAGGTTATATCACATATAGGACCTTCTGATCGTTGATCATTGCTATTGATGTGGTACTGTGTTTCACATGAAATCTGTCAAGCTTATAGTTAGGTCAGAAGGCTATATTTCACATAAGACCTTCTGATGGTTGATCATTGCTGTTGATGAGGTACTAAGTCTCACATGAAGTCTCTCAAGCTCATAGTCAGATCAGAAAGCTGTATCTCATATAGGACCTTCTGATGGTTGATCATTGCTATTGATGAGGTACTATGTCTCACATGAAGTCTCTCAAGCTCATAGTTAAGTCAGAAGGTTATATCTCATATAGGACCTTCTGTTGGTTGATCATTGTTGTTGATGAGTCACTAAGTCTCACATGAAGTCTCTCAAGCTCATAGTTAGCTGAGAAGGCTATATCTCATATAGGACCTCCTGATGGTTGATCATTGCTATTGATGTAGTACTATGTCTCACAGGAAATATCTTAAGGTCAAACAAGAATAAGAAGGACATAGATGATTTGATAGTTGATCACGTCTGTTAGTCAGGTACTATGTCTCACATGTAGTCTCTTCAAACACATATCCACAAAGGGCATCAACCATTTAATGTTTGATTACTGTTATTAGTGAGGTACTGTGCCTCACATGAAGTCCCATATCTCTCCAAGATATAGTTCTCCCTAAAACGTTGTGACATCATTAAATCTAGAACAATTAGTACACCCGATAAAAGTGGTCATCACAGATAAAGTACAATTCTTCCACATCGATAAATTGTATCGGAGTCGCAACAGTCATTGGTCAGACGTAGTGCAGGCCACCAGGACAATTTACATTTTTAGCCAATATTCGAGCCAGTCATCTGCTCGACGGACCGTGACTCGTTTCCGTTTCTCCACGGCCGTTGCTCTCCAATTTTCTCTGTTCATCTGGTCCGTCGCCATCGCGTGTGATTCACCGATTTCGCGTCGTTACGCCGTGTACCTGTTGCCGGATTATCGGCTCGTGCTGCCTCGTATCCCCGGGGATACTGTCTTTTCCGGGACCTGGAAATTAGATTGAACTGTGGATCAAGATCGGCTGAGATTTGGAACTCTTCAACATGTTGTTTCGGACGGCGATACAGAGATCAGTTCGTAAATTTGGGTTAAAATGAGGAGTTGTGATGATGTGTTGTATGGTGTACTTGGTATACTTTCATGAGATGGTATGTGTCAAAATTACGTGCTTTGTAATTCCATACGCTGTAATTTCACGCTTCGTAATTCCAAGCACTGTAATTCCACGCGCTGTCATTCCATGCATTGTAACTCCACGTGTTTTAAATTCCACGCATTGCAATTCCACTCATAGTAAATTGCACGCTCTGTAAATCTACACATCGCAATTCCACGCATTACAATTCCACGCATTACAATTCCACGCACTGCAATTCCACGCGCTGTCACTCCATGCTTTGTAATTTCACGCGTTTTAAATTCCACGCATTGCAATTCCATGCACTGCAATTCCATTCATAGTAAATTGCACGCGCTGCTATTGCACGCTTTGTAAGTCTACGCGCTGCAATTCCATGCGCTATAATTTCACTCACTCTGCTTCCATGCGTTATAAATTCCACGCACCATAATTCCATGCGCTTTAATTTCCACGCGTTGCAATTCCACCCGCTGCACTTCCACACCCTGTAAACTCCACGCGTCATAATTCCATGTGCTTTAAATTCAACACGTTGCAATTCCATGCACTGTAATACCACGCTCTGCAATTCCATATACTGTAAATTCTACGCACCGTTCTACCACTCGCTGTAAATGCTACGAGTCATAATTCTTCGCGCCGTAATCCCATGCGTCGTATCTCCACACGCCCTAATTCCACGCACCGTAATTCCACGCTGTGTAATTCGACATACTGTAAATTGCACTCACCGTTCTTCCACTCGTTATAAACGCTACAAGCCAAAATTCTTCCCGTCGTAACCCCATGCGTCATAACACCTCACTCCCTAATTCCACACGCTATAATTTCACACGCTGTAACTCCACGCACCGTAATTCCACGCTCTACAATTCGACATACTGTAAATTCTCCGCACCGTTCTTCCACTCGTTGTGAACGCTACAACCCATAATTCTTCGCGCCGTAATCCCATGCGCCATAACTCCGCGCTCCCTAATTCCACGTTCTGTAATTTCACACGTTCTACCTTCACGCCTCGCTTCTCTACTTTCTCCTGTAACCCAGCCCGCAACAATATAATGCAACTAATACATCTATATGTATTACTCCCAGAAAAAAGATTCAACGCGCCGTTGATCGAAGATCTCAGATTCCGAATTGAAGGTTAAAGCGTACCTCTCAGGTAAAACGCGCACGTCGACGATGCTCGCGTTGAAAAGAAGTTACGTGAACGCGAGAATGAGCCAGAGGCTAACTAGACAAAATAACAAAAAGCTCGATTACGATAATCACGTAGTCGAGGCTGGGAGCGCTTCCTTAATACTGACTCCGTTAACTGCTCTGCTTCATCCTCAAAGCTGAAAGACCTTCGGGCTAGGAAACGTGAATGGCCTACGATTTTCTGCTTCACCGCTGATGAAAACGATTTTCACCCGTGCACCACTCTATTTAAACATCTTGTCTATGTGCTGTTATGGTTCTTTCATATTACTAGTGCTAATTATTGTCCATTTGGGACCAAGTTTCGGTGAAGTGTCCTCGCAAAGTTAGATTCGATGTTCGACGAAGATATCTTTCGCAAATTCTTCATAGGTAGATGTGCTAACTACTAACATATTCAGTTAAATATTCATTTCTGGTATACAGGATGCACGTGTTAACATTGTCAAAAATAATTCCGGAAGTGTACTTCAAATCTTTGTTCAAAATGCCGTTCAGTTAGTCTAACTCGTGCCTGAAGTTGGTAGCCCTTGTTAGGGATAGTAACGGTGTGTAAGGAGGATCCTTCCTTATGGGACAGTCCGCAGATCCTCTGGGCACCTCTTACCAACAAGCTTCCCCCGGTTAGGAAGCGAAGTTAGCCACGGGTCGTTAATTCCGGTATGAATATGCCCGGCAGAAGCACGGCTAGGTGCTATACCCCTCTGTTAAGTATGTTTCGAGCGTTGGTTTATTAAGCAGAAGCCTGGATCGCTGATGGTTTCCGTCCGTAGCGAGAGATTTTGTTTTGATGTGGCCCCGGATCCTTTAGGAACGGGACTTGTGCACACGGTGTAACCGGAGATCATACTTGCTGACCACTACGAGTTTGCTGAATCATTTATGAACCTGCATTTGTATACCGTACGTCTTCTTGATCTTAGGATTCTGAATGTGGAACTTGTGAAGACGTCGAGTGTACAATGGTGTGAAGGAGCATGTAGCGCCACTGGGGATACCTTTTGGTTAATACGTTGTGGTGTGGCCAGTTGCAATGGAACGATTTGGGATATTATTTGTGGTGATATAAAGCAGGGAGATATCACTTATGGAAGTGTAATATCTGGGGTTGTGGCGTGTGGGGTCACGGTTTGAAGAATACGACGCGTAAGAATACGGTGCAAGGAAATATAGCGCGTGAAACTGCGGCGCGTGGAGTTACGGCGCATGGAGTTACGACGCGTGGAGTTATGGTGCGTGGAACTACGACGCGTGGAGATGCGACGCATGGAACTACGATGCGTGGAGTTATGGCGCATGGAGTTTACTACACATGGATTTACGGCGCGTGGAATTAGAGCGCGTGGAGTTTACTACACATGGATTTACGGCGCGTGGAATTAGAGCGCGTGGAGTTTACTACGCGTGGAATTAGGGCGTGTGGAGTTTACTACGTTTGGAATTATGGCGCGTGGAGTTTACTACGCATGGAACTACGATGCGTGGAGTTTACTACACATGGATTTACGGCGCGTGGAATCAGAGCGCGTGGAATTACGGCGCGTGGAATTATGACGCGTGGAGTTTACTACGTGTGGAGTTTACTTCGCATGGAACTATGGCGCGTGGAATTAGGATGCGTGGAGTTTACTACGCTTGGAATTACGGCGCGTGGAGTTTACTACGCATGGATCTACGACGCGTGGAATTATGGCGCGTGGAAGTAGGATGCGTGGAATTAGCTCGCGTGGAATTATGGCGCGTGGAGTTAGGATGCGTAAAATTGCAAGCCGTGGAACTACGATGCGGGGAACTATGGCGCGTGGAATTAGGATGCGTGGAATTACCATGCGTGGAATTACGGTGCGTGGAGTTGGGATGCGTAAAATTGCAGTGCGCGAAACTGTGACGCGAGGAACTATGGCGCGTGGAATTAGGATGCGTGAAATTAACTCGCGTGGAATTAGGATGCGTGAAATTAACTCGCGTGGAATTAAGATGCGTGGAATTACAACGCATGGAATTACGTCGCGTGGGGTTAGGATGCGTAGAATTACAGTGCGTGAAACTACGGCGCGTGAAATTACAACGCGTGGATTTACAGCGCGTGGAATTAAAATACATACAATTACTCTCCGTGGAGTTAACGTGCGAGGATTTATAACAAATGTAACTACAATGCGTCTCTCTACAACCTGCCATTACTATCTCGTACACTTCACCTCCCCACAACATACGACAAAATAACAACAGTCTACTATACCCATTGTACGATATACCGTCACACATCAATCTCTCCCTCAATAACTGCACAACCGCACAAGTGAAGTTTGATAGTATCTCAGAGCTCTCAGGATTTTACAGCGCTGAAAATTTCTGTGCGCAACCCACCCCTCGAGCACGTACGCCGCAACATCACGCTAAACCGTGTAACTAAACCTGTAAACCATCGTTCCACCGCAATTTTATGTCCCGGCAACTTCCCTTTAAAACCACCCTCCAACCTAACCCGGCCCAACTACAACGGAACAAAACTCGCCTAACCGAATTTCAAACATGACCCCGATGCTGCTGTATATACCGCTCGTGAAACTCGGTCGTTTTCTCGTTGCATCGTGATCTTCTAGGATTAAATTGGTCGCGTTCGATGAATACTCCACCCGAGAAAAATCGATGATTTCGTTTCTTGGAAACTGATTTCTGAAAATTTTGGGAAACGTGGCTGGTAATACCGCTCAGCTGGATCAGCACGCACTCGGGTGTTTTCATGTAAATTGCTGGATTATAGGCTTGATCGTTCGGTCGTGGGCTTATTAAAGTGTGCTTAGGTCTGATTCGCGATGGGGATCGTCGCTGTTGTAAATCGTGACCCAAATACGAGTGTTGGTTCTCGAAGAACGTGAGATTTTCTACGTAATCGCGTTTCAGGCTTTTTCGTTATTTCTGCTTTCTGGTATTTGAAGTTTAGGGTCATTCCAATGTATGGGGATTTGGAATTCGAGAGGGTGGATCATTTGGAAGTTGGGATATTTGGACGTGTAGGAATTTGCTGTTATGTAGTTTGGGAATTTGGAACTTGGGTTGTTGAGATATGTGGGGATTTAGAATTGGGGGGTTTGAAAAATTGGGGATTTGGGGCACGTGGAGTTATGAGACGTGGAATTATGGCGCGTGGAGTTAGGACGAGTAGAGTTGCGGTGCGTAGAATTACGGTGAGGGGAGTTATGATGCGTGGAACTACGGAGCGCGATGTTGCGACGCGTGGAGATACGATGCGTGCAATTAGGACGCGTGGAGTTACGACGCGTGCAGTTAGGACGCGTGGAGTAACGACGTGTGGAGTTAGGACGCGTGGATTTACTGTGCGTGCAATTACCTATAACGCGTGGGACTGAGGTGCGTAGAATTACGACGCGTGGAGTTACGACGCGTGCAGTTAGGACGCGTGGAGTAACGACGCATGCAGTTATAACGCGTGGAATTACAGCGCGTGCAATTACCTATAACGCGTGGGACTGAGGTGCGTAGAATTACGACGTGTGGAGTTATGACGCATGAAACTACGAAGCGCGATGTTCCGACACGTAGAGTAACCACGGGTGCAATTAGGACGCGGGGAGTTACAAGGCGTGAAATTACAACGCGTGCAATTAGTAAGGTTGCTTAAGTCGTACCTCCTCAGAAAAAACATGCAAATATATAAAACCTGTATTTGCTATTCAATTTAAGTGTAAATATTGTTTTTATTTATTACAGCAACTCAGAATAGTCTTTGTGTTGTAATATCAATTAATCCTAATGTGGCGCTATTACAGCTGTATTAGCCAATAACACTTTAATTATAGGCAGATACGACTTAAGCAAACTTATGACGCATGAAACTACGGTGTGTAGAGTTACGGCGCGTGGAATTAGTACGAGTGGAATTACGGCGCGTAGAGTTTACTACGCGTGGAATTATGGCGCGTGGAGTTTATTTACGCATGGAATTACGGCGCGTGGAGTTTACTACGCGTGGAATTACGTCGCGTGGAATTATGGCGCGTGGAGTTTACTATGCGTGGAGTTTACTACTCGTGGAATTACGGCGCGTGGAGTTTACCACGCGTGGAGTTTACTACGCTTGGAATTACGGCGCGTGGAGTTTATTACGCATGGAATTACAACGCATGGAGTTTACTACGCGTGGAATTACGTCGCGTGAAGTTTACTACGCGTGGAATTATGGCGCGTGGAATTACAACGCATGGAGTTTACTACGCGTGGAATTATGGCGCGTGGAGTTTATTACGCATGGAATTACAACGCATGGAATTACAACGCATGGAGTTTACTACGCGTGGAATTATGGCGCGTGGAGATTACTACGAGTGGAATTATGGCGCATGGAATTACAACGCATGGAGTTTACTACGCGTGGAATTACGTCGCGTGGAGTTTACTACTCGTGGAATTACGGCGCGTGGAGTTTACCACGCGTGGAGTTTACTACGCTTGGAATTACGGCGCGTGGAGTTTATTACGCATGGAATTACAACGCATGGAATTACAACGCATGGAGTTTACTACGCGTGGAATTATGGCGCGTGGAGATTACTACGAGTGGAATTATGGCGCATGGAATTACAACGCATGGAGTTTACTACGCGTGGAATTACGGCGCGTGGAGTTTACAACGCGTGGAATTATGGCGCGTGGAGTTTACTACGCGTGGAATTACGACGCGTGGAACTACGAAATGTGGAACTACGGTGCGTGGAGTTACAACGCGTGGAATTAGTACGAGTGGAATTATGACGCGTGGAATTACAGCGCGTGGAACTACAGTGCGTCGAGTTACGACGCGTGGTACTATGACGCGTGGAATTAGCACGAGTGGAACTACGGCGCGTGGAATTACGATCCGTGGAATTACAGAGCGTGAAATTACGATCCGTGGAATTACGACGATGTAATTAGATCGCGTATAAAACCTTGTATCCTTAAACTAATCCACAAATTCCCAAAACATAAATTTAACCCCCATATTTTAAAAATTCCATAACTTACAAGCCCACAATATTCTCTCAACTCACTAAAACTTTCGAACGAAAAGTTTGGTAGGGATTTCGCAATGTCTCTCTCAATATGTCGACTATAGTTGATCGCCTTAATAGAAACGCGGTCGCGAGACCGATAGAACTGCCGGGCCTCCCCCGAACCGACTAGACGGTAACCCAGGAAAGCGACGAGTTCGGAACAATGTTCGTTCGCGAGGCGTGTCGTTCGAGCCGAGAAAAGTTCGGTGCAGATAGGTCGTCGCTGCCTTTGTTACTACCTTTGTTGTTCAGCGAGGATTTAAGATAAGGGCGGTCGCGCTTTGTTCCCGAACGCTCGTCGTCGCTCGAGTTTGCTGATTGCACGCGTTGCTCGCTTTCACGGAGACGCAGGAACGTGTTGCGGGATTGTGAGTTTCTTTTCTTTCAAACGATGCTTGTACCGACATGTATACTTCTTTCTCCGAAGTTGTATCGCTTCGAGGTACATATGTGCTGTGTTGGATGGATAGAAATTTTTAATATAGGTTTATAATTTCTTGGAACTGACGTACGGAGAGCTTTCGATGGTGTATTCGATGGTTTTATGGAGAATTGTGTTATAATACATGGAGATATGGTGAGTCGTTCGATATTCAAGTGGTAGGTTATTTGTAGATTGCAATAGATTGATTGAAAGAGGGTGGGGATGTAATATGAAATATTATAACGGGTGAAGCTGCGAGAGAAATTAGATACGTAGGGTTATTAGGTAAAATAACTTAATTACTTTAGGTTAAAACATTAACAGAGGTAAAACCTAAATTATTTTTAAATTAGGTTAAAAATTAGGTTAAAAATTAGCGAAGGTAAAATATTAGCAGGTGAAAATATGGCGCATGAAGTTATGATTGTTAAATAATCAGAATTAGGGACAATAAAAAAACTAATAACACACTTTTTAAACTAAACCAATTATTTAATAATGAACACAAACAACACACATTTCAACTTAAAGATTAACTATTAATACAAAGATTACTTTTTTTTCCAAATCAAATATATCACGAACTCTCACATTTTTTAAAACGTCAAGACTGAAATGCAATATTCAATTATTTTGTTTCTAAAATTGTATATTTTTAGTACTGTAAGATGTCACTATAAGCTAAATTTATTAATAATTTAATAATGATGCGTGGAGTTGTGACGCGTGAAACTATAGCGCGTGGAGTTACGACGCGTGGAGTTACGGCGCGTGGAGTTAGGACGCGTAGATTTACGTCGCGTGGCATTACGACGCGTGCAAATATGGCGCGTCGAGTTTACTACGCGTGGAATTACGGTGCGTGGACTTTACTACGCATGGAATTACGACGCGTGGAATTCACTACGGGTGGAATTTACTACGCGTGAAATTATGGCGCGTGGAGTTTACTACGCGTGGAATTTACTATGCATGGAATTACGGCGCGTAGAATTACGACGCATGGAGTTTACTACGCGTGGAATTACGGCGCGTCGAGTTTACTACGCGTGGAATTACGGTGCGTGGAGTTGCGACGCGTTGAATTATGACGCGTGGAACTACGGCGCGTGGAATTATGATGCGTGGGACTGCGATGCGTGGACTTCCGACGCGTAGAATTACGGCGCGTGGAATTATGGCGCGTGGAGTTACAGCGCGTGGATTTAGAATTCGTGGCATCACGTCGTGTGGATTTGCTACTCATAGAACGTTCTCAAGTGAAAATACTACGCGTGCAGTTATGTCGCGTGCAATTACAGCGCATGGAGTTATAGTGCGTGGAATTATAAAGCTTGAAATTACCCTGCGTGCAATTACAACGCCTTCAAGTATAAAATACCATACAAAGCACATCAAAATATCTATCCACAATATAATTCGCCGACATAAACCTTATGAAATCTTCTACGAAACATCTATTCTGAAATCCAACAATATTCTACTTACCCAAATCCACCAGTTGCAACTTAACATAAATTCATCGAACCTTGTCTTTCGACTGAACCAGATTTGCACGCAAAACAATAAACTACAACTTCCTACGATGTTTAAGATTTTCTGTTAATAAAATCGAAGATGTACGGATTTTCCTGTGACAATTGTTTAAAATATGGAGGTTTATAAATAGTCGAAGGCAATGTAAAGCACGAGGTGCAGTATTATGTACGTGTTAACCGGGTCAGAATGACCGAAATACGATGCAGAAAGTTTGGACTTGATGAAAGGAAAGTTTCCGATGCATCTTCGTGGTTTATTGCGGCCGTAAAGTGTTTCTGTTCTTTGAAGCATGTGTAATAAACGTGTAATATCGGTGTTTACTACGTATGCTCGTGTGTCATCGACAAATATCTCTTGCATGTATCTGAATTTATGGTATCATGATTTTCTTTGAACTTGTTTATGATTTTAATATTTCCATTTTGCATAAATATTTTCTTGGCTTCTCACGGGGATTTTGCGTTTGATACCAAGTCGTTTTGAAATTTATTATTTATCGAATGTTTATGAAAGATTTTCTAGGAAACTTTTCTGCTATGGGAATTTGTTATTGCTCATTTATTACTTTATAAAAATTATTGTGTAATGAATTTATGGACTGTTATTATTTAAGATGCTTTGTTATTAAATTATTAATGGAGTATTTATGAAAGATTTTAAAAAAAGAAGCTTTTCTATTTTATTGATGTTGAAAAATTTATTTGTTAAAATTTATTTATTATACAAAAATTGTTATTGTATAATGAATCTACAAAACACTGTTATTATTCAAAATATTTTATTATTAAATTATTAATCTACTATTTATGAAAGATTTTAAAAAAAGAAGCTTTTATACTTTGTCGATGTTGAAAAATTTATTTATTAAAATTTATTTACTATACAAAAATTATTATTAAATAATGAATCCATAAAACACTATTGTTATTCAAAATAATTTATTATTAAATTATTAGTCAACTATTTATGAAAGATTCTAAAAAAAGAAACATTTCTGCTATATCAATATTGAAAAATTTATTTATTATACAAAAATTATTATTATTATAATGAATCCATAAAACACTATTACTATTCAAAATATTTTATTATTAAATTATTGATCGTTTATTTCTTAAAGATTTTTAAAAAATTAATTTTTCAACTGCATTTAAAAAAATTTATTATTAAACAAAATTATAATTACCACAAAAAAACTATTTTACAATAAATTCATAAATTATCATTATTTAAAACAATCTATCACAAAATTCTCAAAAAAAAATTCAGAAACAGCCACAGATAGTTTAACTTCTATTTCGTTAAATGTATTGATTACCAACACCATTTTGTTTGAACGTGCCGGTCTGACGTACCGCCATTTTCTGTGTTTCAGGTAGGTCTAGTAAGCAATAAATTGATTTGTGTTCTGTGCACGAAGGGAAAGTACGTGCGAAGATTCTAGACAGTATGATGATGGCAAACCTACCCCCCGTTATGCTGCCACCCCTTACCGACTATGGGATGCTGACTCCTACCCTCGGAATAAAGGTGAGTCGAGATGATCCACTTTAGATTGGCAGTCTCGTCCATATATTATATATTTTTCTAACTATCTTACGTTTCTTCTAAAACGTAAACTTTTCTTGTAACCTTTTAAATATAATGGATCGTTCGGTGTTTGGGGTAAGTCAGTTATATCTTCCTGTTCAATTTCTTCATTTTTTGGCTTACTGTTGATACGTACCTTATTTGTGATACGTTATGCTTTGTTATTAAGATTAGTACCTTATTTTTTATTATTGAGGTACTGCCTTATGTTGTATTATTAACCCTTTGCATTCCTCTGTCAAATAATTCAAATGAATAGATTGGTTAAATATATATACCTTTACTTATTTACTATTTATAATAAATGAAAAATGTATTTGTCACATGCTTCACACTATTCTAACAAATTTTACTGCGGACCCCTATCTTGATTAATTTTTTGTAAATTAAGGAGTCGGTAGGTAGAAGAAATTGAGGAGTGCAAAGGGTTAAAACACTGCCTCATTTTTTATTATTGAGGTACTATCTTATGTTTTGTTATTAAGATACTATCTTATGTTGTATTATTAAGATTCTACCTCATATTATATTATTAAGATACTACCTTATGTTGTATTATTAAGATACTACCTTATATTTTATTGTGAGGTACTACCTTATATTGCGTTATTAAGATACTACCTTATACTAAGGTAGTTATTACTAAGGTACTACCTTATATTTTATTATGAGGTACTACCTTAACACTTTCACGGCCGGTGACACCAACGTGGTGCCATGGGCAGGTCAATCGTTGTTGGCCGATGACACTTACGTGGTGTCATAGATAGGTCTACGCTATTAGTCGTTGACTATCACGTGGTGTCAAAAATATTGCCGGCTCATAGCGACGTTTCACTGCGCAAAGATGCGGTCGTGAAAGTGTTAATGTGTAATTCCACGCATTGCAAGTGTACGCACCGTAGTTAAGCTTGTGAAGATACGACGTGTGGAGACACTGCGTGTGCAATTACGACGCTTGGAGTTACCACGCATGAAACTATAGCGCGAGGGGTTGCGCAGCGTGGGGTTGCGACGCGTAGAATTACGGCGCGTGGAACTACGACGCATGGAGTTGCGACGCGTGGAACTACGGCGCGTGGTACTATGACGCGTGGAGTTGCGGCGCGTGGAACTATGGCGCGTGGTACTATGACGCGTGGAACAATGACGCGTGGAGTTGCGACGCGTGGAACTATGACGCTTGGAGGTACGACGCGTGGGGTTGCGACGCATAGAATTACGGCGCGTGGGGTTACGACGCGTGGAACTATGACGCGTGGAGTTCCGACGCGTGGAACTATGACGCTTGGAGGTACGACGCGTGGGGTTGCGACGCATAGAATTACGGCGCGTGGGGTTACGACGCGTGGAACTACGATGCGTGGAGATGCGACGCGTGGAACTACGGAGCGTGGTTCTATGACGCGTGGGACTACGACGCGTGGAACTATGACGCGTGGAGTTGCGACGCGTGGAACTATGACGCGTGGAGGTACGACGCGTGGGGTTGCGACGCGTGGAATTATGGCGCGTAGAGTTGGGACGCGTGGAACTATGGCGCGTGGAGTTACAACGCGTAGAACTATAGCGCGTGGAGTTACGACGCGTGGAATTATGGCGCGTGGAACTACGGCGCGTGGAATTATGGCGCGTGGAACTATGACGCGTGGAATTAGTACGAGTGGAATTACGGCGCACGGAATTACAATGCGTGGAACTGTAATGCATAGAATAATAATGCGTGGAACTACATGCGTGAAATTACAGTGCGAGAAATTACTGCGCGTGGAATTACAATGCGTGGAATTACAGAACGTGGAATTACAATGCGTGGAATTACAGAACGTGGAATTACAATGCGTGGAATTACAGAACGTGGAATTACAATGCGTGGAATTACAACGCGTTACATTATAAAATATCACCTCACAATTTTTCACTACTAAGGTAACGTCTCAAATTTTATTATTAAAATAACACCTCTTACCGTTCCCTTGCAAGATTATTTACGTTAACACATGTACCATCTCCGTCCACCGGCTACATCTTGCTTGCTTGAATGTTGCGAATGTTCCCAGGCATGTTTTCAATATTTTTCTTGTGAACACTGATTCATGAATACTTCACGAAATTCTTGCTACCTTAAGACTCTGTCTGACTATTGCGGTTCCATACTACTTTCATATTCCACTTCTGTCACCTTTCCCTTTACTATTTTTAGGACAATTCATAGAATTACATGAACTTTATTCCACTACAAAAGATAGTACAACGTTTTTCGAGAAGACAAATTTGACAAAGTAGACGAGAAATATGATTACTCAAAAGTAGTAAAAATTCCGTGTTCTCTCTAAGGTAGAATATTCGGTTGGCAATAAAAAGAAGAAAGAGGAAAGTCATTCCGTGATCGCCTTTCATCCTGCGGTCTTTTGTACCCTTGTGAGCCACGTTCGACTGGGTCGCTGTAAACCACCGGATATTAATTAAAATTCCTCTGGAAATACTTGGTAGGTGAACGTGTGCCGATGTGTTCGTCGACGACGCGTCTAATTTACTACGCGATTTTCCACGTGCTGCCCTTGGAAAATGGAAACGTGCATCGATTGTTCGCGGTTGCCGCGTTCGTTGCTGCCGTTGCCGTCATAATTTCGCTGTTTCGATTGGCTCCTTCGATTTATTACCGCCTTTAAACCTTAATAGCCTATACACTGAAACATCAGCTGCCAACAATATTTTTGAATAATTAAAGAACTGCAAATATTACTTAAAAAACATTTTATGTGGGGCTATGTGTTAGTTCACGAAATGTGTACATTTAACTTTGTACAAATGAGTGAAAATAGCAGTAACAAATTTGATATGTTTTGGGTAATAATTAGTAGAATTAGAATTACGGCGCGTGCAATTACAACGTGGGGAGTTATGGCGCGTGGAGTTACGGCGCGTGGAACTACGGTGCGTAATACTTTATAGCGCTGATACTAAGTGCGTCTTACTAATTTATAGCGCGTGGAGTTACGGCGCGTGGAATTAGGGTGCGTGGAGTTGGGACGCGTGGAACTACAGTGTGTAACACTATAACGCGTGGATTTATAACGCATGGAAATAACAGCGCGTGGAATTTACAGAGCGTGGAATTACAGAGCGTGGAATTCACAGAGCGTGGAATTACAGAGCGTGGAATTACAGAGCGTCGAATTACAGAACGTGGAATTACAGAGCGTGGAGTTACAGCGCGTGGAATTTACAGAGCGTGGAATTTATAGAGCGTAGAATTACAAAGCGTGGAATTACAGAGCGTGGAATTTACAGCGCGTGAAATTTACAGAGCGTAGAATTACAAAGCGTGGAATTACAGAGCGTGGAATTTACAGAGCGTGGAATTTACAGAGCGTGGAATTACAGAGCGTAGAATTTACAGAGCGTGGAATTTACAGAGCGTGGAATTACAGAGCGTCGAATTACAGAGCGTGGAATTACAGAGCGTGGAATTACAGAGCGTGGAGTTATAGCACATGGAGTTAGGACGCGTGGAATTACGATACGAGCAGTCATCGACATTCAGTCACTCTAAGCGTCATCCAATGACCTTCGATAGCGTCACACACACATATAGAAGCGTCCATTAAAAACTTTACATCAATACCAAACTTACAACTCTCCTAAAAGTGACTCGAATCTATCGGGTGTTTATTTCATCAAAAATTTTCTATTTCCCCACATTTCAACTTCTACAAATATTACAAAAGTTTCATAAAAGAATACTCCTGTAGCCCGTAACATCTTCACAGAAAGAAATTACAAAGCATTCGGCAATTAAGGGAAATACCAGACGTGATTTTATCGCGGCCTCATCTCGAAGAATACGGCATTGTAGTCCGATCGTGTTCTTTCTCGACGCGATAACCGTTCTCGTTACCTGAGCTTATAAAAGAGGAATGCAAAACAGGCCTGAATGCGGAGGTTCCTTTCGGGCAAACTAGGACGAAAAAGATGAATAACATTAAGTTACTTAAATCGCCGTCGTTGCAACTCGCGAAATTTCAAAGGGATGACCTGAATTGTTTTTGGTGAAAAAGAACACTCTTGCTGTCTTTGTTTTTATATATTAATGTGAACACTGATTACTTATTTGTCATATTTTATCATTTACGCAAGTTACAACCCTTGATAATTAAATGGGGGTTTATGGGGTATGAATGACACTAAGCAATTTAAATTCAATTTTAGCTATTTCATATTTTGAAAATCTGAGATTTTTTTTTCATGCATTGTAAGTGTACAAACCGTAGTTAAGCTTGTGAAGATATGCTGTGTAGAGTTACGATGCGTGGAATTATAATACGTGGACCTATGGTGCGTAGAGTTAAAGCGCGTGGAGTTACGACGGGGTGGAAGTACGATGCGTGGAACTATGGCGCGTGGAGTTAAGACGCGTGGTGTTACAGCGCGTGGAATTACGACGCGTTAAAGTGCGATGCGTAGACTTCCGACGCGTGGAGTTAGGACGCACGGAAGTATGGCGCGTGGAGTGACGATGCGTGGAACTACGGAGCGTGGAATTACGACGCGTGGAACTACAATGCGTAGACTTCCAACGCGTGGAATTACGACGCGTGGAACTGCAATGCGTAGACTTCCAACGCGTGGAATTACGACGCGTGGAACTGCAATGCGTAGACTTCCAACGCGTGGAAATACGGCGCGTGGAGTTGAGACGCGTGGAGATATGGCGCGTGGAATTACGACGCGTGGAACTGTAATGCGTAGACTTCCAACGCGTGGAATAGCGACGCGTGAAATTACGACGCGTGAAACTGCAATGCGTAGACTTCCAACGCGTGAAATTAGAGAGCGTGGAATTACGACGCGTGGAATTATGGCGCGTGGAACTGCAATGCGTAGACTTCCTACGCGTGGAATAACAACGCGTGGAACTGCAATGCGTAGACTTCCAACGCGTGGAATTACAGAGCGTGGAACTAAGGAACGGGAAGTTAGAACAATGCGAACAAAATTTCATAAAAATATTTTTACAAAAATAGTAAAATATTTGCAAAGTGATTGAAATTAATATCGGTATTAAACAGAGATCTATTTAAGGGATGAAACGTCAAAGTCCCGTGAACCCGCACTCCTAGTTACAAAACAAAGTTTAATTGCCGAGGCAACAATTCATGGGCAACCGTGACGTTTTAGATTTCTCCAAGGGGTACAAGTTTTTGACGGGTCGTCAATAATTCTGGTCGCAATCAAACGTTGAACGCGTTATCATCCCCTTAGGCTGGATCTCATCAAAACTATCGACCCCCTCCACCTTGCTGTTGTCACGATCCCATTTACGTTTAATTAAAGACTACGAGATTAATTAAGCGATTCAATTAAGTAGATACAGAACTTGCGAAGAAAGCGACCCCCCTTGTACGGAAATCGAGACACTTCGTTGGGAGACTGATCGATACCTTGCTTCAAATTTATATTACTTTCTTAACTTTCATTCTATTTCATTATTTTTTACGAAAAATTTTTGCAAACCTATAAGTTGAAATAAAATAACAATTTACTAAATTTAAATAATAAAGGACTAGAATTAAATGAGGAAGGTAAACGATCAGTGGCAAGTTTTATGTGACCTTGAAACTTTATTTAGTAGTACTAAATCAAGTTTAAAAGAAATTTATTTTATTTCGTTCAGAAAGTTTTATTTTTATCTTGAAACTACATTTGGTATTGTTAAATCAAGTTTCAAATAATTTTATTTTATTTTGTTCAAAAATTTTTATTCTGACCTAGAAAATACACTAGATAGTATTAAATCAAGTTTAGAAGAGGTATTTCGTTGATAATTTTATTTTGTTTAAAAATTTCTATTTTGACCTTGAAACTTCATTAGTTAGTATAAAATCAAATTTAGAAAAGCTATTTCATTGACAACTTCATTTTGTTTATTAACATGAACAAAATTGTTGTTTATATCTGACATAAAGTAGTCTTCATAGTTGCATGTTCAATGTGTCCGCCATTTTGAAAATTCATAATTTTTATTCAAGAAAACAAGGACTCAAAATAACCCTCATAGTACAATATCAGACGTGGTCATCATTTAAAAAAGTTCATAATATTGATTCAAGAAGTGAAGGACTCAAAATGGTCCTCATAGTTATATGTCCATTGTGTCCACCATTTTGAAATTTTATTTTCAAAGTTTTCTCGTCCATGTCATTTGAGATAAACCTGAGTTTTTATAAAGCAATGTAACTACGCATAAAAGACCTCATCTAATCATATGAGCAATTTTTCGTAAACGAACCTACTGAAAGTTTGAAGAGCCGGTTGATCATTTTAGTGTAACGCCGTCGATTCCCCTAACGTGTTTCGACGACAATAACGCGCTCCCTGGGGCAAAGGAACCCCGATCGAGCGTGGAGAAGGACGTGTCCGCTCCTAATTCCTCTGTTTGCGTATGCAAACGAAGACCACCAGCTCTCACCACGGGGTGCCATACCGTGCTTCTGTGTGGACCGTGTGTCGGTGTGTCACTTGCAAACACTCACACAACCCGTCATGTCCAGCGTCTGTGCCACGGACGTTCCTTGTTTCTTTGGAGAATTATTAGATAGTTCGATTCCTTTGAAACGTGACTAACCCACACGCTTTTTGATGCTAAATTATTTTCGTGTAGGGCTAAGCCTTTTGGATCTTTTGGGTCACTTGTGCGAGGGCAGACCTTTTGGGGAGATCCTGCAATTTCATTACTATCTAAAACAGTACTCCAGTAAATTACTTCTCTCTTACTCTCTTTGAGATGAAATTAGTGAAATGTGTAAGCCTTTTGAAACACCCTGTATATGTTTGATGAGCAGAAATTAATTTGGTGAGTCCTACAGGTTCTAGGCTAGCTATTATAGGTCCTTGGTGTCTACATTACTCAATAAATTTGATTGTCATTCAAATCGTTGTCCAAAAATCTATAAGCCTTTTGAAACACCCTGTATATGTCTGGTGAGCAGAAATTAATTTGGTGGGTCCTACAGGTTCTAGGCTAGCTATACGTCCTCGGTGTCCACATTACTCAATAAATTTGATTGCCATTGAAATCGTTATCCAAAAGTCTGTAAGTCTTTTGAAACACCCTGTACACGTCTGGTGAGCAGAAATTAATTTGGTGAGTCCTACAGATTCTGAGCTAGCTATTATAGGTCCCTGATGTTCACATGACTGCTCAATAAATTTGATTGTCATTCAAATCGTTATTCAAAAGTCTGTAAGTCTTTTGAAACACCCTGTACACGTCTGGTGAGTAGAAATTAATTTGGTGAGTCCTGCAGGTTCTAGGCTAGCTATACGTCCTCGGTGTCCACATGACTACTCAATAAATTTAATTGCCATTGAAATCGTTATTAAAAAATCTGTAAGCCTTTTGAAGCACCCTGTACACGTCTGGTAAGCAGAAAATCCCGTAGGCAAAGGAGGGGGATCGTGTCGAAGCGAGATTCCCGAACGGCTGTAAGTCAAGGATTGTCTCGGCCGCGGATTACGCGCGTTCCTTCACGAGGAAAATTCCCCGGTTCCTGGGATAGGAACGGCGCGACGAGGCTGATTTGAATTTTTCTCGATGGCTCGACGCCTGCGGCCTGTTCCCGGGACACGTCGCATTGAATATTCCATAAATAAATCGGCGTTTAATAGAAAATCGGAGGGAACCAGCGGCCCACCTCATCGCTCACTGTCACGCGGTGCTCCAACGAAACCGCCTGGTATCTCAATAATATTCAGTTTATAAAGTTTCAATGGCTCCCTTATCACGTGGCTGAACGCCTCTTTGCCTCTGTTCCTTCTTTCTTCGCCGTTTAACGATCTTCATTTAACACCTTAATAGTGGGCCAAATGTGAACGCTCGAAAATGTGACGTAATATTCAATATTATGAACTGCAGGTCATACGATAATGGATGTCGTTTTATTAATTAGAATGCACTCGATGTAGTCTTCTTTATAGTTGGATTAAGATGTCTTCATTGCTGGGAATAATTAGCCACGCCCAATTAGACTTTTGGTTCGGTAACGCCCAGTTGTGTCGGGCACAGTTAAATGACTTCTAGGTTGACTGTTATATCAGTTTGGGTCTAATGGGTTGTATGTAATTATGTTACATCTGAGTAAATTACTTACTATTGCACTATTAATGTCTTGTTATATGTCATTCCCCTTTATGCCACGCCTCCTTATATATTACGCCCCCTTATGTCAAGCTCTCGTGTATGTCACATATTCATTACATCACTTTCTGTCGGATCACTCTCCTACAGAACATTTCTTAGCATTATACTCTGTTAGACAGTTCACCTTAACACCACGCCCCTTTATACCACGCCCCATTACACTACGCTCTGCTATACCACGCCCCGTTACACTACGCTCTGCCATACCACGCCTTCTTACACCACGCCCCGTTACACTACGCTCTGCTATACCACGCCCCCTTACACTGTCTCCCTTTACGCCACGCCTCGTTTCACTGTCTCCCCTCCACAGAACGTCCCGTTACACCACACCGCGTCATACCACGCCCCATTACACCACGCTCCGCCAGATCACGCCTCCTTACGCCACGCCTCCTTACACCACGCCCCTCTACACCACGCCCACCGCTCATACTAATGAAAAACTACATTAATAACATAATGTACAGATCTTGATAGACTCTTAAGGCTACAATAAACACATTCAGTGACACAGTAAGTTTACGCAAAGTATTGCAAATGTTTTGAACGTAAACTGCACGTTACTTTGAAAATGAAACGTTCAATTCAGAAATGACTACGTTTGCTAAGTGTCAGAGAATTGCACCGTACCGAAAACGTTAAGTTTGTCAGAAAATAAATGCCAATATTTATTTTCATCGATCGCGTTCGGAAACACGGGAGCACTTGAATGAGTTGACAGAAACGATCCATGATAGCTTTTTGTTCGATCTGTTTGCTTCCCATCAATGGGATTACACGTTTTTGTGAGTTATTTGATGTACTTTCCGTTCGTTTACAGTTGTCAGGCTCATTTTTTTAATTTCGTTAACAATGTAATCGTTGGAACATGTGTTAACGGTAATTGAAAATAAATATGGACGGGAATACGCGATGCGCGTTTGTGTAAGTGTGTTCGATTGATTTATTGTAATAATACCAATTAACGATTATTTATACCTTGTATAACAATATTTCAAATTGCAATTAGTAACACGTTAATCATTTTGACGGAAATTGTAATGATTATGCGCAAAATGTTTGCAAATGATTATGTGCTATCATTAGAAACATTTTTAAGTTTATTTTATATGAGAAATTCAGGTTGAACGTTGTTAAATAATTTTGAGGGCAAAAGTATTATTTAGGTCGAAAATCAGGATGGGAATCTCAGATATAAAAATTAATGGTACAGCATTATCGAAATAAAATAATAAATTTGACGATATTTTATAATGTGTCCAGCATCCGTGACTCCAAAAGTCATTTTTTAATACAGGAAAAGGCTGTTCTGAATGGAAGCGTGATGGTTTACCTTTCGCCGGCGCTTTATCAAAAACCAGATAATTATTTACGTGAATAGAGGCACACTGACGAAGCAGAAATCCATCACACTCGATCAACCACCTTTCCGCCCCCCAATAATATCTAACATTCAGCCAATCGACGATGTATACAGGGCTCGTTTATCTTTTTATACCCTCTGTTGGCTCGCACCGGGGTTGCTTCTGAAATGAAGGACCCGCGGATACATTTTCCCTTGCAATGCTTATTCATACCGTGTTTTGGGATTCTTACGTGATAAATGACCGAATTGCTCAGGATCCTTTGCTCCAGAAACCGGGCGAACGCTCTTTTTTTTAAGGGGGCGAAAACTTTTCAGTGCCTCCCTTTTCACAGGAATGATTCGTCGAAAGTTACGTTTTGTTCGGAGAAGAATGAGATAATCTTGTTAATGTTTGGTACACGTGAGGCTGATGGAAATTATAATTAAAATTGAGGTTGAAAATGTTGGTTTGATCAAACTTTTTTTTTATGTTACAAAAATGGGAGTTATAGAGGACTCTTACGTCATTTGAGTCATACAAGATATGCAGGTTTATGAGTCATATAGGTAGCCTAAGTCATATGAGTCATATATGTCACTTAAGTCATATGTGTCATATGAATCATGTAGGTACACATAAGTCATATAGGACACTTCGGTCATATGTGTCATATGAGTCATGTAGGTATACATACGTCATATAGGACACTTAAGTCATATGTGTCATATGAGTCATGTAGGTATACATACGTCATATAGGACACTTAAGTCATATGTGTCATATGAGTCATGTAGGTATATAAATGTCATATAGGACACTCAGGTCATATGTGTCATATAAGTCATGTAGGTATATAAATGTCATATAGGACACTCAGGTCATATGTGTCATATGAGTCAAGTAGGTATACATACGTCATATAGGACACTTAAGTCATATGTGTCATATGAGTCATGTAGGTATATAAATGTCATATAGGACACTTAAGTCATATGTGTCATATGAGTCATGTAGGTATATAAATGTCATATAGGACACTTAGGTCATATGTGTCATATGAGTCATGTAGGGATATAAATGTTATATAGGACACTTAAGTCATATGTGTCATATGAGTCATGTAGGTATATAAATGTCATATAGGACACTCAGGTCATATGTGTCATATGAGTCATGTAGGGATATAAATGTTATATAGGACACTTAAGTCATATGTGTCATATGAGTCATGTAGGTATACATACGTTATATAGGACACTTAGGTCATATGTGTCATATGAGTCATGTAGGTAAAAAGTCGTAAAAAAGCAGCCTTTATAAACACGAAATGTTCCAAAAATGAATGTATTTCAGACAGTATATTAATTTATACGTAATATAACGTGAAAGTACCGTTGAATGACGATGAAAATCCAAAGCCAAAGTAACATTTCATGTAGCACAGCGGTAACATATGGAAAACGTAATCAACAACAAAATGTCAATTGGACAATGCAAACGATTAAACAAGATAACTAAAACAGTATCGTGCTGTAGGCAAACGGCAACCAGGCCGAAGAGAAAAGTCCCTCAGGCGTTGCTCGTAATGGCCGCCGAAGCGGCTGTGGTTGCAGCGTTCCAGGGGCGGCGCGCCTAAAATCCACCACCCGGGCCGAAACAAAGCGGGCAGCAGGCTCGGTCGTTCAAACATCCGGCTTCTACCCTTGCAAAACTTCGACAATGGTTATTGTTTCGGCCTCTACCTGTAACCGACCTAATAAAATAACAAAGGCTAACCGTGGAAAAAACGGCCATAGGAAAAATCGGTACGGGGTGGAACGGTAACGGGGATGCTGCAAGTACCTGGCCTATGGGTCATTATCGTTTCCAGCGTGCTTTCTGATGTTTCTCGCCGCCTACGGTTCTGCCTGTTTGCTTTTTAACGACGATGGGGAATCGGCCTAATGGCTGAGCCGGTGTTTTAGAGAAGCTGCGAGATATTTAATTGCCGGACCGTTTTCCTCGTTGAACGGCTGTTGTTTTTTTCAGGGGGTTCGATGATTTTAGGAACACGGTTAATTAGAGCTTCGGGCTCAGATGGGCGAACGTACGGCCCGTTACGTCGAGGCAATTTCATTTCGCTTTGTAAATAGGTCGGTTGTTCGGAGTTTCGGAATATTTGACGGGATTTGAGAAATTCCGAGGTGGAAAACGTACAGGTTCGCGGTTCACTCAGCTTATTATTTCGATGCCAACTTTACTCGCGGAGTTGGTGCTTCGTGATTTTTCAACCGGGACCATGGTTGTTGTCCACCGATCCGATTTCTGTAGGGTCTCGCGTCGGTCCCCCGAGGGACGATTTACCTTTCACGTGGAATTAACTGGTCGCCGAAAGCCACCTATACCGACATGTTGCGAACGATGTTTCAGTAACAGCGTCGTCGTCGACGACGATGGCGACGACGACCTTGTCTGTAATTAAACTAATGGAAACCCAGCCGGTGCTTTTATGCGATTCGAGGGTGCACGTTGTACAGAGTGTACACAAGCGCGGGAAGGGCAAACATTGGGACGCGATCCATTGAAATTTCACGGCGCGACGAATTCACGTTGTTGAAAGCTGCGAAACTCCACCGACGATGGCTGAAAAATCGTCAAACGACGGAAAGACCTGATACTTCAGCCCTTTGACGATGATTTGACTGTAGGTTAGGTTACTCGAGATTCTTATGGTTGCAAAATCAAATTATAGTAATTAATGACAAATTTATTTGCTAGCTTGACTATGGAACATTTGATAGATGTACAGTGATGTATTACCTTCGTAAATATTCAATAACTGTTGCATAATAAAATACTTATGACGCACCAGGTGTGTCCTATATGGTTTGCTATTGACGCCATAGATGACGCACCATGTGTCTTATAGGGTTTGCTATTGTTGCAATAGATGACACACCATGTGTGTCTTATAGGGTTTGCTATTGTTGCAATAGATGACGCACCATGTGTGTCTTATAGGGTTTGCTATTGTTGCAATAGATGACACACCATGTGTGTCTTATAGGGTTTGCTATTGTTGCAATAGATGACGCACCATGTGTGTCATATGCTATTTACTGTGGATACTCATGACGCACTTGGTGTGTCTTATATTGTTTGTTATTGATACCATAAATGGCGCACCATGTGTGTCATATGATATTTACTGTTGATATTAATGACGCACCTGGTGTGTCTCATATGGTATATTATTGATGCAGTACATGACGCACCATGTGTGTCATATGCTATTTATTATTGTTACTTATGACGCACCACGTGTGTCTTGTACTATTAACTATTGATACTTGTGACACACCTGGTGTGTCTTATGTGGTATATCATTGATGCAGTACATGACGCACCAGATGTGTCATATGCTATTAAACATATTAATGACGCACCACGTGCGTCCTATAGTGTTGTTAACACAATTAACTTACACGATTTGACTATGAATCTACACGTATATTATCAACGGAATAGAATGTGTATTTAACGAAAATAAAAATATTTTTTGTTTGCATCTGATATTGACAGCAATTGTAGTAATAGCGGCAGTTCTGTTTTGATTAGAAATCGATGAATGTCAACCGAGAGCCAAATGTATCGTTAATTAATATTGTACATAGACGACAAATAACAGTCCGTAAATACATACTAATTGTATTGGTAGTGTATATTGATCGTTTTAGTCCCTTTATATGTTTTGTGGTATTTACTATGCGATCGATGACCTGTGTACATTCTACGGTATTCGTAGGTGCAATGTATGACGCATATGGTGTGTCTTAAACTTAATGTTGAAAATATAGATTGACATTTTTTCTTTAATATATTTTATGTGCTACTAGGAACATGGTAGAGTTTTGTTGTATTGTCACGGTAATACGAAGTTTTTGAAATCGGCAATATAGAGAGAGATACAGCAAGATATGATAATTTGATATCTATGTTGCTTAATTTGTGGATCAATGACTTTGCTTTAAAAAGAATCTTATGATATTAGCACAGTAACAGGAAGTTTTTGAAATCGGCAATATATAGAGAGGTACAGCAAGATATGATAATTTGATATCTATGTTGCTTAATTTGAGGATCAATGACTTTGCTTTAGAAAGAATCTTGTCATATTAGCACAGTAACACGAAGTTCTTGAAATCGGCAATATAGCAAGAGGTACAGCAAAATATGATAATTTCATATCTATGTTGCTTAATTTGAGGATCAATGATTTCATTTTAGAAAGTGGTGTCAGCTAATTGCCTCAATTAAAAAATGTTCCCCAGGAAAACAACGGAAGCGAGAAATAATGAATTCGGTTGGTGGAAAGTGATTAATGGCCTCGGCAGAGCGTTTAAGATATAATTAATTAGCGGGTTAAGTAAATTACTCGACTTTAAACAGTTTTCAAGTTTCATCGAATTCAATGGCGGCGTTTAAAACAAATAATTGTCTCGCTTCCGTATAAACGGTTCGTTTGAAAAATCGAAGATATATCACCTATTTTTAACGAACATTGGACTTAGTTAAATTGTGAGCTTTTTGCATGGATTTTAATAAGCTTAATCAAATACGGAAGAGTGTATGTTCTGTTCACATATTTAAACTGCCTCTTGTGGATTTTTCAGAAAATAAAATTCACTTATTTTTAATATTTCTGTACCTTTTTATGCTTTGAATGAATTATCCATCGATAATAATATCCCATTAAATTTTTCACTAAAATTCTATACTCATGACGCACCAGGTGTGTCATATGTTATTTACTATTAATACTCATGACGCACCACGTGTGTCATATACTATTAACTGTTGATGCTTATGACGCACTTGATGCGTCTCATACAATTTCTCTATTGATACGATACATGACACACCAGGTGTGTCGTATGCCATTGCTTGTCAATACTCATGACGCACCAGGTGTGTCAGGCGCTACACGTTCCATAATTTCATGAACAGCAATTTAAAGAGCATACATTTAATAATCGACTAGAATATCAATTCACAAGTTCAAGGTCGATAATCGTTCCATCGAGATCAGGAAGTAATCATTCGAAAATGTGGAAGCAAAGACTAAAAAAAAAGAGATACGATATCGATAGAAAGTATCTGATGGCAGATCGTATATCCGTTAAACGATAATAAGAGAAGCAGAGTGTGGTCGATAGTAGCTGGGCTCGTTCGATAGACATTACCGGTACGATCTTGGGAAATGGTAAAATCGCGGTGTCCCGACGCCGGCAAATGGAAAATGGATCCCTCGTACGATTTTAGTACACCACGTGCGCTGGATCCGCGAACCCGTTGTATTGCCTCGTTGCATTGCCGCGTTACTATCTTCCAGCTACCATATCGTATAAAAGCCCTCTCGAATTCGCATTCCTGATAATGGTGAGTTCTGGTAAATTTCACAGGCTCTAGAATCGTTGCGATCTCTACATGGAGATTTGTTTAGTTGGCGGGCCTTTAGTGCCTTCAACCTTTACTGTCGCAATCTTGTCCCTCAAGGCTTTGCAAATGCGACAGTTATGTACTTTCATATTGCAGACCGGAAAATGGCACTTGTAGACTAATTTGGAGGAAGGTACGAGATTTGGTGGTGGGAAAGAAGGGAGAGTGAGTTGTAGGGGATGTGGACTTGTGAGGATTTGGAGAATTGGGATTTTGGGATTTGGGAGTTGGTAAAGTATAGGTTTTTGGGGGTTTAGAAATTGGGGGATGTAGAGATTTGGGGATGTAGGGATTTGGGATGCAAGGATTTGGGGATATAGGGATTTGGGGTGCAAGGATTTGGACATGTAAGGATTTAGAGATATGGGAATTGGGGATGTAGGGATTTAGGGCGCAAGAATTTAGGGATATAGAGATTTAGAGATGTAGAGATTTGGGAACGTAGGGATTTGGGGAATGTAGGAATTCGGGGATCTTAGAATTTGGGAATCTTGGGATTTGGGGATATAGGAATTGGGAAAAGTAGGAATTTCAAGATCTTGGGATTTGAGGATATAGGAATTGGAGAATGTAGGGATTTGGGTATGTAAAAATTTGGGAATGTCGGTATTTGCAAATGTGGGAATTTGGATATGTAGAGATCTAGCATATGTGGATAGGTGGATGTAGATATATGGCATGTGTAGATAGGTGGATGTGGAGACATGAAGATGTGGGAATATGGAGACGTAGGACATAATAATGTGAAGAATTGAGGATGTTGAGGTGTAAAGATATGGAGATGCAAGGATGTGGAGATGTGAGAATATGGACATATGAGGATGTGGAGGTGTGAGAATGTGGACATATGAGGATGTGGAGATGTGAGAATGTGAGGATGTGATGATGCAAAGATTTGAGGATGTGGAGATGGGAGGATGTGGACATATGAGTATGTGAAAATTTGAGGATGTGGAGATGTGAGAATGTGGACATGTGAGTATGTGAAGATTTGAGGATGTGGAGATGTGAAGATATGGACATGTGAGGACGTGGAGATATGAGTATGTGAAGATTTGAGGATGTGGAGATGTGAGGATGTGGACATGTGAGTATGTGAAGATTTGAGGATGTGGACATGTGATGATGTGTAGATTTGAGTATGTGGAAATGTGATGATGTCAAGATTTGAGGATGTGGAGATATGAGTATGTGAAGACTTATTCCTATTGCGACTTGAGAATGTTGAGGATGTGTAGATGTGAGTACATGAAGATGTGAGGATATGTACACTTGAAAATATGGTAATTTGAGAATGTAGACCCTACGTACTATACTTCTCCTAGAACCTACCTTCTCAAGAGTCCACCAAACTGCACTTTGAATCTAACCCTCTGAACCTAACCCACACCAATCCTCCTTCAAACATTCCATATGAATTCCCCATATGACCCTATTCAAAAGCAATACCCCAATAATCACCCAATCCAGTCCTTCCACCACAATGCCCACACCCATTACAAAAGTCCAATAATTATAAATCCGAGAAATTGAAATCACAATAAACCACTCGAATAAATATAAACGAAAAGAGCAGTACAAAAGAACTTTTTTTTCCCCCTGATACAAGCACTCAGCCATTAGCCAAACGCGACCCATTGGAAACGTAACCGATTGGACAATAAGGGGTTAAACAGTTATTAAACTGTTTATTTGACTGCCCCTTGGACAGCGAGAGGAGGCAAACACACGGAAAGCAGGGTTGGACGTGCACAGGTGAAAGGGTATGGGGGTCAGTATCGTTCAATCGCACCCTTAATTAGCGCACTCAATTAAGCAGGCGCAGCGAGGCCATATGACACAGCGCGTTTTTGCGTTTAAACTGCGTTAGAGGATCGAATTATCGACAATTATACTGCTAGTAATTGTTTCTCGCTTCCGGAAATTTGGGAAGAATTAAATATTTTCTTGAGTAATTGGGAACTGTCACGGTTCTAACAAAGGACGTTACGGTAAAATCAATATCGTCAGGGTCTTATGGTTTCTATAAATGTTCCGTCTAATATTAAATTTTCTTCGATTTTCCATTCATTGGGGAATTGATTAGAAATTCGTCTCCTCGCGTGACGTTATTGTCAGTCGCCTCTCAGACCCAGACAGTTCAATGAGACCTTATTTCTAGTTGCGAATTCTGCGCCGTCCTTTGTTAAGTGATATTTTCTGCTGGAACAGGGCGAAGTAAATCACGACGACGAGGAATTTGGCCTATTTAATGCTCCGCTACTTACCCGAGATGGAACTCGGAATTGGTTAAAAGACAAGGAGAGCTTTTATATGTTATATTGAATTTGCTTCGAACTGTCTGTCAATTAAGAGGTTAACGTGACGTCACTTCTCGTGAAAATTAAGATCTCTGTACACAATTTCAGTTACTTCGTCTTGAATGATCGAGTATCTGCTCAGCCAGTGATTTAACATCGTTGGAAGTATATCTCGCAATTGAATTTCTCTTCAGGGCGCTCTGCAACTACGAATCGATTCCAATCCCATCGTTAATCTCGCGAAAATTAAGTAAACTAACGCGTTTGCTCGGAGCGCATCTATTTGGTCACTAGGAGTTCCTTAAACACCTCGACTTCGGCGCTAGAAATCGTCCAGAGATGTTTCTCGGTGCTGCTTGAGAGCTTCTCGATATTGTGGAACAGGAATGCGAGAGTACATGTGAGGAGGTCTGTCACGCCCCTCGAGCTCACCACGCCTCCAATTTTTAAAAAAATTACAAATTTAATTTGATGGATTCATTGTTATAAGATTCATTAATATTTTAGTAAAATAGGAATATTTATTTTTGATTAAAGATATGATAATTTAGGTGGAAAACCTTTGCTCCACCCACTTAGCCTGGTTACCGCCCATATAAAATTATTTTAATACTATAATTTTGCCTTTTGTCGTCTTCTACATTCACCATCTTACTTAATAAGTTGTAGTTTTAAAAGAACTCCGCCTTACATAATTGCCACGCCTTCTAGGGCGTTACTTTTCAACAATAACTCCGCCTTCTGTCGTCACGCCTTCCACAAAGTTATCTCCAATGGTTTTTGCAATTATTTCTAACTGTTATCTCTTCTTTCATGTTTTTCTTGACTGTTGGAAACTTATTTCTAAATTGTAGCTCCTCCCAATTTATTCCTAGCCCCGCCTTTTATGCTAGCCACGCCTTCTGACAAGATAGTCCCACCCATAGCTCCGCCTTACATAATTGCCACGCCTTCTAGGGCGTTACATTTCAATAATAACTCCACCTTCTGTCGTCACGTCTTCCACAAAGTTATCTCCAATGGTTTCTCCAATTATTTCTAATTGTTATCTCTTCTCTCATGTTTTCCTTGTCCGTTAGAAACTTATTTCTAAATTGTAACTCCTCCCAGTCATTCCTAGCCCCACCCTCTATGCTAGCCACGCCTTCTGACAAGATAGTCCCACCCATAGCTCCGCCTCATTTTCCAGCCCCGCCTTCTGACAAGATAGCCCCACCCATAGCTCCGCCCCATTCTCTAGCCCCGCCCACTATTACATTTTCCTTAATTCCTCAAAAATTTCTCGTTATATCTCTTAAATTTATTTCCACAAAATTTTCATGAAATCGTCGTCAGTGACATACGTCTCACCCTGTCGAAGTGACCAGCAATATAAGTTGAACCGAATTCAAATAATATTTCCTCGATAATCGCGTTACAGTTACCACTTCCGAAAGCTTTAAATCCGATACGATTTTAATGAATAAACATCACATTACATTCGAAAGATAATTCGTAAACATTTCACCAGTCCCCGAACGACAAATCGCCGGCTAACGATTCCTCTTGTGCCAACCGCGATTTGCATTTTGTCGGCGAAATTTTATAATTATGTCGGTCATTCGTTAGTCCTCAAAGGAAACGGAGATTCAGCGCAAGTGGAGCCTGCATTTATGCAGATGTATACATTCATGAAACGTTTTCTCTGTTCCGCTCTTACGGTGTTTTTACGCGTCATTTGCATGTGTTTCTCGCGCACTCGAATTAGAAATAAAGGGATTGTCTAACATAACAGTTGATGTTGGACACGGGAAATATATTTCCTAGCCAGCCACAAATCACCAGGTTCCTAATCCGTTGGGAGGGTCGAGTCCCTTTTTGGACTGGGTTCACTTCTTCCTTGCGATCCTCTTCACCGAGTTGTCTTCTCGTAGATTGCATCTTGAACTCTTGATTTTCTTTTTGGATAGGAAAATGTTGGGACGTGGTAAAATGGACTGGGCTGCTAAGGTCAATAGTGCTACAATGTACAAGGTATGTTGGGTGCAGGTTCTGGGCATATGTGATTCGTTCGTGGACACTTATGGGTACTTATGGGGACTTATAGGCATTTATGGGCATTTATGGGTACTTACACTGATTTTGTTTATTTGTGAGGAGAGCAGATCTATAACTGAGGGAATCAGTATTTCTGGGTTCATACTTCATACTGTACTGTATGTACCTGTACATATGAGTTCATATGTGGAAATTTGATGTGGCCATCACTACATGTGACCCATAGGCTACCAAGCTATTTGTGATTAGATCTGATCTATAACTGAGGGAATCAGTATTTCTGGGTTCATACTTCATACTGTACTATATGTACCTGTACATATGAGTTCATATGTGGACATTTGATGTGGTCATCACTAGTATGTGATTCATAGGCTACCATGCTATTTGTGATTACATCTGATCTATAATTGAAGGAGTCAGTATTTCCAGGTTCATACTGCATACTGTCTGTATGTACCTGCACCTATGAGCTCATATGTGGATACTTGATGTGGTCATCACTACATGTGACTCATAGGCTAGCAAGCTATTTGTGATTATATCTGATCTAAAACTGAGGGAGTCAGTATTTCCAGGTTCATACTTCATACTGTACTATATATACCTTTACCTATGAACTCATATGTGGACATTTCTCATATGTGGACATACGTGGAAATCTTCATACTGCACTTAGGTCCTCGTCATTTCTTATCCCCTCAAGTAGCTTCATAAAGCTGCAAAATAAGCGGATTAAAAGGTTAATGAAGTCACCTGCACCATCCATCATCCACTCTAAATCTTCAAATTATCATCAGGCAGCTATTTATCACTGCAACCCTTCTCCACAGTTTCTCGAAGAAAGCACTTTCGCTTTCGCGACCACTTTCCAAATCCTCGTCCAAGCGTGTGGACAAAAAGGAAATGGCTGTAGGGCGATCGGTCTGCTGGGAGTCGAATCGACGATGGAAACGGGAAATCGGTCGACGCACGATTCCCAGCGGAAACGAGTCGGTGACGGGCTTTAAATAAATAAAGAGTGAGCCCGCGAAGGGAATCAAGAAAGTCGAAGGGGCTGCCACAGGACGAATGGCGAATCCCGGTGAGGTGGCATGGGGGATGCGCATCCTGGGAGCCATGCATCAAGTCCTATTACTCTCGCCAGCCTAACTGCTAGACGTAACTGAAATCCAGGGAAATCTGCTTCTTCGAAGGGACCGAACTTTCGATGTCCACCGTGGGCGCGTTTGATTGTTCGCCGAAATGGATTGGATATAGGCTTCTTTGGGTTTTTCAGGGTAGTGAAGGACAAATTGAAGATGATGGTAATTGGTTTCCTCGTGACATTGCCAAGCTTAATTTTACTTATAGGTAAACTCTTAGACAATAGTTTATTATGGTACTGCTACTGTGGTGGCTTTTACAGATATTTCTTTAGGGACACTATATTGTCCCTCACGAGTGTCATCACGTATAGTTAAGTTCAGGCACCATGGTCATGGCCACATTGACGTATGTGGAAATTGGGATGAATGGAAAATTGGGATATGTGGAAATTGACATATGTGGAATTTGGGATATGTGGAAATTGACATATGTGGAATTTGGGATGTGTGAAAATTGGGATATGTGGGAATTGACGTATGTGGAATTTGAGATATGTGGAAATTGCAATATATGGGAATTGGGATATGTGGAAATTGACATGTGTGGAATTTGGAATATGTGGACATTGACATATGTGGAAATTGGGATATGTGGAAATTGCAATATATGGAAATTGGGATATATGGAAATTGACATATGTGGAATTTGGGATATGTGGAAATTGACATATGTGGAAATTGGGATATGTGGACATTGACATATGTGGAAATTGGGATATGTGGAAATTGCAATATATGGAAATTGGGATATGTGGGAACTGACATATGTGGAATTTGGGATATGTAGAAATTGACATATGTGAATATAAGGACATGTAGGAATTCAAATATGTGGAATTTGGTATATATGGATTTTTATATCCATCGAATGTTGATTATATATCTTCTAATTGGATTTAAACAACAAATCCAGGGTGCGTCACGTGTGTCACTGTAACTATGAATGAACGTCTGAACAACACATACAAAATGCTTGTACTTCGCAGTGTTTCAGCAAAGAACCAATTCAAAGTGCGAGTACATTCACCTTGAAAAGTATCGATTCCTCGACCCACCTTGATGCATCCTTTGCATTTTATTCCCGCTCAGCCCGTGGCGCAACATCAATCATCCTTCGTAATTTAGCACGTGGAACAATCGACAGCTGGACCGTAAATGGATTTACCGGCACGTATGCACGGATGACCGCAATAATGATTCGTTCAAACAGAATTATGCACGGCCGATGCCGCGATAACAGCGCCGCTAAACATGGACAAATCGTTGTTACACAATTCTCTGTCGGCTACCGACGTTCGCTGGCTCGATAGACAGAATCGATTAGTCTGGAGATCGACTCTTGTGTTCTTAACCCTTTCACTGCTGTACATTGTACATTCGCTGTATAATGTACTATATTGTTATGTAATGTTCATGGATATTGGAGAATGGGTTGTGAGTTATTTGGGGGTAGTGTTTTTTAAAGGGTTTTGCAAGGTTTTGTTCTGGAGGATTACTCGAGTTCTTGGGTTGTGTAGTTCTAAAGTTCCAGTGCCGTTCCATGGGGGTTTCAAGAGATAGCAAGATAGCTTCCGAATTTCTTAGATCACAAATTCCCCAATTACCAAATTCCAAAATTTAGAATTCCGCATTTTTCAAATCCCATGTGTCCCAAATTCCACATATGTCAATTTCCACATATCCCAAATTCCACATATGTCAATTCCCACATATCCCAATTTCCACATATGACAATTCCCACATATCCCAATTTTCACACATCCCAATTTCCACATATGTTAATTTCTACATATCCTAAATTCCACATATGTCAATTTCCACATATCCCAATTTCCATATATTGCAATTTCCACATATCTCAAATTCCACATATGTCAATTCCCACATATCCCAATTTCCACATGTGACAATTCCCACATATCCCAATTTTCACACATCCCAATTTCCACATATGTTAATTTCTACATATCCTAAATTCCACATATGTCAATTTTCACATATCCCAATTTCCATATATTGCAATTTCCACATATCTCAAATTCCACATATGTCAATTCCCACATATCCCAAATTCCACATATCCCAATTCCCACATATCCCAATTTTCACGTATGTCAATTGTCACATATGCCACTTTATACACATGTTAATTCTCACATATCTTAATTCCTATCTGTCCCAATTTCCACATATGTCAATTCCCATATATTCTACATTCCTATCTTCCCAAATTCCCAAATTCTCAAATTTCCCTTACCCAGTATCTCCCTTACTCCCAAAATCTTACATCACCAAATTCCCAAAATCCTCCCCAAAAAAATTTCGCAATCACGTTCAAAATCCCGTTTAGAAACCTGACCAATGAAGGGTGCACATATCGGGGTGAAAATCCCGGCGGCTGTACGAGCGATTACAGAAATTATAGTACAGCGGAATACACGAACGCCGCTGCGGAGTAAGTTAAATAGGATTCCTAGGGACATTTCGATCTTCCGATCCCGTGGATCCTCTTTAGCCAAGCGTGCGCCAGTTAATCCTCAACGTATGTTGCGATTTCGCGATCTGCATACTGCTTACCGAGAGTAATTTCCTCGGGACTTAGGGTCGCTCGACGACGACGCACGAAGGCTCGCACGAAAACGTTCGTTTGCCCAATGTATTAAGTCGTCGCCGGTCTAGGGGATTAACGATCCTTGCGACGCCTAGTAATTTCGTTTGTATTTAACTCGAGGCGTTTATTAACGCTTTGCGATGGTTTTTCAAAATTTTCGATCGAAAGTTTTTTTAAAATCTTGAAACCGAAAGTTTAAAAGTATTCGATTACAAAATGCCATTCGACAAAGTGGCTTACCGAATTAAGAATTAATTAATTAAGACATAATTTAATTTATGTTCCAGGTAAGATTCCTGGCCTCTTTGACTCCGTTTCCTTTGGCACACAAACGGCTCGGTAAGTTAATTAAATTTCTGTTGGCGTTGTTGTTTTCATCGTAGTGCGAATAATGAAAGAAAAATGGAGGGAAAAGGATTTCTCTCCGCTGAGTCGCGAGTGTGTTGTAAAAACTTCATTACAGGTCCGGCTCAATTAATAATTCAAAACGTCGAATGAGACGGTGAAGTTCTTATGCGTAATGAAAGATGGAATCTGTTTCTTGGACGTTCTTTATGACATACCGTGTTATAAAAGCGTGATTCATCATGTAGTCGGACCTTTTATTGAAATTTAAAATTTTACTAAAATTAAGGTAGAGCTTATTTATTTAGTACATGAATTTTAGATAACTAGATGATTTAACATGTTTAACAGGAATAAAATAGGACATTATTTTGAAATTGTTGGAGCAACGAATTTTGTTTTAAGAAACTGCTGAATCGATTTAGGTAAATTCTTTCTTGTTTTGTTCATGAAGGGTTGGGTTATTTTGAAATATTTTTTAATTCTGTCAATTTTTTATGAAATACATATGTGGAAATTGGGATATGTAGAAATTCAGATATGTGGAATTTCGTATTAACGAAAATGGGTGTAAAAACTAATTATCTAATATTGATAACTATTTCATAACTTTAACACAATTAACACAAATTAACACTGAATGAATTCATTTTAAAACATGAAACATTAACCAGAAAGGAGCTTTTAAATAAACCACAAGATTTTTTCAAATACGTGTTCAATATCGTAATTGCCAAGAGAAAACTGTAAAGAATAATTTTTATAGATATTATTTTATTTTAACATTTGAGGATCTAATTGAAACGAGTGGTACCATATAAATAGTAGATAAATATACAAATTTAATTACCGACTCATTGGTAAATTACCGACATATTTGTATATTTATTTTTGTTATTTTCAACAGGGATATTTTGGAATTGACATATGTGGAAATTGAGATATGAAGGAGTGAAGATATGTGGAATTTGGGATATGTGAGAATTGACATATGTGAAAATTGAGATATGTAGGAGTTAAGATATGTGGAATTTGGAATATGTGGGAATTGACATATGTGGGTATTGGGGTATGTAAGAATTGACATATGTGGCAATTGACATATGTGGAAATTGACATATGTGGGAATTGGGATATGTAAGAATTGACATATGTGGGAATTGGGATATGTGAGAATTGACATATGTGGAATTTGGCATATGTGGAATTTGGCATATGTGGAAATTGACATATGTGGAATTTGAGATTTCTGAAAATTGCAATATGTGGGAATTGACATATGTGGTATTTGACATATGTGGGAATTGGGATATGTAGGAATTGACATATGTGGGAATTGACATATGTGGGAATTGACATATGTGGAAATTGACATATGTGGAAATTAGGATATGTGGAATTTGAGATTTCTGAAAATTGCAATATGTGGGAATTGACATATGTGGTATTTGACATATATGGGAATTGACATACTTAGAATTTGGGATATGCGAAAATTAACATATGTGAAAATTGACACACTTATAAATTCACATATGTGGAACTTGGAATACGTGACAATTGGCATACACGAAAAAAAAATTTGAACAAATTCTTCTTTCGCCAATTTTTCGTCATCTGGACTCTAATATAATAATCACCCTTAAAAACCACACAAACTAAAAAATAACTCAACATCAAAAAATGCAAAAATAGTTCAAAACCATGTTTCCCAATTACAACTAAAATCACCAATAAAATTGGTGAATTTGACGTGAAAATTGGTGAGTCAACCAATTTTAATCACACGTACCAAATATCCCAATTTTCTCACAAGAAAGCTTCCTAAGAAATTCAAGTGCAAAAGAAAAAGAATTCCAAGAGGGTTATCCAACATTCGGTTGTTTCATCGTAATTAGAGGTGGCCGTAATCTCGAACAGCGACGCCTAGTAATTATTTCATTTGCTACTTCTTGATTTGACAGTAATTAACGAACCCCGTTCGTCGACCAGGAATTACCACGTCAAACGTCAAGTCAGCCCCATCGAGTTATTCGGAGTCGCATTCTTCCCCTTGTTTAACCTTCATTGTGCCTGATACCACGGTTCTGTTTAATTAACGATATTTATCCCCATGCTACCTTCGTCTTCTTGTCTGTTTCACCCTTGAAATATCCTCGTGTGGAACGTGGTCTTACAACTTTCTTTGGGGGTTATTTGGATATTTCTTAGAAGTTAGTTTCATTTTTTATGAGGTTATTCTGTAGAGAAATTATATTTAAGGGTTGAAATAATAGTAGCATATTTTTGAGAAATCAGCTGTGAATTTTTGTGTAATTTTTTTCAAGCTTCTTAGAGGTATTTTTATTATTTGATGGTGAAGTTCATTTCTGGTACAATATTGTTATATTTTCTGGTATTATATTGTTATATTATACGTTTTGTTATAAAAATTTTTGCAAATTATACTTTGAATATTATTGCAGTTATATTGTAAGTATTATAATATTTATCAGTTACATTATAAATAATATAATATTCATTTGTCATTTATATTGTGAATATTGTAATATTTATTTGTTAGTTACATTGTAAATATTATAATATATATTTATCATTTATACTATGAATATTGCAATATTTATTTGTCAGTTACATTATAAACATTATAATATTTATTTGTCAGTTACATTATAAAGATTATAATATTTATTTGTCAGTTACATTATAAATATTATAATATTTATTTATCATTTATAATATAAATATTGTAATATTTATTTGTCAATTACATTATAAACATTATAATATTTATTTATAATTTATATAATGAATATTGTAATATTTATTTGTCAGTTATATTATAAACATTATAATATTTATTTATCATTTATATTATGAATATTGTAATATTTATTTCTCAGTTACATTATGAACATTACAATACTTATTCATAATTTATATTATAACTATTATAACATTAATCAGTCACATAAATATTCCAATATTTAATCACCATCATTTAAAATTTATTTTCACTTCATCTGATACTCAAATAAATATTAACAAGCAAATACACGAAACGCGAAGTGTCGTTTAAGAACGTCAACGATCGAATTACATTCAGTAGGTGGAATGTGTTAATTGTCCAACAGAGTTGGAGCACAAATTACAGCGGTCTGTTTGACGCACGTGGATGCGGTACGAAACTAATGAGGACGAAGTATTCAGAAAAAGGCACGGATTACAGTCCTTTGCTTGTCACAGCAAAAACTGACAGAGAAATTTTGTGAAAGCTTGAAACACGCATTTCACCCTCTACAAATTCTCTATCTAGATGTTCTTTTATGTGCTCTGCTTAAACCTTGTTCGGCTAAATTAACAGAAATTGATAGGGTGGTATTTTTCAACTGTGCATTACAATTTTTTTCGGTACGTATATTATATCCATATAGTTTTTTAGGATTATACAAATCAAGTGCAAATAATTATAAATAGTCTAAATAATGAATTAATAGAAACTGATAGGGTGGTGTTTCTCAACTATGCATTAAAATTTTGTTCAGTATTTATATTATATTCATATTGATTTATACACTTCTCCAAATCAAATGCAAATAATTATAAATAGTTACAAATAATGAATTAATAGAAATTGATAGGGTGGTATTTCTCAAGTATGCATTAAAACTTCTTTTCAATACCTATATTGCATATATACTGTTTTTTTTTCACTTCTGCAAATCAAGTACAAATAATTTCGAATTGGGGTATGTCGAATTTGGGATATGTGGAAACTGGGATATGTGGAATTTAGGATATGTGAGAAATAACATATTTGGAAGTTGGGATATGTGGGAATTGCCATATGTGGAAATGGAGATATGTGAAGTTTGGGATATGTGGGAATTGACATATGTGGAATTTGGGATATGTGGAAATTGAGATGTGTGGAATTTGGGATATGTGGATATTGACATATGTGGAAATTGGAATATGTGGAAATTGCAATATGTGAGAATTGGAATATGTGGAATTTGGCATATGTGGGAATTGACATATGTGGAAATCGACATATGTGGAATTTGGGATACGTCGAAATTGCAATATGTGGGAATTGGGATATGTGGAATTTGGGATATGTGGGAATTGACATATGTGGAAATCGACATATATGGAATTTGGAATATGTAGAAATTAACATATGTGGAAATTGCAATATGTGAAGATTGCAGTATATGGAAACTGACATATGTGGAAATTGACATATGTAGAAATTGACATATGTAGAAATTGACATATGTAAAATTTATAATATGTAGAAATTGGTATACATAAATAATCACTTATAACTCCAAATAATAAATTAACAAACAACACATCTCTCAACCAACCAAATCAAAATTTCTATCACTAACCCCTCTATCAATCCCATCCCCCTTCTCCCACATCCAAAATCCAACTACAAATAGTTACAAATAGTTATTCAAACAGTACAGTCCAAAAGTCTCGTCCCTTAAGACATTCGTCGAATCCCCGGATAATCAGGTTACCTCTTTCAGAGGTAGTCGATTGCTCTCGAACTCGTGGAGGGTGAATCGGTTCATTGTGCAATCGATCCTGATCAACGCTGGTCGTTTCTGAACAATCAGCCCCGAAAAGAAGTCGTCGAAGGTCCTTGTGTGGTCTCGCTTTTTGCTTCCTCTCGTTTTCCTTCCAACTTCGACGATTCGGATGATTACGAAGCCGTGATTTTCTTCGTTGCTTCCACTGGCAATCTTCATACTCTCGAATCATCTTCATGAGCCGATATTTGGATTTGCGTTGGTAACTGGATTTTTTGTATTAGCTTGAAATTTCATTTTCGATTCAAGATGGTTTGAGTTCAAGATGGGTTCAAATTCAAGATAATTCAAGTTTCAGATGGTTTGATTTCAAGATAATTCAAGTTTAAGGTGGTTTAAGTTCATAAGATGGATGCAATGTTTAATATGGATTGTGTCAAACAATTTATTAATTTTAACATAAATTGTTTACATAAGCAGATGTGAAGGTATCTGCCTTCAAAAATTTAACACAGGTAACTCCAGACAGGTATAACCTTTGTTAACAACAAAAAGTGGATAGTGGAAGATTTTTCACCCCTCGCATAAGTTTATGAACCCATAAACCATCCCACTTTATCTTGTATCCCACTTAACGTAATAATTTCTCCAAGTTCTAAAAAGTGAACGATCATCAATTAATCGATATCCATTAAAGTCGAAGTCACAATTCGCACAGTCACAAAGTTGACCACGAAACATGATGACCGAAAGTGCCTCCCCCTAAAGGTCGGCATCCAAACAGTCGTTGAAGTGGTCGAAGGTACCAAAGGAGCAATCTCGGTAGCAAACACTCGTGTTGAACAATCGCGGCACGTGAACCGGGGCAGATCAAGCGATCGAAGCGTAGGAACGATTAAGCGCGGTAGAGGCAGACGGTTGTAAAAAGAAGAGGAAAGCGAACGAAACAGGGTTAGTAAAGACACACGGGTCCTCGGGTGGGATGCGTAAGGGGGGAGTTCGCGAATGTATCCGGCGTGGTGGTCGCGAGCGCGCAGACTCGTGCAGTTTCGCTGTCGGTCGGCAGCGTCTGGTCGGCGATTGGCCTGGGACGCGGTGCCGGGGCGCGAGGAGCGGCGGGGTGGCGTTTGAAAGCCGCGTATACGCCGCGACACGACCCGGCTGCGGCGACGGTGGCGGTGGAGGCCTACGCGGGCGTCGCGAGAGAGACGCTCCTCAGTTGTGTCAAGCTAGGCGATCGAGTAGGACGCTCTTTAATCGTTCCCGCCTCCGAGTTACTCTTTCACGTACACACACACCGCCTCACACACACGCACACACACAGCCCTACACGTACACTCTCCTCCTCTCTGTCTCGTCTCCCGCGTTGCTCCTCAGAGCCGCTCCGCAGACCAGTCACACACGTGCACACAGACAGACACACACGAGCCCGCGCTCTCTGTTTTTCTCTCTGTCTCCCCTGTTTGCTCAGCTTCGTTCTCTCCTAGATTCTTTGTTTCCCTCCGATCCACCCGCCGATCGCCCGCACTCTGTTTACCCGTTTTCATCCGCTTTGTCCGACACGCGCGCGTGCCAGCCGATCACCCTCGCAGGAGGTCTCCATCGGCCGCGTCTCGAGGACAGCACATGATACGCGCCGCGACGCGACCAGGGGCGATCACCAGCCTCGAGTCACCTGGTCCCCGTACGGGAGTGTCCCGACGACTTTAGCCAGCCCCCCGTTCGACGGGGCACACGCATGCACCCGCTCGTTGAATCACGGTCTCACTGTCCTGTCCCGCTCTGTCTGCCGACGACCGTGTGTGTGTGTCTGTGTGTGTCGAACGCGACCAGTGAGACCAGTTGTTTCGCTAACGCCGAGAAAGTTTGCCAACCACCCTGAACTGCGAAACGGGTTCAAGGTCGCCCCCATCGTCATCGTCGCCGTGCCCGTGTGGTGATCGCACGCGCTGAAACTTAGCTGACCGCCGGATTCTGGAGCAGGAGGAACCCGCTGGAACGAGGGAGAGAGCAAGGACGCGAGGCCGAGATATATTTTGTTTTGCCGCGGCGGGCCGCGATTCGAAAGTCGTTCGAACGTTAGATGATCCGTGGAATCAGAGAGAACGGCTCTCTACTTTTAATTCCGTATTAGGCGTAAACGAACTTGTTCGTAAGTATTAGGATATTAACATAATATAAGAAGAGAAGGTCGCGAATCATGAGCGACCGATCGAAATAAAGAGAATCGCGTCAAGACAATCAAGCACAGTAGTGGGTTGGGCATAAACGAGAAACGAGAAGAAGGATATAAAGGGAGAGTGAGAGAGAGAAAGAGAGGAAATAAGCGTTTCCTCTCTTACGGGGAGAGCCTATGTCGAGAAATAACGAGTTTCGTGTCTTCATGTGATCTCCAGCCTCTGTACCGAGTCTACGTGTGTACACGCTCTATTATTCTATATAGATATATATATGTATATGTACATATACATACGATATATATATTATATATATTTACACTTATATACATACGTTTATATGTATACACCCTTCGCACATATCCGGGCGGGCCCAGCTAGATGATCTGAATCAGGCCCGAACGTCTCTTCCCTGTGTGCCCCCGTCACGTAGGGGCGTTCTCTGTCAATCTTTGTGACAATCATTTTCAGCTAGCTCTCTTAGTGTATTCGGACTTAAGTGTCTCTTTTTAAAGTCGCGTTTTACCAATCGAGAAAGCGGAAGATTAGTAGGAGAAGCAAATCACGTACCTACGACGTTTCAATTAACGTACACGAGCGAGCCGTGCGAAGCCCACGAAGACTTCCGCGCGTCTTCGTCCCTCTTCTTACCTTAACCCTGCACTTGACACACATTTGTACGCGTGTGTGCAGTAGCGTGTATCTTTGACCCCCTCTGTCTTTACCTTTGCACGGAACCCTGTACGCCCTCTACTCGCTCACCACTTTGACAATCATCACTTTGTACCATACCGCGTCTGAAGTAACCCTCTGGTCGCTCTGTCACTTTAGGCTTAACGTCTTCGGCCTCCGTGCGATCTTTTTAGGTGACGGCCTATCAAGCGTCGATAAGCGCGTTGTATCCTAGCTCGTAAGAGGAACTCACCCGGGTATCTCGTTCGGACGACAATTAGATTAACTCGATTCGTAAAAGAAATCATCGGCCTCGCGGTTCAATCGCCTCTCGAGCCGAGGACATCGGCTGAGCGACAATCAGTCAAACTGTGGTGGCCATCGTGCGAGTTGCGATCGAGCAAGACGGAAGCTCGCCATCAGGCGTCCCTGGAACGTGCCTGGGCCGCACAGGAACGCGCCAGGTTCTTCTGGAGCCTGCAGTCGTTGGCGGCGACAGGCAACAGCCGTTTCTTCCTACAACCAAGCAAGTCTTGGCTAGCTGAAACAATCGGCGCCGAAGAGGCACGTTCCTCCATCACCACGTATTTTCATTCGTACCCGTTTGTCCCGGGTGGTGCGGTGTCCCTGCCTCCGCCCCTGCTGAACAGTATCAACAACGCGGCGGCAGCAGCGATCACCCCCGGCCTGGTAGGACACCTTTTCGCCGGTCAGCAAGCCTGCAACCTCGGCTGCAGCTGCACTTGCACCAACATCGCAAATTGCAACCCGCACCACCAACACCACCATCATCAACAGCAACAGCATCACCATCATCAGCAGCAGCAGCATCATCGGCCGCTCGCTGCTACCACTGTCCTCCTGCAACCAGTCGAGCACATCAAAGACACCATGGTGAGTCTACTTAAGTCTTACATCCTCACCTATATTGTCACATGCTCATCTATATGGTTACATCCTCACCTATATGGTCACATCCTCACCTATATGGTTATATGCTGTCCTATATGGTTATATGCTGACCTATATGGTTACATGCTGATCTATATGGTTACATGATAACACTCAGACATGGTGACAATATAATCAAAACCACTTTGACATAATTACACACATAGAACCCTAGCGTTACTGAAGTAGCATCTTGAGTTGTTTTAGTACCTATGAAGAATGCAGGGTTGGGCTAAAAGTTACTTGAGAACGTGAAACTTGAGAGTGATTCTTAGTGATTGGGAGCTGAATAGAGTTATCTGTGAACAGTTTAGCTTTAGGGAATGTAACAACTAGGGAAAATGGACCCAGGACTCTGGAGTCTATCTTTGATCTACCTTTGAACCTAAGTTGAAAGAGTCTAGTGTATGAAGTATCTAGCAAAAGTGTGGGACCTAATGAGCCTAAATTCTAGAGAGACTCCCTCCTAAATTCTAGAGAGAGTCCTAAAAGAATCCTACAACAGTTTTTGCTTGTATTATCTAGGACTCTGGACCCTAGTCTTTGATCTACCTTTGAATCTAAAAGAGCGTAGTGTACGAAAAATTGTATCTATCAAAAGTGTAGCACCTAAAATGAGTCTAAATACTAGAGAGAATTCCAGAGAGTCCTACAAGAATCCTACAACAGTTTTTACTCATATTACCTAGAACTCTTGGTTCTGGTCTTTGATCTACCTTTGAACCTTAAAGAGTGTAGTGTATGAAAAATTGGATCTGTTGAAAGTGTAGGACCTAAAATGAGCCCAAATCCTAGAGAGAATTCCAGAGAGTCCTAAAAGAATCCTAGAGTATCCCAAAAGAATCCTACAACAGTTTTCACTCATATTACATCTCCCACAACCTGATTTTTGTAACTGTCAGAGTTGTACCACTATCGTAACGATGCTACGAAACGCATAATTTTCCACGATCCGTGGGTTAACTACCCTGGTGAACTTGCCGCTGGATCGATTCGTGTCCAGAAATAGCGTCGTCGTCGCGTTTCACAGCTTTGGACTCGTCTTATTGCTACTGGCGTCTCGTTGCTTCATTCTTTGCACTGTTTGACGTCTCTCATGACACAGCTAGTTCCATTATATTCTGTATTTTGAACTTCCAATTCTCGGATGTCAAGTTAATGACTTTCAGACATTGATTCCATCCACAAAATATGGATGTACGAGATGATAGAGTACATAGATAGATGTTCAGTTGAGTGGTTAATGTCGAGTTGCTAAGAGCAGTCGTCAATGAAATAACAGATCCACACATGTTAACCTAATTAAGGATTTTGAGCTCGTGTCATCCAGACAAGATGTTCGAACAGATGGTCCGAAGATGGTCCGAACAGAGTGTTCGTATAATTTAAGCTAATGACAAATCATAAAATTATGAAAAATAAAAAACCTTCGCGGTTAATTGAACAGCCGCCTTAGAATGTCACACCGAAGGATGTTTAATCGTACCGGAAACTAGAGGGGATCCATCGCACGAGGACAGGTGCGCCTAACGCAATTCCACGTCCGTACGAGTAACAGAGGAAGCTCGGATCGCGCGATCGAGCGGAAAGCCCGAGTTTGCTCAGGATTCCCGATCAGACGCGTCTCCGTTCACGTAGGATCCCCTCTCGACACCTGTCGATCGAGGGATTAAAGAGGACGCCACGCTAGAGACACGGCGGGGCTTAAAGCTTCTTCTTGCCGGGCCGCAAACCTCGGCAAACAGGTTCTATCCACGAGGAATGAGAGGCTGTGAAAAAGGAAGGTACAGTTTGTGCCAAGGCCGGGAGTCGCTTCCGGAGGAACTGTTTGCTCGACAAACCTTGTGTTCGTGCCTATCTCTTCTGTTCTATATTTCAATGTCGACAGCTCGTTTACGGGGGATTGGGTCATTCTGACCCGGTTCATCGATCGATGAGAGTTGAATATAGTGGAGTATTGTTTGGGGTGAGTGGATGTGAGGGGGACTTGGGACTTAGGGGGACGTGGATTTGGGGTATGACTGGGTTTGGGAGATGGTTAGATCTAGGGAGGGCTAAAATTTGGGGAGGGTCAAGATTTGGGGGTCTCTAGATTTGGAAGATGCCTAGATCTGGGGAGGGTCAAGATTTGGGGAGTGCCAGGATTTGGGGGTCTCTAGATTTGGGAGATGCCTAGATCTGGGGAGTGCTGAGATTTGGAGGACCCCTAAATTTGGGAGACCCCTAGATTTGGGAGATGCCTAGATCTGGGGAGTGCTAAGATTTTGGGGGACCCCTAGATTTGGGAGACCCCTGGATTTGGTGGAGCCCTAGATTTGGGAGACCCCTAGATTTGGAGGATCCCTAGATTTGGAAACTGCCTAGATCTGGGGAGTGCTGAGATTTGGGGGACCCCTAGATTTGGGAGATGCCTAGATTTGGGGAGTGTTGAGATTTAGGAGACCCCTAGATTTGAAGAGTCCCCAAATTTGGAGAGTGCCAATTTCTGAAGTATGCCTAGATTTAGGTTATCCCTTTGGAGGACCCCTAGATTTGAAGAATCCCCAAATTTCTGAAGTGCTAACATCTAAAGTATGCATAGATTTGAGTTATCCTTAAATTTGTGAAGTGCCTACATTTGTGTACGTCTAGACGCCTAGACATGGATACCTAAATTTGAAAAGTACCTAGATATCAAACCACTTGAAACTCACCTAGAATTACTATAATTTTTATAACCTTTTAACTTTAACTTTAAACCTAGAATCACTATACTAAATTGTTTTGAGAATAAGTATCACCTACTCAAATTCACATTACTGGCTACAGATAATGCAAACGAGCAGCACCGAAACGCCAGAAACGAATGTCCGCTAATAATTCATAATTTCGTCGACGGAAGACTCCAGTTGTTGTTGTTGCCGAAAGTTTTCAAGCGCCTGAGCAAACGTACTTATGATATATCCTATCAAGAAACTTAAACTTCTGGTTCGCTTAATCTAGCCGTCAAATGGGAGGGAAAGTTCCGCTTGAGCAGTTTGCTAATTTTGCCACCTAAACAGTTCCTTAAGGACTGGCTGTCAGGATTTCGAGCTGTTGCCGACTGCTTTTCGGCCGGTTCTCAATCTCCATTTATATATGTAACGGCTCTTGCTGCTGCAAATCCATCTTGAATTGAAAAGAGTTACAAAATCGATGGTCGATGCATCTTAATTATCAAAGCTGCATATCAGGAGAGATTTGATCTTTTTTGGATGTGATATTCATTATAATTTTTGTTGGGTTGTCGAAAAAATTGAAGTAGAAGGTAGATTGTACAGTTTTGGGCATAGATGAGTTTCGTGGGCGGGGAGTGGGAGGAGTCTGGACCTCGACTCGGGAGCGTTCGGCTACGTTCGGCTACGCTCGGCTCCTTGGCCACGCCTCCTACTCCAGTATAGGCGGGACAAAGCTTCTCTATGCACGTAGGCGTACAAATCGTTCAAAACTCAATGAGAATTGTTATGTATACGTTCTTCTATAGAAATGAATCCAAAATACACACTTGTTAAATTATTACATCCAGTTTGAAACTCTTAATATTTATTGTGAGGTAATTTTATAAGCGACCAATTTTTGCAACTAAAAATTGTATATACAGGTTGAAGATCAAGAAAGCAATTTTCATGGATATTTCTTAAAAGAAATTTTCTGTGAATAGTACACGTTCGAGGAATAAATAATTTACCAGTAAAATGTGATCACAATTCGTCATCGTTTAACTACATCCACGTATCCTGTAACTCTTGTATGGAAGTTTATGAGAAAAGTTGATGGAAGCGGAGGAAAATTTTGTAGAAATCGTAAGGGCGAAGGTTCCCGGTAACAAACTTGCCCGGCGAAGTAGTAAAATCGTATTCCGAGGAATTGGAATTGTTGGATCCTTGCGTCCGGAGGATTCGCCGCGCACTTTCGACGACGAACGGAGCTTACGTCACGCTCGAGAAACGAGGGAGAACGGTCGTTGCCTCTTGACAGGCCGTTTCAATGCACCGTTTCCGGGAAGATTTACGCGCGCCTCGAGTTCACGCGCGATTCGACGCGACATTTACACCGCGACGCCGAAGATACACGCGCTCACGAACCTCGTTGAACCCTGCCGGGAATTTATACCCGTCCCGTTCTTTGTTCGGGACAAAAAAGACACGGACTTATTTCGCGATCTCGATCATTCACTTCGCTGATCCTAACGAACTGGCTCTTTCACGTCGAATCTTTCGTTTCCGATTTTTCTTTTGGATAGTTCATGTGTTTCAGTCACATATGAGGAATTTGGGGATTTGATAGGGTTAGGATTTTTAAATTTGGCGATTGGAGGGAGGAGGGGAGTTGTGAGAGATTGATAATTGGGATTTTAGGGGGTTTTGAGGGTTTGGGGGTTTTTGAGTTTGGGGATGTGGGAATTTGGGGTTTGGGAGGGTTGGGAAATTAGGAGATGTGGGATGTGGGGATTTGGGGTCTGAGAAGGTTAAAAAAATTAGGTAACTTGGAGATGGGAGACTTCAGGGTCTGAGAAGGTTGGGAAATTAGGTAGGTTGGAGATATGGGAACCTGGCGATCTAAGAAGCTTGGGAAATTAGTGAGCATGGAGATATAGAGACTTGGGGATCTAAGAAGCTTGGAAAATTATTATTCTTGGAGATATGAGGACTTGGGGATCTAAGAAGCTTGGGAAATTAGTAAGCTTGGAGTTATGGAAACCTGGGAATCTAAGAAGCTTGGGAAATTAGTAAGCGTGGAAATATGGAAACCTGGGGATCTGGGAAGCTTGGGAAATTAGTAAGCATGGAGATATGAAGATTTGGGGATTTAAGAAGCTTGAGAAATTAGTAAGCTTGGAGATATGAAGAATTGCGGATCTGAGAAGCTTGGAAAATTAGTAAGCTTGGACATATGAAAACTTGAGGATATAAGAAGCTCGGGAAATTATTAAGCTTGGAAATATGGAAACCCAGGGATCTGAGAAGCTTGGGAAATTAGTAAGCATGGAGATATGAAGACCTGAGGGTCTAAATGACTACCAAATGAGAAAGCTTAAAAATATGAAGTCCTGATCGTCTAAATGATTGGGAAAATAACTAGCTTGGAGATATAGACCCCTGAATGTCCATATAATTAAAAAATTAGTCATTCCGAAAAATATAGGTCATTTCGAAGATTCAGAAAATAATAGTGAAATTCGTGAATCAAATAGATCTAACCACGCGTTATCGCGTGCTGAGCTTCAATAATAACCCTCCACCCACCAAGCTAAAGACTTAAGTATACTCCCCTCAAACAAAATGACCAAAACAAATTATAAACGACGGAAATATGAACGCTTGTAACGGTAAACAGTATATTAGGAAGGATGAAATCGCAACGAGTAGAGATTAAACTAAATCCTGGCCGGGTCAAAGCGTTTGATATGCTGTTGCTTTTTCATCTTTCGCAGCAAACTCCGCGTTAATTACCCGGTGTACATAAGGAACGAGGTATAAAGAAGGAAGAAGCGTTCCTTCGAGTTTCACTCGTTTTGCCAGTGGCTTGTTGACGTTTACTTCAGGCCTTTTGAAATTCAGCTGAATAGAAAACTTGCATATCGTTGCAACTTTATTCCGTGGCATTAGCTACTTGAATTAATGGAATCACCTGGTCGAGAGATTGCGTCAGGTTAAAAATCATATTCCGAGGTTGTAGCGCAATTGGAAGGAGATATTGCAAATCTTGGCAAAGATCTGTGCGGAGTTGTAAGAAAGAATGTTATGAAAAGTAACATCTTACGCTGGGGAGGAAACAGCGACGGAACTGTGGTAATTGTTTTGATATAATTTGAAGGAAGTATTTCTTGTGTCTCAGACAGGATTTCCTGCGGTGTTGAGTACATTTATTGTACTTTGCGAAAAGATTTGTCTTCCGTTAGACGTTATTTCATTCCCACAATTATTTCCTTGATATAACAAATTTTAAATACAAACATTATTAATTAATATTATGTTGTTTCTCGAAATCTTTATTATACGAACATAAATTCTGAAGCTTTGCAATAAAAAAAACTGTGCTGCAGAGATTCGATATCTGAACAATAAAAAATGAATACGAGTTCGCAGTTCTTCCTCCATGTCTGTTCCTCTTCCTCCTCGTGTTCAAGAACCATGCCGTCTGCATCAACTTCCGGTCCACGGGCTGCGTGCAAAAAGAAGAATCCTCGAGCTAGTTAATTATTCGAGCATTCGTTTCACTCTTTGTATTCGGAGGCAACGTGAAGGATTGTGAACACTATTGATAAACAAAATGTCCACGATTTTATTTCTATTCTTATTGAAAGTACTAGGAAAGTGTTTGGTTTATTTCCATTGGCTTTGTATTTCAATTTTAAAATGATGCAGATATTGGATTTTTAAATTTTTGTTAAATCTGATAATTATTTATACAAATTTTATAGGGGTTTGTTTGATAGGGGTGCAAATTACTAGGGAGCATTTAGATGTTTCTAGGGAGTCTAGGGATAAAAGTTACTAGGCAGCATTTGGATGTGATGTTTCTAGAGAATCTAGGGATGAAAGTTGCTAGGCAACAGTTGGATGTGAAGTTTCTAGGGAATCTAGGGATTTTATGAAGGTTAAGAAATATTGTGACTTTAGTCACTGTCAGAATTTAGGAAATTTAGGAATTATAGAGAAAAAATTATGGGAAACCTTGATATCAGTACTGTGAGTATCAATGAACTGTGAGGAATATAATTGAATATCAATGACTACCAATAACACCAACAACTCGTTCAACTGCAAAGTAGTTAAATATTATCACAATTTGCTTACCTAACGCAAAGATCAAATATTGGTTGAGGTAACAGAAACTGTACCGATAAGAAATGCAGATACCGCTGTCAACCCATGGGTTGTCACGTGACCCAAGTATGTGGAGCTACTATTAGAATAGAAAGGACGCCTTTTTCGGTATATTGGTTCACACTAATTAGACCAAAAATGACAGTCGGCAAACGTCTCAAGACAGAACCTTGGGAACTGGGTATACTAACCTATAGTTTTCGGGGAATATTGAATCTGGGGATGTGGGATCTAGGGATCCACGGTATTGTGGACGTACTCGTAATTCTACACGTTGTTATATGATACTTTGCTGTGCAACATGTGGTAATTCGACGCGAAGTAATTTGTAGCGTTGTAATTCGACGCGTGGTAATTCGATATGTGGGTATTCGACGCGTAGTAATTCAATACGTGGTATTCGGACGCGTGGTAATTCGATGCGTGGTACTCCAGCGCGTGGTAATTCAATACGTGGTAATTTGATATCCGGTGATCCGACGAGTAGTAATTCGACGCGTGGTAATTCAATACGTGGTATTCGGACGCGTGGTAATTCGATATGTGATATTCGGACGCGTGGTAATTTGGACGCGTGGTTATTCAACGCGTGGTAATTTGGACGCGTGGTTATTCAACGCGTGGTAATTTGATGCTTGAATACTCGGTGCGTAGAAATTCGATATGTGGTGATACGACGCGTGGTAATTTGATGCTTGAGTATTCGGTGAGTGGTAATTCGACGCGTGGTAATTTGATGCTAGAGTATTCGGTGCGTAGTAATTCGACGCGTGGTAATTTGATGCTTGAGTATTCGGTGCGTGGTAATTTGATGCTTGAGTATTCGGTGCGTGGTAATTCGGGTCATAGTGATTCGGCTTATGATGATTCAACGCGTGGTAAACTATGTATCCTAACCTATAGTTTTCAGTCAATATTGAATGTGGTGATGTGAATCCTGGCGATCCAAGTCATTGTGGAGGTCCTACTCATACTTCACATGCCCACTCTCCTTATGTATGTACCATCGTCCGTAAAGAAAATTGTCCCAACTCTCTAACGTACCATAGAAAGACCTACTCCCTAGTTTCCCTAAAAAATCCTACTCTCCACTATATTCTAACTCCTTTCACTCCGAGTCATCCTACTACACATCACCTCCTGTATCACCCACAACTACCATTTATTACAATCATCCCCTAACTATTTCAAACCCCCATAACAGAAAGGTGAAAATAATTCTCAAAGCAGAAGAAAATGCCGGAAGACCTCTCACCAAAGAGCAGAAGATAAACTCGTTATCAGAGAGCTACTCGCAGGATTTGTCTGACAATGGCGGAGAATCAGCCACGTTTAGCGAAGCAGCTCGCGCGTAACAGTTTGTCATGCTGGGTTAAATTGCAGCAAACGACGCCAGTTTGCCTCCCGACCGCATTGACCGACAATTATATAACCCTTTTACACACGGTTCTGTTATATTCCTTCGGGATTCACGGGGCTGCCTTTGAACCGACGTCCTCAAACACCCGCGTACCTTCTTGATTACCTTGAATCCGCTTCAAGATGCATACTCCACCGACTCGAGTTCCTTTCAGAGAACTAGAAGACTAGTTGAGTAATTGCTACTTGTAAATATTTTAAGTGTCTCTTTATTTCGTACTTCAGTCTCATTTTAGTTGAAAGAATTTTACTTCTTAAATTTTTGTGCGTTTTATTGTCTCGCTATATGACCGCGATTTGTAATAACCTTGCTACCCGTAAGCTTGCTGTATATTCCATTACCGTCACGTAGTTTGCGATCAATTGAGAAATGTTCTCCCCTCTCCCCATTCAGAAGAAAACGATACACAGCATTTTATCCGTTGGTCCTCTTTCTCGCGTGTTAGGTGCAAACTAGCCGCAGCCGTTTCTCGACAGAATCGTCACTAATTCAACAACGAACATTCCCGTTCCGGTTTCTGTTCATCGTCTAGTTTCCAGTTTATGAGGCCTTGTAGTAGAGTTGAATGCCTGTTCGATCTCACTCTCTATTCGTCGATTCGATTTTTTACGAGTTCGCGAAACTCCGACGCTCGTCCGGGAATTTTCCGTTTCATCGAAAGAGTTTGATTAGAAAGCAATTCGAGCAGTCTGTTGTAGTTTAATATTAAATCAGGTGTATCTGAAACGTGCAATCATTGGTAGGCAGCGTTCATGAAATAGTTGGATTTTTCTGGATGAATACGGTACGGGGATTTAGGGGACGGGGAGTTAGCGGTTTGGGGGTTAAAGGATACGGGAAGGTAACGGTACGGGGATTTAGGGATACGGGGAATTAGCGGTACGGGGATTTAGAGGTACGGGGAATTAGCGGTACAGGGAATTAGCGGTACGGGGAGTTAGCGGTACGGAGAATTAGCGGTACGGGGAGTTAGCGGTACGGGGAATTAGCGGTACAGGAAATTAGCGGTACGGATATTTAAGGGTACAGGGAGTTAACTGTACGGAGAGTTAATGGTATGGGGATTTAGGAGTACGGGAATTTATCGGTACGGCCATTTAGAGCTACGTGAATGAAGAAATTCGAAAATTCAGAAAAGCTCTAAGTCCCCGTACTTTTAAATTCCCGAACCTCTAAATCCCCGTCTCCCTAAATCCCGTGCAATGCGAGTCCCGAAATTATCCAATTAATCACGAAAGAGTTGGAAGTACCCTAGCCAGCCGAGTGTCCATCGATTGATCAATTATCATAGTAGCATCTTTTTCAGTCGTTTCTTTTCGCGACAGGTAACACCTCGAACGAAGTAATTGATAACATCGTTGCTCAAGCGTCCTGATTGCTCGTCCAAGTTCGATTGGGAATCAGTCGAGTGCATCGGAGTGCGCTTTAATCGCGGCACGATGGTAAATCGTAAGAATCGAAACGATTCTCGAGCGCGAGCATCGGTGGGGGAAATAGTGGGGGGAGAAGGTGGGGAGGTTGAAAGAGTAAATTGAAGATTCGTTGAAAGTTCTGGCTCGACTCGAGATCGTCGAGGAAAGTTTGTTGTTTAATACGGTGGCCGGGGAAATATTCCGCTCGGCGCGAAAGTGTATCTTGAAAAATTTGTTCAATTTACAGCGAAACGTCAGTCCGAATGTAAGGATAAGAAAAAAAATGAAAGAATTCGAGGATCTGGTAAAGTTTCTCGAAGTTGCTCGATCCCTCGAAGGTCCGCGTTATATATTTAAAGAGGAATTTAATAAAGTTAAATCTCTGTTCTCATCCCCTTTGCGTTAATATTTGAGAGGTGCGGAGTGGATCAATCGGTAGAGGATATAATGCGTCGTACCTGATACTAATACCATGCGTATAATGGTTATACAGCAGGTACAGTAGTGCGCCTCCAGTATGGGTCAAGGTACCATAAAACCCTTGCCCTATCGCTCACAGGCTAAACCGTGATAGATACGACTTTTTGTTAGAGGACTAAACTTTCTTAGAATGTGCCAAAACCTATAGGAAAGTTATCAAAATTGTTTAAAAATGATTAACAAACGGTGGAGACCCCTAGTGAGCAAAAGCAAGTCAGCATACTGTGAAATCCTTGCCCTATCGCTCACAGGCTAAACCGTGCTAGATACGACTTTTTGTCAGAGGAGTAAACTTTCTTAGAATGTGCCAAAACTCTTAGGAAAGTTGTCAAAATTGTTTAAAAATGATTAACAAGCGGTAGAGACCCCCAGTGAGCAAAAGCAAGTTAGCATACTATGAAATCCTTGCCCTATCACTCACAGTCCAAACCGTGCTAGATACGACTTTTTGTCAGAGGACTAAACTTTCTTAGAATGTGCCAAAACCCTTAGGAAAGTTGTCAAAATTGTTTAAAAATGATTAACAAGCGGTAGAGACCCCCAGTGAGCAAAAGCAAGTCAGCATACTATACAATCCTTGCCCTATCGCTCACAGGCCAAACCGTGCTAGATACGGCATTTTGTCATAGAATCAAACTTCCTCAAAATGGGTCAAAACCCCTAGGAAAATGATTAAAACCTTCGGAAGACGGCTAACGACCGGTAGGGACCCCCGGTGAGCGAAGGCGAGTCAACATACCATAAAACCCTGCCCTACCTCTCACCGCTTAAACCGTGCGAGCTACGACTTTTTGTCAGAGACTGAAACTTTCTTGAAATGGGCCAAAACCTTTAGAAAAATGATCAAAAGTACCGTAAGGTGGTTAACAAGATTACTGGAGTGTATGGAAGTTATACAGCCTTTCGTCGCATGTTACTAATTAACTTATTCCTAATTAACGTGTGAAGCTTGAAAAAATTGAAAAAAATGTGCAAAAGAGGAGGTAGAACAAGATATCAATTTGAGTTGGTTAAAAGAGTGAAAGGAGTGTATCGCGACGATAGCAATTTCAATCCACGCGGAGGGTTAAAAGAGGGGGTGGAAAAGAATCACGCGACCTAAATTCTCGACTAACAGCATTCCAACGAGAGACGAACTACACCGTTACTTTGCTCATTTTTCCTGTACCTTTTGTTCCAAAAAAAAAAAAAAGTGAGCAAGCGAAGACGAGGGCACGCATGAATCTCGTTTCTTTTCCTTTTATCCGCGTCGCGGGCCTACTTTCGATCTCATTTCCGAGGATCGCCTTCCATCTTGCATCGCCTGGAACCTTCAACGGCAATTCCCTCGGCAAGAGGTTGGCTGCCGAGACAGAGGGGTGGTCGAAAGAAAAGGAAGGGGTGTAAATGGGGTGGTATCGTAATGCAGTATTGTGAAGACGTGCCTGCAGGCTCTTTTCCACCGGCTGAGATGTAGCTACGATATGCAGTTATGCTCGCGAAAAGGAAAAGGGTGGCTCGACAGCGATGGCGACAAACGAGCTTTGAATATTTTTCGCGATATATACCTGCATTTCCAATTCTTCCATTATATTCAGCGGTGGCGCATTGATTTTTACGAACAAAGGGTAACGCTTTCTGTTATCACGAATTATCACTCATTTTATTCTCTGTGCTTTGATTTATGGAATATTTAAAAACTCTTTTTTCATTCTTTTATTCTAACCTTTTGTTTTGCGTTCTCTAAAATTATGATTTATTCAATTTTTGTGAGTAGCTTTTATTTATTTTGTCAGTGTCTTATCTCTTTTGGCGGGTTTTTTAAATTTAATGAAAATTAACGGCATCGGTTAAAACAATCGTTTTTTTTTTTATTTAAAAAATTATATTTTCGACGGTAAATATTGTTAAAAAAGTAAAAACAGATAATCCAGACATATTAATTAAAATGTTCGATTGCGCAGCAAATAATTCGTAAACACTTATTATTCATTTATCAAATAACACGTAGAAATATTTGTTTTCGAAAAATGGCTTGAAAAACACTTGAAAGGTGAGAACCCTTGATTCGGAAACAAATAACAGTAGAATATCGGTAATTGTGTTGGAGCGAGAATTTCGTTTGAATTGCCTAGTACGAAAGTATTAAGGCGTAAACAATCGCGTCCGAGCGGTGTGGAACGGTTGAAAACACCAGGCCAAATACACCACACCTCGGTGGTCGACCTCACTGCACATTCGTAGTCTTCGTTCGACCGTCGTAGAGTTTGGGTCGGTGCTTGAATTTTCCTCTCGTTTTTACGCTTTCTGTGTGTGCCATGATTTTCTACGATCGCGGTTTGCCTCAGATGAACCAGTATCCCATTCCGTTTTACAGATGTAATAAGGTATTTCTATTTTTGTTATTGTATTATTTTACTATTTCATTGTCTTATTATTTTATTGCTTTTATTGTGTTCTACTTTATTTTACTGTTTTATTTGAGGTTTTTCATGGTGAGATTGAAAGGTGGTTAATGACAGTTTTACTGTTATTAATAATTTGTTATATTAATAATAATTTAATTGAATAATTAGCTACTATAGATGTCACCTATTTTACTGCAATTTTAGTAAAAAAAAATTTTGAATGACCATAGAAAATTTTTAAGAAATAATATTCCATTACAACCCCTATTTTAGTAAAAAAAAATCAATGACATTCTGCAACATTTCATAGTAAAATCATTCACAGTACGTTTAGAAAATAATTTACTACAACCCTTATTTTATTAAAAAAAATTGCAATGACATTGTGCAACCTTGTGCAGTAAAGTCATCCACAGTATGTTTAGAAAATAATATTACTGCATCTCTATCTTACTGTCATTTTACTGAAAAAAATTTTGAACGACCATACAAAATTGTTAAGAAATAATATTCCATTACAATCCCTATTTTAGTAAAAAAATTTCAATGACATTGTGCAACCTTGCAAAGTAAAATCATCCACAGTGTGTTTAGAAAATACTCTACTACAACCCCTATTTTATTAAAAAAAATTGCAATGACATTGTGCAACCTTGTGCAGTAAAGTCATCCACAGTATGTTTAGAAAATAATTTACTGCAACCCCTATTTTATTAAAAAAAATTGCAATGACATTGTGTAACCATGCTGTCATAGAAATGTTTACAGATACTCCACATCCCCAAAAATAAATTGCAGTGTAACGTTAGCAAAGTGACAAAGAAACAATAGAATGTTTAGAAAACAAAGCCGTAACAAATATTGATTAACTCGACTCCACCATTAGCTCGTTATTCGATAAAAGTGTCCGAGTTGAAACGCAAGAAAAACAAGAAGGTGAATTTGACCGGTATCCTTCCGGGAAATCCAACCCCCCTTCAAACACGACGTGGACAGGTAGGAAAAGAACCTTTTGCGATACGTAAAATGTAAACTCGGCGAGTAATGGCGGGCTCTCGAGAGAAAAACGTGGAAAAAGCGTTGGAAAGTCGTGGCGGAGAATTTTCAGGGGGTGCACGAGCTACTCGAGGCCATCAGCAACGTTGTTCCCGGCCGGAAAGCGTACTCAACCATCCCCTTATGTATCGTGCAGGCAAAGTAATGCCCCAGGTATCTATTGCGGGCATAGTAAATGCTGAAAGAGACCCAGAGAATGTACGTGCACCGCCTATGCTTACCTGGGGCTGCTTGGGGCTTGGATGTTTGCTGCAGGGGTAAGTGGCCGTGGCAGAAGTCGTGAGAAAGAGACTGTACTGTTCAGTGGTTCTCATTACTCGCGGTTACTTTTCCTAGTAGTTTAAAATTATTGTCATTGCGTATGTTAGTTATGTAACTCATTTAAGACACATAGGTATGTTATAACTTATTTAAGACACATATTATATATGTCACATATGAATCCTAGAACACATATGTGTAGGACACATATGAGGTCTTTGGACACTATGAAGACTTCACCCTTTCAAGTTTCAAAATGTATTCACATTAGTCATATAAGTCACACAAACTCATATAAATTATATAAGTCATATGAGTCACATATGAGTTCTGGGACACATATGTGTAGGGTACATGTGAGCTGTTGGGGTATTACGAAGACTTCAGCCTTTCAAGTTTCAAAATATATTCACATTAGTCAAATAAGTCACAGAACTCATATAAATTATATAAGTCATATAAGTCACATATGAGTTCTGGGACACATATGTGTAGGGTACATGTGAGCTATTGGGGTATTACGAAGACTTCAGCCTTTCAAGTTTCAAAATATATTCACATTAGTCAAATAAGTCACAGAACTCATATGAGTCACATACTCATGTAAGTCACATGAGTCACATATGTTATTGAGTCCTAAGTCACATGTGTATAAAATACATATGAACTATTTGGGATACTATGAAGACTACATTCTCTAAAGTTTCAAAATGTATTCACATAAGTCTTATAAGTCACAGAACTGATGTAAGTCACATACTCATATAAATCATATTAGTCACATATGTTATTGAGTCCTAAGTCACATATGTATAAAATGGGTATGAGTCATTTAATATATTATAGAGACTACACCCTCTCAAGTTTTAAAATATATTCACATAAGTCATATAAGTGATATAACTTATGTAACTCACATTACTCATATGACTCATATGAGTCACATATGTTCATTGAATCCTAAGTCACATATGTATAAAATATATATGAGTCATTTAATATATTATAGAGACTACACCCTTTCAAGTTTTAAAATATATTCACATAAGTCATATAAGTGATATAACTTATGTAACTCACATAACTCATATGACTCACATGAGTCACATATGTTCATTCAGTCCTGGACCACACATGTATAGAATACATATGAGTTATTTGAACACAAGGAAGGTTTGACTCTTTCTAACTTGTACAAATCAAAAAATTTGAAGATTTAAAAATCTGAAACCTTGCAACTTAAAAATTTTTTAATTTAGAAAAATTTGATAATTTAAAAAAACTTAATAATTTAGAAAAACTTAATAATTTAGAAAAACTTGATAATTTAATAATTTACAATTTGAAGTCCAAATTACAAACTAAATATATTAAAAAATTGTATTCTACCACTCACTCACAAATATTATTTTAAAAAAAATTAAATTATAACCTTGATATCAAAAAGTGTATCTCAAGTAAATATATCAGTAATCACATTGCGGTGACATTTTGATTTCAGCTAGAGCCAATGTTAAAAATAAGCTTCACTCGAAACCGCCACAATTTAATTATAACAGTATGAAGGGAAGCTAAATTTGAAATCCATCAAAGTTCAATCGAATTAGAGTAGCAATTTGGAAGAGGTTAATTTGATCGATGTTAAAATTTGAGAAATTTCGAGTAAATTTAGTTTCTGGAAATGTGAGCGGTGGTTGAGAGTCACTGTGTCCCATGGGATTACGTCGACCATAAAAGGTTTTGTGAGAAAGGTGATCCTCCCCTACCTATGCCAATTTCTAAGATTATATCACTGCAATTTGTTCCGTTACATGCCGAGTAAAACTTGGGAATCTTTCTTTTTCGGAATAATCGAGTTTGCAGTTATTTTTATTCTATTCACAAAAATTTCGTTTCAATGGAAAAACGGTAATTAGTTACGTAACTGTATGTTTTTGATGGAGTACAAAATATATTACATGCACGTCCATTTTGTGCATTCATACTTTCATTTACAAAGTTTATTATTTACAAAAATATTCAATAACAATCGTTACAATGCGTTAAAATTTTACTCTGCAAAATTTTATTAATAACAAAAAAAAAATTAAACTTTATCATAAAAACAAAAATTTATTAAAAATTATTTAATAAAATTGTTAAACAAGTTAAAAGTGCAGTTAATAAAATTTACTAGAAAATTGCTAAAAAAAAAATATTGGAACACCGATAAAAATTTAGGTTCGATCTCGAGCCAATAATGAAACATTGATCAGCAGGTGATGCAAGGATAACGATGTTGTTCACGTATGTTCCCATAATTTATGTTCCCGTAAGACACGAGGATTTAAACTAATAACGATTAAGCGAGTTTCTGTGGGATCGCATGGAAATGGATTCTCGACGTTACTGGAAAATTTATTGTTCCTTCGACGATGGCTTTCTGATACGCTCCTGAAATTATTACCTATAAAATATTTCAGTGTCCGCTTAATAATGAGATTTTTTAGGATGCGTTTAGAAAACATAGAGTATTATTACATTTATGGGTTTAAAATTTATTTTTAGGAGGATTTAAATGTTAATTGTTAAGGGTGTGGGGGGCTTGAGGGGTGGAATAATAGGGTATTTGGGGATATAGGGGTTTTGGGATATAGGGAGGAGTTTTAGGGAATTTTTGGAGGTACAGGATTTAGAAATATAATATAATATAGGGATGTTATAGGGATTTCTAGGGAAATTTGCTAGGGACTTTGGGATTGGGGATATGGGGAAATTTCGGGTTTGAGGAATTTAGGAAATTAGGAAATTAGGACATTAGTATGTAAGAAAGTAGGAAATTAGGAAAATGGGATATAGGAAATTAGGTGGTAGGAAATTAGGAAAATGGGATATAGGAAATAAGGAGGTAGAAAATTAGGATATAGGAATTTACAAGGTAGATAAATAAGAATATGGGAAATTAAGAAAATTGGAAATTGAGAAGATGGAAAATTAGAAATATGGGAAATTAAGAAGATGGAAAATTAAGAAAATGAGAAATTGAGAAGATGGGAAATTAGGAATATGAGAAATTAGAAATATAGGAAATTAGGAATTTTGGAAATTTAGAAGATGGGAAATTAGAAATTTTCTAATATATTTTAATAGAAAATTATCACCAATGAATATAGAAAAATAGGCATATGGGAAATTAAGAAAATGGGGAATTAAGAAGATGGGGAATTAGGAATATGGGAAATTAAGAAGATGGGAAATTGAGAAGATGGAAAATTAGAAATATTGGAAATTAGGAAAATGGGAAATTAGAAATATGGGAAATTAGGAATATTGGACATTAGGAAAATGGGAAATTAGAAATATGGGAAATTAGAAATATGGGAAATTAGAAATATGGGAAATTAGAAATATGGGAAATTAGGAATATTGGGCATTAGGAAAATGGGAAATTGAGAAGATGGGAAATTAGGAAAATGGGAAATTAGAAATATGGGAGATTAGGAATTTTGGAAATTAGGAAAATGGGAAATTAGGAAGATGGAAAATGAGAAATATGGGAAATTGGGAAGATGGGAAATTGAGAAGATGGGAAATTGAGAAGATGGGAAATTAGGAATATGAGAAATTGAGGAGATGGAAAATTAGAAATATGGGAAATTAGGAAAATGGGAAAATAGGAAGATAGGAAATTGAGAAGATGAGAAATTAAGGTGATGGGATATTAGTAATATTGGAAATTAGGATATGGGAAATTAGGAAGACGAAAAATTAGGAAATTAGTAAATAGGTCATTACAACATAAATTTTAATCTTCCAACAATTCCCCACAACAAATAACAAAACCAAATTTCCAAATCTATAGAATTTATGGAAACTACCCCATCTATTTATGACATCGAATTAAAGCACTAATTTCCAGAATCAAGCTATTTACCCCATAAAAACGCCACGAGTACCCCAAACAATCCAACGAATTAATCCTCGTTGTATCGTTAATCCGACGTCGCCAATGTATCCGTTATAACCCCGCGGTTTAATATCTCATCAGGGGAATGATTTCGTGACGAATATCCACCCCCTCGGCTTCATCCCTCTCATCGATGTCCCAGCGATGAGAAATACGGTGATTTAGGGGAATTCGTCAGAGCCCGCGAGCCTGTCTAGATCTATTATTGGCGTTGGAACGTAAGTTAGTAGCCGCAGGGGTTGCGAAAAGGGGCCGTGGAAGTAAAGGGGGTGGTTTGCACCGATGGTGTCTGGGGATAACGTAGCGGACGTATTAGGTAATTGTGGGGGTGAACCTTGGAGGAACGGGTGATTTATATTGCTGGCACGTGACGCTGGATAGGAATGATCGTTAGCCAAGGGTGCTGCAACCCCTTATGTTCTTGCTTTCCTTTTCGATTATCAACTGAATTCTTTCAATTGCTTTTTTCATTGCTTCAAATCTTCTCATATTTTTTCTTCATTTTTAGGTTCATTTTTTAAGGTTACTTTTTGCAAGATGCAATCCCTTCTTTAATTCACAACCCTTATCTTTATTTTCTTCCATAATTTTTTTTGTAGGATGAAGCTAATTTTCGCTAGGTTGAATTATTTGATCTGTTTGAACTAGTTTGCAGTGTTGGAACATTTTTAGATAGCTTCTTAAGGTTTGATCCTTGATATTTCCCTCTCACCCCAAATTTTCGTATTTTTGCAAAATATTTGCTAGTTTAATATTTTTTTAATAGCACTGTTGTTGAAGAACTGAAGGGTGAAACTGTTATGTTTGCTGTCTACATTCAAATATATTTTCTATTATAGGGGTTGGTATATCATACTGTCCTTGAAAAGAGATCTGACGAATTTCTTTAATAATTTCTTTTAATAGAAAACTGTGATCAATGAACTAAACAAGGGTGCACTGTTATAGACATTCGACTACATTTTCTAGTAAAGGGGTTGTTATATCATACTGTCCTTGAAAAGAGAGGTGACAAATTTCTTCAATAATTTCTTTAATAGAAAATTGTCATTAATGAACAAAACAAGGGTGCAACCCTCATGTTCGTCGTATACATTAATATATAAAATATCACACTTGGGTATATTATAGTCTTGCTATAATATACCCTTCGTAAAAAGAGAATTTATAAATCGTTTTAATAATTTCTTTCAATAGAAAATTGTCATCAATGAACAAAACAAGGGTGCAACCCTCATGTTCGTCGTATAAATTCAAATATATCGGCACACTATAGTCTTGTTATAATATACCCTTCGTAAAAAGAGAATTTATAAATCATTTTAATAATTTCTCTCAACACAAGTATTATACTGTCCGCAAAATTTATTTATAAGTAAAGGGTGAAATTCCAGAACGTAAAACGAAACGCAATCGCGAATGGAATCCGATGGTCAAGTAACTTTGCCTGACATTTTTCATCGTTTCCTCTGTTCTCTGTCCAGAGGGTGCAGAGATTGAATTTTCGTCGCGAGCGTATCCGGCCAAGGGTTTCGCTGGAATTTAAAAGCTTTCACGGCTGAGAATTCTCATCTCAATAGGGTGACATCTTGACGAGACATTCAGCTTTCGAGATCCGTATTACGGAGACACTCGTCTACCCCTTTCAGGAAACTACCCTCTCCTAGCTTCTTTAGACATCCCTCCGGAAGTCCTCACTCTTGATTTATAGTCGTCAGACTCGTGATAGGAAAAAATGGATTTCGGCGGTTTAAGTGTAAAATACCCGACAAGATTTATTCCGATTCTGAGGGCTGGCGCGACAAATGGCTTTAGGGGTTGGAGAAAGAAAATTGTCGTTCAAGAACCAAATTGAATATTCTGAGTGATTGAATATGCTGTAGTTTTAAAGTAACTTATTAAAACAGCCTTCTTCATTAATTTTTTTATATGTATATCTTTCAATAATATTTTACTAACATTTCTTAATTTTATTGCTATCAAACTTTTAATTAAATTAATATAATCATGGTCTTCAGTCATGAACCTTATTATTATAAAATAATTTAATTATCTCATTTGAGGGTTGACAAATAATTTTACAATGCAAATTATTTAAAAAAATACAAAAGTGTAAATCATAAATTATTCTAACAAACAATTTTTCTTTTTGTTACAGGTAAGTTGAAAAATTCTTCTCAACTAATTGACAGCACCTACTTTTTCTGTTGGTAAGTTACAATTATTAAAAACTACGAAATAATCAATTAAAAATAAAAATTTACAAAAAAATTGCCGAACAAAATAATAAAAATTTTTGCTGAGCTGAAAAGTCAGAGAACGAAGAAATTGACATGCGTTGACTTTGAAAAAATTCCAAACAAAATAAAAATTTTTGCTGAACTAAAAAATCGGAGATCGAAGAAATTGACATTCGTCCACACTAAAAAATTTCCCAAAAATATTTCCAAGAAAAATAATAAAAATTGCTCAACTGAAGAATCACAGAACGAAGAAATTAAAATGCACCGACTTTAAAAAATATGCACCAAAATAATAAAAATTGCAAAACAATTTACTAAGCACATCGACGTAGAAAATATGTGGAGACACAAAATTCGGGTTTATCCAGAAAGTTTAGCATGGAGAAAATCATCCCTTAACGAGGATCGCAGGTTGCTCGAAGCGCATAACCCCGTGGATAATGAGAGGGTGGCGAGAAAGAGGGTAACGGATAGGAACGAAGGGGCACCTGCGGTTTGTCGGTACGTTACTGCGGCGTACGATGCGGTGTCGAGCCGTCAAGTTCATATTGCTGGTTTCCTGTCATTAACGTACCTCACGGTCCCTGCACGGACCGTTCTCTGCACACGGTGTGTGCGATGTGACCCACAAGCTGCTACGGAATATCGAATTTCTCGTGTTCTGTGCGTTCACGCACAGCTAAACATTTTTGGTAATCTTCGTTTGTATATTTGGATTCGTTTATGTAATTGTTTTTTGTCATTTTATGTTTGTGGGCTGAATGTTGTGGGGTGAGGGTGTAATATGGTTGAATTATGAAGGTAGAGAGGTAGGAATATTGAGAAAAGATTTTGGTTTTGGGGTTTGGAATTTTAGGAGACGGGGATTTAGGGGACGGGAATTTAGGGGACGGGGATTTAGGGGACGGGGATTTGGGAGACGGGGATTTAGGGAGTGAGAATGTAGGGATTCGAGAATTTTGGAATTCAGGGATTTTAGGGAGTTGAGAATTTAGAAAGCCGGGGAATTAGGGAGTCGGGGAATTAGGAGGCCGGGAATTTAGTGAGTGAGAATCTCGGGATTCGAGAATTTAGAGACTTCAGAATTTTGGAATTTTGGAATTTAGAGAGTTGGAAATTTAGGGAGTCGGGGATTTAGGAAGTTGGGGATTTAGGGGAAGGGAATTTAGCGAGTCGAGGATTTAGAGAGTCAGAAAATTAGGGAGACGAGAATTTAAGGAGTCGGGGATTTAGAGAGTCAGGAAATTAGGGAGACGAGAATTTAAGGAGTCGGGATTTAGAGAGTCAGGAAATTAGGAAGATGGGAATTTAAGAAGTCGGGGATTTAGTGAGTCAGGGATTTAGAGAGTCGGGGATTTAGTGAGTCAGGGATTTAGTGAGTCGGGGATTTAAAGAGACGGGGATTTAAGGAGTCAAGAATTTAAGAAGAATATACAAATTCGGAAATTTAAAGGTTCGAGAATTTAAGGAGTCGGATATATATTAAATCTAAGAACATGTCCGTAAAAGTATCTGAAGAAAATCCGCAGAAGTTTTGCGGAAGATTCTTATCGATGAAGTTCCGAATGTTTAATTCGATGATCGAATTGGATCACGAAAGCGTGTATAATCAGGGCTAGAGTTTTAAGTCGATGAAGTTCCAAGTCCATTTCCATTCCCTTCGTATTATCGGGGACTCGAATCGAACAACGAACGAACCGAGAGTGTTCGCTCGTAATGGAACGACGGTGTTTCAGACCGTTTTATAGAAAGTAAACGGTCGCATTTTCGCGATGACGAGGGAAACACGAAAGCTCGAAGCGGCGAGGAACGACACGTTGCTAAGGGCTTTCGCCTGTTTCACGCTCGTCACGTTATCCTTGATGCTTCCACCCGCTCGAAATCCTTACTTGTGTCCTTTTCTCATGTTGATTGTTCTGCGAAATGCTTTTAAAGAAGTATCCTTGGAAACTCGCGAAATTGTCGAGCACTTTTGGGAATTTTGGAAATGGAGATTTGTTGATTGCGATTTGAAATGGGAAGGGTGAATTGTGGAGTGTTGGATGGATGTTTGGGAGGAAGTATTTTAAATTTCATGGGTCTCTAAATCCCCGGTGCCCTAAATTCCCGATCTTCTAAATCCCCGAATCCTTAAATTCCCGTCTTCCTAATTTCCCGACTCTATAAATCCCCGACTCTCTAAATATCCGACTCCATAAATTCCCTTCCCCTAAATCCCCGACTCTCTAAATTCCCGACTCCCTAAATCGCCGACTCTCTAAATCCCCGACTCTCTAAGTCCCCGACTCTCTAAATCCCCGGCTCTCTAAATCCCCAACTCTCTAAATCCCCGACTCCATAAATTCCTTTCCCCTAAATCCCCGACTCTCTAAATTCCCGACTTCCTAATTCCCCGACTCCATAAATTCCCTTCCCCTAAATCCCCGACTCTCTAAATTCCCGACTCCCTAAATTCCCTTTCCCTAAATCCCCTACTCTCTAAATTCCTGACTCCGTAAATTCCCTTCCCCTAAATCCCCGACTCTCTAAATTCCCTTCCCCTAAATACCCTTCCTCTTAAATTCCTTCCCCCTAAATCCCCAAAAACGCAAAAATTGCACCACCGCCAAGTCCACAAGATCAACTTCTTCACAGACGATCGTAAAATGCCAGGCGTCCCAAATAATGTCATTAAAATGGGCAAAAAACGTGGTAGCGTCCGATAAAATGACAGGTAATCAGAAAATTGAATCTCTCGTCCTCGAAACCGTCCATTATTCCCCGGAGAAGAACTTGCAGGTCTATATTTGCACGTGTAGAGAACCCGTTTGGAAGGTTGTCCGGTTGCGGCCAGGATGTGATTATGGACTTGGCGACCTCATGGTGGCCAACCACCATTGTAAACCGCTCGGAAAGCTTTACCTATGTGTCCACAATGGCCTGACCTTCGTACTCCTTACGGGAACGGGATATTGATCATTGGATGGGGACTTCTGATATTGTTGAAAATATCTACTTATGGAGGGCGAATTAGTTTTATATTATCGTCTTATTTTATTAGTTAGGTAGTTTATTAGAATTACATATGGTGGGTTGTTGGTTTCGACCTTCTTTTCAATGTGGAAATGATAAAATTCTTAATTTGTTAACACGATATTGTTGTGCAATAGCGCGACGCACTCGTGACGCACACTACGAGTGCAAATATAGACATTTGGTGCTTGAGAAATTTATAAGGTCCCAAACTTGATTATCAGGGAATTAATTAGCGCGTAAATAGCAAAGAGTGATGATGTTACCTCTAAAAATGGAAGATTAAAAAAATCGTGAAATGGAAGGAATAAGTAAAAGCAGAAAGAGGCGGCATAAAATGGATGAAGGAAGACGAGGGAGGCGTGAGAACGCACGATAGGAAAAAAACAGAGGGATTTTGGGTGATCCAGGTTGTCTACGATGGCGGAGCAGCGTGCACTGTCGAGCTAATGTGACAGCGGAGAAACAGGCGAAAGGCTTTAGAGCGTGCCCTTTTCGTTGCTTTGGTCGAACGGTTTCAAGGAAGCTCGCGAAACCGGAAGGATATTGGGAAAACTTGAAGATCGAGAGGCAACGTCGGCCTGCGGATCGGGTTCTTTGATGAAAAATGGTTGTTCGAAATTTGGGGATATGGATCAATATAACATTTCAATTTTTTAGTTCTAGTTAAACTTAACTGTGTAAATGTACAGCTGTATCAGGTTTTAACATTACCTAACATTTACCTAACCTAACTAAATTTAACTTAATGTGAACCTAACGTACATTAAGCTGATCTAATACTGACCTAACCTGACTTGACATGGTCTAATCTCGACCAAACCTAACTTGATTTAACATAATCTGAAACTAACATGTTTTAAGATAATCTAATTTCGATTTAACCTAACTTGACTTAATCTAATTCTGACCTAACCCAATTTGATTTTACTTAATTCGAACCTAACATAGTTTAACTTTACCTAATTTCGACCTAACCTAACTTGACTTGATTTAATTTTGACCTAACCCAATTTGAGTTTACTTAATCTGAACCTAACGTACTTTAACTTTGCCTAATTTCGACCTAACCTAACTTAACCTGATCTAATTTTGACCTAACCCAATTTGAGTTTACTTAACCTGGACCTAACGTACTTTAACTTTACCTAATTTCGACCTAACATAACTTAATTTGATCTAATTTTGACCTAACCTAATTTGACTTTACTTAACTTGAACCTAACGTACTTTAACTTTACCTCATTTCGACTTAACCTAACTTAATTTCATCTAATTTTGACCTAACCTCACTAAACTTGATCTAAAGTAGACCTAACGTAACTTAATCTGATTCAAACTCAACCTAATCTAACTCAACTAAATTTAATTTCGACCTAACCTAGTGTAACTTAACCTAATCTCAGCCTAACCTATCTAAACTTAATCTAATTTTAACCTAACCTAATTAAACTTGATCTAACCTTGACCTAACATAGTGTAAGTTAACCTAATCTCAGCCTAACCTATATAAACTTAATCTAATTTCAACCTAACCTATCTCAACTTGATTTAATCTCGACCTAACCTAGTATAACTTAACCTAATCTCAGCCTAACCTATCTAAACTTAATCTAATGTCAACCTAGCCTAATTAAACTTGATCTAACCTTGATCTAACATAGTGTAAGTCAACCTAATCTCAGCCTAACCTATCTAAACTTGATATAATTTCAACCTAACCTAATTAAACTTGATCTAACCTTGACCTAACATAGTGTAAGTTAACCTAATCTCAGCCTAACCTAACTAAACTTAATCTAATTTCAACCTGACCTAATATAACTTGATCTAACCTTGACCTAACCTAACTTGACTTTTACTAATCACGACCTAACCTAACTTAACTTCGTTTAATTTCGACCTAACCTAACTTAACTTGATCTAATCTCACCCTAACTTAATTTAATTTGATCTAGTTCGAACCTAACCTAACATACCCTAATTTAAATCTAACCTAACTTAAATTAATCTTAACCCGAAGTAACCCTGTGACTTCTATCGCGACGCACTCGTGACGCACATTACACAAAACGCAAATAACGCAAGCCACAAACTAAAAGTTCAGAAGATCAAATATAACAGAAACGTCTCTCAAAAGACTACCACAGTAATTTGAAGAGGCAAACACGGGTAAAAATGATGAGTCGTCTGAACAGCAATATAGAGCCGAGCAAAACACGTCCGAAAATCTGTGCCGTGGCTTCCTCTCATTTTTGTAATAAAGCGGCAAAGACGTTTAACCAAGCAAACGCACGATGTCGTGAAATAATTAAATGTCAGCCAGCCAGAGAACTCGAGCATTAAGTAGACTTTCGAGGTTACTTTGCTCTTCTCTTACCAGTCTTAATAATCTTTCCAGGATTTGCTCGGGAAATAGCAAGATGAAACTGGATATGTTGAAAGCGGAGGGTATGTGCAGTTTGATATAGGGAATCTGAGAGTACCCGAAGACATCCCATCAAAGAAACTTCGAACTGAGCTGGATTTTCATTCTCAAAGGAACAACCGGGCTTTTACAAAGCGATGGTTATGGTTACACGAGAATTAGGATGGAATTTTTGATGTAGGAATTAAGGGGGCAATTTGAGGAGTAGTTGGAGGAGCATTTTTGAGATGTGAGGGTTTAGGTTATTTAAGGTGGATTGGAGGTTAAGTGGACTTTGGAAGTTTTCTAAATTGAGGACAAAATTACTGTATTTGCTGGGTAAATCAATTTATTAAATTTCTAAGTCATTCGAGTGAAAGATTCTAGATTCTCAGATTCTCAGATACTCACATGCTGAGGTTTTCAGATTCGCAAATTGCAAAATGGTTTACTAATTTAAGTGTTGAGGCATTTGAGGATTCACAAGTGCTAGGTCCTCAAGTCTCTACATCCTCAGATCTTCAGACCTCCACATTCTAAAATAGTGCAACAGTCTCGAGCTGCTTCAGCTATAACACATTGTTAGATTCAAAAGTTCCAGATCCTCAAATTCAGAAATGTAGCATTCATTGTCTCAAGCTACCTAGGTCTGGATCATTGTCAGGTCTACAACTTCAAGGTTGCTAGGTTGCTACATCCTCAGGTCCAGATCTCCATATTCTGAAATAGTTCACCAACTGTCTCAAGCTACTCGAGCTAGTAGATATGGCTTCAAAAGTTCCAGATCCTCAAATTCAGAAATGTAGCATTCATTGTCTCAAGCTAGCTAGGTCTGGGTCATTGTTATGTCTACAACTTCAAGGTTCATAGGTTGCTACATCCTCAGGTCCAGATCTCCACATTCTGAAATAGTTCACTAACTGTCTCAAGCTACTCGAGCTAGTAGATATGGCTTCAAAAGTTCCAGATTCTCAAATTCAGAAATGTAGCATTCATTGTCTCAAGTTACCTAGGTCTGGGTCATTGTCAGGTCTACAACTGCAAGGTTCCTAGATTGCGACATCCTCAGGTCCAGATCTCCATATTCTGAAATAGTTCACCAACTGTCTCAAGCTACTCGAGCTAGTAGATATGGCTTCAAAAGTTCCAGATCCTCAAATTCAGAAATGTAGCATTCATTGTCTCAAGCTAGCTAGGTCTGGGTCATTGTTATGTCTACAACTTCAAGGTTCCTAGATTGCTACATCCTCAGGTCCAGATCTCCACATTCTGAAATAGTTCATCAACTGTCCCAAGCTACATCAGCTCCAAGATATAGCTTCATAAGTTCTAGGTCCTCAAGTCTTCACATCTCCAGGTCCCCAAATTCTGAATTATTTTATCAAATGTTCCAAACTACCGACTCTAAGATATTTAGGCAAACCTCGAAATATAAACGGTACGTTTGAGTCAGGTTTTGGATTTGAATAGACCCCAGCAACGAAGGAATAGAAATGCAACTAACAGGTTGCGACCCTGTATTTCCGGACGAATTCATCCCGAAGTGGAGGAATTAGGCAAGCTGTCACGCTTCGAATTGAAACTGGAACACTTAGCACGGACTCACACTACTGCACGACCTAAAGATTATGGCAATTAATATTAGGGGATTCCAAAGCGGCGAGCGAGAGAGATTTCGAATTGAAACGAGGTGACTTGGCACCGTGACAAATACCGGTGTCACATGTTTTACCGAGGTTACGAGTAATAATTGCGCGTTCTGTTTGTAAATCCTGCAGAAGAATTTTCATAAATATTTAAATCACGCAATCACGTGTAGAGCGGTTTCTCCTCGAGATCTACATACGCTAGTTTTTATTTTACGCCGAAATAAGGATATGCGCGGGTACAAAAAATAATAAATCTTCAAGCTGTACTCGTCGACGACACTCCACGATGGAATTTCATTTCCTGAATCGTTGCTACGAAACGTTTCGTTTCCCATTATTTCTTACACACGCTGTTCTTTCATCATGCGCAAGATATTTCATTTCCTGTTGGCAACGTGTTCGTTTAAACATTAAAATCGGGATCCTTCACTCTTGATGATGAACCTTTGTGCGACGTTTAATCTCCTGGGACAATTCACCAAAATTTCAACCGATTATTTCCCCTGCAATTTTTCATAAGTATCGCCATTTACCTTCAATTTTTACCATTCGAGTCGTTTAATTTTTGTATTTTTCTTTTGAGAGATAATGGGTATTCACTTTATTAATTAATGAAACCATTTGCTGTTAATTCTGATTACCGGACTGCGAATGTTTATGCATTTGTGACATATCACGTTGTACTGAACTTTGTTTGTTGCATATTGCGAAACATGTATACTTCATATGTCCACAACTTTTATGGCATTCACACATCTTGAGCTGGTGCGTTATGACATACTAATACTAATAATTTTAATATTAATTTTAGTAATAGTAATTTTAATATTCTAGTGCAAATACTATTAGTTAATTATCCAGTTTGAAAAGTTAGATGTCGATACCTGGAACTTTTGATTACTGAAAAGTCTGAGCTCTGAACCTGAAAGGTTCGCGACTGGACTCTTGAGGCACGTGACGCACTCGTGACACATATTACACATTCGCGACGCACTCATGACGCACTCTTGGTGCACATGACGTATTCTTGAGACATGTGACACTCGCGCGACGTACACGACACACTCTTGACGCACTCGTGACACAAATCACACATTCGTGACGCACTCACGACGCACTCTTGGTGCACACCACGCATTCGTAACGCTCATGACACACTCGTAACACTCATTACAAATTCATGACACACTCGTGACGCACACATGACGCACTCGCAACGCACATTATACATTCGCGACGCACTCATGACGCACTCTCATAGTAATGTCAGTCTCATAAAGCGTAATACATCTGTATACATTCTCTTCAAGTCTTACAAGTACACCGTTTATTTATTCGAGTAACTACATAAATCTTGATTACAGACAGCACTGTTTATTTGTACTTAATCTACCTTGGGAATCTTCCAGCTTTTTTGCCGTAGTAAATAAGTTCGAGATCAAGCAGCTCCGCTGTAACATTAGTTGTAATCAGAGTAATTAATTTCTGTTAATGAAATCCAGTCGGAAAAGTTAGACGCCGTTGATACCTGTAGAACTTTTGATTAATGAAAAGTCTGAACTCTGAACCTGAAAGATTCGCGACTGGACCATTATGATAATGGAATTTGTATCATTCGTTGCAGTTTATTTGGGTTACGATAATGTTCGCGAAGTACAGTTTTTCGTGGATTTGGACGGGTACATATTTCGGACGTTTTGGAGATAGGATGGATTCGAGGAATACTGGGACCGTGGATCCCCGGCTGTCGGTTTCGGCAGGCAGAGTCAAACACGCGGCACTTACCGCGACAGGACCGTTTTTGACTTGCTACTCAAATCGAGACGTCTCTGTCGAAAATCAGTAAATTTCTAAGCGTTACATCTCGAAATTAATAAAAATGTAAATACATTAAATCGTAATGAATTCGTCCTGAAAAGCACTATCCTGATCAAAGAAAAATAGTTCCATTTAAAAAACGAAACTTCATCATATCTTTTACGTTAATAAAATTAAAAAAATTTTGTTTAGCCAAAACATAGAGCCTGTATCCTGCAATTTTTATATAAACACTTTTGCATGTCGACAATAATTCACGAAGTACGCTGTCGCACTTAAACCCTGATTTTTTTAAGTATTTAAAATCGATCGTGTCATCATCTGCAACCTCTGCTACTGACTCTAAATCTCCGCAAACTTTTCCTTCATTTTTTGTAAAATGCGAACTCTCGAATACTTAGAAAACGTCAAAACTTATTTCAACTCCGATATTTTATCTGAGGTCATCCAACAATAAATCGTCCAAATTTTTGTGTTCCCATAAGAACTGGTTTTCTTTCGTCAATTTTTTTCTGCAGTCCAAAACTCGATTATGAAGGGATCTTAAGTCGAAGGAACGGTCGAAAAAATCGGAGAAAAGAAATATTCTGGAAGCTCTGTTCTCGTCGATGCAAACCGTGTTTACTGGCCGGAAATAAGAGGGTCCTTCTTCCCTGAATAGATTCGAGGCTCGTTTCGGGAACAGAGAATGTCCTAGTGAGAAATCAAGTTATTTCGGTTGAACGAAAAGCCCTTTTCCTCGAGAAAGAATTCTTGAAAAGGTTTTGCTGGGAATCGATCGGTTCCCACTACTGCCGACCATTTTAGGTGTCCTCGTTGCTAACTTGAACACGGGTATTATTCTATTAAAAATTTCGGTTCGCTTATTTCTATAATATTATTCTGTGGATGATATGGAAGATCAGAATTGATTGATAATTGTACTTATTAGTGGTGATATTTTATTGGGTGGTTGTGGTTGGAGATTTGGGAATTTGGAAAATTGGAAATTTGGGGATTTGGGGATTTGGGAATTTGGGGATTTAGGAATACGGGGATTTAGGGATACGGGGATTTAGAAATACGGGGATTTGTAGGGTTGGGATTATGAGAATATGGGGATTTCGAGGTTGGGATATGTGGAAATTTGGGGATTTAAGGATATGGAAATTTAGGAATTTGAGTATTCAAAAATTTGAAAATTTGGGAATCTAGGGACATAGAGATATGGGTATTTGAGGATATCAGAATTTGGAGATTGGGGATACGTGAATTTTGGAATTTGAGAATTTGGGGATTTACGGAATTTGAGGTATGACAAGAATTTGAGGATTTGAAGATTTGGGCAATTTGGGAAATGGATAATTGGGGAATTGAAAAATTGGGGAATTTGAATATTTGAGAATAAAGGGATTTGGGGACTTGGAAATTTTGTGATATGCGAATTTGAGAGATTGGAAATTTGGTAATTTGAAAATATGAAGTCTAGGAAATTTGGCAATTTTGAAATCTGGAACCTAGGGAATTTGTCAATTTTTAAATCTGGAACCTAGGGAATTTGTTAATTTAGAAATCTGAAACCTAGGGGATTCGACAACTTAGAAATCTAAGACCTAGGAAATTTCACAATTTAGAAATCTGAAGTCTTAGGAAATTCGATAACTTTAAAATCTTGAACCTAGGGAATCTAATAACTGTGAAATCTGATTCCTAGAGAATGCACCAATTTGCAAATATGAAAAATTTAGAAATATTTGAATTTAGATGAAACACACTTCAGTTCGGAGATTTAAGAGATTACAGAAACTTGTATCACTCGGTATATCGCAACGGAGAACGAGCAAACATGCAATTTAGCGGTTCAATATCCTATAATGCGTCGCAGAAAGATCAACAGTTGGTGAATCACAGTGATTGGATGCAAGTCTGTTACAGTTTGATTCTAGGTTCCCACGCAAATAAACGAAACTTCAACGCGAGTTTCCATCGCGATACTTTGTTGCGAACGCGGGTTTACGCTCCGCGGATTCGCACACTCGAAATATTAACAGTATCGATCTTCGAAAATACATAGAAACATTTTCCACGTACGTAATGTTTATTTATTAACAGATACATCACCAAAATAAATAACAAAATAAATGTGATACCATTTTCTCGTCGCTGATTTAATTAAACATTGCGTGTTTAACGATGACGTCATAGAAAGAGAAGTTTACCTAAATTTAAAATGGTAGTTTTCGAAATCAAAATGGATTGAACGTTTGAAACGCGAATGGAAACGAAAGGAACGGAGAGTTCTAAAATAGAAAGGAAAGGCATGGGGACTGTAAAAGGTAGCAAACCGAGAGTGCAACGACCAAATGCAGACGGCTGTGCAGAAACGTCACGGTGGGGTGAATCCCCGTGCATTCCACTCGGCTTCAAGGTTGAGGTCAAGGCACACCTAACTATTCATTGCCGATCTAGGAATTCGACTAAGCTTGGCGAGCTGCTTTACAGGAAATATGGAGGCACACGTGTTCGTGGTCTTTCGTGGAATACCAATTTTAGATAGAGGAAAGGTTTATGATATAAGTATTATTCAATGATATTGTATACTGATTTATGGATTAATATTTAAGAAAAATTAGTATGAAAGTGCACTTTCATTGTGGGTGAAAATGGTTGGTTGATATAGGTAGCTAATTGATGTAGGATGTGTCATATGATTAATTTTGAGGCACGAAAAGTCTTTTAAAAATGCATGACAGAAAAGTATCTTCAAATAACAAGTGTGGTACATCAATTTCAAGGTTAAAGTATAAGGAAAAAGACTGTGTAAGTGCACCTATGTTAAGTTTATCATAAAATGGCCGATTGTCATATGTAGTAGACACTCAAGTTTTAGGATCATGGCTAAAAGTCACACTATTAATTTCGGAGTACAAAAAGTCTTTTAAAAATTCATGACAGAAAAGTATCTTCAAATAGCAAGTGCAATACATCAATTTCAAGGTTAAAGTATAAGGAAAAAGACTGTGTAACTGCACCTTCGTTAATTTTAACACAAAATGGCTGACAGTCACATACAGTAGGCACTGAAGTTCTAGGATTATAGCTATAAGTCACACAATTAATTTCAAAGTACGAAAAGTCTTTTAAAAATTCATGACAGAAAAGTATCTCCAAATAGCAAGTATGATACATCAATTTCAAGGTTAAAGTACAAGGAAAAAGACTCTGTAAATGCACCTTCATTATTTTTAATACCAAATGGCTGATCGTCACATGCAGTAGACAGTGTAGTTCTAGGATTATAGCTAAAAGTCACACTGTTAATTTCGAAGTACGAAAAGTCTTTTAAAAATTCATGACAGAAAAGTATCTCCAAATAGCAAGTATGATATATCAATTTCAAGGTTAAAGTACAAGGAAAAAGACTCTGTAAATGCACCTTCATTATTTTTAATACCAAATGGCTGATCGTCACATGCAGTAGACAGTGTAGTTCTAGGATTATAGCTAAAAGTCACACTGTTAATTTCGAAGTACGAAAAGTCTTTTAAAAATTCATGACAGAAAAGTATCTCCAAATAGCAAGTATGATATATCAATTTCAAGGTAAAAGTACAAGGAAAAAGACTGTGTAAGTGCACCTTCCTTAAGTTTATCACAAAATGGCCGATCGTCATATGTAGTAGGCAGTGAAGTTCTAGGTCCATGTCTATAAGTCACACAATTAATTTCGAAGTACGAAAAGTCTTTTAAAAATTCATGACAGAAAAGTATCTTCAAACAGCAAGTGTGATACATCAATTTCAAGGTAAAAGTACAAGGAAAATGACTATATAAATGCACCTTCATTATTTTCACTACAAAATGGCTGACAGTCACATATATCAAAAGTCCCAAATCTTGCTGTACTATCTCACATAATACAATTTGTTGCCATAAACCTTTAAGAACTCACAATACATCGATCTAAAGAATCTCACAAAAATAACTAATTAACTAAATATTTCAATTCATTAATTTCGAAAGAATTTAACCTCGAAACCAGCCTTCCTCAGAGAAGTTTTTTTCACGAAGAAACTGGTTGCCCTTGTCCTCGCTTTCGACGTCTGCATTTCAGTCCGATTATATCTCCCATTCTCGTACTTATACGACTTATATCTTAAAATCCTGCCATAATTTTTGTAGGCAGATTTTGTAAATTTGGGAGAGCAAAATCGCAAGAAATTCGTCGAACAAGCGTCTCGTTCCCCATCTCTTTGTGGCTTGGATTCAACAGGTTGCAGCCGTCTAGTTGCGAGACGAAAAGAGGTCGTTCGTCCTTCCTTCCTTCCTGTCTTCCTTCCTTCCTTCCTCTCATCGTCAGCCTTTTTATTCCCCGGTTTCTAGTTTCAATTAAACGCCTCGACAATGTGTTTCGCTGCGTTGTTCAACGGCTGACAATTCTCAAATATTCTCAAATATTTTGATACAATAGTTATTACAAGTAATAATATTACTGCATTAGTTATTATTTAGAATATTAGCAAGAGACTTATTAAATTTTTCACGAAGCCAAATTTTTGAACTAACATCAAATCTGACGTCACTTTCCTAAACTAACAATGTCTCAATGCAACAATAATCGGAGAACCCAAAAAAAGCCGCAGAAACAATCATATCCCCTCGGTACGATCCCAATCCAGCTTACAACCCTCAGCGACCACCCTCGAAACGAATTGCCTCGAATCTCCCCTCTGTTAAGCCGCTGGCACCCTCGTTTCCTGGAACACGAAAACCCAGTTAGGGCAAAACACGCGTCACCGTGTCACGGGGTGCAAATCATTATAAAGAGACCAGTGGCCATTGACGATAACGCCGGCTACGTGCACGTCCAGGCGTATTACCCTCGTTGAAACGGGCTTACTGTCGCCGTGCGGGTATAACACAAGTTTGTGACTTTGATTAGCTATCATATTTCGTCCCCTGATTTCGTTTTCTGAATAAGGTCTATTCATTATGGCTCATCGAAGTGTGGACTGTTTGTTCGCTTTGTTGAATAACGGGATTATGGGGGGATGCGAGGTTTGAATGTGGACGTTTGAGGATTTGGAGGTTCTGAAGGTTTTGGAGATTCTGGACACTCTTTAGTCTGAAATCTAAGGAAGTAGGAGGATCTAGGGATTATTAGAATGGTGAGTGATATACCAAATTAAGTATCCAAGGTTCTCCAATTCCCAAGTGTACATTTATTCAAATTCCAAACTTCTGAAACTTCATCAGTAATCTGAGATGTCACTAGTACTGTACAGCTTTACTAGTACACTATAGCTTCACGATTAGCTTCAAGCCCTACTAGTACCCTAAAGCTTCACTATTAATTTAAAGCACCACTAGTACCCTCAAGCTTCACAACTACCTTAAAGAAAGTCTCACTAGTACCCTAAAGCTTCACTACTACCTTAAAGAAAGCTAGTACCTTATAGCCTCACAAGTATCCTGAGGCATCACTAATACTTTAAAGAAAGCCTCACTAACACTCTCAAGCTTCATTATTGTCCCAAAGCCTCACTAATATCCTAAAGCTTCAGTATTACTTCAAAGCCTCACTAGTATCCTGAAGCTTCACTATTACCTTAAAGAAAGCCTCATTAGTACCCTGAAGCTTCATTATTGATCCAAAGCCTCAATAGTACCCTAAAGCTTCAGTATTGCTCCAAAGCCTCATTAGTATCCTGAAGCTTCACTGTTACTTTAAAGAAAGCTACACTAGTACCCTGAAGCTTTATTATTGTTCCAAAGCCTGAATAGTATCTTAAAGCATCAGTATTGCTTCAAAGCTTCACTAGTATCCTGAAGCTTCACCGTTACTTTAAAGAAACCTACACTAATACCTTAAAGCTTCATTACTACCTTAAAGAAAGCTTTACTAGTACTTTATAGCCTCACAAGTATCCTGAGGCTTCACTAATACTTTAAGGAGAGCCTCACTAACAGCCTCAAGCTTCATTATTATCTCAAAGCCTCACTAATATCCTAAAGCTTCAGTATTACTTCAAAGCCTCACTAGTATCCTGAAGCTTCACTATTACCTTAAAGAAAGCCTCACTAGTACCCTGAAGCTTCATTATTGTTCCAAAGCCTCAATAGTATCTTAAAGCTTCAGTATTGCTTCAAAGCCTCACTAGTATCCTGAAGCTTCACTATTACCTTAAAGAAAGCCTCACTAGTACCCTGAAGCTTCATTATTGTTCCAAAGCCTCAATAGTATCTTAAAGCTTCAGTATTGCTTCAAAGCCTCACTAGTATCCTGAATCTTCACTGTTACTTTAAAGAAAGCCATAATACCCTAAAGCTTCACTACTACCTTAAAGAAAGCTTCACTAGTACCTTATAGCCTCACAAGTATCCTGAAGCTTCACTATTACCTTAAAGAAAGCCTCACTAATACCCTAAGGCTTCACTATTGCTCCAAAGCCTTACAAGTATCCTGTAGCCTCACAAGTACTTTATGGCCTCACAAGTATCCTAAAGCTTCACTTCTACCTTGAAGCCTAACTATTGACCCAAAGACTCACTAACTTAAATATGAACTCCTAAACCCAGAAACTTGAAGACATAAAACACACTTTAGATATCAGAACGTTAGTCGGTGAAAGGAATAAAGTAAAACAACGGGGAGGGAAGCATCTGGTTGCATCTTCGATTCCACTTTTCCAGCCGGATGCAACGGAATTCGAGCGTGGAACGGAACGTGCCGCCGGAATTCGGCTGATGCATAGTCAATCCCGAAGCGGTTCGTGAACGGAAGTTGAAGAGAGGGCGCTGCTTGCTCCCAGTGCCCCTGGGAGCGAGCAACCGCCGCGAACCTGCTGCCACGGATCCGAAGATACGGAAAGTCAAATTTGCTCATGATAATGCCGCGAATTTCTACGCGGAAAAGTGGAAACTGTTTGTGTCTAGAGTGAACGGCGTTTTGCTCTGCGACTTTGGGAACTTGGAAAAGGAAAAGGGGTGAAAGTGACTGCACCGAGGGAAGTTCGGTTTGAGATAAAACTGAGATAGTCTCAGAAAATTGCAGTTTATTATATTTAAATTTGAATTAAGTAGAAAATAAATAAAATTCGAATATGTGGACATTCTACAGCTTGATTGATATTTTTATAAAAATTGCTTAATAAGTTTTGTCATAAAATAGATCGAAGGTCCACCATTTTGAGAGGTGTCTGAAATTTTTGATAGCGAGTTGCAGGAATTTTAGTCAGACCTCTGCACGTCATCAGTTATCCCCTCAATCACAAATACCACGATATAGTTAGCTTCTGAATCGATTACTAAACTTGGACCATCGATGCTCGTCTTTAAGCCTCGCTATCGATTTCGCGTGTCAGTTCCATGCCACGGTTATCCGTCAATCCGTCGGTCCTCATTTAACCGTCTCTGTTCGATGCAATCGAGGCAATCGCAGTAGAAACAATTCCAAAATTCCTCAAGTAAAAATATCTTGACCCCAATTCACGAGTCCTTGAACCACATTCTCGAAAGAAGCTCTCAAAAACCCGTTACGTGATTTACGAGGCGAAATTTCAGGAATCCTCCGAGGAGCCGACACCGGGCTGTCCAGTAAACCGTGAAGCGGCACGATCGAGCATGACAGCGAAGTTTTCCGGGAAACAGCTCGGAAAATTCGAGGCCTCGGGGAACGAGGCTGAGTTAAGGATACCAGGGGTACCATAAATCCGTCTAAATTGCAACCACGACCTTCGATCTCGAGATCAGCCTTGGCCAACGGCAATTACTCGTTCGACCCCCTCGGTTTTCTTTCGCATCGCTGCTCCCTCTCGTTCGTCTTACAGATGGTTCCTGCAAGAACCTTCCTCAAATTCTGTCGGCACTTGTCAGCAGTTTTTTAGTGACAGTGGAGTATGAAGGTTTTTGATAGTACTCTGGGGGTTTGTCGATTTGGGAGGGTGAGAGATTCAATTGGGGTAGTGCTTTGAAGGTAACTTGGCCGGTAGTTTGATGGTAGTTGATGGTATCTTGATGGTATCTTGGTGTCTACTCTTAGGGTCAAGTATAGTGAAGTTCAATTGAGACAGTCTGGCAGTTGGACATCAAGGTGTCTAGCTTTATAACTGATAGGATCTTATAGTGATAGGAGGCTGACCCAGGTGTCAGTTAGGTTCTTACATAAGATTGCTGGAGTGTCCACACTTTCTTAGATACACCACTAGATGTCCATAGTTTGCCCACATATTCATAATTTCATATCTGAGGTTGTTGGACATATAAAATGTGGATCAAGTCTGGGATCTGGATGACATCTAGAGATCTGAAGGATATTTAGGATTTGGAGGACGTTTAGGGTCTGTAGAACTTCTAGGACACTTAGGATCAGTAGGATTCTTCAGATCCCTAGTGTTCAGAATGTCTCTAATAAGATCCAGTGGACCTTAGGCTTTTGATTAGTGCTCCTAAGAGGAATATAGGACCTGTAGAACCTGTAGGACCTCAAGGATTTGATGGACATCTAGAATCAGTAGACCTTGCAGAACATTTGGGATACCTTGAGTCCCAAGTCTTCAGAAAGTTTCTAAGATCCCAGAACCCTTAGTATCCTCAGAGTCTTCAAAGTCTCCAGAGTCTCTAAGTCACCCACAACATTCTAAACCTTCAGATTTGTAATATCTGATAAAATGACATAGTGTCACTCCTATCTGACAATTCTCAGATGTCCAAATCCTTAAGAATAACAGCACCCCAAGATCTGGAGGACATGTGGACCTTGCATGACACTTAGTATCCATCAGATATCTTCAGTCCCAAGTGTTCATAAAGTTCCTAACACTCCAGAACCCATAATATCCTCAGAGTCTCCAAAGTCACCAAAGTCCCCAAAACACCCAGAAACATGCAAATCTCCAAATTTTCAGAATTGCTATATTTGATAAAGTAATACAGTAATTTAGTACAGTACGTCCCCTGCAAGCTTTTATAAATTTGAAACGAAATTGAATATTTTTTCATGCATACTCTGTCAGTTCAGAGCGAGCATATGAAACGAATTTATTGATTGGCTTTGATGGAAATTAAAACGTGGATAGAACAGCAATTGAATAGATCGATTTTCACTAATTTCGTCATGGCGGGTCTCGAATGTTTATTAATTGTCGTTTTCGTTTCGCCTTTCACGATAAACACCCGTGTAATTAAGCTTGTTGCGCGGGATTGATTCGTTTAAACGGAAAGTTGTTTTTTCCAGTTCAGGTCTCGTTTGTAAGCTGCTCGAAAGTTAGTTTCTGCCGGGTGAAATTTCTGGAAATTTTGTCGTATAACTCGCTAACTGAATATCGATTCGAAATTATCTCGTATTCCGTTTTAAGCTTAAACCGCCGGAATTTAATTACGAGTTGCAATTGGTTTTCGATTGGTCAGGGAAAAATGCGATAGTTTTCGTCATTTAATAAAAGCCCGATGCGAATAAGAAAGAATGTGCGGATACCTTCGGAAGTGTATCACGAACAAAAAAAGCGGTTTATCGACGTCGTTTTCTGAACGAGCTCGAGAACGTCAGGATTATCGGGAGAGCTACGTTTCCGGTTGATCGGAGCCACGAAATCGGCCATCTAATCGAGATATCACGATTCGCACGGTCCACGGACCTTCGACTTCCGGGACAGCAGCGGGACGTGCAAACGAGCAAAGAAATCCGTGGTGCGTAAATTTCAAAAGCGTCCTGACGCTTTTCCACGGATAAACCGATATTCCTGGGACGTTGAATCTCTTGGATTTCTCTTGAAGAAAAGAATAACTGCCGGAGGAAAACATCTGTCGTGAAGGATCAGGGAAATTCGAGCGACCAAGGAAATAACCGTTCTCGATCCTCTTCAGTATGCTTGAAATATTTTTGAAGTGAAAGAGTGCATTTTCTGCTTACCTCTTATTTGAAATTAACCACGCCCAGTTGGACCATTTTGTTCATTTGAGTTGTGGTTATTTATGATATGTGTCATTAGGACACTCTTAAGTATGCTATAATTCAGAATAGGTCAGAATATAAGTCAGAACATGCGTAGTTAGATCATAGTTAGTTAGCTGACGGTCTACTTGTGATGTAGGTATGTTAGAATGCACCCCAATTGGGGTACGTAGCACTTGGTGCACATTTGTGGCATAATTAGGTGAAGTCCAGGTAATTGATACTTGGGTGGCATGGTTTGGATCACATTTCAGTTGGGACACACTCATATTGGGTCTTTCTGTAGTTGGGACTCATCCAAATTGAGATATCCTTCAATGGAGACATGTCCCAGTTGGGACACCTGAATTGTAACACAATTCAGTTAAGCACACGTGAAATATACAGCTCACACATAATTAGAACGCTCTTAAGTATGCTATAATTTAGTCAGAATACGTATAGTTAGACTGTGTTGAGTTAGGTGATGATCCACTTGTGATAGCCAATGTAGGACAGTTGGGATGCTTAGTTAGGAGTTCTAGTTGGTGTACACTGTTGTTGTGGCATGAGTAGGTGATGTCCACCTGCTTTATACTCTAATTGTGCCATACTTCAGTCAGGATATGCTCATATTTGGTCTAGCCTTAGTAGTAACTCAAGTTGGGTCATGCTGTTAGATCATTCGACTTGGACACCCCAGTTGATACACTCTATTGTAATAAAATTAGATGATGTCCAGTTATGTAACACTTTAGGTAGGTCACACGTCAGTTGAGACATGCTTCATATTAGGTCTTACCTCAGTAGTAACCCTAGTTGGGTCATGCAGCTGTTAGGTCATTTAACTTGGACACCCCAGTTGATACACTCTATTGTAATAGAATTAGATGATGTCCAGTTATATAACACTCTAGGTGTGCCACACATCAGTTGGGACATGCTTCATATTATGTCCTACTTCAGTTGCAACCCACAATAGCTAAAGTATGCTTCAGTTATGACATGATCCAGTTGGGACTCACTTCAGTTAGATCATAACCTAGCTAATCACCAGATGTGGACCATACAGTTGATCTTCTTCAGGGACTTCATATTGTGTCCTGTCTCAGTTGCAATTCTCCTAAGAGAGAGTATGCTTCAGTTAGGACATGGTTCAGTTGGGACTCGCCTCAGTTAGATCATAACCTAGCTAATCACCAGATGTGGACCATACAGTTGAGCTTCTTAAGGGACGTGCTTCATATTGTGTCCTGTCTCAGTTGCAATCCACCAAAGCTAGGGTATGCTTCAATTAGGGCATGGTTCAGTTGGAACTCGCCTCAGTTAGATCATAACCTAGTTAGCCACATGTGAATCATACAGTTAAGTTATATGTTAATTGTATACATGTGATTAGACCACTTGCTTGTTTGATCCACATCACAATTGAGTCCTATTTAAACCAAGTCAGTCCCAAACAATCATCCCACTAATCACCATAAACATATTTCTATACCCAATCTTGTAAGTGCTATCTCCAAATTAACTAAACCATACTTTGTCATTTCGTTCACTCGGATGCAGCCATAAGTTGTCCGTATCGGATGTTTACGATGATTGCACAGCACATCCAGGCAGTAAGCTTTAATAATGAAATAGACGTTGAAGATTAACATCATGAAACGGTAAAGCATGCCAGGTATATCTGGACATTCGTTCCGGCCCTCGAAGGGATAATTCGAGGCGATACACGGCGCCACGGAAGTTGGTCTAATCTCCCGGAAGCAAGCCCGAGAAGAAAAATTCCGCTCGTTTCGTGGGGTCACGCAGAGCTAGCAGCAATTTCGTGAATGGTCCGTGCCACAGCCTTTTTAAACATTAATCCCGCCGCAATTGCATTTTTCGCCGGGGCTTCCTTGCCGATCCTTTAGCCAGGATTCGCCGTGGAAACGCGATTAGGTCGCCTCCAGTGGTTCCCAGCCGTCGAGGAAACCCCCGTACACCCTTGGGGATGAAACCCCTCGATCGTGTTCAATTTCGTGCGTGAGCGAGGGAGATTCGCGATGATCCTCCGCATACACTCCGATCATTTTTTCTTTTCTTTCGTCAGACAACTTTGAATAGGGATATGATTTCTTCTCTTACTAAATCGAAAAAGTTGTCGGTCCAAATTTTTTATTATTCTGGACAAACATATTTCGGTCGCAATGGCAGGTATGAAGGTTTCAGAATGTTAAGTTCATAGGTAGCTCCTCTTCGGACATTCACCTTTTTGGCTGTAACTCCTGAATGGTTTAACCTATAATAATAAGTAGCATATCGTTTTAAACTACAGATCACGCTCTTTCAAACGACACCTCGTTTGTCACTATAGGGAATTACGACAGGGGATTTTAGGGGGAGGGCTATAAATCCTTGAGTTCCTCATCTCTTTAGGGAATGACCTAACAAATTTAGCATCTGTAAATTCTTTTTGGTTATCTAATAACTGTAATACTGCCTTGAGTCATTTGAAAGTTATCAAGCTCTATTAAGCTCCCTGTGAATTTTTATTCTAAGTCAATTCTGTGTCATAAAACGATCTTTCTTGCGTCTCAGTATAGTCACCCTACAAAACAGTTTCTCCGTAATAAACTTAAGGTTAGCAGGTGCAAACACACGTAAAGTACCTTCAGACCCCTCGAAACGTCCCCGTCCTTCCGTCCATTTACATCTTCCCGAAAGGGCAGTTTCTCAGACTCCCCAGGACCACTCATGATTCCTCTAATGGACTTTCAGGAAATTAGACCATGCGTCACGTAGAAAGCTCGTATTAATATCGTCTCGGGAGTTTTCATCCCTCCACGTGGTCCCGGAGGGATGCATGACGGTTTCAAGGGAGAATCCCTCAGATAAAACTTTTGCCCTCCTCCTTAATTTTGACCATCAAATCCTCGACCCTGTAACAAGCTGATAACTTGTCGCATCTTGTAGCATTTTGCTAACTCTTCAAATCTTAGGATCTTTTGGTGGATTAAGTACTAACATGAGTTCCAAAACTTTTGGTGCACTATTGATCAAATTTTGTGAAGTCTTTTTGTTGGATTGTGGCTCTGTGGATTTGGGGATGATTAGAATGTCTTTGGATTGTAGGATTTTTAGGTCTTTGGATATGTATTCAGATGTGTGTATTCTTTGGACATGTATTCAAATGTTACATAGATGTGTGGTCAGATATATGGTGCACTGTATTGTCCCTGTAGGATCATGTTCAAATCTCCATATTTGTTATAATGATCAACAGATGGTCAGATACTGACTTCATCAATCATCAACTTCATCAAATGTCTATCTTAATCCTCAACTTCATCAAATCTCTACCTAGGTGAGACCTAACATAATCAAGTTCCTATTGGTCCAATTACTATATCTACATATCATCTATATTACTATGCCTACATATACCAAAATTGCTATGCTGAAGTCTACAGGTGCTTCAATTCCTGTATTCCCAAATTTATGTCCATTATAATGTGTCTCCACATCCAACTCCTTAGATGTCCACATCTTCAGCCCAACTCCTTATGTGTCCACATCTCTAGTCCAACTCCCTATGTGTCCACATCTCTAGCTTGACTCCCTAAGTGTCCACATCTACAGTCTAACACCCTAAGAGTCCACATCTCTAACCCAACTCCTTACATGTCAATATCTCTATTCCAACTCCCTAAGTATCCAAACCCCCACACAAGTTCCTACATCCCAAAATCCCACTGTTCGCAACTATTTATTGATCGAAAGCCCCCAAAATCATGAATATCCCGTTTCATCCAGCGCATTGAAATTCACAACAGTTACATCTCAGTGACAATGAAAACGCACGGTCACGCAAACGATCAGGTACATGAAACTATGCGATCCATCGGCGAAATCTTCTCCGGCGGTTCATAGAGGAGCGAATACCGAGTGATATAAACCGGCATGCAGAAACGCTGCATTGTTTCGAGGCTCAGTCATTAACCCTCTCGCTGGAACTTCCCGTTGGAACAACAGAGACTCATTATCGACCCGGCCTTCCCGTCGTTTCAGCGGTGTCCGATCTTTTTTCTTTATCTTAGTTCGATTCTCTAAACTTTGATGACAATGTACGGTTAACCTCAGGTTAGATAGAAATATAACTGTTATTTGAAATAAATCTTTGCATCACTTTTGCGAAAATAGGCTTCACTCACGAATTTTTTTCTTGGAAACCACCGAACCGATTTGGCTAAATTCTTTTTTGTTTTATTCTTGAAAGATTGGAGTATTTTAAAATATTTTTTTTAGTTCCATCAATTCGTTATGAAATATCGAAAAATTTAAACAAAGTCATCTTTTGCGTTTTTTTCAGTGAGGGGCATTATAAAATTTGTCGACGTTTTGTAACAAATGGATGGGATTCAAAAAAAATATTTTAAAATAGACCAATCTTTTGTGAATAAAACAGAAAAGAATTTGGGTAAATAGGTTGAGTAGTTTCTGAGAAAAAAATTCAAGAGTGAAGCCTATTTTTGGAAAGATGGGTAAAAATTGTAAACTTTGAAGGCTTGTTATTTTTTAACAAATTCGAAACCGGCAAAATGATGACTTAAACCCCCTCTAATTTTATATGGACTACAAAATACTTTGATTAGAGTAGAATTCTTACAAGTATTATTCTGAAAGATTTGTTCTGACGAATTCTGTTTTTCTGTTTCAGGTAAGCATTGATGGACCGTTTGGTGAATGGATTGAAAAATTAAGGGGAAGTATTTTGAACCGACGCATTCGGTATCTCTACAGAATTTTCGTCATTACTTTCCTGTAATAAAATATTCTGTTTACGAGCGGATATACATTTCTTACGAGCTCTCGGGTTACCCGCGTTAACGGTGGATGTAATATTACGTAAATCCTAGCTTTCCGTGTCGTGGAAATTTCTCTATTTCCTTCATTTTCGGTTATCTCAAAGTCGAAATAATTATTATCCGAAATGGGAGTGGGTTGTTTGTTCGCGCTGAAAATTCAGATTGAGGGAAATGAAATTCATAAATAATATTCTAGAACACCGTTAATTATGCCACGGTAATTCTATAATGCTAGTTTCAGAACGCGATTAAAACGGGGCTCGTTTTAAACACATCCTCAAAAATTCATACGGAATAATTATTCAGGCTATTTAGCTGCCTTATTCGTTTAAAATATACTATAGCAGGAATATATAAATCATCCCGTATAAATTATTCAGAATTTGTAAATATGCAGAACCTTGCGTGAATAAATTTTGTAAAAACATTTTGCATAAACGTGCTTTTCATTGTTTAATATTTTCATTATATTTGCAATATGGACAGCGGAGGAATTAATACAGTGACCACATTTTAACTGAAGTTAATTTTGTAAAATCGCTGAATTTCACAAATATATCCAAGTTTGCGTTCAAATAAATTGTTAAGGAAAGTTCCATAGAATCACAAGTACTTAGGAAAAATATTTTCGAGAAGATACACAAGAAATTAACTGAGAATAGAAATTTCAATTCGCTGACATAATTCATGTTTCGTGTGTAGTAATCTCGCCTGCTACACTTATCTGTTTGACTTATCAGTATCCGCGGACCTATCGCGATAACAATAACCGTGAATAGACAGACGTATTCGTGTCATATACAACAAGAAAGCAAACATTTGGAGTAGTTTGTAGTTTCAATGAAATTGATGTCATTGATATTTACTTCGCCATTTTCATTCATGGAGTGATAACAATATTTGCGAATCTAGGAGAATATGTGGAGTCTACGTTAGACTGAATCTACAAGGTATTCTACAAGTTAGTTAAGGTATAGTTGCTCTACAAGTTACACGAAAGATCTACAGGCAATTATGTGATAGTGGAGATATGAGGTACAATATATCGAGATACATTTGACGTACAGAGTCGTAAAGTTCGCTTTTGATGTAATGAGCTGTCTAATGCAACGTCATGTAACGTGCCGCCACATAAATAGCCGCCATAATGTAACCGCCATTGACAGGCCGCTATAAAATACAGCGTCATGTACCAACATTTTAGTAACGCGCCATAAAGTTGTATATACAGTTGCAATTAAGGAGTCTGACCCTGATGAGATGAATTTTCAATGTGCATCAAACTGAGATCTTTGATGAAGGGCAGATGTAGCAAGCATGTAATGTTCTACTAACGTGTCGATATGTGAGCGTCATATAACGGGCTGTCATATAATGCACCGCCACATAACGCGCTGCCATCTAAACTTGTTAACCTTCCGCCATATAACGCTTCACCATCGAAAGTATCGTGTGTGTAGTCTACAAAATGCGACCTACCACAGTTTTCATCCGAGAAACATATATGAAAAGTTGCAATTAAGAAGTCTAAGGTTGACAAGAAATTTTGAATGTGCATGAAATTCAGATGTCAAATGAACAGCAAATGTTACGAACGTATAATGTTCTATTAACGCCGTCAATATGTGACCGTCATATAACGGGCTGTCATATAATGCACCGTCACATAACGCGTTGCTATCTCAACTTGTTAACCTTCCGCCATATAACGCTTCGCCATTGAAAGTATCGTATGTGCAGGTTACAGAATGCGACATACTACTGTTTTCATTTGAGGAACACATATGAAAAGTTGTAATTAAAAAGCCTGTGGTACTTGTCTACAATCAGTGTAAAATTCACTTCTTAAATAGACAAGTGTTGTAAATGTGTAATGTGCTGATATTTAATTAGCTGATGTGTAACGGACTGTCACAATAACACGGTGTTATGTAACGCACTGTTATATAACTCACCGTCATATAATGTACTGCTATGTAACGCACCGCTGCATAACGCATTGCTATGTAACGCACCATTGTACAACGCATCGACACATTATGCGTCGCTATATAACGCATTGCCACATTACGCGTCGCTATACAACGCACGGTTATTATAACTCGTCACTAGTTAACGCACTGCCAGATAACGTTCTGCTATGTAACGCACCAATATATCAAACGCCGCTGTATAACGCACCGACACATTACGCGCCATTATGTAACGCACCGCGACATTACGCGTCGCTATACTATGCACGGTTATTATAACTCGTCACTAGTTAACGCACAGCCAGATAACGTCCTGCTATGTAACGCACCAATATATCAAACGCCGCTGTATAACGTACCGACACATTACGCGCCATTATGTAACGCATCGCGACATTACACGACGCTATATAACGCACCGCCATTATAACTCGTTGTTACTTAACACACCGCCACTTAACGCACTGCTATGTAACGTACCGCCACATTAGGCGTCGCTATACAACGCACCGTCATTATAACTCCTCGCTATTTAACGTACCGCTAAATAACGCTCTGCTATGTAATGCACCGCCACATTACACGTCGCTATACAACGCACCGCTATTATAACTCGTTGTTACTTAACGCACCGCTAGATAACGCTCTGCTATATAACGCACCGACACATTACGCGCCGCGATGCAACGCACTGACCGTATTACGCGCTGCTATACAATGTACCGTGACGTTACACGCCGGTATACAACGCACCGTCATTATAACTCCTCGCTATTTAACGTACCGCTAGATAACGCTCTGCTATGTAATGCACCGCCACATTACACGTCGCTATACAACGCACGGCTATTATAACTCGCTGCTACTTAACGCACCGCTAGATAACACTCTGCTATATAACGCACCGCCACATAAAGCGTTGCTATATGACCACGCCGTCACATAACGCGCTGCTATATAATGCACCGTCATATAACGCACCGCTATACAACCGCCCTGCTACATAACGCGCTGCTATGTATCGCCCTGCCACATAACGCACCACCATATAACGCGTCGCTATTGACATCACCTAATCTACCATCGTAATACTTCATCCACCGTTTTCCTAACCTCCTACAACAGAATTCAAAAACTTGCACGTAAAGAGCTTATCTCACTCAAGTTGAAATCTCCATTCTCCTAAACCTCGAATCTCAAATATACAGTAAAAATTAAACAAGAGAAAAATTTGCAAATAATTTGAAAATAATTTGAAAATGCTACTGGAAGTGACCATACACAGCTCCCTCGAAACTCCATCGAACAATGGTGTCGTAGACGATGTAAAGCCGTTGTCCACGCCACGAGTGGACACGGTGTCTCCTCTCTTATTTCCTGACCAGCGGAAGTGACGGTTGCTGTGTGCGTGCGTTGCCTCAAGCCCCGAGGGGCAGGGGTCGGTTTTAATTAGAGAGGCTGCAGATCCCAGGCTACAGGACCGAAACAGGCTCTTCGATTAAATTATTAATTAACGTTCTCGTGGAAATACCACATCACACACGACTGGCGGGGCCCCACAGCGATACGTGGGAAAAGGGCGAGGGATGGAAAGGGTACAAAGAGAGACAGCCCAGAGGCATGAACGGGGGAGAGACGAAGGGATTTTACGCGTGTGCTGGCCATGGATGCACGTAATCTGTAGCTTGGCGCATTCACTGCCCACCTATGGAAAGTGTATTATGGTGGCTTGCTACACGATGCTTTCAGCTATTCAACCGTCTCTGGGATACTATCGATCCCTGAAAGGCGATCGATTGAGTCTTTAAAATTCTAAGGCTCATTTATCCAACTTTTCAAGGCTTAGATTTGCATATTTTATACAGGTTTAATTATTTTTCTATTTGATAATCTCGTATGTTGACATACTCGTCAAATGTCTACAGTTCTATTGTTTATTCTTTGCCACGTCATTCCTTTGAATCTTAGAAAATATTTTCCTTCACCATATTTACCAAAAAATGTCCTAACATGTGCAAAACGCAAGACGTCAGAAAAGTATCGACTGACTTTCTTGAGAGTTTAATTAAAGCCACCTACATTTCTCCCTTATCTCCCCGTAAGTCGATTTCCTGGCCCCTATCGTCTCATTCTCCCCGTCTTTTACGGTGGTGTGTTTATTCTTGCCGTTTGTCTGGCGAACGCTATTGACTCTGTCGAAGGCCTCTTCGTGTTACGGCCCAGATACGACGCCTCATTGTCCATGGTGTGGCGTGTCGCACGCCAGCCTAAGTGCCGATGCGTGTGTTGATCGATGGGTACACGTGTGACTGTATGCACCGGTGAATGTGAGTGACGCGGGTTCCGGTAGATCGTGCTCCATGATTGGCGTTCATACCTCGGGTTACGCCACTTTCGATAACCTATTTTCTACCCAAATACGAAAATACAGACGTCTCACATATACACAATTAATTTTCTTAGATACATTTATTGTACAGAAGTTTGGGATGCAGTTAAAAAAATAGAGATTGATGAGCAAGGTATGTGTTTCGTCATTGAGGGAAGCTTCTTTGCTCTACGACCATGTTTGATGACTTTGAGATGAATTTGGGCTGTTCAAGAGATTTTTGTGTTAGATTCTCAAAAGATAAAATGGAGATACATGGTATATATTTTTGTTGAACTGTTTCAATTAGGTTATTCAGAAGAGAATGAAAAATGGTGGAGCGGGAGATTGAAAGGGACTTTAGGTACGAATTTCACGCGTACAAGTACCACGTATCGAATTACCACTCGTCCGATCACCACATATCATATTACCACTCGTCGGATTACCAGGTATCGAATTACTACGCGTCCGAGTACCACGTATCGAATTACCACTCGTCCGAACACCACGTGTCGAATTACCACGCGTCCGAGTACCATGTATCGAATTACCATGCGTCCGAATACCACGTATTGAATTACCACTCGTTCGAACACCATGTATCGAATTACCACGCGTCCGAGTACCATGTATCGAATTACTACGCGCTCGAGTACCACGTATCGAATTACCACGCGTCCGAATACCACGTATTGAATTACCACGCGTTCAAATACCACGTATTGAATTACCACGCGTCCGAATACCACGTATTGAATTACCACGCGTCCGAATACCACGTATTTAATTACTACGCTTCGTGTTATAGAGCGCTGCTGTGTAACGCACCGTCGTTTAACGCATCGCCACAGAATGCACTGCTACTTAACGCACCGTCATGTAACGCGTCGCCACATAATACACTGCTACTTAACGCACCGCTACATAATGCGTCACTACTTAACGCACCGCCACATAACACACCGTCACCCATTAACCCTCAACGCAAAAGTCCCTACTCCAAAACTAAAAATTATTCTCCCATCATAAAGAACGACACAAACCGTAATATTTGACACAATTTAATGGAATTTTCGTCCGCTTTCGACACCGCAGGAAAAAGGCAACGAAACATCACGTCCGAAAGTGTCTTTCACGCGCGATACATTAATTTTTCACGGATACGAGATTCCGTGCAAAAAGGAAGGAAAATCCGCGATCAATCATCGCCGAAATCGGGCGAACTCGGGTCCAGTCAGGAAAAGGAAAAAGCAGGAAATTTCCACGAGAGCTTCTCGACGAGTAGCCACCCTCTCCCTTCGAGAACACACAGTTCACTTTCGCGATACTTCTGTTTTCACATTGATCTAAACGTCTGTTTTTCCTCCCTTCCTTGTTTCCTTCGCAGGATTCTATCATTTTTCACGGCCAGACGTAATAAACCGAGTCGTGTGGCATACCCAACACACGTTCTCACCCTCGAATTTATCATAATGGGAGCGATCATTCGGACACTTTTTCACGTTTTATATACGTGGGCTGCCTAAGGTGGACGTGTTCCGTGAAATTCATTACGCTCGGTTTGCTAATTACTTTTCGCAACTGACTTTTTTGGGATTTAGGAAAAATTTTTGGTTCGTGTTACAGCGCTTCATATTTTTAGATTTTCAAATTCTCACATTTCAGGATGGATAAATGTACAAATTTCTGGGTTTTTAAATTTTTTAATTTTCAAGTTACAAGCTTTGTGACTTAACAGATTTCCAAACCCCTAGATGCAAAAATTCGAATCTTTGAAATGTTATTACTGTAAAAATTCTCGAATTCCCCAAACAACTCGGAAAAAGGAAAACAGAAAACTTGACTGATATTTCCCGAATGCGGTTCTCGTATCGCCACGAAAATGGAAAATATATCTCGGTTATACAGAGCGACGACATTCGGCGCTGTCCGTTCGCCACCCTTGACATGGATCACCAACCCCTGCCTCATTTTTTCCCCCTTTCCATTTAGCCGGCTCTCTGACCGACACCCTTGGGATCCCGAAACTTGCCGACGTATAACCGGTAGACAAGACGTCTTACTAAAGTTCTCGGAAACTTCCCTCGCGTTTATATCTTAACAAATGTGCTTGACAACTAAAGTGAATAGGTACGGAGATAAAATTGTACGATGTTACGATACTGACAAATATATCTTCATATCGGCTAATGTATCTTCATTAGCTTTCCGTAGTTTTATATGGACTTATGTTCTTTTTCCTATTATTATATTTTTACGATACAAGTTTATTTGTTAAAGTTTCTCTAGTTAAATATTATTAAAATTTGGTTACATATTGCAGAGATCAAATATTGGTTGAGGTAATAGAAACTGTACTGATGAGAAATGCAGATACCGCTGTTAATAGATAGGTTAAAGTGTGATCTAGGTGGATAGAGCTACTATTAGAATAGAAAGGACGCATTTTGAGGTATATTGACTCACACCGATTGGACGTGTAGTAATTCGACGCGTGGTAATTTGACGCTTGAGTATTCGGCGCGTGGTAATTCGATACGTGGTACTCTAGCGCGTTGTAATTCGATACGTGGTATTCGGACGAGTGGTAATTCGATACATGGTGTTCGGACGAGTGGTAATTCGATACGTGGTACTCTAGCGCGTGGTAATTCGATACGTGGTATTCGGACGAGTGGTAATTCGATACATGGTGTTCGGACGAGTGACAATTCAATACGTGGTACTCTAACACGTGGTATACAGAAGAATAGTAATTCGATACGTGGTACTCTAACGCGTGGTATTCGGAAGCGTGGTAATTAAATGCGTGTCATCAGATACCAGCAACGGAATCTGATTCCCCAAAGATTAACTAACTACCAAAATACTTATCACACACAATAAAAGCGAAAGTCCCAATTCAACAACCATTAATTTTCTCCAAAGACGAATTGTTTATAAAATAATTTTTCGACTGTCCAACAATTTCAAACATCCCACGAAGAAAAGCAGAAGATAGGAAGCCACCGAAAGACAGTTTAATTAACTGAACTGGCAACACTATTGATTACAACGATATTAAAATGATATATTGCCGCCGACTAACAGGTTCAATATTTCATGCACGCTTACAAAATGCGGCCAGCTCGTTTCACATGGACGCCAGATAATCCGCGCGGAGAAACGGTCCTCGCTTCAAAACGATCCTCTATTTACGCGTTGAACATTCGAAACAGAATGATTAATGACGTTATCGTGAAACGTGTAATTTGAACCCTCACCACCCCCGCGACTAACCCAGGACGTACCGTTCCACGCGAATCGTATGAATTATCGAACGGTGTCTTATTTGTTTTCATATTTCAGATTCGTTGTCGATCATTCTTGTACCAGATGCACAAATGCGTTTTTATCAAACTTAGTTATTTTTGAAGTGGATCGTTTTATCGATGTCAGAATTATTGGATGTTGATAATCTAGATCAAATAATCTTCAAATTTTCATCTCAATTTTAAATCATCCTTCACAAATATCACACATTCTGTCGACTACAAATACATCCAGTACGCAACGTTTTAATCACAACTTCTTATTAGAAGACCGGACAAGATAATGGAAGCGGGAGAGACAGAGATGCGCCTCAGCATTAGCCAGTTCTAATCGAAACTGGGTAAAAGCTCGTTATCGGAATTGTCTCGGGCTAAGCAGAATGGGGGTGAGAGGAGGGTAATAGTGGAGCACAATGGGCATGGTTGGTGGTCGTGTGAAACACGGCACGTTGCACGGGATCAGGGGGTGCCTGTGCAAGGGTAAGTCAGGCGTTCACACCCCTACCGTGTTTCGCTGCCAACGTTCCGGAGACGATTGCTTCTGACGAACGGCAGAATTTTCATTTCGATGGTCAATGTTACATGTGACCTCAACCCTTGAGTGGTCAGATTTAATCTTATTAGTGCTGTATCCAAACTGATGTATACACATCATACAACGTTGTGAGGACCCTTTGTGATCTACTTATGGACCATCATAACTATGTGAAAACAATAATTAAATAGTACATTAACTAGTAGATCTAGTACACTACTAGTACATTAATTAAAACATAAACCAGTACATTAACTAGTACACTAATTCTCAGTATATTGCCATACTTCGACTGGTCTAGCTGGTCTAGATTTGACTCTAGCTAGTTCTGACACGATCTCCAAAATGAAGTCTCCTGAACAACAGTCCGAGCATTCACTCAGTCATTTTCACGTTCACGTCAATTAAGCAACCCCAGTAAACAAATCAGAGTATACAGTAAAGAGAAAACAAGGGTCAGAACGTAGGACGGATTAACCGGACAAGGCACATCCTTTGTCCTTCAACCGAAATAATCTCACGTGGTTTCAGTTAATTCGAGGCGAGTAAACGCGAGTTCTGGCTACCGATTCGGCTTCCCCTAGGTTGCCGGGATATTAAACGTTAATCGTACAACGAAATTTACTTAGAAATACGACGAGAGGGTGAACACGGTCTGAGCCGAGGTGTCGGGTAGGACAAGGAAAGAACGAATGCTGGAAACTAGCCCGGAAACTAGCTCGACAGCTTAAGGAGAAACGGGGTTGCCCTCTCTGCGAAACTTTCCTACCCTTGATTGGACATTTATGACGGCGTGCTCGTAAACGCCGGTTACAGACGTTAATTAGCATTTATCGCCGCTTAAGCTGGCCGACTGACGCACTTCTCTCTCTAATAATTCTTGTTTTTCTACCGGGGGCTTGATTTTCTTGAATTTACGTGGAAGCATGCGAACGTTTTGAGCTTAGGTTTTCTACGTTTTTATGGGGTGTTTTATGACGGGTGAGTTAAGCTGTTGCAGGATTATTTTGGGGTATGTTGATATGTGTAATGAGCTCTCTAGGGGAATATTAGGATGGTCTTTAGGGAACGTTGTATGGAGTCAATTTTGTTTAGGGGAGTTGGTATGCAGTAGAGTTAGCATGTGAAGTACAAGTAGGACTTTCACAGTCTCTTGGATCTCTAGGTCCACACGTTCTCACCTGTATATTCACTGGCAACTATAGTATCAAATTACTACGCGTCGAATACCCACGCGCCAAATTACTACGCGTTCGAACACCACGCGTCGAATTACTACGCGTCGAATTGCTACGCGTCGAATTGCTACGCGTCGAATTGCTACGCGTCGAATTGCTACGCGTCCAAACACCACGCATCGAATTACCACGCGTCCGAGTACCGCGTATCAAATTACCATGCGTCCCAATACCACGTACCGAATTACCACGCGCCGAGTACCACATATCGAATTACCACTCGTCCAAACACTACGTATCAAATTACCACGCGTCCTAATACCACGTATCGAATTACCACGCGACGAGTAACCACGTATCGAATTCCAAGGTGTCAAATTACGACGTATCGGATAACCAATCACTGTTATCGTCATTTTGGTATTCAAGTATTTTTTTACTTACTCAATCCTTTGGTACTCGGATTCCTCAGCAGGTATCAAGCTGCCCATTTTGGTATTCAGACATTTTCTGACTTAATCTTGATTTTTGTATTGTGTGACCACCAAATTACCACTCTAATGTTGTCGTCGCAGTGTTATCGTCGTTTTAGTATTCAAGTATTTTCTTAGTTACTCAATCTTTTGGTACTCAGATTCCTCAGCAAGTATCATGGTTGCTATTTTGGTATTCAGACATTTTCTTACTTAATCTTAATTTTTGTATTGTGTGGCCACCAAATTACCACTCTAATGTTATCGTCGTTTTGGTATTCAAGTATTTTCTTACTTACTCAATCTTTTGGTACTGCGATCTCTGAGCAGGTATCAAGCTTCCCATTTTGATATTCAGGCATTTTTTTACTTAACCTTGATTTTTGTATTATATCTACCAAATCTCCACATATGAAAATTTCTCGTTTATGAATATACGTCATATATGAAAAATCTTTAGTGATGCAAAATTACTGAGTACGATAGCGATATATATTTGTTACTATCGATAATTGTGTGTTAATAATGTTATATATATATCATGGTACTAGCGAAGCTATATTATTACAGTTTCAGCTTTAATTTGAAAAATGTAGAATATTCGTACTGGTAATTCGATGGCGACAGTACATTAATATCGCGGTCTAGTTCCGTGGCAAATCTGGTATCGAGTCTGGAGTAATTGGTAATTAAACAACAAGAGTAATAAATTACTCGGGGTATTATTGATGACAGTAATAGGTCTTGGTTGATTTATGTCGCTAAATTATAGCAAATTACAGTTTGATGTACTTATAATGGGTCTATAATGTGATTTAAATTGATTTTTGTCTGCCTAGATTCATGTTACGAGTCACTCCGGTTTCAAAGTACATGCACCATATAAAACTTTCTCCATTTATTTAAACAAAGGCTGGAATTATGAGAATATTACATTGATGGTCTAAAATTTAACTAAAATTTCCAGCTGGATTATTTAACGTTTATTTTACGAAATAACTGTCAGTTACAGACAATGGTCCAGAGCGAAATTCGTTAATTATTCTTCCACGTGTTACAGTCAGAATGTACTTCAATAAGGCCGGTCTTTTAATACGATATTTAATTAACGCATAATAGGACGTTGTTAAAAAAGTTCCTATAGGAACATTACCAAAATGATCAATTTATAAAGTTTTAATTAACGAATATTTCGTATGGAATATTTATAAGAACGTAACATAATACGCAAACTCTGATTATTAATTATCTTTTACAATGGCTGACGTTTCTGCTTGCATAGATTTTTTAACAAACAACCTTTTCAAACATTTTATTTATTTATCAAATAAATACAAATTTAAACATAATACAGTGTATCTATTATTCATAACTATATAATCGATGTGAATTATATAATATTTAATTTATATAAATAACAATTTGAAATTCCCTGACCAATTTGAAGTAGTTTGAAAACGCAGTGCAATTTAGCAATGTTCCTTCACGTGGAAAGGACGGTCAGGTCGTTGGAAAGGAAAAAGATTGCCCTTTAAAATGAACCTTGTTCCACGCTGATACGACTTCCGGTTGCCGAGATATGGTGGTTTAAAGAGGAGGCTCATTTGTGACGTTTTGCTATCCGCGTCTCGCTCGCACGCTGACCTATCACAAACGGGTCACGTGCTTGCTGGTTAGTGATACACGCTGAGTCAGTGCTTTTTTTACTAGAATTACTAGTGACGTAAGCGTTACTAGGAGAAAAAGTGGGTCATCGTTCCTGGAATTTCAGCCTCCATTAAGGAGCGTTCCCAACGTCTTGAAAATTTCCAACTTTTAATTTACATGTCTTCCCTTTGAACTGTTTACTATCGACCCTTAATTGCACACCAATTAGTACAGAATTAATTAATTGACAACTTCGCAGTGTCCAAAACACACTCGGAAGTTCTTAGCATAAAAAAAATCGAATCGATCGTTCAATCACACGTTCGGAACTTCGCGGTTTTGCCTGAAACTTTTTCTCAAACGTCTCTCTTTCGTGGAAAGAGAATAAAAAAACGCCGGCTGGGCGGCTGTTAATGAAACGATCGGTGAAGCGGAAACTTTTCAGCGACTGGGAACGACAGTCCCCGGAAGGTGTGCGTAATCAAAACCAGGCGGAAAAAGTTTCAAGAAAATACTTTCGTCAACTAATAGGCGCCGTTGGTATTGGTAGCTGTAATTTAATCAGCGAACGTAAATCTTTCGGTGACAAGTACAAAACGATGTTTTATCGACCTTTACAGACATTTAAAATTAATTTAATTTATAATAAAGTATTCGAAATACTATATTTATTAATTTAAACATTATGCAGTAGAAAAAGTAACAATAGAATAATAAATTCGTAGTTGGAAAGAAGAAAAAGCTTTTCCCGCCGTTTGTAATGATTTGTGACGTCACGTGACCCGAGCGGTGCCGATTACTTCCGACGGTGCACGAGTCAGTCAGAGACTCCGCCCACTGAGAGTCCTTGATTTCGTAAATCTTCACGAAGTTAATTTATGAACCGTGTCTTATGTGATTGCTATATGTTCAAGTCTTCTATACATTCAATACTAATATAATTTACAATAAAATATTCCAAATACCATAATCACGAATCTCAGAATTGAAAAAGTGCCAAATTCATCGCTGATAGAAGAAAGTAAACCCGTTATTTCGCTACTTATGCGGCGTCACGTGACCCGATCAGTGCCGAGTCAATCCGACACCGCACGAATCGTAGGCTCCGCCCCCGACTTCAAGTTTCCGCGAACTGCTTTAACTTATGTGATACATTTATGAATAAATTTGTTAGGAAATTCATTTCTGAGGCGTTTTCGTGAAACTAAACCTTCATCGTGCGTGACGGAAGCGAAGGTGGAAACAAAAGAACGGAAAGCCGTGTGTCGACCGCATTTTTGCATCCCCTTTCATGGCTCACGAGCGTCCATCGCGTTTCTCGCTTAATACCGCACGCGCCACCCCTTTCTACCCACCCCCGTTTTTTTCTGGGCAGAGTGCTCGTTTTGTCGGCTATTTTCCGCGTTCACCTTTTACGATTTGTGTCCATCCGAAGGTTCCCATTTTTGTGTTTCGACATTTTTTTGCGCCACCCTCTTCCATCGAAACTGCATTTCCTCTTCATTTAATTCTCCACCGTTCGCAAACGAAGCGATGCATTTCTGATTTTGCCTATTAATATTGATTTTTATGAAAATTCCACGGATATTTATGCAGATTCTCATTTTTCCAATTAACGATTCTACCCGTTGGAAAAACTGAAAACAGCAAAGTCAGCCTCTGCTTTAATTTCGTATCTCCGTTCGCCATCGCGCTTAACATTCTCTACGTGTTCTTGAATATATTCCGGCGTGTCACGGGTTTTAATCGCGTTTTATTTTTCGAGGAATCGATGCATTAGTGGAAACTTAATAAGTACTGAATTTTGGGTTCTGTTGAGTGCGATTATGTCTGTTAATTTTCAGCAAAGTGTGTATTACGAATCAATGTAGAACTAGATGAATGGACGATAGAGTGAAAAAATATATGTTCTGTACTCTTTCCACTATACTGTTCGGTCGACCGTGAAAATTTATGACTTCTTCGGTCTCGCGCATCTTTCAGCGGCCGACTTCAAACAGAGAAGAGGGGATAGAAATTTGTTACGAATCACAAAACTGTTGCTTGTTACGAATCAATACCGTATAACATTCGGGCTCGTGTTTCAGCCGGTCTCTGATAATTCATCGTGTTCGCCTAATGGGTTATTCACTTTGTTAATTAATGAAACCAATATTCGCTGTTAATGCTGATTACCAGACTGCGGATGTTTATGCATTTGTGACGTATCGTGTTGTACTGAACTTTGCATGTTGCATATTGCGAAACATATATACTCCATATGTCCACAACTTTTATGACATTCACACATCTTGAGCTGGTGCATTATGACATACTAATACTAATAATTTTAATATTAATTTTAGTAATAGTAATTTTAATATTCTAGTGCAAATACTATTAGTTAATTATCCAGTTTGAAAAGTTGGATGTTGATACCTGGAACTTTTGATTACTGAAAAGTCTGAGCTCTGAACCTGAAAGATTCGCGACTGGACTCTTGAGGCACGTGACGCACTCGTGACACATATTACACATTCGCGACTCACTCATGACGCACTCTTGGGACACATGACGTATTCTTGAGACATGTGACATTCGCGCGACGTACACGACACACTCTTGACGCACTCGTGACACAAATCACACATTCGTGACGCACTCACGACGCATTCTTGAGGCACATGACGCATTCGTAACGCTCATGACACACTCGTGACGCACACATGACGCACTCGCAACGCACATTATACATTCGTGACGCATTCATGACGCACTCTCATAGTAATGTCAGTCTCATAAAGCGTAATACATCTGTATACAATCTCTTCAAGTCTTACAAGTACACCGTTTATTTATTCGAGTAACTACATAAATCTTGATTACAGACGGCACTGTTTATTTGTACTTAATCTACCTTGGGAATCTTCCAGCTTTTTTGCCGTAGTAAATAAGTTCGAGATCAAGCAGCTCCGCTGTAACATTAGTTGTAATCAGAGTAATTAATTTCTGTTAATGAAATCCAGTCGGAAAAGTTAGACGCCGTTGATACCTGTAGAACTTTTGATTAATGAAAAGTCTGAACTCTGAACCTGAAAGATTCGCGACTGGACCATTATGATAATGGAATTTGTATCATTCGTTGCAGTTTATTTGGGTTACGATAATGTTCGCGAAGTACAGTTTTTCGTGGATTTGGACGGGTACATATTTCGGACGTTTCGGAGATAGGATGGATGCGAGGAATACTGGGACTGTGGATCCCCGGTTGTCGGTTTCGGCAGGCAGAGTCAAACACGCGGCACTTACCGCGACAGGACCGTTTTTGACTTACTACTCAAATCGAGACGTCTCTGTCGAAAATCAGTAAATTTCTAAGCGTTACATCTCGAAATTAATAAAAATGTAAATACATTAAATCTTAATGAATTCGTCCTGAAAAGCACTGTCCTGATCAAAGAAAAATAGTTCCATTTAAAAAACGAAACTTCATCATATCTTTTACGTTAATAAAATTAAAAAAATTTTGTTTAGCTAAAACATAGAGCCTGTATCCGGTATTTTTATATAAACACTTTCTGGTGTCGTCAATAGTTCATGAAGTACACCGTCGCACTTAGAGCCTGATTTTTTTTAAGTATTTAAAATCGATCGTGTCATTTGCAAGATTAACGATTCAAGAGGAAACCCGATGAAAATTTAGCCTTCTGTCCTTGGCGATCAAGTTACGCGGAACTTTTAATGGAGGCCAGGAATAATCGTTGGGATTTTGCTTTTCAATTTGCTTCGGGCGTCGAAACACAGAGGCCGGAAACTCATGTTTATTTAATTTACGTGGCGCAAACAATGACGATCCGCCTCGGCGAAATCAATTTTCCGCCCATTACCGGGATCCAGTGGAAATTTATTCGGGAAATTTCGGCGAATCGGGAAAAACTAATGGATTCTCGTGAATATTTCATTTGTTATCGTTGCAACGTTATTATAAAAATAAAGGTGCAGTTGTTCTCTTCGAGGAATTTCACATTTTTGTATTTTCATTTCTGCAATATCATACATTCAACCTGTACAAAAGATAAAATTATTAAATGAAATTTTAAACATTAATATATTTACAAGTTTCTATTTTATTAAAATTTAAATATGAAGAATAATATGAAAAATGTAGCAACTTTGGATCATTTGATAGAAGTAAATAATTGTAATATTTCACATAATTATTACATTAATGTATTTATAAGTTTGTACTTAATTAAAATTTAAATATAAAAGGTAGACCAACTTTTTATTCCGTAATAATAAATGATTGTTATGTATTTAAAAAAGATATTTGTATATTTCATAAAAAGTATGAACGTCAAAGACATTTTAGAGTAACAATTAACGATTAAATAATTAATTTGATAATTCTGTGGATACCGAAGAGCCCCTAAAAGCGAGCAACCCGACGTCACCGTAGCAAAAGATGTCTGCCCGAGTCATTACCAAGGCACAATGGACCATAATCCGATCTTCATGAAGGAAACGCGATATGTTCCCGTTCCTATCCGGGGAACAAATCCCGCGGATAAGATTGAAAAACGGATTACTCGAAGGTCATTCGAACAGCCGTTGAAAGGATCGACAGCCGCAGCCAGCGTACAAGCTATTCAGACGACGTGGCTTTTGTGATTTTCTCATTACCCGAGTGGTAAGACACGATTTTGGAAGTCGGGGATCGTGCTTTTAGACTTGAACACGATCTTCTTATTTCCTCCTTTTGCGTTTAGGTAATATCCTATAAATCGGCTGACTTTGGAGAGTACTGGGTACTTTGTAGTGTAGTTAACTGGAGAGATGGGGTTGGAGAGGTGTGGAGGTTGATGGGGTTGGTAGGGTTTGGTAGGATTGTGAACGTTGGGAGGAGTGGGTAGGAGTGTTGGAAGTGAGGACTGTTGACAGTAGGATTGTTGGTAGTAAGATTGGTGGCAGTAGGATTGTTGGTAGTAGGAGTGGTACCAGAAGGGTTGGTAGCAATAGGAGTGTAGGTACTGGGATCAGCGACAGTAGGATTAGAGGCACTAGGACTATTGGCACTACCACTGTAGGCACTAGGATTATTGGTACTATAGAAGTATTGGTACTAGGACCAGTGACATTAGGATTGTAGGCACTAGGATTAGTGGTACTATAGGAGTATTGGTACTAGGGCCAGTGACACTAGGATTATAGCCACTAGGACTATTGGTATTAGGATCAGTGGTACTAGGATTATAGGCACTAGGATTATTGGTATTATAGGAGTACTGGTACTATAGAGTTCAAGCCTTGAAATTCAAACAGGTGTTCAATTGTTGAAATTCAAACAAGAGTTCAATTCTTGAAATTCAAACAGATGTTCAATTCTTAAAATTCAAACAGAAGTTAAATTCTTAACAATTCAAACAAGTGTTCAATTCTTAACAATTCAAACAGGTGTTCAATTCTTGAAATTCAAACAGAAGTCCAATTCGTAACAATTCAAACAAGTGTCCAATTCTTGGAATTCAAACAGATGTTCAAGTCTCTGAATTCCAAGACTTGAACTGCTGTTTGAATTCTAACAGATGTTCAATTCTTGAAATTCAAACACCAGTTCAATTCTTGGAATTCAAACAGATTTTCAATTCTTGAAATTCAGACAGATGTTCAATTCTTGAAATTCAAACAGATGTTCAATTCTTAAAATTCAAACAAGAGTTCAATTCTTGAAATTCAAATAGAAGTTAAATTCTTAACAATTCAAACAGAAGTCCAATTCTTAACAGTTCAAACAGGTGTTCAATTCTTGGAATTCAAACAGATGTTCACGTCTCTGAATTCCAAGACTTGATCTCGTGTTTGAATTCTAACAGATGTTCAATTCTTGAAATTCAGACAGATGTTCAATTTATAAAATTCAAACAAGAGTTCAATTCTTGAAATTCAAACAGAAGTCCTATTCTTAACAATTCAAACAGATGTTCAATTCTTGGAATTCAAACAGATGTTCAATTCTTGAAATTCAAACAGAAGTCCTATTCTTAACAATTCAAACAGGTGTTCAATTCTTGGAATTCAAACAGATGTTCAAGTCTTGAAATTCAGTCAGATGTTCAATTCTTGAAATTCAAACAGGTGTTCAATTCTTGGAATTCAAACCAGAGCTCCAGTCTTGATATTCAAATAGAACTTCAAGTTTTGAAATCCACTAAGAAGCCTCTCTCAAAAATCACACCACAAACTCCAATAAAAGTTCCACTCTAAAAAAAACATTGATCGATCTCTCTTTGAACAGTACAAATTTCCAAAGTAAGAATAAAGATAGTAATTAAAAAATAGAAACTTGGTAGTTGGTAAAAAATAAATCTTCATTAAGCAAGGGAGGTTCGCTTAGTTAGCAGCTTAATGAATCCTAACGCATCCTTCCATTAATCTTCCTCCGATTCTGGCCCACGTCAACGCGCATACATCGGAACTATAATGCAGTCATCGTAACTCGGCCAGCAAGTTTCGAATACACAGTGATTCTAATTTAGTTGCGAAACGGATCGCGAACAATGCCGTTCGCGGAGCAATTTGCATTTTCTGCTCGAAACTGAAACTGATGATTACGAGAGTACAATCGTAATTAACGGCCGTGAACGAACGGCGTCTGTATGTATATTTTCACTTTTTATTTTCTTATTCCCTTTATGGTCGTTTGAGGTTCATTCTTTATATAATCACTGAAGAACTTCATAATAAGTACATTTTTTTTTTAAATTGATGATTTGTTGAAACTTGAGTAGGTTTAAGGCCCAAGTGCCAACTTGTCGGACGCACATTTAAGTGTACATATGGTACATATGTGGATTCATAAGTTGTGTAGGAGTCGATAGAAAGTAAAAGAAGAGAGAATGTTTGTACTGAAGTACTAGTGAAAACTAGTACAACCTTAGTTACTCAATTTTTTTACTACTTAAGTATTACTCAATTTTTTACTACTTAAAGTAATAATTTCAAAAAGACAAATTTCCGATTGAATTCCAAGACTTGAACTCCTTACATTTCAAAAATACTTAATCTTGTATTAAAAACCCCCAAAAAAAACTTGACCTTGAAAATTTCAACCCCTGACACCTCTAAAATCTAAAGAGACGTAACCTTGTCTAACGCAGCATTAATTTGTTATTAAATTAACAAAAGAGACTAAATGCAAATAAAAAGTATGACAGGTAATCGAATGAGAAACCATAATCACCGAACACCCCATCCGAGTCACCTGTGTGCACCAAGACAATTCATAAGCACCCCGGTCTCCGTAATGCAGCAGCATTCTCATTGTTTTCCCCACGCACGACGAAATAAGCCGCGTCATAGAAACGTCTGCCAGTTACAATACTAATTGGTGCCGGGTGATGGACAGGTCCGTAAACAACCGCGGAAGCAGCCATAGCTTGGCCCCCTTTTCCCTTCACAAAGGCAGCCGACTTTTCTGCCAACCCCTGCTGCCTCTCACTGGCAACGTCTACTTCGCCCGGGTAACAATGGGGATGAACACCCTCCGTGTTCCGGCAACAGCCAACGGGGCCAGAGTAAATTGGCAGAGATCGTCCTGTCGTTTTTGTTAGAACTGTTCATGGTTTAATATTAACCCTTATTAACATTATTTAGTAACCTTGATGTTGAACGTTAGTGTTCAGCAATTTTCGATCGCGTTTGAGGAGTTGGGATGTTGTGTAATGGGGTGGATTTTTAGTTATGGTTATTGGTATGGATTTGGGTGGTGTTAGGGATGTGTGGAATTGGGGATATTTTAGTTAGGGATATGTGGAATTGGGGATATATTAGTTAGGGATGGGTGGCACTAGGGATATTTTAGTTAGGAAGATTAGGAACTAGGGATATTTTAGTTAGGGATGTTTAGAACTAGGAATATTTTAGTTAGGACTTTTTGGAACTAGGGATATTTCAATTTGTGAAGTTTCAAAATTCTCAATTTTCAGATTTCTCAATTTTCAGATCTCTCAATTTTCAGATTTCTCAAGATTCAGATCTCCCAAGTTTCAGATTTCTTAATTTCCAGATCTCTCAAGTATCAAATTTCTCAAGTCTCAAATTTCCTAAGTATCACATTTCTGAAGTATCAAATTTCTCAAGCTTCAAGTTTGGAACTAGGGATATCTTGCTTAGGAATATTTGGAATTAAGGATATTTCAGTTAGAAATATTAGGAACTAGGGATATTTTAGTTAGGGATGCTTAGAACTAGAGATATCATGTTTAGGAATATCCGGAATTAGGGATATTTCAATTTCTCAAGTTTCAGGTTTCTCAATTTACAGATCTCTCAAGTATCAAATTTCTCAAGTTTCAAATTTTCTAAGTATCAGATTTCTCAAGTTTTAAATTTCCCAAGTATCAGATTTCTTAAATATCAAATTTCTCATATTTCAAGTTTGGAACTAGGGAATTTTAGTTAGGAATATTTGGAACTAGGGATATTTGAATTAAAATATTTGAAACTAGGGATATCTTGGTTAGGAATATTTGAATTAGAAATATTTGGAACTAGGGATATCTTGGTTAGGAATATTTGGAACTAGGGATATTTGAATTAGAAATATTTGGAACTAGGGATATCTTGGTTAGGAATATTTGGAACTAGGGATATTTTAGTTAGGTATATTTGAATTAGGAATATTTGGAACTAGAAATATTTGAATTAGGAATATTTGGAACTAGGGATATTTTAGTTAGGAATATTTGGAACTAGAAATATTCTCGTTAGGAATATTTGGAACTAGGGATATTTGAATTAGGAATATTTGGAACTAGAAATATTTGAATTAGAAATATTTGGATTGGGAATATTTGGAACTAGAGATATTCTAGTTAGGAATATTTGGAACTAGAAATATTTGAATTAGGAATATTTGAAGTGGGAATATTTGGAACTAGGGATATTTTAGTTAGGAATATTTGGAACTATGGCTATTTGTATTAGGAGTATTTGGAACTAGAAATATTCTAGTTAGCAATATTTGGAACTAGGGATATTTGAATTAGGAATATTTGGATTGGGAATATTTGGAACTAGGGATATTTTAGTTAGGAATATTTGGAATTAGAAATATTCTAGTTAGGAATATTTGGAACTAAGGCTATTTGAATTAGGAGTATTTGGAACTAGAAATATTCTAGTTAGGAATATTTGAAACTAGGGATATTTGAATTATTATTATTTGGAACTAGGGATATTTGAATTAGTAATATTTGGAACTACATATATTCTAGTTAATAATATTTATCACTAGACATATTCTACTCAGTAACATTTGTAACTAGCCACATCCTAGTTATTAATATTTCGAACTAGGGATACCTTACAAATATTTAAAACCGTCACCTCAGTTATTTAAAACTACCTATTAAGTATAATAGCAATCTTTACCCCCAAAGTAGGGCAATTCTCTAATTTAATTTCCCAAGTATTGATTCACCTCTCCCACAGTATTTTACAATCAGTATTCCATTTTATTTTTAATTTGTCCCAGTTCTACTGTGATCAGTTTACGTAGAACTAACCTATACATACGGTTTCGAAATTGCTGGAATCAATAGTACAGCAGAAATAGGGGTTGCTTGTCAATCTTTGGGGAGCGAATCCTCGTGTTAGGGTTCATGTTTTTTCTGGATCTCAGATTTACTATTGCAGTAAATATTGGGGTAGTAAATACATGATATTAGGACGAAAATTAGGGAGCATCGGTAAATAGGGGTGCTGTGAAAATAAATAATGTTAGGATTTGCAGATATAAATGGGGTGCGAAACTCCGGTGTGCTAAAATACCAGGGTTAGAATAAATTTCCGAAGCTCTATAAACTGTATTTAGAAGCTCTATAAATTGCATTTAGAAGTTATGCTATAAATTGTATTTTAGGGGTAATTGTTAGTTCAGGGTGATACTAGAGTTCACACTATTAAGGTAACAATATAGTACATTAAAATCCCTCAAAATAGGGAACAATTTAACAACAGAAATAAAATTAAATACCAAAGTTCCGAGTTTTAATAGGTGTATTCAAACGATATGAAAAATAAGCCTGTTAAACTATGACCATTATTTCCATAACACCCTGTACACTTAAAGTGGCCGTACACTAATGCATGTACACTTAAGTTGGCCACATAGAAGCCCCGGTAACTACATCTGCTTGCAGAAGCTTCCGACAGTTTCTTCTCACCCCTGGCAACCCCCGCCACGACCGTCATTATCATCCATTTGCTAATACAACAAGATAAATTGCCCTTCCTACGTTGCAACGTAACACCCTACCTGGCAAGTTTTCTCCTTCAGTCTGCTACCTTCTCACCCCTTTCTAAAAGGTAGAGGGAAGTTGGAGGTTCGTTCGCTACGTCGAGGGTGGAAGCGCCACTTCCGCCGGATTTCTGCCCCTTTTCTTTTCTTTGTTAGAATTGCGTGCGGTGTGGGTTGCCGGTTTGAAAAGAAATTTGTATTTGTATCTTTCACTTTGGCCTATTGATTGCGAGGGGGATTTGATTAATAGAGGAGAGATTTTAAAGAATTTTCTTATTCGCTTGGAATTTATTTGGGTTATTGGGGGCTGAGGGTTTCTGATTTTTGAAATTGGTGGGATTGAGATTTTGGGGTTTGTGAATTTTTTGAGGATGGGGTTTCTCAAGTTTTTAGGGGTCTCAGGTTTCAAATTTTTAAAGTATCAGATTTCTGAAGTCCTAGAATTACTTAATTTTTCAGATGTCTCGAGTTTCGGATTTCTCGAGTATCAGATTTCACAAGTTTCAAATTTCTCAAGTATCAGATTTCTCAAGTTTCAAATTTCACAAGTCCCAGATCACTCAAGTTTCAGATTTCTTGAGTTTCAGATTTGTCAAGTTTCAGATTTCTCAGTTTTCAGATTTGTCAAGTTTCAGATTTTTCAGTTTTCAGATCTCTTAAGTTTCAGATTTCTTAATTTCCAAATTATCAAGTATCAGAAGTCTTCATATCTCAGACTTCTCAGGTATCAGATTTCAGGTCTCAGACTTATCAAGTATCAGATTTCATAAGTCTCAGAATTCTCAAGTTTTAAATTTCTTCACGTCTCAGATTTCTCGAGTATCAGATTACTGAAGTCTCATATTTCTTCATGTCTCACATTTCACAAGTATCAGATTTCTCTAGTCTCATATTTCTCAGCTCTGATACTGCTCAAGTCTCACATTTCTTCTTCTCTCATATTTCGCAAGTCTCAGATTTCACAAGTCTTAGAATTCTCAAGTATCAAATTTCTTTACGTCTCAGATTTCTTAAGTCTGATACTTCTTAAGTCTCAGATTTCTTCACATTTTAGACTTCTCAAGTATCAGATTTCATAAGTCTCATATTTCTGAAGTCTGATATTTCTTAATTCTTAAGTTACTTCTCAGTCTCCTCAAATCTCAGATCTCAATTTCTACAATGCTTAAGTCTCTCCCTCGTGTCTCAGACTTCGACGTTCCCAATTTACCAGACTCACAATTTTGCTTTTCCAAATATTCAACCCTCCATTTAGAAAACTATGTTTCAAAGCTTCCAACCTTGTCTCGTAGCAATTCCCTCTTTCTCAACTTCGAAATCACAAAATTATGAAATAACCTAATTCTTAAATTTCAGAATATAAAAATTTCCAATTTGCCAAACTCACAATTTTACAAATATTCAACCCTCCATTAAAAAAGTATTTTCCAAAGCTTCCAACCCTGTTTCTTCTTCTTTCTCAACTTCAACATCACAAAATTATGAAATAACCTAATTTCTAAATTTCAGAATATAAAAATTTCCAATTTGCCAAACTCACAATTTTACAAATATTCAACCCTCCATTAAAAAAATATTTTCCAAAGCTTCCAACCCTGTCTCGTTCCTTCTTTCTCAACTTCAACATAACAAAATTATGAAACAACCTAATCACAAAATTTCAAAATATAAAAATTTCCAATTTGCCAAAAATTTCACCATTGCACAGAAAGTATCACACATAACAAGCCCCCATTTCGATATCCATTTACATGCACATTCTTCGTAAGCAGGCATTGAAGGACACGATCTTATCAAGTAGGGGTAGCTCAATAACTAGTTGGGAAGGGGTAGAAAAGGGGTAGCGATCCAACTTGCGTGACCAGCCTGATGAAGCCTCATCGACCCGTTTTCAACCATTTACGTACGCGTTCGTGTTCGCTGGGATTCTTCATTGGTTTCTTTTTTTTCTCTCATTCTTTCAACCCCTTCCATTCCATTATCGGACCGTTAAGCCACAGTTTGTTCTAGGTTTATAGTCGTGAATACTATTTTTCTGTGTTTTCTCTTACCTTCAATGAATGTTTATACGCGTTTGTTTGGCTGCTTTCTTTTCGTTGTACATTTGTACCTTTGTAAGTAGTAACGGTCGACGCATTGTCAAACACCGGAAATTAATCCGTGCAGGTTCTGCTAGCGAATGCAAAACATTGCTTGATCAATTTTGTAAAAGCTCGTGTATTGAACGAAGTACAATAGTAGGCACTACGCGATTGTCAAGTTTTATCGAATTTATGGAAATTTGAATTTATGTTTTGAAATTTATTTAGGAGACCAGGCTTGATTAAAACGTTCAAATTTATTTAATTTATGGAACAATAGCTTTCTAATTTGTTTTATTTATGAAAGTGTTTTTGAGTTTATTTATCCAATGACAGTTTTCTAATTTATTTTATTTATGGTAGGGTTTGCTAATTTATTTATGCAACGACAGTTTTCTAATTTATTTTATTTATGGAAGAGTTTGCAAATTTATTTATGTAACAACAGTTTTCTAATTTATTTTATTTATGGAAAATGCAAATTTATTTACGGAACAATGGACTTCAAATTTATTTCATTCAAGGAATTTCCAAATTTAATTTATGCAACGTTGGTTATCAAAATTATTTAATTTATGAAACAAAAGTTTTGGGGTTTATTGAATTTATAGAACACAAAGTTGAACTTATGGAAGTTGCCTCGTTTATTGAATTTCGGGGGATTTATAAAATGTAGACTGTTTATTTCAAACTAATATAACAAAAGTACTCAGTTTGGGAATATTGAAAACTTGTTTAAAGTTATTGTAAAAACAATAGCTGCTAATGTCTGATTTTCACATAGTAACAGTCTTTGTTTTCAGACAATTTATTAATAATAGAATATTTTTAAAATTCACTTCATGTATGCATTTCATATTGTGACTGTCTTTGTTTTCAGTCAATTTATTAATAATTAAATATTTTCAAAATTCACTTCGTGTATGCATTTCACATAGTAACAGTCTTTGTTTTTAGTTAATTTATTAATAATAAAATATTTTTAATATTCACTTCATATATGCATTTTACATAGTAACAGTCTTTGTTTCTACTAAATTTGTTAATAACAAAATATTTTTAAAATTCAATCAAGACAATATTTTTTAAATTCAGTCAAGACAATATTTTAAAAATTCACTTCATGTATGCATTTTACATAGTAACAGTCTTTGTTTCTACTAAATTTGTTAATAACAAAATATTTTTAAAATTCAATCAAGACAACATGTTTAAAGTTCACTTAAGGTTTCATTTTTAAAATTCAGTCAAGGTTTTATTTTTACAATTCAATCAAGGTTTCATTTAATAAATAATTTAATAAATAACTGATGTTCGATGTAAACTATGTGAATGTGAATTAATTAATTTTACCTTAAGATACATAAAAAAATTAATTCTTTAAAAATGCTCCAATGCAACACAGCTATTAACAATTAAGTTAACAATAAATAATAAAATTTCAGAAGATAAAATAATAATTTTTTTTTACAGGTGAGTGTCCCGGAATTCCAGTACGCTCGAGGGACAGGCGCGTCCCTGACGATGGTAAGCCATAAAGCAATGTAGCTCGCGTTTCATCCCCCGTCGACCAGTTTCAGCGCCGCGTGGCCCCGTTTCTGCTTTACCACCCCCAACCTGGCTAATACCCCCAGACATCCTTCTTAATTAACGTCTCGCGATATATATTCCGTTCGTTTGCGCGATTAAGCGACTCCGGCGACGATCTCCCTCCTCGTCGCTGAAACGCCTTTAAACGTCCTCTTTGAGAACCGGAGATTCGCGGCTTGACCGAGTCCTTGTAATTGGCGCTGTTCAAGATATTTGCTTTAGGTATGCCACCGTTGTATTCAGATGTTTCTACACTGTGTAAAATCGCTTTGGTGTTTTTCGTGCAAATTCTCTTCGTTGTAATTTTTTTTTGGGGAGAGATTGTTGGAATGTTTCTTGCGGAAAATGCTTTGCGTAATTTTGGGAGATTCTTTGGTGGGAGAAGAGAATTATGTGCTTTGCGTAATTTTTTGGGGCGAGACACTCTGTAGAAAAGAGGTGACATTCGATAGAACAGTTTGAAATGTTAAAATATTTTTTAGCTAAATCTATAGTGTGGACATGTATGAAACTGACGATGACAGAATAATTAATAGTAGAAAAATAATAATTTCAAGAGACATTACAGGAACAAGACATATATGGAACTCTTAACTTTAATCTCCATTTGAAGTCCAGAAGAATATTGTCTAGTTTATAATTAATTTAGCTAATTTATAATTGTACATTTCTAATTTATTTCGTATTTTATTTTATGACTAATTTATGTTTTATTATATGAAGAATTGTTATTATATGAATAATTGCTGTTCTATTATATGAACAATTATTATTAAACGAATAATTGCTGTTTTATTACAATTAACAATTATAATTAAACGAACAGTTTTATCATAAGAACAGTTCACGTTTCATTACATGAACAGTTAATGTGTCATTATAAGACCAGTTTATCTAAGCAAACGGGGGTCGGTTTTTTGGAAGAACAAATCAAGTCTCGTTTTACAGTTCGTACCCTCTTATGTTCTACCCTTGTTCGTCTAAAATAAGACGTGTCCCACGAGGGGTAGACGAATGTGTTTGTATATCATCAGGGTGGCCACTAAGGGGTGCAACTCGCGAAAAATCGCTTCGGGCCACTGGGGTAAAACGTGACATTCTCGTTGACGTTGAATCATTGTTTCAAAAATACTGTTGTACAGTTAAGGGTGCACAATTTTTTCGTACACTATAATACTGCTCCGACAGACTTTAACGTAAGACTTTGAAAGTAACGCTGCAAGATTCTGAATCCGTATTAGGTACCGAAGTAGAACAATTTCAGTTTTGAAGAAGAAAGTAATCACATGGAGATCAGGCGAATTTGGAGGATGAATTTGTGTCGAAGCACACTGATTTTTTTGCTAAAAATTCATGAATAGATAGTTCTTTGATACGGTGCGCTATTATGCAACAGAAATTGACTTCCTGGGGAATTACGGTGCGTGGAATTACGACGCGTGGAGTTAATAACGCGTGGAATTACAACACGTGGAATTACAACGCGTAGAATTATGGTGCGTGGAATTCCAACGCGTGGAATTACGATTCATGGAATTACGCCACGTTGTAATTAATAACGCGTGGAATTACAACACGTGAAATTACGACGCGTAGAATTATGGCGCGTGGAGTTACAACGCGTGGAATTAAGACTCGTGGAATTATGACGCGTGGAATTACAACACGTGGAATTACGACGCATAGAATTATCTCGCGTGGAATTACAACGCGTGGAATTACGACGAGTTGCTCGATTCCAATAATGACTACTGTATTTTATAGAGGCGATATACTATGTTCAGATAAAATTGTTTTAACAGACGATTTTCCTTAAATTCAAAATTTCAAGTTCCGTTACTGTTCTAACATACTGTGTAGTCCTCGTAAATTTTCACATACAAGTCGATGTGCAAAATTAAAAATTTTCTGAAAACCACCCGAAAATACCCAAAAGTTGATCAGACTATTAATTACCCAACTCCGTATGATTAATCTCTCGACACAGGTCGACAGAAGCTTGCCCGGAAGCTCCTTTTTTCCGTAGAAGGTGAAAAATGCTGGTGTCTTTGGAACCGAAAGTTCTGGCCGGAAGAAAAGACGAGAGAGGCTCCTTTGAAGCTGAAACCCGCGAAAGTGCACGCTCATTTCCGTGTACATTGAATACCCTCGATCTCGTCCGACATAGTACCAGTCGTATTTTTCATCGAAGGGCAAACGAAAAGCTTCTTTGGGGGATGAAAGGTGTGACGGAGTCGCTTAAAAGGGAGAATTTGTTCGACGTGTTTCCCTTTTTTTACGACCGTCTCGGAATTTTCGAACTCGGGCTTTACGGATAAATTTTACCCTTTGAATTATTGGAAAATGCCTTTTGATAAATATTCTTAGACTCAGGTATTTAGACATCGAAGAGTACAGCATTTGTTTGAAGTAGACAATTTTTTATTTGATATTCTTTCCAGAGTTAAAGTATTGTAAGCTCGAGAAGAATTTTTTTTTATAATAAATCATTCTTTTAAGATTGATATTTCTTAAAATCTTAAACTTGTACTTTTACAATGTTTCTGAGATGAGAAAGTTCCTAATATGTTCCAAGTAATGTTCCTTATATGTAACGTACAGTATACAGAATTGTATCACATGTGTCATATGTGAAACCTAATGAAATTTTATAATATGTGTCATACGAAAAGTCTTCAAGAACGAAATGTCCAAAAAATCTTCCGAAAAATGTCTTTAAATGTTCGTAAGGAGTCAGATATTTCCCGTAGATCTGAAGATCCGTATACGTCACATGATAGATTACTATCACGTTGAGCCGCGAATACGTCACTCCGTCGCGAAAATAGATTTCTCGCGCGATTCGTGGCACGGAAATTCCATTCGCGAGGCTCGATACAAGGGGAGGAGAACGAGAGAGGGAAATGTGCTCCAGGGATTTCGAAGCTAGGAATCCTCTGCTCGAAACGCGGGACTCCTCCACCTCGCGAGGGTCAATTATTGGCAGGCTGCCTAAAGCGTCGGAAAATGAAAAGATATCGCTGCGAGTGGGCTTACCGACCAACCCAGATCCCTTCGATATTGATTTTCTTAGCGTTATTTGTTTCCTTCCGATACAGCCTGCCAGCGAATTTCGTTTTCTCTGATTTTCCTATTGTTACGATGATACTCCAGTTTGTGCATCGTTAGAACTGTATTGATTTCTATGGAATATTTAAGAGGTAGCCATTTTGTGCTGGGTATGGACATGTAAATATGTAGACATGTTTAATTTCTAACTATGATTTCTGTAACGAGGTTATGATCAGCACTGCCATCTTTTCAAAGGCTACCACACCTGATGTATACCTTGAAGGTTTCACTTCCGAATTTTTTTCTCAGAAACCACTCAATCAATTTACTCAAATCCTTTTTTGTTTCATTCACAAAGAATTGTACTATTTTAAAATATTTTTTTTATATTCCACCCATGTATTATAAAATTTTGACAAATTTTATAATGCCCTCATTAAAAAAAACACTTAAAAATAGAACTTATTTAAATTTTTCGAAATTTCCTAACAAATTCATGGAACTAAAAAAAATATTTTAAAATAGCCCAGTTCCTCTTGAATAAAACAAAAGAAGATTTAGCTAAATCGGTTCGGTAGTTTTTAAGAAAAAAATTCGTGAGTGAAATGTAATCAGGTAGATGTCATCAAGTATAGTTAGCTAATGTGGACCATATGTGTATAAACAAGAAAGTAATAGTAGCAGATAGAAAGTTGTACGTCGAAATCGTAGTAACTGTATAAAGAAAGGAAACAGCAGGCGGAGTAGAAATCCAGGGTTCGGCTTATCCCCTTTTCCAGGCGATTTACGTGCGAAGTTCACGTGGAAGGAAGAGAATCGTTTATCACCTGACGAGCTAATAGATAACACGGTGGTTACGTGTTCGAGGTTCGATCGGTGCCAAACCTCTCCCAGAATCCACTTTATCGGTCTCGATCGACCGGCAGCTGCGGCCTCCAGGCTGGCAATTCTGTCTCGACGTCGAACTTCCGGGGATGCTCGGTCTGCCGGAAGTGCGTTACTCTTTGAGACCGACGTGACCCTTACTTTACCGCGATCTTCGTAATGCCTCGAACAATCTGCGAATCTTGCTAACTTCGATAATCTTATTGAGGCGCTATTGTAACTGATACTGATATATGGCGCTCTAGGGATGTGGGAATTTTAAGAATTAAGAGATCTGGAGATACAAGTATGTCGGATAGTTGGGAAGGTACTGTGGAGTTGGAAGTAGAGTTGCATTAGAGGGATTTCGGAGTATAGGTATTTGTGGAGTATAATTTGGAATGTGGGGAGCTGAGGTAATGGGAGTCTTGGGAGTCGATATAGAAATTTGTGGATGTGGAGTCTGAGAATAGAAAAATTTGGGGATACTGAGATGCTGAGTGGGGACACTGGGATTTGTTGGGATTTGGACATATAGGCACATGTCCACATATAGATATAGACATCTTGGGTTATAGATATCTAACATATAGAAATTAGATGATGTGGAGATCAGCTGCAGTTGGAATCTTAGTATCCAGGTCTAAGAACATATAGATCCATAGACTTAGTGTTAGGAGTAGGAGAATATAGAGACATGGAGATGTGGACTTGGAGGTTTGAACATATGGGGACCTGGGGTTATAGAGCTCTAAAATATAGAAATTTGGGGATGTGAGAAAATCTGAAGCACTAGAACTCTTGAAAACTAGGTGTCTAAGACCACAATTGGTAGATACAGAGATCTGATAATAGTAATCCAGTGATAATAGTAGTGACATGCTAATGTGGAGTTATGGAGATTTGGACATATGGAGATCTGAGGTTATAGAGCTATAAAATATAGAAATTTGGGGATGTGGTAAAATCTGAAGTACTAGAACTCTTGAAAATTAGATGTCCAACACCACAATTGGTAGATACAGAGATCTGATAATAGTAATCAGGATTTGATATCACAATAATGTGGCCATCACCTTCCAATTTCTGTTCCACCTTGAATCCATCAAAACCACCATAAAACAAACAAAACATAACATCAAACTATTCCAAAACCAACAAAACCAAACTCAAAAAGATTCGTAAAATCAAAACAAACAAAACGTTATCAAAAACATCCAATTTCGCAAATTTCTCTAATTGAACCCAAGCTCCATTTCGTGCTGGAGCTTATCACCGCGTCGATCATGAAGGGAGAAAAAAAATAGAAAGAGGAAAAAAATCCTTTGAAATCCTACTTCAAAGGTAAGAGAAGTTTGACGGTGATGTCACAGGCAATCCACTTCCGGTCTTATTTAGTAAATCGACTCCCCTGTCGGGGGAGCGGGTCTCAGAAGTATCTCGCAATAAATATATCGGCTTATGGTCGTCTCGAGGAGTTTCACGAGTCATCAGAAGCTAGAGAAGCCAAACTCTCATTGGGAAACCCGATGAAATAGGACTCGGAGCTCCTTTTACTCCCTTTGGACCCTTTCGTCCTGATCGACACTGGTCCTTGGATATTGAACTGCATGACAAATCTGGGGCCTCTTTGTTTTTACGCTGTTGCTAAAAATTTAGGTTTGAATGTCGGGTGGTATACTGTGATTCTGTGGTAGTTTCACTCTAGTGTCGTGATAGAAAAATTCATTTTTGAATTTTCAGTATTGTAGTGGTATAGTACTGTCACTACTGTAATAGTAGAAAATTTCATTTTTGAATGTCAGTTTCAGTACTGCACTGCTATAGTACTGTTACTGCTATAAAGCTAGAAAAATTCATTTTTGAATATCAGTTGTAGTACTGTAATTCTATAGTGGTTTCACTCTACTGTAATGCTAGAAAAATTCATTTTTGAATATAATGTTGCTTCTGAGGAACTTATATACAGTACCAATCAATGCTCTTCTATTACTCATTTACTAGTATACAGGTAATATAATTTTACCCTAAGTATCTTTCACCCCAAAATTTATTTAGTCCACAAATAGAACAGCAAGACACCTGTTCACCTACCCCTTTAATTTATTATAGACAGCAGTATTAACCCTACACCTAGTAGACAAGTTAAATGTTCCACAAGTTTGTCATTACAAATTGCATAATTTGTTGAAGTCTTCATTGATTGTCATCAAGATGAAGAATCAATGTGTGTATTAATTTATGTATTGTCCTTTATATATTCATTCTTCAGTTTCATTTTGAATTTCAAATAAAGTGCACATACTTGTAGATTGTCAGGTTTAGCGTCAACATAGAAAATTTTCATAACAGCAGTAATAAATTTAATTCATTAATTGTCTTCCAGATGAAGAACCAATGTGTGCAGTAATTTATGTATTGTCCTTTATATATTCATTCTTCAGCTTCATTTTGAATTTCAAATAAAGTGCACATACTTGTTGTTAAACCCAGAGTCTGAGCCTCTGAGTTTTGATTATTGCACTTCGTGCCGTCTAGCTTTGAAGGACCACCCGACTGATTCGGGAATGAAAAACTAAGGATGTGACTAATGACTGATATATTTGTACTACAAGCTGACAAGTTTCTAAATGTTCCGCTAGAAGTTGCTAAAATGTTCTGCTAGAAGTTTCTAAAATGCTCTGACAGAAGTTTAAAATGTTCTGATGCTTCCTGACGACATCCGCTTCGTCGTCAAGTCGCTTTCGCATCCCACCTCTTTTCCCTAAAAAGAGGGTGGGTCCTAATTCTAAGTTCGCTTGTTTCTTAAAACTAAAGTGACCAATACCGTGTCACCCCCTTCCAGTGCGCCCACAGCGCGGTACATCCCTGGAGCGGGGGTGATAGGCTGGTCACCGTCGTGCACTTATGTTTGGCAACATCGGGGAAATTCCGTCAGGTCAAGATCCTTGGGGACACTAATTTCTGAATTTCTAAAGAACCCTCTGGAATACGACTTTACGATACCCAGGCTGAAGCAAAAAACTTGAACAATAGCTAACTTTCTAAGTGACCCTATGTGATGCATGCTGGCTGCAGGCCGGCCTGCTGAAACTCATAAATAAAAAAGCTAACGGTTACAAATGACTCTACGGATATTTAGCCGTATCGTAAAATTGTCCCCTTGATGTCTTAACACTTGTAGATTGTCAGGTTCAGCGTCAACATACAAAATTTTCATAACAGCAGTAATAAATTTAATTCATTAATTGTCTTCCAGATGAAGAATCAATGTGTGCATTAATTTATGTATTGTCCTTTATATATTCATTCTTCAGCTTCATTTTGAATTTCAAATAAAGTGCACATAGTTTGTCAGGTTTAGTGTCAATATACAACATTTTCATAACATCAGTAACGTGTTTAGTAAAGAATTAAAAATGAATATAAAAATGAGAAGCATAGAAAGGTTCATCCGCCATTTTGTTAAACAGCGATCGAGCAAACGGCAATAGAAGCTTTGTAAATCGGCGTTCAGAAAGCACGAAAGCGTCTCGAAGTGCCAGAAAAAGATTCCCCGTGCCAGTTTCAACGAGGCAGGCCAACCACCCTCTCTCTCGGTTTCACCCTCTGTGCAGAAGGAGGGAAGCGACTGTAATAATGCTGGCTGGCCTCGTTTGCGTGTTGACGCGTCTATAGAGACCGAGAAACCGGAAACGAGGTGTCCGCGGTTATCTTTTTGGAACGCTTCTCTCTTGTGAACAACATGGGGACGCAGGGGGATGAACGGGGGGTGAAACGAGACGCTTGTAACGCACTCAAACGCGCCGATAGGATTGTACCCGTTTGGAATTCCTCTGAAAAACACGTCGACCTGCTTCTATTCACCAAATTTCCGGGGAATTATGGATTTCTTGGTCAATGTACAGCGTATCGAGTGTCCGCAGACGTCTGTTGCGTTTAATGCACTTTCGCCATTTTTTATTCTCACATTTCTGTAACTTTATATATTTTTAGTAAATTTCATTCTTTATAGTAAATTTAATTCTTTACAATTTTTGTAGTTAGGCATTCTTTAAATTTCTGTTGCATTTAATACACTTTGGCAATTTTTATTTTTTTACGAGGGTGGAATTTTATTGGACTCTAAGCTGTAAATATTTTTAGTTAATAAATTAAATTTTTCACAATTTTTGTATGCAGTCATCTGTCTTCCAAATAAATGTCTATTGCATTTAATACACTTTGGCAATTTTTAATTGTGACATTTCTGTAGCTTTATGTATGTTTAGTAAATTTAATTCTTTATAGTAAATTTAATTCTTTACAATTTTTGTAGTTTGGCATTTTTCAAATTTCTGTTGCATTTAATACACTTTAGCAATTTTTATTTTTTTACGAGGGTGGAATTTTATTGGACTCTAAGCTGTAAATATTTTTAGTTAATGAATTAAATTTTTCACAATTTTTGCAAATAGTCATCTGACTTCTAAATAAATGTCTACTGCATTTAATACACTTTAGCAATTTTTGTTCTAATTGTATAATTATATCAAACCACAGTAACCTATAAATATATACTTTTAATTAATAAATTAAATTTTTACAATTTTCGTAATTAGCCATCTGCCTCCCAAATGTGCAATTTTAAAATATGTATGAACTAATAACAATTCAATTTGCATGAAGAATAAAACTGAATATTAAAAAGAAATTATAAATTCACATTCAATTTACAGAAATTACATTTGTAATATTTCCAACTGAACGTTTCAATAAATTTTTTACGTCTCATGATTTTTAAACCATTCCTCCAACTAAATTTTTCTTCCTTTAATAATACAATATATAAATAAATTAAAAAAGTTTGTAAATAAAATATGAGTAGTAGTTTAAAAGAGGAAAGAAATATCGGAAATAAACGATAACGTTTATAGAACTCATCGATCCATTAAATTAAAATCGACGATTAAAGTGAAGCGAGCAGAGTTTCGAGGTGATCGAAAATCGCTCATCGTTCGTCATTAATCGTTAATCGCGATTTTATCGAGGCGAGGACCACGCCGTTGGCGATCGTTACATAATAAACGATGAATTTTCATAGCATGAATATGAAGCGGGGCTAATGAGCGCATTAATATTTGCTGGACGATGCGTTTTGCACCCTCGCGTCGACGAGCCGTGCGTTAATTCCGCTTTGCTTCGAAACCCCATCGCGCGTGTGCGTTTCTCAGCTTCATTTCTTGACCTCTGATACTTCATCTCCTTCAGAATTATTTCTCTAATTATTATTTGAGCCGTTCAGTGCACACATTGATTAACTCCATTTTTTGAAACATATTAAATTTAAGTGTTAAAGCATATAGTATAGTCATAACGTTTTATATTTATAATAATTTAAGATTTTTGAAACATATTAAATTTAAGTGTTAAAGCATTTGGTATAATTATAACTTTTTATATTTATAATAATTTAAGCTTTTTCAAAAAATGGAGTTAATCAATGTGTGCACTGAACGGCTCATTTATATTAAACTTGTTATATTGTGTAGTTTCTTACTGTAGTTCTTGACTCGTTGGGAGAGCAAGTATAGCAAGGGGTAGATTTTTTATCTGTTCATTTTAGGAATAAATTCTAGTAAATTTATATTGGTGTTCGAATTTAGAATGAGAGGGATAAATTTATTATTACATTTTTGTATAAGTTTTGAGGAGTTGAGTATAGTTTATAAATAGGGGTGGTTTTCTTAAATCATCATTTTGTCAGAGGTTTCAGTAAATGCACATTACAGTATAAATTCAAAATTAGTATTTAGGGTGATAAATTTATTATTGCAGTTTTTGAAAAATTTTTCAGGAGTTGACTATAGATTGCAAGTAGGGGTAGTTTTCTTAAATCTTCATTTTGTCAGAGGTTTCAGTAAATGCACATTACAGTATAAATTTAAAATTAGTATTTAGGGTGACAAATTTATTATTGCAGTTTTTGAACAATTTTTGAGGAGTTGACTATAGATTGCAGATAAGGGTAGTTTTCTTAAATCATCATTTTGTCAGAGGTTTCAGTAAATGTACATTATAGTATAAATTTAAAATGAGTATTTAGGGTGATAAATTTATTATCCAGTCTTTGAAAAATTTTTGAGGAGTTGACTATAGATTGCAGATAAGGGTAGTTTTCTTAAATCTCCATTTTGTCAAAAGTTTCAGTAAATGTACATTATACTATAAATTTAAAATGTGAAATTAGGATGATAAATTTATTATTGCAGTTTTGAAAAAGTTTTGAGGAGTTGACTATAGATTGCAGATAAGGGTAGCTTTCTTAAATCTTCATTTTGTGCAGAGGTCCCAATAAATTTATATTATAATTTGAATTTAGTTTCAACAATTACAATGCTAAATCTCCTATTACATCTTTGTAAAACTCTTAAAGAAATTAATCATAATATACAAACATGGGGGTATTTTGTACCTCTTCATTTTGCACAGACATTTCAATAAATTTATATTTAGTAATCGCACCGATAAATCACCTATAACATCATTACAAAATATTTACAACACAAACTTGACATCGGTACACAATTTATGGGGTAGTTTTAATTTCTGCTACTCCATATCCGAGTGTACTAAATTGACGAGTAATAAATAAGAAACAAAATTTATTCCGCCATTGTTGAAGCAATATTTCATGCATCACGTACCGTCAGAATTTATACGGTTCATGTAATACCTGGATAAAGTAATATATTGCATTAACACGTGAATGAATCGATTAAATTTTAAACGTGCCATTACAAATTTCTGATTCGATGCATTATAAATTTTGTAATTTGTAATAATTAATTATACGAATTGTGCAATACGTTTCCGTGGTTTGGAGTGACACTTCGATTTCCAATTTAACACGTAAGAATTAATTATTATACTAATTGTTGGCAAGGTTCACTTTTATAACCACTGTTACAATAATCTACAAACCTTAACTCTGCATGTTAAACTTACAATTTCATTTTCATAACAGTTCTTAAATTTTCATTTTAGGGAAAATTAATATTCATAGAATTTTGCAATTTTATTTTCGTAACAACACTTAAATTATTTTAGCTTCGATATCTTTAGAAGAGAAAATTGTCGTCTATGAAAATTTCAGAACTCTTTCAGAACATTGATCTTTTATATTAAGGGTTGAAATTAGATTTGAATAAATATTATAATGTTTACAATGTAATTAACAAATAAATGTTACAATATTTGTAACATGAGTGACAAATAAATATTATATTATTTATAATGTAACTGACTAATATTATAGTACTTTCAATATGATTCACAAATAAATATTATAATATTTACAATATGACTACCAAGTAAATATTATAATATTTACAATATGACTAACAAATAAACATAATATTTACAACACTGACAAATATACATGATGTCTCAACTCGTGTAACTCTCGGAAAGAGGACGTAATTCTGAATAAAATTTTCCTTTGCGAAAATTGGGTGTAAAGCTTCGTTTTTGAATTATTAAGCGAAAACACGGACCAATCAGAGCGCGAGGGTTACGCCCAGTCGGCCATTACGCTCGAAAGCGTCGCTCTCGCGACTGCGCGCCGCGATTGGCGCCGAATCCTCGCGCTCTGATTGGTCCGTGTTTTTCTTTAATAACTCAAAAACGAAGCTTCAAACCGCATTTTCGCAAAGGGAAATTTTGCTTAGAATCGCGTCCTCTACCACCCCTTTCGAGTTGTAACACTCGGTATATTATAATACTTACAACATAACTACAATAATATTCAAAGTATAATTTACAAAAATTTTTATAACAATATAATAGTACCAGAAATGAACTTCACCATCGAATGATACCTCTAAGAGGGTTGAAAACAAATTAGAAAAATTTACAGTCGATATAATATACAATAAAAAATTTTCTAAGAAAAGTTCAACCCCCTCTTTCATCTTTATATCAACCGTTCGAATGGTAATGTACAAGTGGTACGTAATTGATAGTTTCCACAGAAAACTACCCTCACCGGATTTTTCGCGGAACGCTCCACCCTTAATCGAGTTGCCCTTAATCGACCAGCCTAATTTTCAATGATACCCAGAAGATATCCCGAGGTTGGCGAAGAACCAGGGAAAAAGTTAACACCAAGGGTGCGGCAACGGATTCGCTGTTTCTTTAGTTTCTTCCATCCATTCACATTAATCACTGGTTCGGGGTGGAAGGGGTGGTCTTTTCCTTCCTCTCGTTTTGTTCTCGCGGCGTACCGTGTTGCAAACGCCGCTTTAATGGGTTTCTTGGAAACGAACACCGTGGCCGCGATAAACATCGATAAAGTCTGCTACCACCACTTTGCCATGCTTCTTTATTCTGCCTATGGATGAAAGAGACAACATTTTAAGTGCAGGGGTGGGTTTCAATTTTTACGAAAAATTCTATTACTCTCGGTTTTCTAATATTTGTATTTTTACTTGTTTTTGGGGGGTTGAAATTACTCTACTTGAATATTTCTAGTTTTTCTAGTTTTTCTAGTTTTTTTTTTTCAAATTGTTTTCAAGTTTTACATTTGTCAGTTTTTGGGACATTTATTATTTTTTTTGAAGGGGTTGAAATTGTTCACAGATAAAATTTTTCAATTTTTGCAATCAAAGACAGTCATAATAAATTCTCAGATTTAATTAATATTTGTCATTTGATTAACATTTGGTTTGTTAATTGTTAATTTTTTTTGAAGGAGTTGAATTTGTCTGCCACTGAAATATTTCAATTTTTGCAATCAGATAAACATAGAAATAATTGGTTCTCAAGTTTGACTAATATTTATCTTTCTGTTAATTATATTATACTTTTGGAGGGGGTTGAAGTCATCCACCACTAAAATACATCAATTTTTGCAACAAAACAAACACAGACACAATCAGTTCTCAAGTTTGATTAACAATTCTCTGTTTGTTAATCGTTAATTTTTTTTAAGGTGTTTCAAATCATCCACCACTAAAATCAATTTTTGTAATCAAACACAGACACAATTTTCAAGTTTGCTTAACACTTATCTACATATTAACATTTCCAAAATGGTTGAAATTCCCCAAAATTTTTTCCACCCAAAAGAAAGAATTTGATCGTCTGCCGATATGAGTAACAATCTTTATGAGATTATAATTTTATTCCGTTGGCTAGCAACCCTTATCTTGACCACGGTCGCGGATAAATTTTCGGATGACAGTAAGATGGATGAAGGACAGGGTAGAAGGCAGGTAGAGCAATTTAAAACCGACCAAGACGGACAATTTAAATTTTTCGCACTACCCCGACCACCTGCAATTACTCCACCCCGGTCAAGGGGGTGGAAACGAAAAGGAAGCGCGAAAAGAGACGCGATTCTAGCAACTCGCGGGTAATTGCTGGCTGCCATAATTGCTTCGCTTCGATACCATCTTCCTGGGAGGGGAAACAACCCCTCGTGACGCGAGTATGACTGAAGATTTCTTTTGTTTCCACTTTTTAGTATTTTTTGGGTTATTGAATAGGGGATTCTTCCTCAAGGTAATATTAATTTTTAATTCTATTGTGACTTCACATATAATAATATAATTGGTCTCAGAAATAAAATATAAAATAAATAAAAATAATTTAAACAAACCATGTGACATTAAGTTGTTGTGTGTACCTTAAATAAACTACAACCCTGAGTGAAATATTTTAAATATAGCTCTCCGCCTTTGCATCGAAGTAAAAACAACCCCACATAAAAATGCGGCCCGTAATTACGCAAGGGTTGCAGAAGAAATTAATCACAGATTTACCTAATCAAACGATAAATCCCGCAGTGCGTCGAACGTGCAAGTGAATAAATAAAAGCAGGGTGGATGATGTCAGAAGGGTGTCGGACAAGGGATGTTGCAAGTTTTCACGGTTGCGCAGGTGCGACGAGAAAAAACTCACGAAATAAATCTCGTGGCCAGCGGAGTTTCACCTGTAAGAGAGACAGCCTCGTTCCCATCATCCCCTAACCTAACCTGTAGGAAAAAGGGCGGGAAAAAGAGTGGCAGAAATAATCTGGAAGAAACGTTGCAGGATTATTACGGAATTTTCCTTTCTTTTTCGCTGCAATCACTGTCTCCCTTTTTTCGTGCCTGTTCGTCCGAGTTTCTTCGTTCCCCTTTTTTTCGCCGTTGTATTTTATACTGGACCGGAAGTCGCTCCGTCTTTCTTACGACAACGGATTACGTCGTTTAATTGTTTCTCGAGATAGATCGACGACTTAGGTGTTCTAGTTTTCTTCTGGGATGAAGGGACTTTTTGGTTGGGGGTTAAATTGCAGATTCGTTTGCGATGTTTTAGGAGGGTTGGTAAATTTTTTTTGAGGAAGGTTGCAAATTATTGTTGAGGGTTGTAAAATTTTTGTTTATTGAAGATTGTCAAATATTTGGCGTTTTAAGATGACTTATATCGTTGATATTGTTGAATTCTTTGAATAAGTGGAGGGGTGGAAGTTTTTGCATATCAACCCTTTGTTGTTCTACGCTCTTCAGTAAAATATTTTTTCTTCAGTAAGATAGCTTACGAAATTTGTAAGAGAAGAGCTATTATCCCAAGAATTATGACTATACTTTTAGCTTCCTACAATACCATATCTTAAAAAAATTTGTCACGATTAAAAAATTAAAATTTGTCACGTTTTGGTAAAGCATATATAAAGTTATCGTTCGATTGTCCTCGTAAGGAATCGTTCTCGCGTTTCTGCAGACGATCGATCTCCGATAGGCGTTTTTGATTAGGCCAAGGATCGAGATTAAACCCGGAGCAGGTGTCCGTGTGCAGCGGAAAAACCGTCTTCCGTTTTTAATCTGGTTCTTCGAAGAAAATTGCGTTAGTCACGGAATCGATTCTCCGGGATCAACGAATCGCTAATAATAGGATGAGACTATCTCGAAGTACCATTACCTTGTCTCGCCATAAATTAAACACTGCAGCTTGCTACTTTACACACTCCTTCATTTTCTTCGATCTCTCAAATAAAACTCCGGAGTATACCGATGTCAACCCATAAGCTGGTGCGTCATCCAGCTGTTTAGAGAACAGTACTATTATTAGAATAGAAAGGACGCCTTTTTTGGTATATCGCCACACACCAATTACATCAAAAATGACAGTTATGGTCATTATTCTTATTTGCTGAAATGTAACTGGTAGTGTACGTGGTGGATAGGTGGAGCGAGTGGCTCATTTTACTCGCGCGTAGTAACTCGCACGTTGTAATTCGATTTATGGTAATTTGACGCGTGGTAATTCGATATGTGGCGATTCGACGCGTAGTAATTGGGCGCGTGGTAATTCAATACGTGGTACTCTGACGCGCGGTAATTCGATACGCAGTACCCCAGCGCGTGGTAATTCAATACGTGGTATTCGGACGCGTGGTAATTCAACGCGTGGTGATTCGACGCGTAGTAATTCGACGCGTGGGTATTCAATGCGTGGTGATTCGACGCGTAGTAATTCGACGCGTGATAATTCGACGCGTGGGTATTCAACGCGTGGTGATTCGACGCGTAGGTATTCAACGCGTGGTAATTCGACGCGTAGTAATTCGACGCGTGGTAATTCAACGCGTGGTGATTCGACGCGTGGTAATTCGACGCGTGGCAATTCAACGCGTGGTGATTCGACGCGTGGTAATTCGACGCGTGGGTATTCAATGCGTGGTGATTCGACGCGTAGTAATTCGACGCGTGATAATTCGACGCGTGGGTATTCAACGCGTGGTGATTCGACGCGTAGGTATTCAACGCGTGGTAATTCGACGCGTAGTAATTCGACGCGTGGTAATTCAACGCGTGGTGATTCGACGCGTGGTAATTCGACGCGTGGCAATTCAACGCGTGGTGATTCGACGCGTAGTAATTCGACGCGTGGTAATTCGATATATAGTGATTCAACGCGTAGTAATTCGATATCCAGTGCTTCGACGCATGGTAATTCGATATCCAGTGCTTCGACGCGTAGTAATTCGACGCTGAGGTATTCGGCGCGTGGTAATTCGATATGTAGTGATTTGACTCATGGTGATTCGATGCGTGGTAATTCGGCGCGTGGTAATTCGAATGTAAATCCTCAGTGAGCTTATAGTCACATTAGACTCTAGATTCCAGGGTGTAGAATGGACATATGGACACCTAGGAACTCTAAGAACGTCCTAAACCTGTATCAGCCTACTGCCTTCTCCTACCTTCATATGCGACCCAAACTCCAAACACTGAATACACCAGGGAAATATTATACGTACTAACTCAATATTTTCATCTTCGAAACAGTAAAAATTGTTAGGAGGCTACATGTCTAATATGTTACCCATCGAAGTAACGTTACCTTACAATATTACAATTTTCCACAAATTCCCCGGCGATATTGTTATTTCCTCGATACCGCATCAATTCGATATTCAGTTTCTTTTCAATTCATTCGAGCTTCATTTTCACCACGGCTAACGCAATATCAACGTTAGACGTAACACACTCGGCTTGAATATCTCGCGAGATCGACTTTCTCCTCCATTGATGGCGCATCTGCACCATCGAGCCTCGTTTCCGGTTGGCTTAGCTCCGGTCTACCACCGGCATCCTGTAAAATATTAATACGAATGCTCTCGGATAGGGTGAAAATTCGATACTCCCTACTCTACTTCGAACTGTCGTTCCGCCCACACACCCCTTCGACATTTCTCACGGTGTTCGTTTCGTTTTATCTGCTGTACGTATATCGGGTGTCTTTTATTCAATTTGAAGAGGACTGATCCTAAAATACATTTGCACATCTCTTAATCCTGTGCAATCCTTAATTCTTTAATTATAATGTAATTATCAATTTATGAATTTTATTGATTTATTTAAAACTACAGGATGGTTCATTTTTACATTTTTAATTTTAATAAGAGGTAGTAAATTTTTATTTTATAATATTAAATCTTTTGAGGTGACTCCTTTGAAATTTATTTTGATCCTCATGAAAATAAAGAAGGAAGGTATATATTAATTTATGTTTTGTTTGTTTATTTTTTTATTGTCACTCTCATTTTCAATTTTACTTTGATGTTTAATTTGAAAGCAAATATGAATTAGTGTTAATAGTAATTGCTACTAATAAATTAATAGTTAAACAATTTTAAATTACAAAAAATATTTGACAAGCAACATAACTTATTTACAACCTTATGTAGTATTAAATGTGTCAGAGAAGAGAAATTCGTGGAGTTTCAGAGTCATGAATGCCTGTCGATTCGCTAATATTTTTCTTTGGCCATTATCCAAGATATGGTGATTTATGCAACACCCTATATACAGTACGCTGGCTGTAGGACTTGCGTTACAGCAGCCTCGGAATCTATTGCCAGCAGAGAATATTCAATGCACTGGTCAAGTAAATATTCGATGAAGCTGCACCAGCTCTCCTTTCAATGTACAGGGTGACTCAAAAACGGTGGTCCATTTTTAAAACAACTGTCGCTTTTGAAAAAAAATTATAAAACTGCCACAACTTAATATATCTGAACTAATCACGTAAATCATTTTTATTATATGTCATAGCTTAATTATTAAAAATGATTGAATTTAACAACTGAATATTTAATAGCAGAACAGATCATAATAAGTTACGTTACCTGTTAAGTATGTCAGTATCGAGGTTTTCGTGAAAGTCCAGAAAAAAAGGGCCAGGTAAAATGAACGAGACAAAAGAAAAAGTGCAATTCTCTGACTCTGCCTCGATTTCTCTAGAGGTTCGTTAAACAATTTCCCGATGAAAATTCTCGCCGACGGAATCGAAGGAACCATGTACCGGTGCGGTTTAATCGTGAAAAACGTGGCTCGAGGAACGAGCTAGCTCGCCTTGGAAAAAGAACTCGGCGGGCTAACTCGATTTACCAAATTTCCATATTTATACGGGGCCACTCCATCCCGTTGAGTATACACCACGCGTGTGTGGCTGGTTTTCCTCTTGTTTCCCTTTCGATGGACTAAAAAACAGGCACCGACCGGGGAAAAAAGAATCGAACCCTTTCGATGGCGACTAATTAAAAAATTACGATGTTACAGGCTAATTTGTCGAGTACCACTATACGTTCTTCTCATGAATTTGTTTGAAAATTTCCGTTGATTTCGTGACATTACTTGGCTTTTTCCATTCATGTTTTAATTAGATTCGGTTGATATTACTGTTATATGGCCACCCGTTATATGGGAGGTTGCTGTATTTGTGCTTTGGTTGCATTGGATGTGTTGTGTATAGTTTTGTTGAGATGTTTTTTGGTGGAGCGTGATACAACGCGTTTAATGAAAGTGTGATGTGTTGTGGATTTGCGTTGTGGATCGATGCGTTGTGGTATTCATGCGTTGTGATATCTACGCGCTGTGGATTCTAAGCGTTGTAATTTTCACGCGTTGCTATCTCTAAGCGTTGTGATTTGTAAGTGTCGCAATCCTTACGCGCTGTAATTTCGACACGTTCTGATCTCTAGGCGCTGTAATTTCTACGCGTTACGATCTCTAAGTGTTGTGATTTCTACGCGTTGCGATTTGTAAGCGTTGTGATCCCTACGCGCCGTAATTTTTATGCGTTGCAATTTCGACGCGTTGTGATATCGAAGCGTTGAAATTTCTACGCGTTGTGATCTCTAAGCGTTGCGATTAGTATGCGTTGTGATCGCCACGCGCCGTAATTTCTACGCGTTGTAATTTCGTCGCATTATGCTTTCTAAGCGTTGTAATTTCTACACGTTCTCATCTCTATGCGTTGATATTTCAACGCGTTGTAATTTGCAAGCTTTGTGATCGCTACGCGTTGTAATTTCGACGCATTGCAATCTCTAAGCGTTGTAATTTCGACGCACTGCAATCTCTAAGCGTTGTAATTTCGACACGTTGTAATTTGCAAGCTTTGTGATCTCTAAGCATTGTAATTTCTACGCGTTGCAATTTCTACGCGTTGTAATTTCGACGCATTGCAATGTCTAAGCGTTGTAATTTCGACATGTTGTAATTTGCAAGCTTTGTGATCGCTACGTGTTGTAATTTCGGCGCATTGCGATCTCTAAGCGTTGTAATTTCGACACGTTGTGTTCTCTATGCGTTGTGATTTCTACACGTTGAAATTTCAACGCGTTGTAATTTGCAAACTTTGTGATCGCTACGCACTGTAATTTCTACACGTTGTAATTTCGACGCATTGCAATCTCTAAGCGTTGTAATTTCGACACGTTGTGATCTCTGTGCGTTGAAATTTTAACGTGTGGTGGTCTCAGTGTATTGTAATCTGGAATGTGTTGTGTTCTCAACGCACTGTAATCTTCACGCGTTGTATTCTCAACGCACTGTGATCTTGACGCGTTGTGTTCTCAACGCACTCTAATCTTGACGCGTTGTATTCTCAACGCACTGTAATCTTGACGCATTGTGTTCTCAAGGCACTCTAATCTTGACGCGTTATGTTCTCAGTGCACTCTAATTTTGTCGCGTTATGTTCTCAATGCACTCTAATCTTGACGCGTTGTATTCTCAGCGCAGTCTAATCTTCACGCGTTGTATTCTCAACGCACTGTGATCTTGACGCGTTGAATTCTCAACGCACTGTAATCTTTACGCGTTGTGTTCTCAACGCACTCTAATCTTGACGCGTTATGTTCTCAGTGCTCTCTAATTTTGTCGCGTTATGTTCTCAGTGCACTCTAATCTTGACGCGTTGTGTTCTCAGCGCAGTCTAATCTTCACGCGTTGTATTCTCAACGCACTGTAATCTTGATGCGTTGTGTTCTCAACGCACTCTAATCTTGACGCGTTATATTCTTAGTGCACTCTAATTTTGTCGCGTTATGTTCTCAGTGCACTCTAATCTTGACGCGTTGTGTTCTCAGTGCACTCTAATCTTGACGCGTTGTGTTCTCAGCGCAGTCTAATCTTCACGCGTTGTATTCTCATCGCACTGTAATCTTGACGCGTTGTGTTCTCAACGCACTGTAATCTTGACGCGTTGTGTTCTCAACGCACTCTAATCTTGACGCGTTGTATTCTCAACGCACTCTAATCTCTAACTTTGTCGCGTTGTGTTCTCAGTGCATTGTAACCTTGACGCGTTGTGATCTCAGCGCACTCTAATCTCGACGCGATGTAACCATGTCTTACTCTACCTTCTTATGTTCCACCCTAAAAACATTATATTCTTACCTCGTACCCCACATTACACCTCCTCTCCCATCCCTAATAAACTTACACACATCGTACATCACATTCCACATTCACCATCCGTCACATCACACACAAAAGCTTCACCCCACTTTTAAATACTCGCAACCACACATACATCTCCAAAAAGAGTGATCGATAGGGTACAGAAACTAATTTATCGAATTGAATTAAAATCCAATAGTAGTACGGCCAATAGACGCGGGTCGGTTGATTCAATTTGGACGACAAAGAGCGATATACAGGGGCGTACCATCGCAAATGGCACTCGTGGGATGCGAACGAAAACTCGGCAACACCATTCTTCGACGGTATTTTATCTCCAGCGTCCATTGCATATATCTGGGTCGCGTATTTTTGCGTTTGCCGCGCACCCTGGGACAAAGGAATTTGATTTACGCGCCACGCGACGCTCGTACGTCCTCGCGGCCGCAACTTCTCGAGACCGGTGCTATCGATAGGCTCCGCGGACTCCAAATTGCTTTTGTTTTATTGCAAAAGAGGTTCGGAGGACCTGTTTGAGACAGGTTTTATGAATATAGTGTTTGAAATGGCGGAGATTTTAAGAAAATTGTCAAAATATGGTGGAAAGTTATTGGAAGGTGTTTTTATTTGTGTCGAGAGGAAATTAAATTATTGCCTTTTTAGTAGTGATATTGTAAATTAGTTTTGAGTAGATTGGGATATTTACGAATGTAGCAGGGAAGATAAGTAGCGAAATCTATCAGGTAGAGAAGGAGAACCGTTCATCTAAAATGAAAACGAAAGATATCGAGTGCCGGCGAAAAACGGAGGGAAATAGAAGAGTTTTCCTTCCGACTCTTCGAATGGAATTACTTAGCTCACCCGTCGCCCGAGGGATCCTTCTAATCGTCTTCAGCGCACCCTGTAAAGGAAATAAAGTAATTCGGGACCTTCGGCTTTTGTGGGCTAACGAGCTTCTAGCTAAATACAAACACTCTATCAGCTACGGATTCAATTAATCTCTAAACAGTTTTATTTAAACACTCTTCAAAAACTGTCAAAACTGAAAATTTCTGAATAGAAATAAGAATGCATCTTTATAAAATATACGAAAAAAATTTTAATATCGAGAAAGAATAACAAATGTTTGACTGCAGGGTCTAGAAACAGATTGCAACGAAAAGACACAGTTGAATGCAATCGAAACCAGGTCGTTGAAATTTAATTTTGAATATTGCCGTCCCTGTTGTTTTTCCTTCGAGGAAGAAAAACATTGTCCCGGCACGTGCAACCAGGGACACTTTCGATATTACGACGGAAAGGTATTTCTATCAGCTCGTTAAGAAATTACTGTGGATCGAAGCCACGTCGAGGACGTTTACCCTCCTCGAACTCACCCTCTTTCGATTTCACCCCAGCGTTACGAGACGCAGACGTTTATGGTGTTTGGAGGATATTTAATGGCCCTTTCTGGGATTCCGACTTTCTACTTAATTTTACACGTATCAAATTTATTTTTCATGCACCGAGTGTTGACTCGTGAGATATTCGTAAATATTTTCTATCTCACATGTCTACACGAGTTTTAGGTGATTAAATTATCCCTAAAGATAGCGTTGAGAGGAATTTATGTAGAAGGTACAGTTCTTATTCGGACGTTCATTCACAATTACAGGTTTGACCCTAATTGACATCTGACGAACACGACGCACTTTGTTCAAGTCTACATAAGTTCAAGTCCTCATTACAATCCACATGTGAATCATTCAGTTGAAACGAGTGATCCATAGAGCCACTGTACTGTCGTGTGACATTCGCAAGGTGCACTATAGTCATACAAAGATGGCGTCTGCAAAACCTACTATAGCACCCAAGAGATTAACCCTTTACCTCCTAAGGTTATTCAACGTACTTAATCCTCGCACATCAACATACTAATTTTTCTAATTTCCTCCACAACATGTAACCCCCAATTACAATGACAATATTCTTAAAGAGCAGCCATCTTGTTCCATATACTCGAAACAGGTAACCAGATCGCGCCAGCAGGTTGAAAGTTTAATTAATTCGTGACATTAGGTCGGGCGTGAAGCGATATTCGTGTACACGAATTAAAGGCTGAGTTTGAAGCGTCGCTCGAGCGATAAGTGACACTCAAGTGAAATTTGTGTAAGGAACGGAGGCGAAACGTCAGCCGTCCATTAATCCCGATGCGAGTCGCGTAATGAGATGACTTAATGACATGGCGGCCGCGTGCCGTTTAATCGTTCTGCCGGAACAGAAATTGGATCGAGTGCTAGACGATCTGACGTTTGAGTGACGCGGTCGATACACCATACGAAAATAACCATTTTAATTGCGATATGATACGTGTTCTTTTCACAAAAATTTCTGTACGTTTTTCAATTTCTTTGTGTCGTACTTATTCGGTCATTTAATGTTACAGTTTTCGTGCATTAAGTTGGATTAGGTTCAAATTAGAGGAAGTTAAGTTAGGTTAAGTTGAGTTTAATTCAAGTTAAGTTACGTTAGATCAATATTAGGTCTAGTTAAGTTAGGCTAGATTGAAATAAGATCAAGTTAAATTAGGTTAGGTCCAATTTAGATCAAGTTAAGTTAGGTTAGATTCAATTTAGATCACGTTAAGTTTGATTAGGTGGAGGTAAGATCAAATTAAACTATGTTAGGTCTAGATCAGATGAAGTAAAGTTGAGTTGTTTTGAAATTAGATGAAGTTATGATTAAGTCAAGTGTTTCATCTGAACGTGCGTCACGGTGCGTCATAAAGCTTAAAACAAATCTTAACACAGCCCACTGATTCACATAAAAATTCGGACAATACACCTTCCACAATGTATTGTCCAGTGATTCGACGCGTAGTAATTCGATATGTGGTGATTCGACGCGTAGTAATTCGACGCGTGGTAATTCAAAGCGTGGTAATTCGACGCCTGCTAATTCCAAGCGTGGTAATTCAACGCGTGGTAATTCGACGCGTGGGTATTCAATGCGTGGTGATTCGACGCGTAGTAATTCGACGCGTGGTAATTCGACGCGTCAGTATCCCCACGCGTGGTAATTCGACGCGTCAGTACCTCCACGCGTAGTAATTCGACGCGTCGGTATCCCCACGCGTGGTAATTCGACGCGTCAGTATCCTCACGCGTGGTAATTCGACGCGTCAGTATCCCCACGCGTGGTAATTCGATGCGTTACTATCTCCACGCGTGGTAATTCGATGCGTTACTATCTCCACGCGTGGTAATTCGACGCGTGGGTATTCAACGCGTGGTGATTCGATGCGTGGTAATTCAACGCGTGGTAATTCGACGCGTAGTAATCTCTAAGCGTTGTAATTTCTACGCGTTGTAATTTCGACGCACTGCAATCTCTAAGCGTTGTAATTTCGACACGTCGTGATCTCTGTGCGTCTCAAACGTGGCGAATAATATGTTATCACTTTTCTTCAACTTCCACAACGAACACTTCAAGCTGCACTTTCACCAGCAGTCTGAAAAACATCCCAGTAGAAATTTGCCTAATCGCAGACTCGATTAAAGAAGCGAGACGCGTGAAAGAAACATCAAAGACACCCCCGTTGTCGAACGGCCAAGCCGGAAGATCCCGGCGCTCGTGAGTCGCGCGCGAGAGGTAGGGTGGCTGCGGAGTACGAAGGGTTGAGGGTGCAAGGCGTGGCTCGAGGAAACTTTTTGATAACACTTGCAAATTGCTTTCGAAAATAGAATAACAATCCAATTTCGAGGCAGTCGCGGTGGTTCGGTGAGGCTGCCGGGATGTGTCGAAAGGGGTCGGAGAACGGCGCCAAGGGGCGAAGGGAAAAAGAGGGACGCGAAAGTGGGCGTGCTACGACTATTGCACGTGTCGCAAGTTCAATCTTTTCGTTGTACTTGAACAGACAAGTTTATCCGGGAATAGCGTGTAAAATCATGGCTTACATTGTTACATCTCGTCATTTTTTTTTTTCAAATTTATTGTGCGCGTTCTAAATAAAATTCTTCTCAAGTGCTTATGGTTTTCTTCTGGAGTGTCTCTTGTGGTAAAAATATTTTGCAGTGTCTCCATATTTTCATCTGTGGAAGTTACTGGCTGGTAAGAACAGTGTTTCTGCCTGTGCAAATTGCGATTTTGTTGTCGTCAAGTTTTATTATTGTCGAGAGTGATTTATCGTGTAGTCCTCATTACATGTTTTCGACAGAAGTAAATTACAAACGCGGTTCTTCTAATGATGTCAAGATCATTTCAGACCGGTATTCGTCCCACAGAAAAAATTCCATCCCCCGTGTAACGATTCCCGACCCTCAACGTCGCCGAAAATACACGTCAGAGGCCTGGTTCCGCCACAAATTTTCCTTTTCCCCGGGAACAATATCGCGCAGGGTGGCCGGCCGCAAATGGCCGTGTTTCGCGGCCACCGATATTCCCGGAGTCGATCGACGGTAAAATCGAGCCATCGAACGCCGGTCGACAGCCATTTTTCCCCGCCACATAATAGCAATTATATTGGCAGGAACGATCGAGGCTATTCCGGAAGCGGAAGGGACGCGCCACGATTGTCCGGAAGCCGTTGAAGATTGCGCGTCTCTGGTCGATTTTCGTGAACCTCGATCCCCCAGAAAACTAACCGCCCTTCATACGTGTCCACCCTCGATATTGCTTTTCATCGATAAAATATTGCCACCAGAAAATCTCAGAAATTGTTGTGTCCATTCTTTTCGAGTAACTATTGCATAACACCACAGTTTTTAAATATTTCATAAATTTATGGCGTGATAGTAAATAAGGGGTTAATGATGAGATTTCATACATTTTTTTTATTACAAATTTTGTTGGTTTTGCGTCACAGAGAATAAGGGGTTAATGACGAGAAGAAATTTTCTTTATGGCGAGTCATATGGTAAAGGCATTATTTTACTACATCCTTGATGTCGCAGCAACAAGACAGCAATCGGCTTCATTCAACAGCTTTATCGCCCCCTTTGAACCGTGTGCTTTCATCGTTTCCTTTCGTTGCTCTTACGCAGCTTTTGTTCACTTGGGTCTACATCTTTGAGATTTTTCTTGTTCAACCCTTCTTTTGTACTGTGTTTATGGAAATGATACGAATTCCTATATTATAATAGCAAGTAATTGTAAATTGATTTGATCGGTTATTAATAATTTTTATCTTTGATAATTTTGGATGAAAATTATGAAATTTGTAAAATTTTGAAATTGTGAAAAAAAATTGGAAAGTGATGAAATTGTCAGCGATTAAAAAATTGTAAAATTACAAAATAGTGACCCTTAAAAAATATTAAAATTATGAAACCAGAACCAAATAAAAAATAGTAAAATTACAAAATAGTGACCCATAAAAAATATTAAAATTCTAAAACTACAACCAAATAAAAATTAATAAAATTATAAAATTGTAACTCATAAAAGAAATAAAAATTCTGAAACTATAATAATAAAATTACAAAATAGTGACCCTTAAAAAATATTAAAATTATGAAACCAGAACCAAATAAAAAATAATAAAATTACAAAACAGTGACCCAGAAAAAATATTAAAATTCCAAGACTATAATCAAGTAAAAATTAATAAAATTATAAAACAGTGTCCCATAATAAATAATAAAATCCTAAAACCGATCGACAAAAAGTTAAAAATTGAAGTCGTTTATCAGATAGAAGAAACGGTTTGCACAAGGAGTGTTTTAAGGAAGTGTTGAACTCTGTATGCTCTTAAAAGTTGATCATTGTTATTAAAAGTTTCAATATTTTGAAAGAGCCACTGGGACAGTAGAAAGTCAGATGAAAAGAGTGCTTAAAAGGAAAAGCATTGTGTTTTTACGGGGCTGGAACTTGTTCCGACAAATTGCTGGAACCACTTCTCCGGTTATTAAAAGTTAAACAACTTGTTAAGTGGCGAATATTAAAAAAGTTTCATCCCTGAGTGTAGCCATTAATATGGTAATAATAATCACTCGTGGTTCATTGTTTCTTATCTTCTTTTATCCGATTAACGTCGTTTGTTCATATTGTTAACAAATATTGCTTCGGTCATTGGTAAAAAGAATTATTTTTATACCTTATCTTATTATAACAAACTCATAACATTATAAAATGTACGTTTAAATTATTCAAAAAATTAATTTATATAAATTATTAAAATGTTTTGACATTCACAAATTTGCAAGATAAAAGCTCATAACACTATTAGACACAAGCTCACATCCAAAAAATTGTGTAAATTATTAAATAATTTTGATGGGGAACAACTGTTCAAAATTCTACACTCGCGATGTGAAACGGAGAACAGTAATGTGCCTATGAAAGAATTGTTTCATCTACATCGTATCAGAATACCGCCATTTATGGTCTTTCAGGAACATACTCGTAGTTCGAAACTACACGTGCTCAGGATACTGGTCAACCGTGCTCCATCTTTATGGGAAACCCGATTTACGATGTCGTAAAACACCAATAATCTACTTTTAAAACACTAATTCCCTGAAGTATAATATTTTACACCGCGATATTTCAGAGCTAGAGAAAGTACAGTCGTAAAAGATCGAACATGGATGCTTTTGCAATCGTATCTTTCTCTCATTTTTCTATCATGTTGTATAACATGTATTAGAAGGGTTCATTATTTTAGGACCTGCCATTTTGTAAATAATGACAGCTGGATGTGTTGTATTTTAGAGGTTGTAGGTCGTATTTTAGGTTTGTTGTTTCTGGGACGCTGAAGGGAGGTATTTTAGGGAAGATATGGTTGTCGTAATTGTCGAAGTGCATGTTGTATTTCAGTTGGACGTTGCTATCGTAAAATATAGGAAATTTGAAATTTTGTAGGCGTGAAATGTCGCGGGCGACAAATGTCGCGAGCGTCAAATATCGCGGGCGTCAAATGTCGCAAGCGTAGAGTATATCAAGCTTAAGTTGTCACGTTGCTAAAATATCACTGATGTTGACTGTTTTTATTTTCGCAAATAAAAAATATTACAAGCGTAGAATGTCGCGGGCGTCAAATGTCGCGAGCGTCAAATGTCGTAAGCTTCAAATGTCGCAAGCGTAGAGTATATCAAGCTTAAGTTGTCACGTTGCTAAAATATCACTGATGTTGACTGTCTTTATTTTCGCAAATAAAAAATATTACAAGCGTAAAATGTAGCGGGCGTCAAATGCAGCAAGCGTCAAATATCGCAAACGTACAATGTTGCAAGCGTAGAATGTCACAGACTTAAAATATTACGTATGCAAACTGTCGCTGAAACCAAAGATTGCAAGCATAAAATATCGCAAGCGTATAATGTCGCAGGCGTATAATGTCGCAGGCGTATAATGTCGCAGCCGTAAAATGTCGCAAATGTAAAATATCACAAGCTTAAAATATTAATCTATAAAACACCACTAATACTAAATATCGCAGGCATAAAATCTTGCAAGCGTATAATGTCGCAGGCGTATAATGTACAAAGCGTATAATGTCGCGGGCGTAAAATGTTGCAAGCGTAAAATGTCGCAAATATAAAATATCACGGGCTTAAAATATTAATTTATAAAACATCACTAACACTGAATATCGCAAGCACAAAATCTTGCAAGCGTACAATGTCGCAGGCGTATAATGTCGCAAGCGTAAAATGTCGCAGGCGTAAAATGTCGCAGGCGTAAAATGTCGCAGGCGTAAAATGTCGCAAGCGTAAACTATCACAGGCTTAAAATATCAATTAATAAAACATCACTCCTACTAAATATTGCAACCCAAAATCTCCCAAGCGTAAAATGTCGCAGTAGAATGTAAGCGAACGTCACAAACATAAAATGCCTCACGTCTCATACCTCACGATCGATATCTACCTCGTATGTCAGATGCGTCGAATATTTCACGCGTGTCACGTCTCACGCTTTAAATACCTCACGTGGAATGTCTCACGTATCAGATAACTAACATCATAACTGTATAAAGTGGTTCACGCGTCAGTCGAGTATCTTACCAAACATTTCACGCGTCCAATCACACGTCTCTCTGTAACGTGCTCAGCTCTCTGCAGCTAGGAGAAAATTGAAACGAAAGATCGCAATTTTTGCAATTTATCAGGGGAAACGATCATATGTTCGAATTCGATAAGACAGGGGTGTCGACTTCTCGGCCGTTTCATCTCCCCGGAGCTTCCCGAAGAGGCGAACCTTCTCTTGCATTCGTATCGTTGATCTCAAAGGGGTTGCAGGCGAAACAGGATGCTTTAAATTTCATCTGCAGCACCAGGAATCGACCTTAATCGCATTCGACCGACTAAATTTCCCATTCGAGCCTTCCTACGGGACCGTTTCCAACCGATCTCTCCTCGTGCCGGGATAATAAAGTCTGAATCGGTCTTATGGGGGTGTACGAGTGGTCGGGTGGTAAGATCGAAATTGTATCGACTGGTAAGCCGGCATAATAGAACCCGCAGCTTGGCCATTTCTGGTCATCAGAAGCAATCTTCGTTCTCTATGCTCCCTTTTCTCTCTTTCAGACTTTCTTCGCTCTTCTTCGCTTTTTTATTTTTATTCCGGAATTCATCGAACCGATCTCTCGGTGCGGTCTGTTGTATCCTTTTGTGTGTGTTGTCTTTTTTCTTGTTTCTCTTCGTCGATGATCGGACGTTGTAATTGTTTCGATTTACTCGACTGTGCTGCCTTTCTTTCTTGGAAATTTCATATTTGTGTAGAACTCAAAGTATGAACTCGTTTGCTTTGAAATTTTGGATTCTGTTTTTGTAATTTACGGAGGAACAATTTTGAAATTGTCGAAGCTTTGCGTCAAATGTTTGAAGCTTTCTTGAAAAATTCGTCAGCTGAATTCGTTATTTTGCTTCATCATGCAGAATGTGATTTTTCTTTTGAAAGAATAGTTTTCGAAACTGTTAATATTTCAAGGACAGCTTGTTACCATTTGATGTTCATCTTTTTGGTATTCCCTGGGGTCCAGTGAGAAGCAAAGTCGAACCGTAAGGGAAGCAACGTTTCCCAACGAATACCGATCAGCTTTACGTTCGTTCGTAATTCTTCGCTATCCCCCATCGTTCTCGAGTCGATGCAACGGTGAATAGTATGCACATAACTTCCGGTCTGGGTAATGTTCGATCCTTTGGGAATATTCGAAGCTTGGTTGCATGGAAATTTACAGTTGGCTGTTCGACTGTTACTCTTCGTTCTGTCGAAGATTCTTGGATTCGTTACCGAATCATCCGCTTGTATGGAAAAATTTCCACCCTTGAAACCCAAATACTTCAGGGAGGCCATATCGATATTTCACTTTTATTTCAATTCGTAATAGACGTACTTTGAAACCGTAGGTAAGCTTATAGACTGCATCGAGGGAGGTTTACTGATGCCTACCCACGAGTTGGTGCGAGACCCAGCTATTGAGAGAACAACAGTATTATCAGAATAGAAAGGACCTCTTTTTTGGTATATTGACTCACACCAATTGGACCAAAAATGACAGTCGGCAAACGTCTCAAGATAGCGCGAATCGTATTCAGCAGTTATGGTCATTATTCTTATTTTCCGTAATGTAACTGGAAGTGTTCACGGTGGTTAGGTGGAGCGAGTGGTAATTTGACGCTTGGGTATTCGATGCGTGGTAATTTGACGCGCGGGTATTCGACGCGTGGTAGTTCCACGCATGGTAATTCGATGCGTGGGTATGCCACGCGTGAGAGCTCCACGCATGGGTATTCGACGCGTGGTAATTGGACGCGTGGGTATTCGACGCGTGGTAATTCGACGCGTGGGTATTCGACGCGTGGGAACTCCGCGCGCGGTAATTCGACGCGTAGGTATTCGACGCGTGGTAATTGGACGCGTGGGTATTCGACGCGTGGTAACTCGACGCGTGGGTATTCGACGTGTGGGAGATCCACGCGTGGTAATTCGACGCGTGGTAATTGGACGCGTGGGAACTCCACGCGTGGTAATTCGACGCGTGGTAATTCGACGCATAGTAATTCGACGCGTGGTAATTCGACGCGTGGGTATTCGATGCGTGGTAATTCGACGCGTGGGAGCTCCACGCGTGGTAATTCGACGCATAGTAATTCGACGCGTGGTAATTCGACGCGTGGTAATTCGCCGCGTGGGTATTCGATGCGTGGTAATTCGACGCGTGGGAGCTCCACGCGTGGTAATTCGACGCGTGGTGATTCGACGCGTGGTAATTCGACGCGTGGTAATTCGACGCGTGGGTATTCGATGCTTGGTAATTCGACGCGTGGGAGCTCCACGCGTGGTAATTCGACGCTTGGTAATTCGGCGTGTGGATATTCGACGCGTGGATATTCGACGCGTGGATATTCGACGCGTGGTAATTTGACGCTTGGGTATTCGACGCGTGGTAATTTGATGCTTGAGTATTCGACGCGTGTTAATTTGATCCTCTAGTTTCCATGAAATATATTGAATGTGTAGTCTCTGGTCAGAGCATTTGATCGTTAGCCCACATCATCATCCACATCCAAATACGCTGATTTGATAATACGCTCATTTAAGTAAAACTTGAACAGCTACGACTCCTATCACATAAAAGAAAATTTCTTCAGCGAATGGAAGGGCTTCCAGTCTGCTTCTCCTGCAGCAATCACATTTAATTTCACGAAAAGCGGATATTCAAATATCGAAGGAACCACTCAACGAAGTCGCAAATAGAAAATGTGTTTGCTCTAACGTACGCGACTTTTTCCTCCCCACCTCTGTACCCGGAATGCACCCCCTCGAAACTTCCTTACGCGGTTAAGCCATTCGACTTCATGAATTTCAAAGTAACGCTTCCAGGGAAATACGAAGACCTTCGCGAATAACTTGTGAGACTGTGAAAACGAAATAAATATAGGGGTGTTAACAAACTGAGAAATCTGTCTCTTGCTTGTGAGTTTTGTTTTTCTTTGGGGTTCAAGGGAAAGTTGGATGGTTTTGAAGCTGCTTTAAATGAAAAATGCGGTTGCCTCTGTTTTATGTGTTTTGGTGGGGTTTGTTTTGGGAAATATTTGAGATTATTGTCAGGGGTGCATATTTGATGATAAGTTATAGGATTTTGGTATTTGGATAGTTAAACGGGTGGGTCAAAAATTGGGTTAAATAAAACTAAACCTAAGGTTAAAGCACCTAAGTTAATGAATAAGAAGAGGCTATACAAAAATACCTTCCGTTTATTGAACTGTTTTTCGAACGATAGCCAGGATAATTGTAATAAGGGCGGTTGAATGCGACCAATAGGCAATCGATCTTTTCTGCAAAGAACTACCGTCAACCAGAATGACAATAACGATACTCAATTATAACGTCCCATCGCTGAGGGATCTCGATAAAACCGCGAAACGTTGAATAGCATCGCAGAACAATCGACTCGTCCTCGAAGAAAATATCGCTGTCCCAAATCGTGGTAACGATATTCAATTACGAATTTCTATCGCAATCCGCTATGAAATTACGCTGCAAGGAGATTCGATAAACCCTGAATCGAATCGATCATCCGTGAAATTTTAAGTAATTAATTCGATCCTCATTTTGAAATGTTCGCATTTCTAAATTCGTTCACAGCAATCTATTAATCTGAAACTTTGGTCTTTCTAATTTTTAAGTTATTCAACTTTTTAATTTTTGCGTTTAAAAATTGCATGTGGGAAAATTTAATGTTTTATTGGAAGAATTTCAAGCTTCTAAATTTCAAAATTACCAAACTTACAAGCATGAAAATTTAACATTTGTTTTTCAGAATTCCAATTTTTAAAATGACCAAAATTGCAAATGTCTAACGTTGATAATTTCAAAGTTTGAATTTAAAGAAATAATCCACCATGTGATCACCGAAATGTCTTAAACATACTGGACCTGTTCACCTTCTAAGTCGCACCATCAGGCAATCATTGATTATCCAATTCCCAGTTAATCTTTCATACAGCAGAAAACGGTGGAAACAGAATTTTCCTAGTCATAAACACGTATTCTCTCTCGGTTATCCACGCTTCAGCGTCGTTAACTCGCCCTTTGTTTCTCGCGATTCGCGCTACTCAGCGATATTAAAGCTTGGGAAAGGACGTTGCTCGCTTCATTTACCTCCCGATTTACCTGTGATTCAGTTTCAGCAACAAAGCCGGCAACTATGCATCGCCCGGCACAAAGTGAATTTTCTCTTCTTTCTACGAAAAAGTGGAGCTTCAAGTAAATTTCATCATTCTGTTTTTGAACAAATTTTTTATCAAAGTGCTACATTTCTCGCTTGCTATTGACTTAGGAACTTGTGGAATTAAATAGACTGTTAGTTAATTAGAATATAATTATTTATATTCAGACAGAGAGAGGGAGATGTGGAGACAGGGATATGTGGAAAGACATGTGGAGAGATATCTGGAAGGATATGTGGAGGTACATGTGGAGGAACAAAGACAGAGACACAGAAACAGAGATATGTGGAAGGATATGTGGAGAGACATAGAGACAGAGACATGTGGAAGGATATGTGGAGGTACATGTGGAGGGACATAGAGACAGAGACATAGAGACAAGGATATGTGGAGGAACATGTGGAGAGATATAGAGACAGGGACATGTGGAGGGACATAGAGACAGAGACATAGAGACAAGGACATGTGGAGGAATATGTGGAAGGACATAGAGCCAGGGATATGTGGAGGGACATGTGGAGGGACATAGAGACAGAGACATAGGGGAAGGGACATGTGGAGGGACATGTGGTGGGATATGTAGAGAGATATGTGGATTGATATGTGGTGGAATATGTAGAGACACATGTGGATTCATATGTGTTAGAACATAGAGACAGTGACATGTGGAGGAACATGTGGAGGTACATAGAAACAAAGACATGTGGAGGAACATGTGGAGGTACATAGAGACAGTGACATGTGGAGGAACATGTGGAGGTACATAGAGAGTGTGACATGTGGAGGTACATAGAGACAGTGACATGTGGAGATACATACAAAGAGAGACATAAATACACCTCCTAATTTTAACCAGCTCTTAACCAGCACCTCTAATAATTAAAACTTCATCAACAACCACAAAAACAATTTTAAATAAATAAATTACACGTACTATCCCACGAGCAAAATATATTAAGGTATATTGCATATTTAAAATTTGTGAGAGTCAAGCGAGCAAAGATCAGGAGTACGCAACAAAGGATTTCCCCGAAGGAACCAGCCAACCAGATAACCGAATGAGGCTCGGAAGATTTGTGTCAGACTGTCGTGATTTTCATCGAGACCCTTCTTCTCCACGGTAAATGACGTGGAAAGAGGGGAGAAATTAAAGCCGCTCGTTAGGGTGAAACGTTGCTCGACCGATCGGACCCGTTCACCCGCGAGCCAGCCAAGCAACGAGTCCGATATTCCAGATACAAAGAGAACGGAGGAAAAGTGGATATCGCGTGATTCTTGCTCCCTTTTTCTTCCCTCTGATTCCTGACTGGCCATATTAAATTGGATCAACTTGGAAACGTCCAAGGAACAGCTGGCTGAACTTCTTCTCTCGTCACCCCTTCAATTTCGAGATAATTAATTGGATGTCGGGGAAGGATAAGAAAAGTCCAACCGTTGTTAATTCGAGTTCTGGGTGATATTATGCAATATCGTCACATAGTTCTTTGGGAATATACTTTCCTGTTAGGTGGACAGAGCTTTGGGTATTTGGGGATTTGAGGATTTAGAAATTGAGGATTTAGGGATTTAGAGGCTGAGGATTTGGAAATCTGGATGCTTCAAAATTGGGTGATTTGTGGATGTGGACATTTTGGAGATCTGCAAGTTTAGATTCGATGTGGACTTTTCAGGATGACGATTTCTAGATATGGACATCTGGAATCATTCAGTTGAGGATTTAGGGATTTGTAAACTGAGGATTGGGAGATTTGGATGTTTCGAAATTAGGTGATTTGTGGATGTGGTCATTTTTGCAGATTTGCAAACCTAGATTTGATGTGGACTCGTCAGAATGACGATTTCTACATATGTCCACCTGGACTCTATTTATTCATTTAATCTGGACTTTAATTTATAACTTCACTACAAACTTCTCAGTTTCCCCACTATCTAACCTAACCACTACAAGGACTCACTCCATACAAAATTACAGTCCACAACAATTTGAAGTCATAGGTAGACCCCAGTCCAACAGTCCTTAACCAAAATGTGCCTTAAATTCATATCAAGATCGCCCAGTTCAAAAGACATTACCCTAAATGCCATCATCACCAGGATAAGGGTTGTCCTTCCAGATCCTAATCTTGCAAGAGTCAGCAGGTTCCTATGACCAAGGGAGAGTTACTATGTAAGATCAGATTCATCGATTTGGTATTTCTGCAGCAACTTGTTTCTTAAAGATGCTATAAAATCTCCCTTTATCTTTAGTACCAAAAATGTGTCACTTGAAATATTTGGAACTTGAAGTCTTATTAAATACCTAAAAATTTGTTTGGATTTCAATAATTTGCAACGCAGAATTTCTTGAAAAATCTCTTTATAGAAATCTGTCCAACAAAACGATACACAAATCCCATATCCCCTGCTTGAGTCATCCATCTTGAGAGACCATAACCGTCTCAGGCGGTGTCTTATCAAGAGGGTTATCTCGTGTCAATATTATCACAGAAGCTTCGATACTCCTCGAAGCCGAAATATTTCGCGAAAAGTAGTTTCGTGCCAGACGTATAGAGTTTCAATCCATCATCGTGTCAAGGATTTTGCGACCAGTTGAAATTTTCATGAGATCCATTTTAACGGTCGCTGTTATTCTTCTCTGTTTCGTAAAAAGCATTCTCCAGTATTTGTAGTTACAGAAACCGTACACAGGCTCTCGGTAGTCGAGTTAACTGGAAAGAAAACGTAATACGAGGTTAAGGAGGCCATAGTCGGCCACGAGATTAGCCAAGTTCTCCCTTTAGAATCTGTGAACCAAGGTTGGTCCACAAAGTGTCCCAGTTAGCCGGTCGTCGAGCAAATTGTCAAGAGAACCGAGCGTGTGCCAACTGTTTGCCCTGCAATTAATGTGAGTCGCACGAATCCTCGAGCAAATAGGAGGAAAAGCAAAGCCCTTCGACCATGGGGAAACTCGTGGGATCGCCTTGCAGCTCGGACGTGAAATTGGTTTGTCAACCGGACGGACCCTTCGCTTGCCATCTCGAATACTGGATTTACAATCGTCCTTCGACACATTCGTCTTGAACAAATAATAAGACGGCTAACGTTTATTGGAACAGTGGCAAACGTTGTTGAAATTGTTGAGCGACGAAATACTAAGCGTGGGATGCTGTCTGAGACTTTTGATGCGGGCGACATTTGACGTTTTAGATATTTGACGCGAGAGATATTTCACATGTGAGATAGTTTATGGGTGAGATGTTTGATGTGTGTAGTATTTGACGCGTGAGATATTTGACGCTTGCGGTAATTGACGCTTGCGACATTTGACGCCTGCGACATTTGACGCCTGCGACATTTGACGCCTGCGACATTTGACGCTTACGACATTTGACGCTTACGACATTTGACGCTTGTGGTATTTGACGCTTGGGATATTTAACGTTTGCAGTATTTAATGCTTGAGATATTTGACGCTTGCTACATTTGACGCTTGCGACATTTGACGCTTGCGACATTTGACGCTTGCGACATTTGACGCTTGCAGTATTTGACGCTTGCGACATTTGACGCTTGCGACATTCGACGCTTGCTACATTTGACGCTTGCGACATTTGACGCTTGCAGTATTTGACGCTTGCGACATTTGACGTTTGCGGTATTTGACGCCTGCGATATTTGACGCTTGTGATATTTGACGCTTGCGACATTTGACGTTTGCGGTATTTGACGCCTGCGATATTTGACGCTTGTGATATTTGACGCTTGCGACATTTAATGCTTGCAATATTTAACGCTTGTAACATTTGACGCTTGTAACATTTGACGCTTGCTACATTTGACGTTTGCGACATTTGACGCTTACGACATTTGAAGCTTGCGACATTTGTCTCTTGCGATAATTGACTCTTGCGATATTTAACGCTTGTAACATTTGTCGCTTGGTACATTTGACGCTAGCTACATTTGACGCTTGCTACATTTGACGTTTGCGACATTTGACGCCTGCTACATTTGACGCATGTACCATTCTACTCCTGTAACATTTTCCGACTAGAACACTTCATAAATGAAATATCCAACATATAACAGATACAAAATAAGATATGGTAAGCACGGCACACCGTAAGTCGACTTACAACACATCAAATTGCAGCGTGAAATATAACGAATTGATGTTGAACACGACACAACAAATTAAAATTGAACATGCATGATCCCACAACGTATAACAATAAGATAACAAAAACGCACAGCGATAAAAGCTAATACGTGTCCCATGGTGATATACATAGTGGCAATATCAAAGGGAGTAAAACCGCAATTTTTCATGACATCACAAACAAAAGAAACATCAATTAATATACGAACAGAAAGCAATTCTTCCGCTGATGAAAGCAAATGGACGAACAGCGACGAAGAAATTTCCCCCGGAAATGGACGGAACTGACAGCGAACCGGCTAGGCTTCGATAACAAAAACAATTCCCTCGAAGCTCTCGAGGCAATCGATTTCCCTGGATTCAACAAAGTGCCTTCGACAAAAGAAGGTAGAAAGAGGAGGAGGAAATTCCGCAAAATCTGAAGAAAAGGACAGCTAGCTGAATTTCATATATTCCGCGGATAGGGCTGGTTTCATCCCCGATTAACATCCGGTCCACCGAACCAACAGACTACCGGACCTCCTGTATTATTTACTTTCCACGAACCTATGGATTATGGACTTCTTCGTCCTTACTCTTTTCAGTGAAAACTACCACATTCCCTTCTCGTGTTCCACCTTGTCCTTAAATCGGGGTCTGCACTCTGTCGATCGACTGTGTGGAATTTTTGGAAGATCGATAAGGTGGAACTATTGAATTCTTGAGAGGAATTTCTGATTTACGTGGTTGATAAATTTTAGTACGGTTTGTGGAGGTCTGTGTTGATCTGATTCGTGTTTAAGATTGCGGATAGGTTTATAGTTGAGCGAATTTTCATGAGTTAACCGTGGCAGATATGGTTTTTTGTCAGAGAAGTAAACTTTTTTGAAATGTGCCAAAAACACTAAAAAAATTCTCAAAAGTGTCAGAAGATGGCTAATAGAGGCTTGAGTGGCGGGGTGTCTTTAGTAAGTGAAGACCCTTGCTCTACCATTCACAGCCCAAACCGTGTTAGATACGACTTTTTGTCAAAGGACCAAACTTTCTTAGAATATGCCAAAACCCCTAGAAAAATAGTCGGAAGTCCCTAAGGTGGCTAATAGGCGGCTAGAGAGTCGTGAGTCCCCAGCGGACGAAACCCTTGCCCTACCACTTACAGGCCAAACCGTGCTAGATACGACTTTTTGTCAGAGGACAAAACTTTCTTAGAATATGCCAAAACCCCTAGAAAAATTGTCAAAATTGTCTGAAAATGGCTAACAAGCGCTGGAGACCCTCAGTGAAGGAAGACGAATCAACATCCTAGCCCTACCACTCCCAGGCCAAACCGTGCTAGATACGAGTTTTTGTCAAAGGACCAAACTTTTTCAAAATGTGCCAAAACCCCTAGAAAAATTGTCAGAAGTTACAAAAAATGGATAACAAGGGCGCAGGGGTGGTGGGCCTCCCCAAAGCAAGTCCATAGTAGAAGTCTTCCTAAAAACATCAGAAAACAACGTACCTAAAATATATATTAAAATATAAAGGGAAAATCAATTCAGTAGCATAATTTAAACACAGAAGAGCAACCATCCAAATACCATTGAAAATCCTTCCATAAATATTCCTCAAAGCAAGCTGCATGCTTCTTCCTCTCCGTCAAGTCTTTCTTACGTAAACCCGACAGGATCCTGAAGCATGATCCTGCGGGACTCTTTGATCTGCCATTCTGTCTCTTCAGCGGATGACATGGACCACCAGGCCACCCTCTATCCACCCCCGTCGAGGTTATGAATTACCTTCAAGCCGTATTTTCTTCGTTGAAAGGTCGAGAATCCGTTTCAGTACCGAGCAAAATACCTTGCCGTTAAATTGTGTCTATAAATTGAGTGGAAGCTTTGCGAACAAGAGTTCTTTTTTTACCGGAGGATTCGCTAAGGGGTTGAAATCGGCACGGCAAGACTACTCTCTCTCTTTCTCTCTGTTTATCGCCGTTTCCTTTGAGGGATAAGACCCGGGAACGGAGAATTAGAGTTGGGATTCGCGTGATCCTGTTATCGTAGTTCTCGTGGAATCGCGAGTTAAATGTGTTTACGGAGTTGGAAGGATTTTAATAATCCACCCTGGGATGTGCAACGCTGTTCTGGGGCTATGGGGATCCGTTTAACGTTATCTGCCTATCATTTCACCTAAATATCTTCTGTTCAATCCTGCTCTTTTCTATTTGCTCGAAGGTATTCTAGTTTCAAATATTACGCTTCCAGTAAATGATGCCAAAATGTCTGTGTAGATGTGCACAAAGGTCGTCTGCCAAATCACGTTCTAATATAACCTGTTTTCTTGCAGAGGGGTAGCGACGAACTTTTGTCGCAAAGCGGAGCAGTTAGCAATGGTGCTGCAATGAGTCCACAACCACATCACGCGGCCGACAACAATAATGACGCCAAGAAGGTGAGTCAGCCATCAAATTTAAAAATTTATCACAAGTGTTTATATTTTTCCTTATTTGTAACGATATGGTCGATCGAGCACACCTGTTGTGCCGACAATTAATTATCCACTCCGCAAGAAAATGCAAGTCCTCGACATTCAATTAAAACAACTGTAATAAACTTAAAAAAGTAGTAAAAGCCGACCACACGTTTGCGAACAATATTCGACGTCAAATTCCGCCGCTCAACAAATATTTGGCTCAAAAACAGTTAACAATTTCGATTCGCTGTAGCCAGCGGACGCGAAAACAAATGCTTTTCACTCAGCCGGGCAAAAACTATCGGGGCAGAATTTTGCAACGTGGACCGGCAGGAAATATTTATTATTGTCAGTGACGCGTGACGTTGCTGCTGGCCTCGTATGCTGGAACGATGATGGAAAAAATGTCGGAAGTTTAGGCGAACGATAGATGCAGCCGTGTGTTCGTAAGCCACGAATGATGCACGTCTCTAACAGCGGCTGCACGTGCACCAGGTTGCATCGAAACTTGCATCCACGGTCTCGTTAATCATTTTCTCTACGTGATGGGGAGGAGAAAAACAGTAAAGTCCTGCGACATACAACGTTCGATTCTTGTCTTCCTTTTTCTTTTGTGTCTTCTTGTAATATATCATACGACCAAGTTTTACTTTCATCCTTAATATCTATTTTTAACATTACTTTTTATTTTTTACTTACACTAATTTTAGTTTGATACTCAATTTTATTATTTAATATGTAGTTATTTTTTTTTTTGACATTTTTATTAACATTATTATATGGTATTGTTAGTAACGTTATTATATGACATTACTATGTGTCCTTACTATATGACGTTATTATATGACATTATTATATGACATTATTATATGACATTATTATATGGCATTATTATATGACATTACTATATGACATTACTATATGACGTTATTATATGACATTACTATATGACGTTATTATATGACATTACTATATGACGTTAGTACATGACATTACTATATGACATTACTATATGTCATTACTATATGTCGTTACTGTATGTCCTTACTATATGACGTTATTATATGACATTACTATATGACGTTATTATATGACATTACTATATGATATTATTATATGACATTACTATATGTCATTACTATATGTCCTTACTATATGAAGTTATTATATGACATTATTATATGACACTAACCTACCTAACCTACCTAACCTACCTAACCTACCTAACCTACCTAACCCACCTAACCCACCTAACCCACCTAACCCATCTAACTTGCCTAACCTAACATACCTAACACACCTAACTTACCTAACCTAACATTAGAAACTTGAGTGTTCAGAAATTTTCAAACTTGACAATTTATTTTATAAAAATATTTATATAGTGTAGTAGATTATTAAATGACATTAATTATAAACATTATTATATAACATTACCATATAACATAATCATTTACAATTCATAATTAACAGTAAAATGACAGTGTAACAACAGAACTCGCACGATTGAATTAAAATTAGGAGCTCAGTGTAAAGTAGTTCACACGTGTTCCCGCGGTGCAACATTGCGATAAAAAAAAAACAGTACAGTGACGGATCGTTAATGCGGCCGCGGAAAGAAACAGAGACGAACAACGGGGGATTCGGTGACAAAGCTTCGCGTTCTCGGCTTTTACTTTGAAAACGAACACGCTCTACTTTTCGACGGTCTCAAAAAAAGGGCGAAATTGTTAGCGGCCTATGGAGCTTGAAACTGGAGGCGTCTCTGTGTAAATTTCGCGAAAAATCGATAACGATATTTTCCTTAACTCTTTTATCTGGGAACTGTCGGGTAATTTTGTTTCGGGGAAAAATTGGACAGAATTTGATCGACTACCTCTTACGAACAATTTTCTTATTTAAATTAGAGAATTTGTAAACATTTATAAAAAATTTTTATTAATGAATTAATGTATAGTACTCAAAGCAAATTAAACCTTAATTTTTTCAACGTAACCTATAAACAATATACTAAATTATGATAAAATTCAGTTCGAACCTCATTAAGCAAAAACCGGAAACAAAGATTCCTGATAAATGATTAAAACATCCCCGAGTGTCCCCGGAGAAAGATCAAACGAACGAGAAGAAAGGCGTATAAGATGAAAAGAAAGAAGAAAAAAAATAATGTCCAGTAATTGAGTCTGCTCTAACACCTTTAACGAGACCTTAACGTTCTTCTTTCCGTAGACGCGTCAAGGGGGTGAAAGGAACGCACCCCCGCAGGAATAAGTGGCGCAACACCGTCACCATTCGTGGATAATGGGACGGAACGAAGCAGTAAATGGCACGTCAGAAAGAAACTGGGACAAAAGAGACTTTGTCCAACTAATACAGCCAAGTGTCGAACGACACTCACGATATTAGGCCAGGTTTTTACGTCCCTTCGTCCACTAACTGAAACTCTTCTCTTTTACGAGCAATTTTTCTTCTGCTGTTACTCAAAATTATATTAGACTTATCGTATTTTATTTATACTTTATTTTTATATTTGTTCACTTGTCAGATTTTTAAACGAGTGTAATTTAAACCTATTACCCAATTTATCTCATTATTCTGTGCATAAAAGTATTAGGGTAAGATTATTGAAAAATGAATATTTTGTAATTTGACAAAATATTGGAACTTTCAAACCTTAATAACTCAAAAAGATTTTAATCAAAAAATACTTTATCATAGTATTTTATAAAGTTCTCGAGATAAACTGCAATATGAAAAAATATATAGGGTGTTCCATTTAAAAAAATTGAAGTGATCTTCCAGTGACCCTTCAAGGTCAAAATGATATTGCCAGTAAATAGAACTTTTTAAAGCCTACAACTTTTGTCTGAAACATTTTTTGATAAAACTTATATTTTTCAAAATATTCAAGGGTTCCGACTTTTTGTATACACCCTGTATAATAATGTCATAGCAAAACCTATTTATAATTTAGGTTTAAATTCCACCTATTTATAGTTTAGGTATAAAGTCACCAAGTCACTTACGAAGAGTCACCGAAAGACTTCACCCTAATAACTGAAGATAAAACCTGAGAAAAGGTCGTAAATCACAGTAAAACGCCTTAAATGAAAAATTGCATAAAGTAGTATCTAATCCTGAATAGATAATAGAAGATCAGCGTTCGAATGCAATTTCCTCGCGGATGAAGGATCACAAAGGACGTCGTGATCCCACAATAATTATGTTGGAGATGGCAGGACGTAAGCAGATTACACGTAGCCGATAATTCAACGGGTTCGATTCAGCTTGATCAAAAGCCACGAATGGCTTCCGATTTCCGAAAGATCGGCTATCCTTCTTTTCATGGCTGCCGTCGTTCAGCCATTTTCTCGATTAAAGACGACGGAAACCCGTCGCGGGACACTCTGTTTCTTTCCCTCTCGTTTCCGCTCCCGATCGGCCAACCTAATTTCGAGATTGCTAAGAACGCCTTATCTCGAAGCTCGATTCTATCGTTCGTTCAGCTCTGACGGAAGTGTTACTCTTGTTGCACTCTATTTTTTGTTTTTAGACATTTTGTGTCAAGAAGTAATTAACCATTTGTTCGTACTTTTTGTTCGTTCGTATCCATCACTCAAAATTTTTTAAATCATTTAACCTTTACCATTTCGTTTAATAATAATTTGAAATAGGCATTTGTTAATTAATTCTACATTTCATATACGATATATACAATGAAACAACAGTGCAATAACCTTAAAAAAATTTGTTTAGCTTTTTAACTGATAGGTTTTAAAATTGTTTGCAAACAGTTCATGCAAAGGGTTGATCCAATATTCCTCGGTGATAAACCGGTGATGTAAAAGAAAGGTAAACACCTGTATTTTGAAAACAGGATATTGACTTAGTTTATTACAGTTTCGTCGGATTTTGTTTTTGAAAACAAAAGCCTTCATCTCCGCAGAGAGCTCCCCCGTCCGATTGTTTTTCCGGATGTCGGAATTTCATATTAGAAAATGCGCGAGAGAGACCAATCACCTATGGAGATTTCTGAAAGCTGACCGAAACTTCTGCTCGGCGTGTCTGACATATTTCATTCTGGAATGTTTCTCTGCGAATGCACCGGAACGTTTGCTACGATTTTCGGATGCCAACAGTCTGCCGTGTGGATAATTCCTATTTCGCGATTTTACGTTTCAGAGCTCTTCCCATTTACCCTTAGCTTGATGAAGTTAATTAAACAATGACGTTTTATGTTCGGAATACGGGGGCTATTTGTGCAGATCGGTATTTAGAAGCTGTTATATTCTGATTGTTTAAATAATGGTGTAGTAATTTAACACTCTGTGTATTAAGTGTACTTGTGAAATTATTATTCAGTGAAATTATTACTAAGTGAAATTATTACTAAGTGAAATTATTAGTAAGTGAAATTATTAGTAAGTGAAATTATTACTAAGTCAAATTATTACTAAGTGAAATTATTACTAAGTGAAATTATTACTAAATTAAATTATTACTAAGTCAAATTATTACTAAGCCAAATTATTACTAAGTCAAATTATTACTAAGTCAAATTATTACTGAGTCAAATTATTACTACCTCAAATTACCATCACTATCACCAAATTACCATCACTATTGCACTCTTCATGTACAAATAAACCACAAGAACGAAACAATAAACCGAAAGCTTCTCGAAAATCAAACGCATCTAATCACCTCGATTGCACTTAGCTTCAATCGCTAAAACAGTTCGATGCCCCGGAAAAAAAATCTGAGTTACCGAGAGGCGAAGAACGTTTAATTCGCAAGGTTTGCATTCAGGAAATGGTGGAACGAGATGCTCACTGTTCGTATGCCAACGAAATTAGCAAGTGCTGGAATTAGACAAACGTGGATGGAGTTTTTCAAACGAAATTGGATAAATGTTTGCTGTTCGATTTGGTTCAGGTAGACCAAGTCAATGGCTATCTGGGACTATGTGGATATGGGACTAGTATAGATAGATATTAACAGTGGTGGCAATTGTATTTGACATTTTATCAAATTGCGAAGGAGTCATGTTGTCAAAATTTAGATACATCGAGTAGGTAGCCTTTGGAGATAAGGTGGTGGTGACCACTTCTGTTAGCTTTGGATGTGGACATAAGACTAGTATAGATACATATATAGATACATGTTAACAGTTATGATAATTATATTTGATATTTCAACACATTCAAATGACAATTCAACAAATTGCAAAAGTGTCAAGCTATAGTATACAGTATACAGATAGTATACAGATACATCTTCCAGTAGGTAGCCTTTGGACCTAAGGTGCTGGTGACCACTTCTGTTAGCCTTAATGTGGACATAAGGCTATAATGTAGATACACAGCAACAGTTATGGCAATCATATTGATCATTTCAACAAATTGCAAAGGAGTCATGTACATATGTCTTGCTGTATCTTCAAGTAGCCTTAGGACCTAAGGCATCAGACCTTCTTCCGTTAGCTCTGGATGTGAACATGAGGCTATAGTAGAGACACACAGCAACAGTTATGGCAATCTTATTGATCATTTCAACAAATTGCAAAGGAGTCATGTACATATGTCTTGCTGCGTCTTCAAGTAGCCTTTGGACCTAAGGCATCAGACCTTCTTCCGTTAGCCCTGATGTGGACATGAGGCTATAGTAGAGACACACAGCAACAGTTATAGCAATCTTATTGATCATTTCAACAAATTGCAAAGGAGTCATGTACATATTGTTGCATCTTCAAATAGTCTTTGGACCTAAGGCATCAGACCTCCTTCTATTAGCCCTGATGTGGACATGAGGCTATAGTAGAGACACACGGCAACAGTTATGGCAATCATATCGATCATTTCAACAAATTGCAAAGGAGTAATATTACAGCGCTATTGCATCTTCCCACAGGTAGCCGAACCTAGCTAGCCGAAGATAGCCTTGTTAGTTCCGATGGATCCAGTACTACATCATTCATAACCAATTTCATAATCAAACCATAACCAATAGTTCATAACCAGTTTGCACAAAGATCTAATTACCCCAATATGGACCTAGCCCTTTAACATTCGCATTATAAAACAAAATCTCAGACCTAAAGTTTGTAGCCTACAAAGTATCCCAAACTATCGTACTAGAAGACATCTTGTCTGAAGTAGACGTAGTCAACGCAAAGAGTCCCATATCCATCGATCGTGTGACCCAAGCGTAAAATCGTCTCTTGCCTGACCACGGATCGCTAAGTACGTCCACTTTTTCCGGTCCGTCTTTTTATTTGCCTGGCTGCAATATGGCGGGTACGCCCACATAATCGCGTGCGGTAGCAACGGGTTGAAATCTCGTCGTACTGGCCACGTACAAAAGAATCAAAGCGTAGGAAAGGTAATGGTACGGCTCTGCCGGCGGCCAGTAATATTCCGGATGGACTCTGCTTTCGATTCGAGTGCCCTCACAAAGCTGCCGTTTAGATAAATTGCTTCCACCTGCGTCTGCCTTTTTGGTACGGACGGTGGTCCTCTCGTTATGTCCCCATGAAAAAAGAGGGTGAAGCGACCTTTTTGTCTCTCCTTTTTCACGGTGTTTCTCATTCTTTGATCCGACTGGAGAATCGGACTGATAACGATGCGGAAATTAGAGGTTTAATTTACTGGACGTTTCAACCAAAATTTCAGCTTCGTGTCGCTTGTCTTACAAGACGGTTACAAATCAATATCAATTTTTCCGCCCAGATTTATTGAGGGACACCGGGTCGTCTATTTTGCGACGAGTCTGTCGCTTAATTTGGTAACAACCTGATTCGCTGGCCTTTTAGCCACGTCTATTTCGACCAGGGTTAGGTTTAGTTTTCACCAATAGCTGACACCTGGTATTTTCATCAGGGGAGAATGTCGAGGTATTGACACGGTAATGAAATACGCTCTGTAGTGGACGTTTGACAAATTAAGTGAATTCTATGGCGAAAATGGGGTGAAAATGTACTGTTAGATGAGTTAATTCACGTTGCTGAAAATTGTGTGTACACAATTGAATGTAGTATTATGCAATCTTTTCTTATGCAAATTATAACAGGAACTGCAAATTAAAGTCTATTAAAACAAGGGGTTGATATGTTTTAAAATTAGCAGTAAATAAAAATACAATTATTGCACATAAAAATATAAATGGTAATTAATTTAATTTTAACTCAAAATTAAGTAACAATTTATACATAATAAACTTCGCAAGTTGAAAATAAAGTCTCAGTACAATAAAATACGATCGATCAGAGGTAAAACTTTCGAATCATGCAGGAACAATAATTCTCACCCCTGAGTATCACGGAAGCATCAATCCGTGCACTATTTTTCTTCTCTAATTCTCGATTACCCGCGGGAGCAGCCCTCGAACGTTAAGGCACGCGCCAGGGGGTGCCATGATGATAAATCAAGCGGATGTGAGATTAGGATAGGGGGTGAGGCAGGTACAAAGTAGCAACGAGACAGGTAACATGATTCCCATTGAGATTCGTAGTAGCTGGCAACCAGCCAGACTACTCTGTTTCTCTTTCTAACCTCTCTCTTGTAATCTGACCATAACTCACCCCCTATTTTCCTCTCCTTTTTTCTTTGTCTTCCTTTATTTCATTACGTGCCTGTTTATTTATGGTTTCAAGGGATGAAAGAGTTTGTTCATGGATATCGTTGCAAACTTTTAGAGTACACTGAATAATCTGTTCTGTATACTGCGTGATCGGGAAATAAAAAGTTCTGGTTCCTGAATTTAAAGAAAATCTTAGTTTGTGAAAAAAACATCCCTTCATCGAATACTTTAATACAGATGTTTTAAATATTTTAAAATACACTTCAAATTGTGAAATTGTTTGTTCTTGTCTAATAAACCAATACTTAAATAAATAGATTATATATTGTACTTTAAAATAAAATTATAAATTCACTTATAATAGGTAAATAAATTATATATTATACTTTAAAATAAAATTATAAATTTAGTTATAATAAATCAATAAATTATATATTACACTTTAAAATAAAATTATAAATTTACTTATAATAAATAAATAAGTTATATATTATACTTTAAAATAAAATTATAAATTTACTTATAAAAAATAAATAGATTATATATTATACTTTAAAATAAAATTATAAATTTACTTATAAAAAATAAATAGATTATATATTATACTTTAAAATAAAATTACAACAAAATTTTGTATGAACAAAATTCAACCCTTATTTCAAAAAGGAAATAACAAGTTAAGGGTGATCAGAAGCTGTCAAGGTAGACAAATAACGCAGCGAAGAAAATAGAACAATAAATTTAGGGGTGGAATTGAAACCGTGGCGATTAAGATTTAAATGGTCGATGTAGAACAAAAGTGCAGGCCGAAAGCATGGCGAAAAAGCTTCTTCCGGTAGAACCGCGACGATAAAAAGATATTGGCGGTCGTAAAGACGCGTGGAATCGCGCTTGTAAAAAAATTGGACGCCGCGCGTAAAAGCGGCGGAACTTACTTAATGGCGGATCTCTCGGCCCTGGGCGTAAAAATAAGGGAAACAGGTTGCCGCGTTAAAAAAGCCCCCGCTCTGCTGGGGAATAAATAAGCCCCTGCAACCGTATAAACTTCACCACCTTTTCCTTTAATATTTCCGTTTGCTACGGATGGAGGAAGTGATTCTGCTCTGAACTTGTTGCAAAAATCTGGGGAATTTGGGGATGTTAAACTTTGATGAAACGTAAAAGGTCGGTGGATATTAAATTTTTGTATCAGAAAATTTTTTTATGTTTTTGTAATTTGTTTTATAATTTTAATCTTGAAAATTGTACAGTTTGAACCTTGAACATTGTGCAATTTTCATCTTGAACATTGTACAATTTGAACCTTGAACATTGTACAATTTGAACCTTGAACATTCATTGTGCAATTTTAATCTTGCACATTGTACAATTTGAACCTTGAACATTGCACAATTTTGACCTTGAACGTTGTGCAATTTTAACCTTGAACATTGTACAATTTGAACCTTGAACATTGTGCAATTTTAATCTTGAACACTGTACAATTTTAACCTTGAACGTTGTAGTATTTCAACTTTGAACATTGTACAGTATGAACCTTGAACATTGTACAAATTTAATCTTTAATAGGGTTCAATTTTAACCTTGAACATTGTGCAAATTTAATCTTTAATTGGGTGCAATTTGAACCTTGAACATTACACAATTTGAACCTTGAACGTTGTACTATTTCAACCTTGAACATTGTACAAATTTAATCTTTAATTGGGTGCAATTTGAACCTTGAACATTACACAATTTGAACCTTGAACGTTGTACTATTTCAACCTTGAACATTGTGCAGTTTGAACCTTGAACATTGTGCAATTTTTATCTTGAACCTTGTACAATTTTAACCTTGAACATTGTACAAATTTAATCTTTAATTGGGTTCTATTTGAACCTTAAACATTGTACAATTTTAATCTTTAATTAGATTCAATTTGAATCTTGAACATTGTACTATTTCAACCTTGAACATTGTACAGTTTGAACCTTGAACATTGTACAATTTTAACCTTGATCACTGTACAATTTTAACCTTGAACACTGTACAATTTTAACCTTGAACACTGTACAATTTTAACCTTGAACATTGTGTAATTTTAATCTTGAACCTTGTACAATTTTAATCTTAAACATTGTACAAATTTAATCTTTCATTGGGTTCAATTTGAACCCTGAACATTGTACAATTTTAATCTTTAATTAGATGCAATTTGAACCTTGAACATTGTACATTTAAAACCTTGAAAATTGTACAATATGAACCTTGAATATTGTACAACATTAACCCTAAAAATAGCATAATTTTAATCCGTCAAAAATCCCAGGGTAAAATAAAAGTTACCCTCAATAAAAAAATTTCTAAATTTTTTGTTCGTGTTCCTACAAAGTTCAGTGATTATTAAGTAAGTGATATTGTGACTATAATTTTTGAAGTACCGATATTAGGCGCTTATTAGGGGGCTGATCGTACCTGCAGGCGCAAGAGGGTTTACTCGAATTTCAGTCAGAGTTTCGCGAACCTCTCACACACGCGATATTTCGATCTACGAAACTTTCTGTTGCATATACGTTTGGACTCGCTGGCAAATATAACCCTATATTAACCGTGTGACGTGGGACTGCACCCCCCGAGGGTGCTTTTGACGCTCTCACCCTCCCGTTAGCAAGCTGATCGACGTGCTGGAGTTAGGATCCATAATTTGTTTGCGAATCGATTTGTCCAAGTGTTTATGTTCTAACTTGCCTGTTTGTGATAGTAATTGAAGACATATCTTTCAAACTTTTACTCTTGTTCTAGTTTTATGATACACTGTTCAAAATGTTCACTCGAACTTCATTATTTTAGGTATGGACAATTTTTTGCTGTTATAGGGTGATATAAGAATAGATGTTTAGTAGGTATAGTAGGTAGAGATATATACATTGCTTTAGTTTTGAAACACCCTGTATAGGTACAAGGTTAAAATCGTACAATGTTCAAGGTTAAAATTAAAATTATAATTCGAGTGTACATACGACACCCTGTATGTATAACTATATGTACATATGACTAAAAATACTCAGTCATTGTTATATTAGGTTTACGAATAATAAACTTTGTGCACCACTTTTGAAACACACTGTATTTAACCTAACGTAAAAGAGTTCGCAATTCGGATATTTAGAATGTAACATAATATCTGCGCAATGTAACGTGATACCCGTATAACCTTGCAGCCTCCATTTTGCATAAATAGTCCACCATTTTGAACCTAAAATTTAGTACAACCCGTTTTCATAATATCTAACGCTTAGTAATTGCTATCCGAGACTGCGTTCAACTTGTATTTACCTATTACGTGATACCAACACCGAAGGTAACTTGAAACTTACTACCTACGTCTATGACATAACCTACTCTTTGCTACTATTAAAATCTACTATACGGGACTTCCCAATTAATCGTGGTAAGGTTACTCGTGTTGCGGATTACTTGGAACTACCTTCCTGAATTTTGAATACGGACGAGTGCGGCTTGAGCAGAAGACATAGACTATCCACGAAATTGTTAAACCAGTGTCTCTCAACCTGTGGGTCATTTCATTAAAATTTCTCATTCAGAATTAAAAAAAAAAAAACTGAATGTACCAGGTGTAATTAGTTAATTTTTAATTTCTGTGGTGAACCAGGCACATTCTAATTTTTTGAGGAGCATTGCAGGGTAAAAATGGGAGTGAAATAGGGATTGAGATGGTCTAAAATTAGCTGCAAACAACAGTAAAATTATTGCATATAAAAAAATAAAAAATTGTAGTTTAACTGCAATTCCCACATTCCATAATTTTATATTCCACAATTCCAATATTCTGCAATCCCCACGTCCCCAATTTCTATATTTCTGATTTCCACATTCCCCAATTCCCACATTCCATAATTTTACATTCCCCAATTCCAATATTCTCCAATTCTCACGTCCCCAATTTCTATATTTCTGAATTCCATATTCCTCAATTCCACATTTCCCAATTCCTACATTCCTCAATTCCCACATTCTCCAATTCCCACATTTCACAATTCCACATTCCCCAATTCCATATTCCTCAATTCCCACATTACCTAATTTCACATTCTCCAATTCCTACATTCTCCAATTCCCACATTCCACAATTCCACATTCCCCAATTCCACATTCCCCAATTCCTACATTCTCCAATTCCCACATTGTCCAGTTTCGACATTGTCTAGCTAGTACATTGTCCAATTCCTACATTGTCCAAATTCCACCTTCCCCAATTCCAGACTTCCCAATTCCACATTCCACAATTCCACATTCCACAATTCCACATTCCACAATTCCACATTCGTCAATTGCCACTCCAACCATGCAAAAATACTTTTAAAAAAATTATTAAACCACCAGAAAAAATATTACAAAATATGTTAAACAGCTTATTAGTAAAAGGGGGAGAAATAATGAAAAAATTACAATATTTCCGTGATCGTGAGAGGGGTAGAAAATAATCGACGCGCAGCGTATTGCCGTGGTGCTTCCTGTATCGCCGCGGTCGATGGAAGTCATATTAAACGTATTAAACACCGTGAATAAATATCAGTTTGATTGATCGTTATCGGCAGCGTATCGTTTTCGAATTGTCTCGTTTCTATCCGTTGCTTCCTTTTTTTTTTTTAATTCAGGGTGAAACGTTACAACCCTTTCTATCCATTCGCAGTTTCTGCGTATCCGAAGCTACGTCGATGGCGTTGATTTATGGATGTTACTTGCCCATTCTCGTGTCATCGAGACACGTCCGATGGAAAGGATCGAATGAGTCGATTATTCACTCGCCGTTTTCCGTTCTTGTTAACCGGCCGTTCATTAAGGGGTGAATTGAATGTTTCTGCTCGAACGGTACTTGATTTTGATCTGGATACACTGTCGCTGACTGGTGGACGTTTGCATAATTTTTAAATAAATTGTAGTTGGGGAAAGAAGTTTTAAAATGTTTTGAAGGTGTATCGGGACGACTTTTACCAATTCCACATTCTACAAATCCATCATTCCCCAATTCCGCTTTCTGCAATTTTCACATTTCCCAATTCCACATTGTCCAGTTTTCACATTCTCCAATTCCCACATTCCCCAATTCCGCATTCTCTAATTCCCACATTCCCCAATTCCACTTTCTGCAATTTCCACATTTCATAATTCCACATTCCCCAATTCCCACATTCCCCAATTCCATATTCTCTAATTCCTACATTACCCAATTCCACTTTCTGCAATTTCCACATTCCCTAATTTCACATTCCCCAATTCCACATTCCCTAATTTCACATTCCCCAATTCCACATTCTCTAATTCTTATATTCCCCAATTCCACTTTCTGCAATTTCCACATTCCCTAATTCCACATTCCCCAATTCCCAAATTCCCACATTCCCCAACTCCCACATTCCCCAATTCCCACATTATCCAATTTCCACATTGTCCAATTCCTACATTATCCAGTTCCCACATTCCCCAATTCTCACATTGTGCAACTTCTACATTGTCCATTTCTTACATTGTTCAATTCCAACGTTGTCTATTTCCTGCATTGTCCGTCTACCACAACGTCCCAGTACGACATTCCTCAATTCCGTGTTGTCTAATTTCTACATTGTGCAATTCTCACATTGTCCAACTTCCACAATGTCCCACTACCACATTCCTCGATTCCGCATTCTCTAATTTCTGCATTGTGCAATTCCTACATTGTTCAATTACTACATTGTCGCTCTACCACATTCCTCAATTCCTCACTGTCTAATTCCTACATTGTACAATTCCAACATTCCGCAATTCTACATTGTAAGTAAATTGATCTGTGAAATATTTACACTGAAGCTATTTTGACATGACACGAAATATCTTATTAGATTGCAATAGAAATTGCAAAATAAATTTCTCGGTCTAGAACAAGCGAATGAACTTCGGTTTGGTTTTATTTTATTAAGCAGAAATATAGATGAACCATTATTCCTTCCAATTACAACGATAAACGGATTCATAAGAGACACGCAGAATTCAGTTTCATTTGATCCCGTTTTTCGTTTCGCCCCATTGTATTCGAAAACAGAGGGCAAACGTCCAAACATGGAAACAATTCGACTACCAGTAGAAACGGTCGGAACAATGCAGCCTCGTTAAACTTTATTTACTGTGCATTAAACAGAGACAAAAATGTGTAATAAAAAAGAATAAATGGAAACATGAGAACGTTTCGTGATTCTAACTGAACTGGAAATAACTTTGTTATAAATAATAGGACGTTTTATTGGGTGAATGTGGTTATTGTGTTTTTTGTGGGGTCAATTTGTACCGCCAGTGCGTGTTGCTGAAAATGGTTTTAACTGTTTGTGTAGTTTTGGGTGTAATCGGTTGGAAGTTATGGGATATTTAAGAGGACACGTAGGAGGACACTTAAGAGGAGAGTTAGGAGACTTTTGTAACTATTAGATGGACAGAATTGTCGATCACATATTTTTTATGTGATGCTGTTCCATACTTAAAAATTTCATACTTTACAATTCCATATTTTACAATTTCACATTCCACAATTCCACATTCTACAATTTCACATTCCACAAATCCACATATCACAATTCCATATTCCACCATTCCACAATTCCACATTCCACAATTCTACATTCCACAATTGCACATTCTACAATTCCACAATACACATTCCACAATTCCACATTTCCCAAATCCTTCATTTCCCAGTTCCTACACTCCCCCATTCTCTCAATTTCCAATTCCCACATTTCCCAATTCCAACCTTCATTCATTCATCACCCACCAATTCCCACTTTCTCCAATTCTCACATTGCCCAATTGCACATTCTTCAGTTCCACACTTCCCAATTCCTGTAGTCTCCAATTCCACATTCCCACATTCCCCAATTCCACATTCCCACATTCCCCAATTCCACATTCCCCAATTCCCACATTCTCTAATTCCTACATTCCCCAATTCCCACATTCCTTAATTCCTACATTCCCAAATTCCTCAATTCCACATTCTTCACTTCCACATTCCCCAATTCCACATCTCGAATTATTACATTTTCGAACATGAATCATATGCAGCACTGTCTAAACCTAGGCTTGGTATCTTGTGTTTTATGGCCTTACTGCAGTATTTATTATACTATTGACAGATTTATTTATTATTGTCCAATTCAATTTCATGTATTTCAAATTTTACCTCACTTCATATACACACATACTAGTTCATAATTTCTATAAATTAATTCAAATAATTTCTATAATATGAAATTACAAACGCAATCATTTCCTCAGTCAGCGCGTAAACTATTCAAAATGGCCGCTCTCTAAACAAATGCATTTGTAGAACTGAAATTCTGAATTGTATGTTATTCTGTTGTTGACGTGTTGCTTCGAAATTATTTTCGTTAAACGTTTTACGAGGCAGTTTGCACTGTACCTAAACAGTAATTGCACGAGCTGGCACGTGGTAGATTTTCGAAATTGCCTCCTTATTGTCACTAGCTTCTTCGCAGGAGAATTCCTCTTTTTTACGGTGGCTCATCTGTTCGTTGATGGTCGTCTGCGACGAGGCTCGTAAAACTGCATCGATGGATAATCACTGAATCGACTTCCTTGTAAGTCTGGGAATTCTCGTTAAAAATACGTTCATACATTTTGAAACTCCAAATTAAAGTCTCAAAAATTCGAATAAAATTAATCATATCCAAAGTACCTGTACATCAGACTCAAATGTCATTCATAGTGAGTTTCACTCATAGTGAGTCCATTATGAATGAAAAAAGTAGTCTCAAAAATTAAAAATTCGATTAACGTGCATTTAACATTCTGAGTAGACGCGACATTAAAAAAAGTAGTACTAAAACAGTAGCAGGTTTATCGAGGAACCGCCCCTAATAAATCCCGCATGGACTAACGAAAGGGTGCCAATAGGAACGTTCGAAGGTTGGTAGTAGGAGGGGGTAAATAAATTGGTCGACGTGGCGATATAGAGGGGTCGCAATGCAGTCTTGCTGGTTCCACGGAAAGGGTGTAGAATCGTAGGACCGACAGCAGGCTTGGAAATACCAGTTATTGATGAACCGTGCACCCCGTAACCACCCCCTTCACGACACCCGTGTGTCCAGTAACGTCTGCTAGCGTGTGCACACCACGATACAATGCCGTAACGCCACGTTCATAACCGTATTTGAAACCATGCAGCCCTGGAACATGATTAATTGCAACCCCTGTTATCTTCCACGAACGACAGTGGCCCGGAAAAAAAGGGGAAAAAAGAGGAATTTCTGGCCGAGGGTGAGGGCCGCGCTCTGGGCTGCCTTTTTTATGCAAACTTGTATTTCCTGTTTCTGTTTTTTAGAGGCTTGTTTCGATGGGGTGGGTAATGTGGTCAAGGTTGGCAATGAAATTTGGTAGGGGGTGAATTAATTCGGTGACGGAGATCTCTGGCGACGTTCTGATCTTTTGAACTTTTAGGAATTTCTTAAGTGATTGTGGAAAGTTTATAATGTAATAAAAAATTGTTCTGGTATGTAGACTTGTTTCAATTTTTTGGGGTGATATAAAGGTAATGTGTTATTTTATGATTTTTATTTTTATTATTTTATTTGGTGGAAATTTATTAATTAACACATTTCCGAATTCCACATTTTTCAATTTCACGTTCAGCAATTACACATTTTATAATTCCATCCGTCCCCAATTCCATCATTCCACAATTCCATCATTCCCTAATTCCCACATTCCTCAATTCCAACATTCCCCTATTCATACATTCTCCAATTCCATCATTCCCTAATTTCCACATTCTCCAATTCCATCATTCCCCAATTCCCACATTTCCCAATTCCCACACTCCCCAATTCCGACGTTCCCCAATTCCCACATCCCCCAATACTCACATTCTCCAATTCCATCATTCCCTAATTCCTAAATTCTCCAATTCCATCATTCCCCAATTCCCATATCCCCCAATACTCACATTCTCCAATTCCATCATTCTCTAATTTCCACATTCTCCAATTCCATCATTCCCCAATTCCCACATCCTCCAATACTCACATTCTCCAATTCCATCATTCCCCAATTCCCATATCTCTCAATTCCATATTCTCCAGTTTCCACATTCTGCAATTCCCACATTCCTCAATTCCAACATTCTCCAATTCCAGCATTCCCTAATTTCCACTTTCTCCAATTTCATCATTCTCTAATTCCCACATTCTGCAATTCCATCATACCCCAATTCCCATATCTCTCAATTTCCACATTCTACAGTTCACACATTTCTCAATTCCCACATTCTGCAATTCCAACATTCCTCAATTCCAACATTCTCCAATTCATACATTCTCCAGTTCCATCATTCCCTAATTTCCACATTCTCCAATTCCATCATGCCCCAATTCCCATATCCCTCAATTTGCACATTCTCCAATTCTCACATTCGTCAATTCCAACTTTCTCCAATTCTCACATTCTGCAGTTCCCATATTCCTCAATTCCAACATTCTTGAATGTCCACATTCTCCAGTACCAAATGCCAAATTCTAAATCCTCAAATTGTCAAATCCTAAATCCCCAAATTTCCAAGTCGCATCCCTAATTCTCCATATGTCTCCCCCTGCACCTTCCACAAAAGACACTTCAAAAACCGCCCCTCGCGTCCCACCGCCCCAGAATTTCGCGAACCGTCGTAACACCATCAGAATTATCGTGAAAATGTCAATATACATTATCTGTACGTCACCCTATGATCGTTTAGGCAACCCCTTGCACCCGCCCCGATTGCAAATGGCCACCAAACCCGTACGATAGTAAGAGACGAATGGTCCGCATTCGATGAAAGGCAATCTCTTCGGGTTTCTAGCCGGGGTTTGATGGATTGCTGTGTTTCGTTCTCACCCAACAGGGTGTTCACCCTTACCGTTCGTTTGTAAACGTTCGATTTACCATTCCTTACAGCTCCTTCTTTGTTTCCGTTCGAATTGCATTCATGACAAGATTATCCCTCTTGGGGCACCCCCTTTTGTACCCACGCTGTTTTATCGCCCCGGTTTGGAAATCTAAAATATCTTTTGTGATTTTATGAAAGGGAACTACCCTATATTCAGTGAATTTTAAACAATTTTATAATCTGTTAATACTGCTACTATTTTTATTAATGAGATACTTATATGATAGATTTATTTAATTCTTGCTTAAATTTACAAATAACTTTTGCTGTCATAATTTTATTTGGGAAGTAAATAAATCCTGACAATAAAATTGCAAGATGAAACGGCGTCCATTACTATATTAAAAATTGAAGTTGTACCTGAAGATGAAGTTTTTCATCAATGTGATAAGACAAGAGGTTAATTGATTTGCGCAACTGTCATAAAGACCAATATTTTGAAACTTTTCAAGCGACCTCCCATGGAAATAGATGATTCCGGGCATTGAATCGACACATGAAAATCGATTCGTAACTTTGACATGAAAATCCGCGGGTGATAAGCTCGCATCAAAGTGTTCGACAGTGACAGAACTTTACAACCGATCTTCACTTTTCGATTGATGGAAAAAAGAGTAATTTCAAGTGAAAGAAATTGGATGGGCTGACAATCAGAGCTTGTCGCATCAAGCTTATTGCAAAATAAAAATATAATACCGTTTGCGTGTTGTCAAGAATACGTCAAATAGGTTCTTCAAGTTTTAAGAAGTAATTTCAGTGACTTATGTCAACGTTCACAAAATTATAGTTTGTGCAAAGTTGGAGGAAAGTTAGAAATGATGAGGTATTGTATTATATTTGGAATGTAGGAATTGGGGAAGGTTAGGATTAGGGAATGTGGGAATTGAGGAATGTAGGAATTGGGGAAGGTTGGGATTGGGGAATGTGGGAATTGAGGAATGTAGGAATTGGGGAAATTTGGAATTGAGGAATGTGGGAATTGAGGAATGTAGGAATTGGGGAAGGTTGGGATTGGGGAATGTGGGAATTGAGGAATGTAGGAATTGGGGGTTGTGGGAATTGGAGAATGATGGAATTGGGGGTTGTGGGAATTGGAGAATGATGGAATTGGGGGTTGTGGGAATTGGAGAATGATGGAATTGGGGGTTGTGGGAATTGGAGAATGTGGGAATTGGGGGTTGTGGGAATTGGAGAATGATGGAATTGGGGGTTGTGGGAATTGGAGAATGATGGAATTGGGGGTTGTGGGAATTGGAGAATGTGGGAATTGGGAACGTGAGAATTAGGGAATGGTGGAATTGGAGAATATGGGAATTGGGGAATGTGGAATTGAGGAATGTGGAATTGGGGAATGTGGAATTGAAGAATGTGGAATTGGGGAATGTGGGAATTGGGAAATGTGGAATTAGGGAATGTGGAATTGGGAAATGTGGAAATTGAGGAATGTGGAATTGGGGAATGTAGAAATTGAGAAATCTGGAATTGGAAAACGTGGAATAGGAGAACGTAGAATCCTAAAATTCCGAAATACAAAAAAAGTTAATTTCCAAATATCCCCAGCACCCCATAATTCCCCAAAATTTCTACCAATATAAATAAATGCAACACACCAAATCCATCTCACATTTCATCAATTGATTAATTTCAATGACGGTATAAATTATCGAGTTTATTGTTGTCAGACGTCGATCGATTGATTCGTCGGTGTACGGTGGAAACAATTGATGCTTTCACGTCACTTTTTTTTTAATGCTCTCTCGAATATGGTCAGAGAAGTGAAACAGATTTTTCTTTTCTTTTTCATACGTTGTTAGAGCCTTTGTCTCGTTGAATGGAGACCTCAACGAGACCTTCGTTCGTGCGCCATTCTTTTTATTTTCCACACGAATCGTAATTGTTAACTGAACAACGAAACATGTCTGGAAACTTGTAATGAATGGTATTTGCTTTGAGTTTTGAATATTGCGTTCGATTGGCCTTTTGTTATCGAAACGTTTTATTCGAGCATTTCACCATTTTTTTCTTCGTCGATTTATCAAACACTGTCCGTCAATTTGTTCTCTTTATTTCGCGCGTTCGGAAGATGGCGGATTACAAAAACGAGCGATAAAACGAAAACACTGTCGGTTAATTTGCGCTCTTTATTTTGTTGAAAAGATGGCGGGTCGTAAAAAAGTGGAGCGATAAAATCAATGTTATTAATAACCGTACGCACACGCGTCGATTGAACAATTAACAGTCGTATTATAAAAGCAATCTAAAAAATAATCGAAGCTCCCGAAAGCATGAAAATTATTGAAAAGTTACACGGTTATTGTTACGGGCACGATATTGGAATTTATTCGACTGAAAAAACGCTTTTAAAATTCAATGAAAACCCGAATGAAAATGTTCGAAGCGTGTTACAAAAGCGTAATTTGAATTTTTAAAGGAATCGATACCTTTTCTTGGTACACAAAATTGTTTAATGAAAGCCAACAGCGAAAAGGCAATTTCGCAAGAAGGTTTGCGAAATGAAGAAATCGATGTTCCAAGCGAAGTTCAGCGAGGTCTCTTGATTAATCCAGAAAACGAGGCTTCTGTTTTTCTTTTATTATCGAATAAACGGTGCATTTAACCGATCCGATAGAACGGCACCGTTTTACGGCGGAAAGAGGTGGAAAAAAAAAGTGAAACGATAACGGTGACCGACGTCGACAAATATTTTCCTGGATGCAGTTGGAAAAAGTGCTTTCACCCTCGATATCGCGACAAAAACACGAATATTTGATGAAAACATGGCAATGGGAAAATGTAAACCGATGGTTTATCCTCGGAAATATAATAAACAGGTTAACATGGGTATTCTATTGCCGGGGTGCATTTACGATTTTTTTGTGAAATTATTGTGTAGAGCTTGTTATGAACTTTCTTTATTTTTATGAGTGTTTTATGTTAACGCTGAGGATATATTTTTAGTAAGATATTTTTAGTCAGATTTTTTAGGTTGTTACAATTTTTTGGTATTTAGGTTTTTTGTTATTTAGTTTGGGGGTTCTTAATATTTTTGTTTGTATATTAGCAATTCCCACATTCTACAATTCCATATCCCACAATTCCACATTTCACAATTTCACATTCCACATTCTCCAATTCCAACATTCCCCAGTTCCACATTCCTCAATTCCACATTCGCCAATTCCAACATTCTCCAATTCCACATTACCCAATTCCAACATTCTCCAATTCCACATTACCCAATTGCAACATTCTCCAATTCTATATTCCCCAATTCCAACATTCTCCAATTCCACATTTCCCAATTCCCACATTCCGCAATTCTAATATTCTCCAATTCCACATTTCCCAATTCCCACGTCCCCTTTTTCTATATTTCTGAATTCCACATTCCCCAATTCCACATTTCCCAATTCCATATTCCACAAGTCCACATTCCTCAATTCCACATTCCCCAATTCCGCATTCTCCAATTCCATGTTCTTCAATTCCACATTTTCCAATTCCTCATTCTTCAATTCCACATTTCTCAATTTCTATATTTCCCAATTCCACATTTTCCTATTCCCACGTTCCTAATTTCTATATTTGCCAATTCCTATCTTCCCTAATTCCACATTCCCAGTTCCCACATTCTCAATTCCTATATTTGCCAGTTCCTACATTCCCTAATTCCACATTCCCAGTTCCAACATTTCTAATTCGCATATTTGCCAATTCTTATACTCTCTAATTCTATATTCCCCAGTTCCCACATTGTTCATATTCTCGTGTCGTCCATATTCCTACATTGGTTCGTATTCCAACATTGTCTGTATTCCCATATTGTCTAAATTTCCATATTGTCTAAATTTCCAGATTATCCATATTGTCACAGTGTCTGTATTCCCACATTGTCCATATTCTCACATTGTCCATATTCCCATATTGTCCATTTTCTCATATTGTCCATATTCCTACATAATCCAAATTCTCACATTGTCCAAATTTCCACATTGTCCAAATTCTCACATTGTCCATACTGCCACATAGTCCATATTCCCACATTGTCCATGTTCTCACATTGTCCATAGTGCTGTATAGTCCATATTCCCATATAGTCCAAATTCTCACATTGTCCAAATTCTCACATTGTCCAAATTCTCACATTGTTCATATTTCCACATAGTCCAAATTCTCACATTGTCCAAATTCTCACATTGTCCATATTCCCACATTGTCCAAATTCGTGAATCTCGACATTCTCAACCTCTCTCTTTTCCATGTCCCTACATTGCACCATCCAGTGTCCTTATCCCCGTGTTTATAATCCAATTATGATCCAATTCTAATTATAAGAGTGTTTCATAACTCTTCCACATTCTGAACTCCTCGCCTTTCTAAATTCCCCAATAAAAATGAAGCAAACCTAAAAATTCTGAAACATCCACATCTCAAATTACTAAATTCTCGAACCATCCACGACAATATCTGAACATAAAATTGTAAATAATATATTGCATTATGGATTATACCAGAAATATTGTGAAATTCTGTATAGAGGGTATACGGTGAGGATTTGAAAAGGGGGTGCAGAGGGAAAAATGTGTAGAACGGACAAGTGACCTATCGAAATCGATACCGTGGCGTGTATTCATCGAAATCGAAACGCGAGACTGCGGGGGTGAGAGTGGCTGAAGGGAACGCGTTTCGCTGTAAGGGATGAAAAATGATGGTAGCTCGTTTTCTTTTACATGACCAGCGCATACGTGGGTTGAAACGGTTGCTTTGTTTCAGTTCGTTATTTTATTAGGGGAATTGAGATAAGAGTAAAATATCGTGTAGTTTAATGGCTCGTTTTATAATAATAACTGCGGCGGGGTGGATGTAGAAAAAGGGTTGGCTAAGGGTTGAATGTCTCCGTTGGGACCGTGTTACTCTGATGCGATACTTTTTCCTTTAATACAAAGGATTATTGTTACCATTGTGGGTTATAGCTGAACTTAATATCATATTTAAGATCTATTATTTTATCGTAAAAACACTTTTCGTGATAGTATCACTTCTTGTAACTTCAAATTACCTCTGTATTTTTCATCCACTTTAGTCGCTGAAATTATAAAATAATAATTATTGTTTCCCATCGATTGGAGAGTACGGTCTTCTGTTAATATGTGAATTAAAAATTTAATTCTTGATCAATTTTTCATGATCAAATATTCTAGAGGACTTGATTAAAATGTAGTAATTGATTTGATAAAATATTGTAGTAAACTCTATTCGATTTTTAATAAAATAGAAGTTGCTGAATCTTTATGTTCATTCCGCATTTCCCATCTTTTTTGATTTACTTTGCTAGCCGATGTTTTTTGCACGCCATTTCTCATCGGTTTCCACAGGCTGTTCTTCCAGCCACCAATTAAACGAACACCCAGGCTCCTTCACTTTTTCCCGCCGACGTTCCATCAGTCTTCTCGATCGCTGTTCATTTATAGAATTGTCGACGTGGCTCGTCGATATCCCTTACCTTGGATAATTGAAAAACGAAAGACGAGTCGCGATTTATTTTTCTTCCAACAACACGCGAATTCGTGTTGGCTCAACTCGAGACGTGATTAATTCCGTTCGATGGGAAATTGGGGCAAGTTTGCATTTTATTTTTGTTGGGTGTCAGATACTGATGTTAAACGAATTGGCGTGGAGGTCAGTTCAAAGTAACAGAAGTTTTGGAGTGATTCGGATGCGTAGAGTACTATAGAGTCGCTATAGTTCACTGTGACGGCGTATCAAATTACCATGTATCGAATTACCATGCGACAGGGTACCAGGTATTGAATTACCACTCGTTCGAACACCATGTATCAAATTACCACGTATCGAATTACCATGCGACAGAGTATCAGGTATTGAATTACCACTCGCCCGAACACCATGTATCAAATTACCACGTATCGAATTACCACGCGTCGAATTATTACAAGTTGAATCACCACATATCGAATTACCACGCGTCGAATCACCACATATTGAGTTACCACGCGTCGAATTTCCACGCGTCGAATTACCACGCGTCGAATTACTACGCGTTGAATCACTACATATCGAATTACCATGCATCGAATTACCACTCGTCGAATTACCACGCGTCGAATACCTATGCGTCGAATTACCACGCGTCGAATTACCACGCGTCGAATTACCACGCGTCGAATTACCACGCGTCGAATTACCACGCGTCGAATACCTATGCGTCGAATTACCACGCGTCGAATTACCACGCGTCGAATTACCACGCGTCGAATACCTATGCGTCGAATTACCACGCGTCGAATTATTATGCGTTGAATCACCACGCGTCGAATTACCACGCGTTGGATTACCACGCGTCGAATTACCACGCATCGAATTACCACGCATCGAATTACCACACGTCGAATTACCACGCGTCGAATCACTATGAGTTGAATTAGCACGCATCAAATTACTACGCGTCGAATCATCACATATTAAATTACCACTTAGATCCCTAGATCCCACATCCCCACATGCCAAAAGGCGTTCATTTTTCCATTCTGATTGTCTGCACAGCTGATTCACGCGCCAACTCATGAGATGTCCTTTCCTTGCCAATGAACCTAATTCTTACGAAGTCAACTAAGATCATCAAAAATTAAAAAAACCTCAAACTGAGAAGTTGAGGATCGCAAGGTGGGAAACCAGAACATTTGGAAAACTGAAATGAAATTCAATTGAATTCTTCAAGAAGGATGATCCCAGTCGATATTTCTCACCAGTGGCAAAAGAATACGCGGTATCTCGTCGAAAGAGACACTCCAGAACTCCTCTCAGCACTTTTCTCAGATGCACTCGAGTGCATTTGTCGCGAAAGACGTGGCCCGTGCTTATCTGCGCCCCAGCCGCAAGGTTGCTTCTTCTGGGAAAGGAATCTGGGTTTCCTGTCGGTGCTCGGGGGCCTGGAAACATGCCCGAAGGGCAAAAGTTACAGCAGCCGAAGTAAGACGAGAAAAAAGAGCGACGGGAAAACTGGGGTGGAAGGAAATTTAAAGTGTGAGGGTTGCTACTTGGAATTCTGATGGAGATACGACGATGCGCAGCCTGTTGCGTCGTGGCACGTGCTTCTCTCTAACTGTTTCATTCTTACATTTTAATTTTATATATTTAAAACACGGTATCATTCATTACATACATTAGTTCATACCAATTTTTTAATTTTTTGAATTTTATGTAAGATTATAGTACACAATAATTTTCAAATCTATACATTTAAATGTTATTGAACTGTTTTATCCTCTATTTTTTATTAATCATGAATTAAAGTTGCTGTATAACTCTTAACGTGTTAAGCAGTTATTTCGAATTTCGCGCCAAAATAATAATTCAACTCCGTCGGATTCGTGAACGATCAGAGCCGAACGCGATCTCACCCGATTCGCGCCGTCTTCACCCGAAGCTCAAAATCAGTCCCTACCTTCATACCTCTCATTTCATTCAAGTTTAGTTCTGAACCGTGAGCACGTTGGTTATGTTACAAAAAGTGTCGTGCTTGTGAAACTTTTATATGACACGTATAGTTATGGCTACCGATGTCGCATTTGAAAAATTCAGATGCATGCGCAGTAGTATGAAGAGCAGATCGCATGGTAGGAAGTGGTTTGGACTGTGGCCAAACTTTCTGACAAACGTAAGGCTTGAACGTTATTATTTATTTTTTCTGTGGACATTAAGGAATGGGGGATGAGATTTAGGATGGAAATTTGGGAGGGTGGAAATTTGGGAGGGTGGAAATTTAGGATGATGGTGATTTGAGTGGATGGAAATTTTGGAGGGTAGAAATTTGGGAATGTGGAAATTTGGGAGGGTGGAAATTTGAGAGGGTGAAAATTTGGGGCGGTGGAAATTTGGGAGGGTGGAAATTTAGGATGATGGTGATTTGAGTGGATGGAAATTTTGGAGGGTAGAAATTTGGGAGGGTGGAAATTTGAGAGGGTGGAAATTTGAGAGGGTGGAAAGTTGAGAGGGTGGTAATTTGGGGTTGTGAGAATTTGAGATGATGGTAATTTGAGTCGATGGAAATTTGGGAGGGTAGAAATTTGGGGTGGTGGAAATTTGGAATGATGGAAATTTGGAAGGGTAAAAATTTGGGACTATGGAAATTTGGGGTGGTAGAAATTTGGGAGGGTGGAAATTTGGGAAGGTGGAAATTTGGGGTAGTGACAATTTAAGATGATGGTGATTTGTGTCGATGGAAATTTGAGAGTGTAAAAATTTGAAAATATGAAAATTTGGGGTAGTAAAAATTAAAATTAAAACCCTGCTAAATTTGAAACCCAATCTTATTGAAAACGTAGAAACAGTTCTGAAACTTTGAAAGTACATATTAAACTACGTCAAAAATACGCGTACGTAATATCATTGCAACATGATGCAATATGCAGTCGTAAAGAATTTATTGCGACGCAGCATCGAAGGGTGACATTGAATGCAAGCCCCAAATAATAAAAATCAGCTGTCGCATTATTCGAGGGGAGACGCAGTCTACAAGACAGGGATTCCCATATCGTCCTGTTTATCCTGTTTCATCCTGTGTTACACACATCTCCACGAATTCCCTATTTACCCTCGTTCTTTATTGCCGTGGTTTAATAGAATTTTCACTGGCGTTTCGTTGGATTTCAAGCGAACTCGTTACCGTATTACGATTACAAACTTCTTATTCCCACAATAAAAAGTTCCCTGTAAAAGTTCTAAAACGTACGAATAAAAATTCTGACAGAAGATATTGCAACGTATACTTCTTACAGAATTATTTAACTTCGAACATAAATTTTTCACGATATTCTTCGTCGAACTTAATTTTCAACGTTCGAAAGTGTATCTCCGTGGAGATTATCTTTAAACCTGATTTTTCGCAATTTCTTCCAGTTACACGGGCGAGTAATAAAATTTTTATTTCAGCGTGCCTCCATTAGCGCCGCGATCGATAGGTATTAAAAAAAATATTACTGCAAACGCGTGGAACCATTCCATTGGTCCAATTTATCCTGGTCCAAAGTGGTCTATTTTTGTAAAATCGATTTTGCCTTTTAAACGTCGCGGGACATTTCCATTTAGATAAATAATGTAAGTGCGATGGGGTTCATTATAGGTATGTTCCATTGAATTGGGACGGAAATTTCACTTTTATTTTTGTTTAGGTGCTTTAAGTATTTAAATTAAGTATTTAGGAATCAGATACCACGCATTAAATTACCACGTTTTGAAGTACCATGTGCTACAGTACCACATATCGAATTACAATGCATTAGAGTCCCATGTGTCGAATTACCACTCATTCGGACACCACGCATCGAATTACCACGCGTCAGATTACCACGTATCGAATTACCACTCATTCGAATACCACGCATCGAATTACCACGCGTCCGAACACCACACATCGAATTACCACGCGTCAGAATCCCACGTATCGAATTACCACTCATCCGACTACCACGCATCGAATTACCACGCGCCAGGGTACCATGTATCGAATTACCACGCGCTAGGGTACCATGTATCGAATTACCACTCATTCGAATACCACGCATCGAATTACCACGCGTTCGAACACCATGCATCGAATTACCACGCGTCAGAATCCCACGTATCGAATTACCACTCATCCGACCACCACGCATCGAATTACCACTCGTCCGACCACCACGCATCGAATTACCACGCGCCAGGGTACCATGTATCGAATTACCATTCGTCCGAACACCACGTATCGAATTACCACGCATCAGAATCCCACGTATCGAATTACCACTCATCCGACCACCACGCATCGAATCCCAACGTGTCAAGTTACCACGTATCAAATAACCAATCAATGTTATCGTCATCTTGGTATTCAAGTATTTTCTTACTCACTCAATCTTTTGGTACTCAGATTCCTCAGTAGGTATCAAGGTTACCACGATTTTGGTATTCAAACATTTTCTTACTTAATCTTGATTTTCGTATTATGTGACCACGAAATCACTACCTATGAAAATGTCATATTTATTAGAATACGTCACATATGAAAAATCTTGGGTGATGCAAAATTACTGAGTAGGATAATAATATATACATAACAATTTGTCAATAAATTGTTTGTTAATAATGTTGTATATATCATGTTAGTAGCGAGACGTCATTGTAATTGCAGGCTTTTCAATTTTAAAACCTATGAAAAATGCAGCAAATTTAGACTGTAAATGAATCCTGGGATTCAATTTATGAATCCTCACAAATGACCCAGAATCGTGCATTGAATTATCCTCGACCAGCAAGTAAATCGCAACTTTTCAACGTCTACGATACAAGTAGGCCATTTAAATAATTGCCACACATTTATCCCGAGGAATATTTCAAAGTGCTTTTGGGACTCATAATGGCGAACCACCTAGGCTGATGTCTCCTTTAACGAGCAGATATGACCGCATAATGGATCTCCCGACCATTGCTCATGGGTTTCCTCATTTACAGCTGCCTCTAAGAGGTCGGTCTCGTTCAACAGCGGGGTGTGATGATTATCGACGCGATAAAACGTTTCAGGGCTGTGCAAAAAGCTTGGTACCCTGAAAACGTACTTGCTGTGCGATAAATAAACGTTGACTTAATGCGTGGCTGTATATCCTTTATGTCGCATTAATATTTTGTTGGTTTTATAAAATTTTAGTGGGATTTTAGGATTTGAGGAATTGAACGGTGTGGACAAAGTTGTTTGCTCGAACAGTGAGCCGTCTGTGCTCGAGCATTTTCTAACGGAATTGGAATGTTGACTTCCGGTTGGCGGAGTGCGCATCCTCCCTCGTTATCAGCCGATGGGAGGAGGTCACGGTACCCATTTCCTACGAGCGATTTTCCGCGAATTGCCTCCATTATGTCCAATTATCGGCTCGGATGAAGGAAGACGTATTCTCGACGAGGGTGAGACTCGAAGATGGGCCGACGTGGGGGAGAAGAGTTAAATTTTTCATCGGACTTTGGGGGTGAAAATGAAAATCGGTGGGGAAAATTATTTTTAAATTCCCTCTTTTTAGACTGTCACACTTTGCCTAATTAACTACTCAGTTATTTACAAGATTAAATACTTCTATTCTTTTTAAATGTACTTAAAATGTGATATACATATGAGGCTTGAAATGTGATATTCATATGAGACTTGAAATGTGATATTCATATGAGACTTGAAACATGATACTCACATGACACTTGAAATGTGATACTCACATGAGACTTGAAACATGATACTCACATGAAACTTGAAACATGATACTCACATGAAACTTGAAACATGATACTCACATGAGACTTGAAACATGATACTCACATGACAGTACAAAGGTGATATTAACACTAGCATACTCTTAATAGTACCATGACAATCAATATTGATCAAATTCACAATTTGATCGTTAATTACTCAAATTCTTCAGAGTTGAATAACTATACGACTTAGACTACATATATTGCTTGCTATATCGACTAAAATTCAATCTTCCAACAAATATACAACAATTCAATCTAAAACCTAGCTCAGATGTTCATTTCATCCCCCAAAAGAAAACCCCCTCTAATTTCGATGAATCGTGATTAAACGTCACTTATCAACGAAAATTGCCGACCGCATCGAAGTCATCTACCAAAAAGAGAGACGCAGCGCGGCAAGGAAAGTGAAGATGCTAGAGCACGTTGTCCAGACACGAAGAGGTCCTCGAGGTCGTTTTCCGGAGTGGTTGAACGGCACTCGAAGTCAACCTTGTTTGCACCACGACCGCGTTCCTGCCTAAGAGTGCTTTCACGTTGGCCACATTTCATGGCGTAGTGTTTTAAGCTGTGGATGAACAACCTTTGATTGCAAAAATGGTGATTAAATCTTTGTGGGACCTGATTATTATGGGACTGGAAATTTATTTTCAGATGCAAAAATTGGAATCAAGTCTTTATGTAATCTGGATTGTGGTCTGATTTGAGGATGGACGTCTACTTTCAGTTGCAAAGATTCCAAATGATCTTCATGTGAACTTCACATGATCTTCACATGATCTGGTTCATGATCTTCATATGGTCACCTATGATCTTTAAATGATCATTACGTCTACCTATGAATATAGCACAAGTCCCATCATTTTCAAGAGGCTTAAGTTACAGAAAAAAATCAGAATGTATCTAATAAACTTAGAGGAGTACTGAAGGAACCTTGAAGTTGTCCTAAGCTTCATAGGTAGATCATCAAGTGAACGTTGTAGCAAGTCGATATCGCCATTGTGAATCAGCCCTGCTCCAGATTCGCAGGGAAGGGATTCACCGGGCAATTAAGTCCCTTCTGCGATCGACAGACGCTCGCGTGGCCCGTCGTTTCGCCCTCGACGTCTCGAGTGTCTCATTTGATAGCCTCTTCTTGGAAATTGCTCACCCTGAACGAAACCTCTGCCCTGCTTCTCCACCCTTTCCTGCTTATTGTAGTCATTTATTTCGGTGTTTAATATATTGTGCCTTTATTATTCATTTGGTGTATATAAAATGCGTTTGGATTATTGTACAGGGCGTCTCATATGCACGCGTTCGAACACTACGGGTCAGAGTACCACACGTCGAATTACCACGCTTCTGAATACCACGCATCGAATTACCACGCATTGAGTTACCACTTGTCCGAACACCACCCATTGAATTACCACGCCTCCGAATACCACGCATCGAATTACCACGCGTCCGAATACCACGCATTGAATTACCATGCCTCCGAATACCACGCATTGAGTTACCACGCATCGAATTACCACGCGCCGGAGTCCCACGTATCAGATTACCACGCGTCCGAATACCACGTATTGAATTACCACGCGCCAGAGTCCCACATATCAGATTACCACGCATCCGAATACCACGTATCGAATTACTACGCGCCAGAGTCCCACATATCAGATTACCACGCGTCCAAATACTACGTATCGAATTACTACTTGTCCGAATACCACGTATCAAAGTAGTGGAAGTGTCTGAACATCTTCGGTTCTGATTGTTCTTTTTTTGGTAACAATTGAAAAATGAAGATACAAACGTTATTCGTTGAGTCACCCCTTTTTACGAGTCACCAGTTATGAAACACCCTGTAGAATCTCAATGTACCAGTTTCTGAACCTAATTATATTAGACTCTTTACGAATTCTCGCGACACAATTTTAGAAATATAAAGTTTGTCTCGTTGACCCACTTATGGCTAATGGCTATGGAAAATGGTCTCCATATTTTTATCGACGAACGTATTCGTCGTGATTTATTATCTGTCACTTTGACAAGACCAATTTTTAATAAATATTACAACATGTTTCGCTTGACCTGTTTACTCTGAGAAAATGGAAAATGTTACCTCGTACACATAAATCATAGACCTCGATGCCCGCGAGGGCAACGGGCACTTGATCTGCCCGCCTCTAATCGAAACTGATTCTTGTTTTTTACCCCGTGTTTCCACTCGATTATTCAAATGCAATTAAAGGAGAATCGAACAGATCATACGTTGAAAAGTTTCCCTGTACGATGGATCTTATATCGTGCTATTAAATTATGTTCAATGATGCCTTCGTTATGCATTGTGCATTGCGAGCTCGATTATCGAATAATACGTGAATATAATACGCCATTATGCCAGCTCGTGGGGGGAGGAACCGATTACTTCGCATTCAAGTCGTGCAATCTCGTCGTGAAATCTCCGGAAAGTACAGGAAGATTTAATCCGAGCAACCCTCCACTATATTCCGTGGAAGCACAATAATTCGTGCACAACATTGCCATTGTATTTATATTCGATACTCGTTTGAGGATTGGTCGGGACATTTACGTGAAATGATGCATCGTTTTATTCCATAATGTTCACCCTTACGACTTCTCATAACCTGGGGTGCAATACTCGAATCAAATTTACCTCTTCTCTATAAAAATTGATGGCAACTTGCGAGAAATGACGTATACAGGTCGTCTCACAAGTGGTGTTATTCCCAAAAAGGGGTTATCATTTTGTAGCCCTCGATGGACTACAAAACTGAAATCAAATTCATAGTTTTCTGTATAAAAATTGATAGCAGCTGCAAGAGATGAGATATACAGGTCGTCTCACAAGTGGTGTTACTTCCAAAAAGAGATTGTCATTTTATAACCTTTGATGGACTACAAAACTGAAATCAAATTCACAGTTTTTTGTATAAAAATTGATGGCAGCTTGCAAGTATTGACAAATATACAGGACGTCTCACAAGTGGTGTTCCTCTAAAAAAGTGATTGTAGCTGACTTTTTTGTTCCAATTGGTTGGTGTCTTTTCAAAAGTACAAAAGCAAAGCTTCAAACCACAGTTTACAAAAAAAGTACAGAATCACGTGTACCAACCCCTGTAACATTAGTTGAAACACCCTGTATACGCGACACCGAAAGTCTCCCAAATCTGACTGATTCTAACCAGATTTCAACTAACTTTGAAACTGAATTTTATATTAGAGTTCACCCCTTTCTCATGCAAAGTACTCTGAAACGTCACCACCCTGCGAGAAGAAAAATATCAACTTCTGCAATTCGCTGCAACGAAAAGAAGTGGCAGAAGCATCCGTCTCCCTTAACCCCATAAGAAGCGCATTTTCCGATCGGTTAAACCCGACCAAACCTCTGCTCGACTCTTCCCAGGGGTTGAAACAGGAACTGCGAACCGAAGAAGCGGAGGAAGAATGAAAGAAACAGGCGGAAAAGGGAGGTCGACTAGATTGAGGCATGATTGAAAATTCTGCCCCTGGCTACGGGGTTGCTTTCGATTTAAATGTATACACCACTGACAAGTTTCGTTACTTTTGCACGTGACGGAGTGAATCACGACTAATGGGGGTGCCATTTTATATAAAATTTCATTTTTGTCAGATATAAATCAAAATTTAATAAACTTGTATTAGTGAACAGGAATTTTATTTCAAAAAATAAACGTTTCCATTTATTGTTTGTTTCCCTGAGATTGCGTAACCTAACAATGAGAATGTATAATTTTAACCAGAGCTAATAGAATTTTAAAGATAGCCCCAAGAAACAAATAACAGTTCTATCACAGAAAACTACCTGAAGGGGTAGTTTGATTACTCGTGGTTATAAGATGCTTTAGAATGTTTCTTTACATTATTTCACTCGGTATTGCCTCCTTCCGGCGATTGTTCATAGAGCTTTTTTGCAGGGGTGGTAGGGATACGAGGGAAGTTAAACGAGAGTTGAATTGGGTAACTTTGTAGGAGCGTTGTTTTGGTTGTTTTAGGGGTGAACAGTTGTTTAGAATTGTTTTGTAGTCTTCTGTGCAAGACGCTGCAAGTGTGGAGGACGTTGTTGTGAAATGTACGAGCTTTTGATTTCTTTGCTCTTGTGTTGTATGATCGTGGTTTATGCGGTCAAGTATTGTATTACCAGGGTTTGTATGGTCAGATATTCGCATGGGTCGAATTACCACGCGTTCGAATACTAGGTATCGAATTACAAGGCGTCGGAGTACTAGGTATCGAATTACCAAGCGTCGGAGTACTACGTATCGAATTACCACGCGTTAGAGTTCCACGTATCGAATTACCACGCATTGAATTACTACGCATTTGAATACCACGCATCGAATTACCACGCGTCCATACACCACGCATCGAATTACCACGCGTCCATACACCACGCATCGAATTACCACACGTCCGAATTCCACGCATCGAATTACCACGCGTTCGATACACCACGCGTCGAATTACCACACGTCGAATTACTACGCGTTCGATACACCACGCGTCGAATTACTGCGCGTCCGATACACCACGCGTCGAATTACCACGCGTCGAATTACCACGCGTCCAATACTCCACGCATCGAATTACCACGCGTCCAATACACCACGCGTCGAATTACCACGCGTCCGATACACCACGCGTCCAATACTCCACGCATCGAATTACCACGCGTCCAATACACCACGCGTCGAATTACCACGCGTCCGATACACCACGCGTCCAATACACCACGCGTCGAATTACCACGCGTCCGATACACCACGCGTCCAATACACCACGCGTCGAATTACCACGCGTCCGATACACCACGCGTCCAATACTCCACGCATCGAATTACCACGCGTCCAATACACCACGCGTCGAATTACCACGCGTCCGATACACCACGCGTCCAATACTCCACGCATCGAATTACCACGCGTCCGATACACCACGCGTCCAATACTCCACGCATCGAATTACCACGCGTCCGATACACCACGCGTCCAATACTCCACGCATCGAATTACCACGCGTCCAATACACCACGCGTCCGATACACCACGCGTCCAATACTCCACGCATCGAACTACCACGCGCCGAATTACCACGCGTCCGATACACCACGCGTCGAATTACCACACGTCCCAGTACCACGTATCGAATTACCACGCGTCTGAGTCCCACACATCGAATTACCATGCGTCCGAACACCACGTATCGAATTACCACTCGTTCGAATACCACGTATCAAATTACCGCGCGCCCGAATACCGCATATCGTATTACCACGCGAGGAGTAACCACGTACCAAATTCCAGCGTGTCAAATTACCACGTATCAAATAACCACACGACGCATCCTCGGCTATTACATTAGCATGCATGGAATTACAACGCGCCGAATAGCCGCCCACCGAATTACCACGTACATTATGACCCATTACATCGCTACATATTGTGTAACCAGTCGTTACAGCCGCGTGTAAAGATCCAGTACAATAAACTATTTAATAGAAGCAGTGTATAGAATCAGTGATAATATTGAAATAAACAATTCTTGATTAATTTTTGCAAATGATTAATGAAGTTATTATTTCTTTTTTCAGGTTAAATTGGACAAAAGCCATAATGGCAAACCTTCAAGGGTTATTCACATCAGAAATATCCCAAATGAGGTGTCAGACGGTGAAATCATCCATCTTGGTGTACCCTTCGGTCGCGTCACCAATGTCCTCGTTCTCAAAGGCAAGAATCAGGTAAGTTCAGTTGATTGAAAACCGTATTCTAATTTTGTTAATTAATCATGGGCGAATACTTATGATTATACATCGGTTGAATTAAATCGTTAATTGATAACGAAATATTTCGATTGGAATCGTATTAATGACGTGATATATTGCACAACGCATGGTGCGAATAATTAATTTTCTGCCGAAAGTAAATTGAAATTTAGTAATTGCATACTTCGATCGATCTAAACTGTTACTTATTGATAATTCACTATAGCGAAATGAGTGAGCTAATGAACTGTATCAAATCAGGAGCAATTGTTCCGTCCGATTTGCTCAAACGAGATTCCCCATGTTGCTTTCAACTATCTGAATCGCAAAAATGCTTTGATCCACGCTAGGAATTCGAGTTTGCGTCCACTTTGCGACTAGGACGCGCTTCGACGAGTACGCAATAACAGAAACAATCGAATCATCGAAACGCCTGTTTAGGCATCGTTATCCATTAATATCCTCCCTCTGCATGGAACTGGTTTTCGTTCGATACAACCCCTCTTTGAACACCCCTCTTAACTCGTATCTGATCCTACAATTCCTTGAATCTAGATTTCCTAGAATCTAAGCACTAGAATTAGTAAGTTCTTGATTTATATGTCAGTTCTTAAAATTTTTAATTTAACAATTTGTCAAATTCTTGGACTCTTAAGTTCTCAAATTGTCATCCCTAAACTCTCAAGTCTTAAAATTGTCAAATCCCTAAATTTTCAGGTCCTAAAATTCTAAAATTTCCAAATTGTCAAACGTGCAAATTTTCAAGTCCCAAAATTCTCAAATTTCTATTATTTCCCTCAGCGAAATCCCCAGATCTCAAATTCCCTACACTTCCCCGACACCACCCTCCAATATTAATCCCAATCAGACGTCTGATTTTCTATTTTCGGAACGCGATATTTCATATGCATCAAGTACATTTCTCTCGACGGACGTTCCTCGAGTATTTTTAATAAAAGCCAGTAAATTAAATGCAACGAGTATATTTAATGCATGTAAACGCGCCAGCTTTCAGCAACGAGACACGTGTTAGTGAACGATCCGGTACAACAGGTATACGATAATGCCAGCTCGGTTTGTTTATACCAGGGAGGATTAAAGTAATGCATCGATGCACGTTGGTCCGCCGCATTCAGCTTGATGAAGAGATTTACCATCCATCCGAACCCCTTGCATCCCCCTTCTGTGTGCAAATTACATACGCATTAGTGGTGGAAATATGGTGTACGAGGCGTAAGCCACGATAAACGCGAGGTCTTTGTGCGAAGAAGCGGCTAACGAGATTCGATTTCCGGTTAATCCTTTCGTTACGAAGGACCTATGGATCTACCTATTGCGGTTATAGTTGAAAATTTTCTGACTCTTCATTGATAACTCTTTGTTACGGTTGCTATATTCTTTATTTTCTTTGAAATTTATAATTGTTCTTTTGGGGTTTTAAGTTTTGGGATTTTGGTGTTGGACTGTATTGTAAATGGGGTGAAAGGGTGCTTTTTTTTTTAAGATGAGAACTTTAATTGAGTACTTGCACTCTTTTCACGAGAATGACTCGTGACTCACTCATGACGCATGTCTTACATATGTGACGCACTCATGACGCACATATGACACATGTGATGTACTCATGGCGCACACCTGACACATATATGACATATGTGACGCATCTCCTGACGCACGTATGACATGTGTGACGCACTCCCGACGCACATATGGCACGTGTGGCGCACTCCTGACGCACATATGACATATGTGACGCACTCCTGACGCACACGCGACACGTGTGACGCACTTTTGACGCACGTATGACACATCTGACGTAATTCTAACGCACATATGACATGTGTGACGCACTCCTGACGCACATATGACATACGTGACGCACTCCTGACGCACGTATGACATATGTGACGCACTCCTGACGCACACATGACATGCGTGACACACTCCTGACGCACATATGGCACGTGTGACGCACTCCTGACGCACGTATGACATATGTGACGCACTCCTGACGCACACGCGACACGCGTGACGCACTCTTGACGCACGTATGACATATCTGACGCAATTCTGACGCACATATGACATGTGTGACGCACTCCTGACGCACATATGACATATGTGACGCAATTCTGAAGCACATGTGACATATGCGACGCACTCATGGCGCACATATGACACATGTGATGCACTCATGACGCACATGTGATGCACTCATGACTCACATATGACATATGTGATACACTCCTGACGCAGTCCTGACGTAGTCCTGAGGCATATCTGACATATGTGACGTACTCGTGACGCACTCATGACGCACAAGACGCACTCCTGACACACATGACGCACTCATGACGCAGCTGTACCTCATGATCAGTTTTACTCAAATTTTGAATACGCTTTCAATTTAAAGTTCCAATAATAATTTGACTTAATGTTTCATGTTTCCTGACTGTTTTAACATTGTAGCTGATCTGGCCACACAATTGCAAGGCAAATATAATTTACTTTGTTGCATTTGGGTCGTGAGCATCACTCGTGCGTCATAAGTGCGTTACAAAATTAAAATTCTGAACGACGTACACATCAGAAGTCAAAGTGAAATTTCCTAGCAGACGTAAAATCACTGCATCGAGTTCCATATGATAATTCTACAATGATCGAGGAAACTCGTGTTATTATCACGTTGTCTTGCTCGCGGGGCCAAGCTTCCCAATTACACGCAAACAGACGGTGAGCATTGTTGCAACACGACAATAGACCCAGGCCCGGTATGTGCATCAAAGCACACCCTTCACTGATACCACCACCGTCGCTGTACGTCGGTAGTGGTGGCGCAGGGCTAGTGGTGGTGGTAAATCGAGTTTCACGATGAACCGGCGAATTGACCCCTGCGGGCACTTTCGCTGTGTTTGCTTTGATTCGAAGTTTCCGGTTAAGTTGGTTACCGGAACGGGCGGACAAGGCTCTTTGTCTGATCCTGTAAAGCCGCCAGGCCTGCTGGATTTTCGATATCGTTCCTAGTCCAATCGTTTCGCCGGTTCCATTCATCCGTGGAATCTTCGGAGATAGGCTACGAATATAATTAATGCGCTCTGATATCCTCTCTTGGAAGATTTATTCTAACGTTAATTATCTAACGCATAGGTACTGTATTTTGATGGTAGGGCCTCTTAATTAAGGCTTGTACGTATCATATTTCCTTACACGTTATAACAACACGCTACATAACTTCCCACAATCGCATCATATTTCACAGGAGGCTTCTGTTACATTTATTGTTCATCACAACGTGTTTTATCAGCCAATATTATATTTCTGTCCCTGTATTGTTATGGTACGGCCTCTTAAGGCTTGTACGTATCATATTTCCTTACGCGTTATAAGAACACTCTACATAACTTCCCACAATCGCATCATATTTCACAGGAGGCTTCTGCTACATTTATTGTTCATCACAATGTATTTTATCAGCCAATATTATATTTCTGTCCCTGTATTGTTATGGTACGGCCTCTTAAGGCTTGTACGTATCATATTTCCTTACGCTTTATAACAACACGCTGCATAACTTCCCATATCGTGTCGTATTTCGCAGAAGACTTCTGTTACATCTATTGTTTGATTAAGTACGTTATATCTGAGGCTTCGGCGATAAAACAAATTCTGTAGGTTCAGATTCACCCCGATCGAAAGTTCGTTCGAAGTTCAAGAATATTTAATTACACGGTGAACTTTTGTAATCACCGTGCGACGTGTTGCGGCACGAAGTTGAACGTTCCTCTTGTTTCATGCGCTGTATCGTCGAAGATCCTCTATTTACATGGTTTAATATTAACTCGCGTTACTAAGTTTCACATCGGTTAACTGATACAGAGTAACCATAGCGTTCCGTTGGTTTCTGCGTTTCCTCGATGTGGAACTTACTGTTGAAATGTGAGAATTTTTCTTAATTATGTTTCTTAGTTGGTCGAGTTTCTTTGGTTCCGTTAAACCCAACGTTTTAATTTTTTCATGAAGAATTAAAAATTCTTTGTTTAAATAGAAATGAATACATCTTAAATTTTATAATTCGAAATAAAATTTTAAAAAAGTTAAATGACTATCAGAATTTATTTTAACGCCTGAATTAATAAATTAGAAATATTTCTATGAAACGCAAAGATTCTAGAGGAAGAATAGCCCAGTTTGCTCTAGTGCTGCATGTTTTGTCTGACACTATCACGGTTACTATGGCTTCGATCATCGATTGCGTGCAGTACATAAAATTTGTTCTACTCTAATTTAAAGCTGAAGCTCTCAACTATTCATATCACTATCTTTATACCTATCATATCCTTATCTCCGTATACAACACTCGTTTTGTCCCAATAAAAATAACTAGATGAGCAGTATTTTTAACCTTGTATTCAGATTGTGCTTATCTGTGCACAGATAGTGAATGCAGATAATAATACAGGTGATATATAATAATGTAATGAAATAGTAAAATAATGAAATATTAGTATAACAACTTTATCTGGGAGAATATATTTTGCAAAATTTGTAGATTAGTGAGGGATTTTGATAGAAGTGACTGGTGTTCATATAAGTGAGATGTAAATTAGTAGCATAGTATAATAGGAAAATAATGAAATTGTCTAATAATTTTATTTGGGAGAATGGAATGTACTGCAAGATTTGTGGACTAGTAAGAGTTTTGATATAAGTGACTGGTGTTCATATAAGTGAGATGTAAATTAGTAGATATTAGTAACTGACTATAGCACTTTAAAGTCCTCAAATTGTCAAGTATTAAGATTCTCAAGATCTCAAGTTCTTAAATCCTAAAATTCTCAAATTTCAAAATTCTCAAATTTCAAAATTCTCAAATTTCAAAATTCTCAAATCCCAAAATTCTCAAATTCTGAACTTCTCAAGGCTCCAAATTCTCAAATCGCAAAATTCTCAAATTTCCATCTTCTCAAGATCCCAAATTATCAAATACCAAAATTTACAAATTCCCAAATTCTCAAATTTCCAAATTGTTAAATCCCCAAATTTTCACATCCCAAAATTCTCAAATTTCAAAATTCTCAAATCCCAAAATTCTCAAATTCGCAACTTCTCAAGACTCCAAATTGTCAAATACCAAAATTTACAAATTCCCAAATTCTCAAATTTCCAAATTGTTAAATCCCCAAATCCTCAAATCGCCACCCCCTCATCCCACAAAAGAGAAATCCACTCACAACCAAACCAACTCCTTCCACCCACTTCCAACTCACCCTATATTCCCCACCAAACATCCTCCCAAAACTTCATCCCCCAAAAAATGTCCAAACCCCCCAAAGAAAGAGTCTCGCTACAACTTCCCTCACAATGAAATTTCATCGAATAATTCGATGAACCTCGCTCGGTCACGGTTAACGGGCGTTTAGCGCGATTTTAATTTCCAGCTAATTAACTCGCATCCGCTTTGACTCGTTCGTGGGATATACCGTCAGAAAAGAAAGCAAAAGGGTAGAAACCGATGGTCTAAAAGATAAAAAAGAACGAAGAACGGTAAATATGGAAACGGTTTCGCAGTCGGTGGGATTTTTCGAGCGAAAAAGGAACAACGCGATGAACATGATAAAACGCGAACGCGGTGCTTCTCGGTATTAACATTTTAAATTCAATTTAAATTCAATTAAAGTTGCCCGGGCCGCTTAAACGATTGGTCAAATGCTCGGGGGATGGACATCTTCGGGGTTGAATGGAGAAGCGAAGTAGGAGGGTGAGTTCGCGGGGGTTACTCGGTAGACTTTGCGCAAACGGTGGGTGGATTCGTTTCTAATTATTGCACCCCTCGTTCGCTACCCGTGCCTCGTGTTTCATTTCTCTATCGGCTAATTAACCGGCTCTCTTTCTGTCTTTATCGATTGTTCCGCTGAAGAATTGTTGGATTTTAAGTGTTCGGGATATTAATCGTACTAATTTCTTCTTATTAATACGTGTTATTGGATATATTGATTTTTTTTTTTATTAATTTGGGATATTTATGTTTTTTGTCTGATGGGGACATTTTTTTGTTGTGCAAGTACTAATTTTTTAAAATATCAGTGTTTGAGTGTTTTACATTGTTAGATGCAGTTGAAAGTACTGATTTTTTATGAGGTTTTTAAAGAGAACGCCTTTGGAGCCCCTAGCGCAGGGAAATATATGTATGCGCGCCGTGATCATTAAATATGAATCATAATTAAAAGGTGAAGCTTTCTAACAATTCTAACAAGTGATGCATTATAACAATTTATTTTCTAAGGATTTTTTAACAAGGTTTATATATGCTCCGCCTCTGGAGCCCCGTGCGCAGGGAAATACATGTATGCGTGCCGTGATCATTAAACAAAAATCATAATTAACAGGTGAACCTTTTTAACGATTCTAACAAGTGAACCGTTCTCACAATTTATTTTCTAAAGACTTTTTATCAAGGTTTATAAAGACCTCGCCTCTAGAGCCCCGAGCGCAGGGAAATACATGTAATTAACAGCTGAACCTCTCTAACAATTCTAACAAATGAATTTTAACAATTCTAACAAGTTAACCATTCTAATTTATTTTCTGAAGACTTAATAAGGTTTTTAAAGGCCCCGCCTCTGAAGCCCCGAGCGCAGGGAAATACATGTATACACCTCTCATAACTATTAAACAGAAATCATTCTAATTAACAGCTGAACTTCTCTGACAATTCTAATAAGTAAATTCTAACAATTCTAACGAGTAAACCATTTTAATTTATTTTCTGAAGACTTGACAAGGTTTTTAAACGCCCCACCTCTGAAGCCCCGGGCGCATAGAAATATATGTATAAACCTCCCTTAACTATTAAACAGAAATCATTCTAATTAACAGCTGAACTTCTCTGACAATTCTAATAAGTAAATTTTAACAATTCTAACGAGTAAACCATTTTAATTTATTTTCTGAAGACTTGACAAGGTTTTTAAAGCCCCCACCTCTGGAGCTCCGAGCGCAGGGAAATACATGTATACACCTCTCATAACTATTAAACAGAAATCATTCTGATTAACAGCTGAACTTCTCTGACAATTCTAATAAGTAAATTTTAACAATTCTAACGAGTAAACCATTTTAATTTATTTTCTGAAGACTTAATAAGGTTTTTAAAGGCCCCGCCTCTGAATCCCCGAGCGCAGGGAAATACATGTATACACCTCTCATAACTATTAAACAGAAATCGTTCTAAATAACAGCTGAACCTCTACCACTTCTAATAAGTGAATTCTAACAATTCTAACGAGTAAACCATTTTAATTTATTTTCTAAATATCTTCCACGTACAAGTACATCCAAAGTAGCACAAAAGCAAGAGACTCTTCATAAAAACATTTTTTCGACAAAATATGGATGTGTTTCAGTGAAGTTACCCTCGGAAAAATCCACCTTATTCAACTGGAGTGTTTAAACAGAGGGGAAAGAAATAGATGAAGAAAATAAAAAAAATGGGGCAAAACGAGATATGAAGGAACAAATCCCGTTTTTTGGCCGTAGATTTCGATGCTCGTTAAGCTCAACCATCGTTCCCTGCTTCCGGCCTCTTGGCTCCGACCGGATGTTCATCTAACCCCTTAAAAAATTTCTGCTCTACGTATCAGTACGGATGTATACCACGAATTTCCAAAGCCTTTTGGATGTTTTTAAAAAAATTGAAAGCAGTGTCGTCGAAAAACTGAAACGTACGGATCATTACGTTTACATTTAAAATTATTACATTGCAAATAAATTACGTTCTAAATAAATTACGTTAGAAATAAATTACATTCTACATAAATTACATGCTAAATAAATTATATTAAGAATTGTGACATACTAAATAAATAATATTGCAATTTGGAATAAAGCAAATTTCAATTTCTCTAAAAATTTTAATTAATTTTCGTTTCAATCAATGTTCATCACATTAATTCAAAAAATCAGCGACACGCGGAGAAAAACGATAGTCAATACTCGAGGGAGACAATAGCGCACAATTATCAAAATTAAAAGCATAAGTGCAAAATGCAGCCGTTTCGGTGCGGCCCAGCAAAGCGCGCAAATAACGTTGAAGCGTTAAGCAAACTCGTCGTCGAACTCGTCATCTTATACGGAAAGCAAAACGCGAGAAGGCAATTAAAAAAATGGAAAGCTCCCCGGGGTGAAAGTACTCCCTTAATTAGATGCAGAATAAACAGAAACGAAAAAGTTTGACAAATATTAGTAAGCTGGTTACAAAAGGATAACGTAGGAATGCGATGAAGAAGTAGGTCGTAAACGCCATGGTAGTCCATATTTAAGTAAACGAGCTCGTTACGTGCGATACACCGTAAAAATCGATAGGGTAGAGGGAGACTCGTGCACGCACCCCTTCACGCAGTTTTTACTGCACCCAACCCCCCTTCGCGTTTGCATAATGGAAATTTAATCTTAATTTAATGCTGCCTGCAGGGATCCAACGAATATGCTACCCGTTCGTAAATAATTCCATGATATCTTTTGTTCTTCGACGTATTTAGGCAAATTGTTCGAGTTGCATGTAAATGGCGATTTTTTCGCGAAATAACAAATTTCACGACGTTTACCGGCTTCGAAAATATTTACTGTTATATGAATGGTTATCTGATCGATACATGCTTTGTTATTAATGCTCTTGCGTTATTAGCTTTATAGATATTTAGGTTTTTGGATTATTTTGGGTTTTAAAGTTAGGTTTTAGGATGATTATTAGAGTGAGAGAACAAGTTTATTAAGTGATTTTATTATGGAAGGAAAATGCAGCTTGCGATAAATGTAGCTCGCGACAAATGCAGCTTGCGACAAATGCAGCTTGCGACAAATGCAGCTCGCGACAAATGCAACGCATGGACAGATGCAAGTCGTCCTAAAAGTATTAAGTGGTAAATTCAACGCGTGATAAATACAGCTTGCGACAAATGCAGCTTGCGACAAATGCAGCACGCGACAAATGCAGCTCACGACAAATATAGCTCGCGACAAATGCAACTCGACACAAAAGTATTACGCGGTAAATTTAACGCTTGATGAATACAGCTTGTGACAAATGTAGCTCGCAACAAATGTAGCTTGCGACAAATGCAGCGCGCGACAATTACAGCACGCGACAAATGCAGCGCGTAATAAATGTAACACATTACGAAAGTGTTACGCGTTGATTTGAACACTTGACTATTGCAACTCATGATAAATGCAGCTTACGAAAAATGCAGCTTGTGACAAATGTAGGTCGCGACAAATGTAGCTTACGACAAATGCAGCTTGCGACAAATACAGCTCGCGACAAATGCAGCTTGCGACAAATGCAGATCGCGACAAATGCAACTCGTCCCAAAAGTGTTACGTAGTAAATTCAACGCGTGACTATTAAAGCTCGTGATAAATGCAGCTTGCGACAAACATAGCTCGCGACAAATGTAGCTTACGACAAATGCAGTTCGCGGCAAATACAGCTCGCGACAAATGCAGTTTTTGACAAATACAGCGCGTGGTAAATGCAACTCGTCGCAAAAGTGTTACGTACAAAATTTAACGCGTCACTATTACATCTCGTGACAAATGCAGTTTGCGACAAATGTAGCTCGCGACAAATGCAGCTCACGACAAATGCAGCTCACCACAAATGTAGCTCACAAAAAAATTCCACTTATGCTACTTATTAATCCTAATGATCACTGCGTTCGTTAATCGCTACTGCGCAGAGTCACGCATACATATATTTCCCTGCGCCCGGGGCTCCAGAGGCGGTACCTTCAAAATCCACTCTATACACTACTTTATCATACAATTTTTTTTTTTAAATAAGTATATTAAACAAAGTATACGTAATATCTTAATATAAATTAAAAAGTTGTCTCCGAAATTTCTTTTCATTATTCAAAAACATGTATGTAAGGACGTAACAGGTGTCCCTGCGTTTCTTCCGATTCGCCTTGAATTTCGATTCGATCGAAGTTTACCTTACACAGTTACTCTAATCTCGTTTTTTCCATCGCGTTCCATAGGCGCACGTGTGCAGCATCCCTTAATCCACTCGGAAGCCAGAATTCAATATCGAAGGTGATGCATAGAATTTCTCATTTTTATATTTATTTAAGAAAATAGAATTACAAGATTGCTTTTATGAGCCTTTCCTTGTTTTTAATTTTATGGGGCGTGATTTAGAACCGCAACGTTTTATGGCTGCCACTGTGAATGGATTAACTGGTTCTGAACCACCGGAAGTACGGTTTATGTTCCATGACGGTCAATTTACGAGGAGAGTTACATTGTGTTTTTATCGGACGGAAGTAGCTTGAATCATAGATTACTTAAATAACAATTTTCTATTTTCAATTTTGGAATTATTGATGACATAAAATTTCAAAAATCAAAAATGTAAAAATTTCAACTGCAAAAATATAAAAATTTCAAATACAAAAATATAAAAATTTAAATTATACAAATATAAAAATTTCAACCGCAAAAATATAAAAATTTCAATTGCAAAAATATAAAAATTTCGACCGCAAAAAATTTAAACAGAAAAAATTGTGGAATGTATAAATGAAAACTTTGGAACTTAAATTTTAGAAAGTACAATTACGACCGCTTGAACAAACATAAAATATTTTCCCAGTCAGTAAATTTTTACGGAATTTTTTTAATTACGAATGTACCTTTCTCATATCGAGGAAAAGGACAATTTTTCTGATGAAATTGGTAGTGAGTTCATTAGGTTTCTTTGCTCGAAACTTTCAGTTCCACGTGGACTTCATTTTCCCTCCCTTCACGGTATGCTTCATTTTTCCGTTGTATAAATTTAATTAAAAGTTGAATGAAAAATCTGGAAGTTTTCCGAATATATTTCGAATGTTATCATATAAAAAATGCGTCATAAAATCACTATTGTTAAAACAGTTTGTCATCGAATAAAACCGATTGAAGCAAGAGACATTTTTCGTTTCTTAATTTCCGACCTGTCGGCAAACTGGCTATTAATTTCGTACTCGTGCATGCAAAGTGAAATATCAAAAACGAGGATCATTTTTCCATTTGCACATCTTAGAATTTATACAAAATGAAACTGGAATGAAATTTGTCATCTATGAAAATAGAATTCTATTTCCTGTATTTTTGTCATGAAATAATAGCGATGGGTTCATTGTGTCGTGGGGGAAAAAGAGAAAAAAAAGCTGGTGTACCCGGTGAAAATGGACCCAGTTTTTCAATACATCGTACGTCTAGGATCGAACAGTCTGTTTCTGCTTTTATTATGCGACTCGTTGTTCTTGTCGCGAACAGCGGCCTTGTTTGCCTTTCCCTGTTCGAAACGGATGGTTGTTACAACGAATGGTCCGGTTGGGAGGTAAATCGAAATGTAAAAATATGTTGGGAACTTTGGGGATTTTTATTTGGGACGTGTAGAGGTGGATATGTTCATTGGGAGATTTTGGGGGGTGGATAACTGGAGAGTGAAAATTTGGAATTTTGATATTTAGAAATTTGGAATTTGAAGTTTTGGAATTTTGGAAATTTGGAAATTTGGAATTTTTGAGTTTTGGAATTTTGAAATTTGGTATTTTGGAATTTGGAATTTTGGAATTTTGGAATTTTGGAATTTTGGAATTTTGGAATTTTGGAATTTTGAAATTTTGGAACTTTTGGAATTTTGGAATTTTGAAATTTGGTAATTTGGAATTTGGTATTTTGGAAATTGGTTTCTTGGAATTTGGTATTTTGAAATTTGGTTCTTTGGAATTTGGTATTTTGGAATATGGTATTTTGGAATTTCGTATTTTGGTATTTTGGAATTTTGGGATTTTAGGATTTAGAAAATTGAAATTTTGGAATGAGGAATTTCAGAATTTTTGAATTTGAAAATGTGGAAATCTAGGGATTTTGTAATTTAGAAACTTGGAAATCTAGGGATTTTTGAATTTAGAAAGATAGGCGTCTAGGGAGTTTTTA